>CM062807.1:843318590-844023590 GCA_031772625.1 Pinus tabuliformis
TGAAACATGCAAACATGTTATCTGGAAAAACGGACGTGATATATTTTATAACCAAAAGAGCTAAACTCTTTGAGTTCCGGCAGGAGGGCGATAAATGGTTTATCGTGTGCCCTCAAGGCAGGAAGTGGTTTTAGACCGGGAGCACATGAGTCAACTCAGCGAGTGACACGTAGCCTCTCAAAAACCACTTTATCGCGTGCCTTCAGAGAAATAGAAAACGTGCTACTTGGAGCGTGAGACCACACGGCAGCCGTCGGATTGTTCAAAGTAGATCAATGGTGTAGGTTGTCCAGATTAGTTGAGGAGAGAGACACGACAAACCGTCAAATGGGTTGTTCTCGAGATCAGCGCCGAGGAAAGGCCAGACGGTAGGGTCCACCCGCGCTCGTTGGTCCTTTTGTTTTAAGCCTGTTTCTATTATAAACATATTGTTTCCATGTTTAATGGAAATTGTAACTAAAACATGTTATAAAAACACTGTAACACAAAAGTTGACGGGGGAGAGTGTATTGTGAAGCATTCTAGGGGTCTGGAGGTCAGAGTGACTAGTACAGTCATATTTATACTCATTTCGACTTGAGGATTCAAGTAGAGCTCAATGGTGAGATCCATTTCTATGTTTGAGACTCTGTTTTAGAGCTCACACCTATAACAACCATTTTTAAGACATAATATAGAGGTCACCACTAGAAGCTAGGACCAGGAGATGTAGCCAGGAAGTATGGTGAACTGCCTTATCATTTTGGCTGTGTTGGTGTGTTATTATTGTGTTTTCTGATTATTTAATAATCTGTATTATTCACAACATTTTCGATCCATTGCACTAAGTAATATAGAAATCTCTACCCATAAGTTTGTAATACCTTTTTATCAATTTCAAATCAAGTGGTATCAGAGCTTAAGGTTTTTAAGGTTTGACAAGTTTGTGTAGAGATTTGAATGTTGACTAGGTTAAGGCTCAGACAAGGTGAAGGAGAACTTGTTGAGGCAAATCCAGATATTAGAAGAATCTATTCACGAATAAGGATGGCAGATGAAGCTCCAATTGTGTCAGAATCCTAGTTCTTGAATATATTCATGACGATACATGGAATGGTGGAAGAAATGTATCATGAGTTTAAAAGGGGTAGAGGTGAAGGAACTTCATCACCTAGACCAGACAAAGGCAGAGGAACATTTTCTCTTTGTCCCTCTAGAGAAAGAATAGAAGGAAGATAAAGGAAAAGGAGGAATACAACCTCCATCATCACCATCATCATCATCATCATCATTGTCTCCTCATAAAACTAGTTCTTCTAAGAAGAAGAAAAAGAAAGCCTATTTGATCAAATTAGATGTAAAGTTTGATTTGCCAGTTTATGATGGAGAACTTAATGCAGAAAAGCTAGATAATTGGATAATGCAAATTGATGTGTATTGTAGGGTGCATAAAGTCGATTCAGGAAGGAAGAAGATTCAGCTGGCTAGCCTTCATCTTGGAGGAATTGCACTTGTGTGGTGGGAAGGAAAGACACAAGAAAGTCTTCAAAAACATGGTAAAATCATTTCAACTTGGAATGAATTTGTTTATGCCATTAAAAAGAAATTTTATCCTTTAGCTTACATGCAGCTGGAAATGATGAGTTGGCAGACACTATGTCAACTGAAGGGTTAAATTGTACAAAGTTATACTCAAGAATTTTGCAAAAGAGCTTTAACATTAGGTATTTCATTGGACTCACTAGAGACATTGTTAAAATATATAGGTGGTCTTCATAGTTATTTGAAGCATACTATACTTATGTTCAATCCCACTAGCTTAGATGATGTATCAGTCCAAGCAACTCATCTAGAGGCTAGAGGTAAGAATGTAAACCCAGATGTTGGGAAATCATCCAAATCTTTTGAGAACAAGAATAAAGGAAACAAGAAACTGAAATGGAAGGAGAGGAAAAAAACACTGTAAATAAGGACAAACCTTCATGCACTCATTATAAGAAAGAAGGACACGATGAGGCACACTACTGGTCTTTGCATCTAGAATTGAAGCCTAAGAAGTTCGAGGTAAATAGCAAAAGAATGTTGCTGCTATAAAAAAGGACTTGGGCTTAGACTCAGGTGATGAACCAACAGTTATAGCCACATATATAAAAGGTAAAGATTTTGAAGCATCTACAAGTAATTCTTCACATTTTGTTGATAATAAAAGTAATGAGAGGAAAAGAGATGAGCTATTTCATATTAGAGTCATTTCCAAGCACACTAAAATTGATACTTTATTTGATAGTGGTTCACAAGTAAATTTGATTTCTGAAACAATTGTAAAGAAGTTGGGTCTATAAACAAAATCTCATAAGAAGCCATATCCATTAGGTTGGGTGTGTGATAAAACAAAGCTACAAGTTACGAGACAATGTAAACATTGGTTTGCTATTGGGTCAACATTTGTAGATGAGGTTGCGTTAGATATAGTCCCATTGGACATATGTGGAATTGTTTTATGGAGTCCATACGTGTTTGATAGAAAGGCTATCTTCTATCAAGCTGAAAATAAGTATCAACTTGCTAAGGATGGAATTGAGTATATTGTAACAACTCATAAAATTAAAGATAACTTCTCTCTCATAAAATCAAGACAGATGAAAAGAATAGTCAATTCAAGTAAGCAATTTTTACTAATGATTGTAAAGGTAAAGGATCCTAATAAATCTAATGCATTCCAAGGTTGTAACCCTAGATAGAAAAAAGGATTTAGTTAAAGTTATTTCTGATTATGATATTATATTTAAAGAGCCTCAGGGCTTCCACCCAAGCGGGAGATAGCACATGATATTTATTTGTAGCAAGATTCCCCACTACCTAACATTGGAATGTACAGATTATCATGTTTAGAGAATGCAGAGATAAAGAAGCAGGTATAGGAGTTTCTCGATAAGGGGTTTATATGACCAAGCACATCACCGTGTAGATCACCAATTGTGTTGGTGCGAAAGAAAGACGGTTAGTGGAGAATGTGCATTGATTTTAGAGCACTAAAAAAAATTACGATCAAGAATCGTTATCCTCTTCTTTGTATTGATGATTTATTAGATCGATTAAAAGATGCAGTTTACTTTTCTAAGTTAGACTTGCAAAGGAGTTACCATCAAATCATAGTTGCAGAACAGGATATATGGAAAACTACTTTTAAGACGAAGCAAGGACTTTATGAGTGGGTGTTTATGCCTTTCGGCTTAACTAATGCTCGTGCTACATTTATGCGAGTCATGAATGATGTATTTAGACCATTTATTGATGATTTTGTAATAGTCTACGTAGATGATATTCTTGTTTTTAGTAAGACTTGGGATGAGCATGTAAAGCATGTAAGGCAGGTTTTATATGTTTTAAAAAGAGAAAATCTCTATGTGTATCAAAATGTGAATTTGGCAGGACATCTTTAAATTATTTGGGTTATATTGTAGGGAGTGGTGAACTGAAGATAGATCCCTCTAAGGTTGAAGTCATTGTGAACTAGACTAAGCCCAAATCTGCTACAGAATTTAGAAGTTTCTTACGGGCAGCGCAATATTAGAGAAAGTTTATTGCTAACTTTTCATTGATTGCAGCTCCTTTACATGCTTTGACAAGTGTGAAACAGGTATTTCAGTGGGAGGTAAACAAAAGAAAGCCTTCGACACATTGAAAGAAAAGATCAACACAACACTAGTACTAGCACTGCCAGAAATTTAGCATCCTTTTGAGATTGAGATTGACGCAAGTGACTATGCCATGGGAGCAGTGTTGACGAAACATAGAAAGCCTATATGCTTTCACCCAGAGACATTTACTTCTGCAGTAGTTAACTATCCTACATATGATAAATAATTGTATGGATTAGTACAGAGTGTTAAAAGATGGAAACATTATATAATGGGTAAAGAAACAATCATACACACAAATCATCAATCACTTCAATATTTACACTCACAAACTAAATTGCAACAATCAAGACATTGCAGATTGATGGGTTTTCTACAACAATTTCATCTTGTTATCAGATATAAGAAGGGCATACATAATAAGGTTGCAGACATGTTATCAAGACCAATCATAAATGCATCCACTATACTTAAGCATAATTCAGTAGTTCATGAAAGTTATATTGAACAATATGCTCAAGATATATATTTCAAGGATGTATATGAAGCTTTAAGTCATGGAAAGCAGGTAGAAGAATTAGATTATTATGTAAAGGACAAACACGTATATCATTCGGGAAACTTATGCGTTCCAAAAATTGAAAGAGTTAACATAATTCGAGAAGCACATACTTCTCTCATATCAGGTCATTTTTGTGTAAGTAAAACAGTTGCACAATTGCAAAGGTTTTGTTATTGGCAATGAATGCATGAGGCAGTTTCTAGATATATCAAAGGGTGTACTATGTGTGCTACAGGCAAGCCCAGTAATAGAAAATTAGGCTTGTATACTCCACTTCCAATTCCTTCTCGTCCTTGGGAAAGTGTTTCCATGGATTTTGTTGGGGGATTGCCAAAGTCTAGAATAGGTCATGATTATTTGTATGTAATTGTGGATAGGTTCAGTAACATGTGTATTTTGAAACCATGTAATAAGAAGGTCACAGCTAAACAAACTGCAAAGTTGTTCTTTCAAAATGTATGGGTTCATTTTAGGTTACCCACTTATGTTGTATCTGATAGAGATTCTCGATTTGTTGGGAAATTTTGGTCAAGCCTATGGGAGTTAATGGACATCAATTTAAAGAAGAGCACAACATTTCATCCACAAACAGATGGTCAGATAGAAGTGGTCAATTGAATAGTGATACAGTTGCTTAGAGGATATTGCAGCAAGCATCCCAAGCTTTGGGATGAGCATTTGTGTTATGTGCAGCATGCTTACAACCATGCCAAGCATTCTTCTACTCAGAGGTCTCGTTTTGAGACTTGTTTTGGTTTTATACCAAAGTCTCCCTTAGATTTGTCTTTGATAAAGACATAGCAGTTGATGGACACAGTGATGTGGACAAAGCAACTAAGTTCATTGAAAAAATCCAGGAAATTCACCTGGCAGTGCAGAAATAGTCGGAAAGAAGTCAAGCCAAGTATAAGGCATGACATGATAAGCATCAAGTTGAGCATAATTTTCAATTTGGTGATCAAGTCTGGTTGTACATCAGCAAAGAAATACTGCAAGGGGAAGGTAAGAATTTGAAACCAATTAGATATGGTCCTTTCAAAATACTTGATAAAATTGGTGAAAATGATTTCCACCTTGATCTACCAACTTATATGCAAATCTATTCAGTCGCTAATGTTGAAAACTTGAGATTGTATGAACCTTCAATGATTGAAGATCCCAAAGAGCAAGGTCAGTTGCCTTCCATTGAGGTGTTGCCTGAGTATCTCAACGAGTTACAGAAGGACATAGTTCTTGACAAGAGGATAAGAACTTCAAGATGAGGGGATGTTGAGTACTTGAGAGTCAGACTTAAAGGGACAAATCCAAGTAAAGAACGATGGATAGAAATTGGACAAGTGAAGGAACTTTATCCTCACTTACTCGATAACTAAAAACCAACTTTTGGTGGACCAAAAGCTTCCAGTGGGGAGGAGTGATCCAAAATGGATCCAACATGGCCTCTAAATCTAAAGTCTTCAAATATAGGTGAAAGTGGAACAAGGTTGAAGAGCTCATTGAAACAAAGCTAATGGTGCAAACCGCATGAAAATCTGATTTTGGATAAGGAAATGGGAGCCAATTAAAGATTCAAGTCAAAAGGTCAAAGCCTATGTCAGCAGGACATGTGGCAACCTCGGAAAGAGCCATAGGTACCTGATGATGTCAGCGCAATAGATCATGTGGCAGTTTATGATTGTTTCAAATCTTACGTGATGAGGAGTGGCGATAAAGAACATTGATCTTCCGATCAAAGGAGATTGACAAATATAGCATCGAAACATGCAAGCATGTTATATGGAAAAACGAATGCGATATATTTATACAAAAAGAGATAAAATCTTTGTGTTCCAACAGGAGGGCGATAAATGGTTTATCAGGTAAACTCAAGGCAGGAAGTGGCTTTAGACTGGGAGCACGTGATTCCACTTAGCAAGTGAAACGTAACCTCCCAAAAACAACTTTATCCATGCCTTCGGAGAAATAGCGAACGTGCTAGTTGGAGCATGAGACCGCACAATAGTCATCGGATTGTTTAGAGAAAATAAATGGTGCATGTTTCCCATATCAGTTGAGGAGCGAGATGCGACAACCATTAGATGGTTTGTTCTCGAGATCAGCATCAGGAAAACGCTTGATGGTTAGGGTCCACCCGTGCCCACGCTCCTTTTGTTTTAAGCCTATTTCTATTATAAACTTATTGTTTCCATGTTTAATGAAAATTGTAACTAAAACATGTTATAAAAATACTGTAATACATAAAGTTGACATGAGAGTGTATTGTGAACCATTCCAGGGGGTCTTGGAGGTTATAGTGACTGATACGGTCGTGTTAATACTCATTTCGACTCGAGTATTCAAGTATAGCTCGGTGGTGAGATCCATTTCTGTGTTTGAGACTCTGTTTTAGAGCTCATACATGTAACAACCATTTTGAAGACATAATATAGAGGTAAACACTGGAAGCTAGGACCAGGAGACGTATCCAGGAAGTCTGGTGAACTCCTCTATCATTTTGGTTGTGTTGATGTGTTATTATTGTGTTTTTTGATTATTTAATTGTCTTTATTATCCGCAATCTTTTCGATCCATTGCACTAAGTAATATAGACAACTCTACCCATAAGTCTGTAATACCTTTTTATAAATTTCAGATCAGACATGCATTTTTACAAATTATATTAGGCCTATTTATTTGAATTCATGCTCTTAATATTTCAATTACAAATTGTTGTTCCTGCTTAGGATTAATTTATTTTCAAAGTAACATTTCCATTTCTCCAACTAGTTTAGGATTTGATTTGATGACATTTACTCCATTACATCTGACCAATGAAATAAGGACACGTTGTATGCTTCAGATATAGTTCTGACACCTCTTAACTTTGTATGGACCCCGGGTTGACAAGTTAAGTTGGTAGCTTTGGGAGTTGCAACATTACTGTTGCAATAGTGGGGCTCATCATTTATGTTAAGATCTCGCTACCCCAATGAAACTTTTCCACCTTTTTGGATCAAGTTTTTCTCATAAAATTCCCTTCTTAGCATTCTTTCATGGGATGTGAATTCATTCTCAAGGGATGGTCGATATCATCACATTTAATTATTTAGCCCTCACGATAAAATATATAATCAAATGCATAAACTCCAATTGACTTATCCCACTGTTGGGAAATTTAATTTTCTATTAAATCCATATCATTTAGTTTGTCAACCAGGGGGTTTCATAAACTTAGAAGCAAACCAAAAATGTAGGAAGTTTGTTTGGAATGGAAATGCATATTAAAAATCTAAACTATTAGATATATTTTATGAAAGCATAAAAATGTTTGATCAATGAAATTATTTTACTTTAGAAGATAGAAAAGAGTCTCTCGTTCAAGAGTCCTGATTGTCCTTCTACAATCTTTCTATAATAACATTGCCAAACATCTAATAAAGTAGGAAAGAAATCAAAGCAAGTAAATATTGTTTTCAGTTCAGTTCTTAGCTCATGGGGAAGAGTCTCCTAACTTAGGAGGACTTTATTTCCCTTCTCACATAAAAACTAGCTATTGAAAGGAAATCATTATTCACATAAATGTAATCTAGGAAAGCACCTGTTTCAGTTCAGTCTAGCTCATTGAGAAGAGGCTCCTAGCTTAGGAGTTCCTAGTTGTCCTTCTCACATAAAAACTAGATACTGAAAGGAGATCAATATTGACACAACAAGACATGGCCATAACATGAATTCATACTGAAATTATCTACAAGTATTTACAACAAAGAAATAAGATGAACATCAGAATTAAAATTAGTATATTCACAACCTTACTCTACAACAAAGTATACTTATCTCGGTATGGGGATCCTTCCATTCCTTAATGAGCACGCATGAACAACTATCACACATTAAGAATCAAACAACACCCATAACTCATGATTTGGAGAAAATGATATTATTCATGCCAAATGAACATAAATTTCATGCTAATGAATAAATGATAAATGTTCTTTCTCCTCCTTTGAAGGATGCTCCTCTTATTTATACATGAATTAGGGATGTCTACTCAATAAATGTAGATCTCTTAAACATCTACTAGATCCATACTTGTCTCAACTTATCCCTAAATACTAGATACAAATCCCATGACACATCAAGATCTCCATGATCTTTCTCCTTGGAATATGGTCCACCTCTTGAGTTGAAATTACAAGTGCCTAATAGCTGCCAAAATGTTGGATGTGGAAGCACTGAAACTCTAAGGAAAGGGTTGATGATCCATTAATTTTGTGATTTTTATCGGGCCAGCTGCTCCCTCTGAGACGCCACTCTGATGAGCTCTGTAATCATCGTGATCCACCCTGCCAAAAGAAATGGAATTGAAGCTCTTTGGGAGAGTCATGCTTGCCTCAAGCGCCCCTATAATCCCAACATATCTGCTATTTTCGATGTACTGGGTTATTTTCTGAACACAAAAATCTCTGGCTCTGGTCAGATACCAGATCGAAGATAGAGCTTTGATATATTTACTAAAAGTTCTCGGCACGTTGATATATTTTTGGAGTCAGCACCTTGCAACTGCGTCACTTCCATCTTGGATTTCATGGCCATGGCCATCTAGTTGATACAAGGTAGCTCGGCCTGTGGCACATGGACGCAGCCTTCGCCGACCCTTCTGCCAATGTTGAGGGTGAAGTTTGTTTTCAGCCAAGTCAGTTAAATTTTATTCCTAATTCCTTTTTTTTATTTTTTATTTTTTAATTGTCTGTTTTCTATTGTGTTAAAAACTGAAGAAAAATAAAAATTAAATTTTATTCTAAAATACATTTTCATGTTGCATTAAAAGAAATTAAAATCTTAAAAAAAATGTGAATTTTATTTTTATATATATATATATATATATATATATATATATATAAACTATTTTTTTTATATAAAATTGATTAAAAAAAAAAACTACAAATAAAAAAAATAAGTTAAATTCTATTTTTTTTTTTTTTTTGGTATGTTGCAACATTTTCTTTTAAGAAATTAAATTTGTTCATAGTATATTTTTTATGTTGTTTTTTTTAAAGCTTAAAAAAAAATCATTCCTAAATTTCTCTTTTTAAATTAAAATTTTTTAAAAAGAATTTGAATTTTATTCTAATTTATTTATTTTTTATTGAAATTAAAATCTTTTAAAAAGAAATCAATATTCATTTTTTTTTTTTTTTAAATCAAAATCTTTTAAAAAGAATTTAAGTTTTATTCTAACCCTAAAACAATCTCGAAATCAAAATCAAGAATTTAAGTTTTATTCTAACCCTAAAACAATCTCGAATTTTTTATTGATTTAGGATGATTTTTTTTTTAGCAAATGGGGACAAGTATATTGCAACCCTGAAAACATTTATAAACATCCTACTTTCTGATCCTCGAGATCGTGCAAAAACGTAGGAGGAGAGCATACTTATTCGAACTGAAAATATCATCCTACCTATTCTATGCTAATTGAAAATTACAAACTCTTACGTGTAATTAAATTTCCAGTGTAACCATTCATGCAATAGTAGTAAACGTATATTCATTTTCAATTTCGCAAATTTAAAATGAAAATATACAACGATGATCGAATCTAGTTTTTGTGAGTGTGATTTAATGAAATAAAAATGAAATCGACCTAACCTCGTACTTGTTTGAAACTATCAAAACCACCTTTTGATAAGGCTTTCATAGGCATGATTTCCACTCTGATTCAAATCATACTTCTACTTCTCTTTGTCCTCCTCAATCTCTTGTTCAAATAATTGTTCATCATCAGACATAAAGGATTCTTCGAATGTTAATTCACTGTTTTCTTCTAGAGGAGTAGTTAAGCTTTTGGTTGTTGTCAAGACCTCTTCTTCGCAAGAAGAGGAGATCCTGACACTTGCTAGGGTTAGAGTGAGTTGTTCCAAACTTATACTCATCGTTCTTCCATATATACATATGGATTTTTATTGTGTTTTTGTCCTCTTCTTTTTTTAGTGAATGAGGATTTTTTATTTGTGTTCTATTTATATGTTTTCTATATGAGAATAAACTTAAATGAAAATGCCTAAATACAATTAACCCTAAATAAAAATTATCCTAAATGAAACTACTTCCTAAACAATCCTCCTAACTAGCTTACATCTAAGTTTGCTTCCCCGGCAACGGTGCCAAAATGTTGGGCAATTTAATTGTCTGTTAAATCCCTATCATTTAATTTGTCAACCGAGGGGGTTTCATAAAATTAGAAGCAAACCAAAATATATGGGACCTCAGATAAAACTGGTGTAGGAAGTTTGTTTAGAATGGAAATGCATATTACAAATCTAAACTATCAGATCTATTTTATGAAAGCATAAAAATGATTGATCAATGGAATTATTTTACGTTAGAAGATAGAGAAGAGTCTCTTGTTTAAGAGTCTTGATTTTCCTTCTACAATATTTCCGTAATAACATTGCCAAACATCTAAGAAAGTAGGAAAGAAATGAAAGCAAGTAAATATTGTTTTTAGTTCAGTTCTTAGCTCATGGAGAAGAGTCTCCTAACTTAGGAGGACCTAATTTCCCTTCTCACATAAAAACTAGCTACTGAAAGGAAATCAATATTCACATAAATGTAATCTAGGAAAGCGTATGAGAAAGTAAATCTCGTTTCAGTTCAGTATAGCTCATGGAGAAGAGGCTCCTAACTTAGGAGTTCTTGGTTGTCCTTCTCACATAAAAACTAGCTATTGAAAGGAGATCAATCTTGACACAACAAAACATGGCCATAACATGAATTCATACTGAAATTATCTACAAGTATTTACAACAAAGAAATAAGATGAACATCAAAATTTAAATTAGTATATTCACAACAATACTCTACAACAAAGTATACTTATCTCGGTATGGGGATTCTTCCATTCCTCAATGAGCACACATGAACAACTATCACACCTTAAGAATCAAACAACATTCATAACTCATGATTTGGAGAAAATGATATTATTCATGTTGAATGAACATAAATTTGATGCTAGTGAATAACTGATAATTGTTCTATCCCCTCCTTTGAAGGATTCTCCTCTTGTTTATACACAAATTAGGGATATCTACTCAATAAATGTATATCCCTTAAATATCTACTAGATCCATATCTGTCTCAACTTATCCCTAAATACTAGATACAAATCCCATGACACATCAAGACCTCCCTGATCTTTCTCCTTGGAATATGGTCCACCTCTTGAGTTGAAATTCGAATTTGATCTTGGGAGGCCACATAAGGGTGCCTTGGAAGCTTCCGAATGATCTACACATGTCATCAAACTCAAGCCACCTTTAGGTATAAGCAAATACATGTTATTTCTCTATCTTTTAATCATAAATTCACTCTAAATACATGAAATGAATAACTTTGGAAAATGTAAATGTGAACTCATGTAGTAATGATAATGTAGGTTTATGTAATGATAATGTGATGGAATGAGGTGACAAATTGAGGATAAAGGTGAAAAATAAAGTGAAATTGAACGTTACTTTGGCAGCCCAATGCCCACTTCATGCGAGTTTTTAGTACTGAGCTCAAAAAAAAAAATATTGAATGATGATCAAACCTTCGAACTTGACACCCATTCCCTCTCATCCATCATTAGGTTTGATCCACACACTAGCATTGATAATTTCCAATCTGTATGTGATTCAAAATTTGATATTGATCTTACACATGATGTAGACACGTCCATAGTGAATTTGTCTCTACAACGTTCTCAAGATGATTGTTTTTATGACCTTATTATAGATTGGTTAGAATGGTAATACCTGATGAGTTCAATGGATCGTAATAAGTACCTTCATCTATTCAATGAAACTTTGTATGGCTATGAGTCAAAGAGGTGTTGTTGTGGTGTCTCTTATCTTTATCCATCTCACCACCATCAAATAGAGCAGTAATTTACTTCACACTTCTTTTCTTGCGCTTTATACCTTTGTATTTGTGTGCATATGTCCTAGTTGTCTATCTTTCTTAATGTAAATTATGTTTTATTGCTTTTACTTGATGATGTATTTTGAATTAAGGGTCAGAAGAAACTTCTACGACTGCATTGGAAATTTCATTTTAGTTCGTCCTGATCCTCTAGCCTTTATCTTAGGTTAGGTTGCATTTAGTTAGCTGCATTGCATTTTTTTCTCTTGTCTTTGTTCTCCTGTTTTTATGGTATTTCTTTCCTTGTTCATGTATTTGATTTCAATAAGACTATGCATGGAAGTTGTTTTACTCAGCTTCATGATGATGTGAAAAACTTTGGGAAAGGAAAATTGTAGTAATGTGCAACCCTTGGCTATCCTGCTAATTTTCTTCTTTTTTTAGGCCTTTACATCTTTCATATTTGAGGATGTCTTGGTGGAAAATATGATCCATCTCGAAGAGAAAACCATAAGAAGAACCTTGATGCCCACATCCATTTTGGATTTTCATTCCTAAACTCAATTTGTTAATTTACTAGTGTTCTCTTTCCAATCCAATCAAGTAGTGAAAGGAAAGGGGAAAACTAATAAAGAGGAAATCAATATGAGAGGTATATACAACCTTTTATAAAGGAACAACCTCTCCTATTCTCTATAAGTCAGGATCCCTCTTCTACCCCTACAAAATAATAAGTGCTTAAGCATATGTGAACTTATAAAAAGAAATAAAGGGTGAGAAGAGAAAGGCTTCTTGTGTAGAGAGCTAAAGCAAGAAACTTTTCCAGGGCACTGAACAGGCTCGCTAGAAGCCAAGTGATGCTTGTGTTCCTCTAGTGACTTAGCTAGGGTACTGAATAGGCCTGTTGGCATCAAAGAAACATCAGAGATGAGAACTAAGACTTTGATTATCTTTAACTAACCATTACTAGATTACCCTCTCCTAGTTCGAACTAATTATGATCTGGGAATATTTTTAATGTGTTTTAATGAGTAAAGGGAATATAAGGGACTATATCTATAATAAAGTTGAATGAGGAATCTGAGGCAATCCATTGAGTGAATCAATACTTCTTGAAGAACTGATACTGCATGATTAAAAGAAAGACCTAAACAAATATGTTGGAGTTCTTCTACTGTGTCGCCAAGTCTTGTCATTATGATGATGACCCTCCATTTTTTTTTTGTAGTCATTTTTGATCCTACAAGAACTACCATTTCAAGCTATCTTGTGTCCTCTTTTCATTTTTCATGTTTTCCTAAGTTTCTAATATCATTGCAACATTCCTAAGTGTTGATTTTCCTCCTAGGTCAAATTTTCCTAAGGGTTGTGTTCTTATCTTTGGAAGCACTTATGTCGTCTTTCTAAAGAAAGAAAAAGAGCTATATTTCTTTGACCTAGTGATTAGATTCCTTCACTTGACATGCATATCACACAAAAGCACAAAAGGGAAACTTTTCTCCTAGAAAAAAGTACAGTTTGGAAGGATAGCAATCACACAAGCATTGATGGAGGAAACGACACCCTCTTAAGCATGAGTGCACTTCTAACTCATAGTAGAGTCCACTTCCTTCCCCTAGTTGAGTGCACTTCTTTTCCACAAGGAGTGTTCGATCCTTATTAATAATGATTTCATGCTCTTTATCTTCAACTCCAACACACTCGTTGCCAAAAAAATGTGTGCCCTCTTGTTTCTCATGCATGCACCCTTCTTCTTTTGCATGATGAGTGCACTCCTAAAAAATATGGACCCTCCCCACTTGATGTGACTAACTAATTCATTAATCAACAAGCAATGAGCATGCATTAAATTTCTTTGCATGTGAATTCTTTTATAAGTTTCCTAGCTCATTATTCATTCTCATCATCACTATTCACTCTAGGCTTTGCGCATTTTCTCACCACAAGGAGCTTTTCTTCAATCCCGATCATAAGTATGTGGATTTTCTGTAAGTTTTGAAGAGTGTCATTGTTGTTTCCTTTTGTCATTTTTAGTGGTGATTTTTTTCCTTAGTGGTGTTTCAATTGGTTTTTTCATATGAAGTGTTGTTTTCATCCATGCTTACTCTTACAAGTGTCATCTTGCTATCGCAATTTGCGTTTATAGTGACTCTTCACATTTCATGACCTTTCACCTTCTAATAATTATTACAAGAGATCCTATAAACACTTACAACACTTCCCTTTCATTATTAATTTGTTCTTAACTTCAAGTTGACCTTCACTAAGCTATTTTGAGCCTATCTTTGAACATAGCACACTTCCAGAAAATAAGGACCCTCTGTCCATCAAAACTACACCCAACAAGAAAGAATCTCTTTCAAGAGTGCATAAAGAAATTTCAAGCAACAATGAGGCATCCTTGTCCACTATTACTGTGTCTTGTGCCCTCACTAGCACTTCTTGGCACACTGTGCACTCTCAAGCATTGGTGTGCCGCTCCTTGATCACTATCACTACGCCCTACACCTAAGCATCCTCCCTCTCTCTCTCTCTCTTCAAAAATGCATGACATAGTCTTAAGCAACCTCATGCATCCTGTCTCTTTTCCTTGGTGCACTGCACACTCTTACTTTCTAGCTAAGCCACCATGTCTTGCCTTTGATAGGCTTGTTATTCTAGCTTTCCTAGTTCTACTCTTAATCACTATCTCTTGACTAGTTTTCATGTGATAGTTAGGGGGTTTCTTGAAACTAATTGTTGTTCACCATGAGTGAACTTCCACTTGTAGGTGCCATAGATACAAAATACATCACCCTCCCATAATCTTCCCAAATAGAATCCTCCTACGACTCTTCAAGTTACATGAAAAGAAATTTTAGAAGCTAGTACTCAAGAGGCAGTGGAAATTACTAAGCCAATTGTCCCCATTCTTTTTGACTCAAAATGCTTCATTGATAAATATTTGAAGGTCTCATGGAAGGACATCAAAGATGCTTTCATACAGAAGAAATTCCCAAAAGAATTAGAATATAGGGAAGTGTACATAAATATCAAGAGGTGCAGGATACATAGAGTTGCATGTAGATTCCCAGTGATGCCTTGTGCATAAGCTATTGAATGGATCTTGTTACACATGGATAGAAAGAATTTGGTCCTTAGCAACAAAAGTGCGAATGGTATTTATGATTACCATTTTCATGAAATTCATTCTTATTACAATATGGTAAGATCAAGGGAGTATGTGAACACACAATTTTATGCAACTTGGGAAAATATCAATACCAAGGAATTTATCAAATCCTGGTGCCAATATCTTACAAAATTCCACGAGAGACCAAGTGCAGTTTACATGACTAAATATTTGAGAAAGTTTTACCAATAGCTCATGGCGATGTGTTGCAGACTACATGGAGAGAAGAATGCATAATACTTTTAGGATAATTGGATTTTCTTGCTCAACCTAGTTGTCTCTAGAGGTAATTTTTTCAACTGAGCTAATATCCTCTCCCATGAATGGAAAATTCACATTCAAAACGCTAAGGCAACATTAGAAGCCAAACAAGAACAAAATTTCTACATATTCGCTTATTTTCTGGGTGGTATATGTGCCTGTTATGAGTTCCTTGAGATGAAGTGGAACTAGAACCATCAAGAGAGGTTACTTGTCTATTTCCATTGCATACTATTATCAAAAGTTAGTTTTCCAGGATTTTATGATAATATGGCCAAGAATTTATTTGTAGTTGTATATAATATGATATTTGAGATAAAACCTCCATGTATGACAAATCAGGTGAAGGAAGAAATTTATGAGATTGTAGAGTGGAGTGGTTTTCTTCACCATATGGCACATAAATCAAATGTTTAAGATGTTAGACTACCCCTCACCTTATGCCTAGGTATGTGACCAATAAGGTTGTCTTGTAGGAGGTATCCTATGAATTGAACAATGGGTTATTTGCACAACTCCAAAGGAAGAAGAAGACTCATTGGCCCTCATTTCCTTTACAGATTGGACTTTATGAGCTCAAGAGCCTCAAGGTAGCACTTGATGCTGAAATTGAAGAACTTAACCACCTTCACTTTGGAACAATGAGTCTTCATAGATATGATCATAGGAAAATTTGTATACAACATTGTAAGAATATACAATAAAAATGGCCATATGGACCCATAACCATTCCAGAAGATGAGAAAATTAAGAATTGGTACAATGCACCAAGGAATAATCAACCAGGAGATGAAGAAGGGCCCTCCCAAGTTTCACAGGTACTAGATGTACAGATCGAGGAATTTCAACAAGAAGAAACTGCCCAAGCGAACACTATAACACCCAGAAACATGCTAAAGCATGATCCAATGAAAAAGAGTAGTAGAAAGTTCAAAGCTGCTCCAATGTGCACGGGTGAAATTGAGGTCGAGAACCAAAGGAAACAAAAGGAGGGGGAGAGAAATTTAGAAATATAAAAGCAGCTAGAAGAGAAAAAAATAGAGGAGGAAGAAGAAGGATGACTTGTTTCAATAGAAAGTAGAAGAGGAAATGAAAAGAATAGAGGAAGAGGAACAAAAAAGGCAGTTATAGGAAGAAGAAATGAAGAAAAAACAGGAGGAAGAAGATACAAAAAGGAAGAATATATGGCCCTTTAAATGGAAGAAGAATTGTAGGAGGAGAATTTCATTGAACCAATCGCAAGGGAACCAAACCCTCAATCAGAACCTCCTCTCACTGGTGGCCATCTCCCATTCAACGAAATGGGAATTGTTCCTCCACCAAATGACATGGTTATGGACATGTCCAATTTTACCTTTTATCAAACTAAAGAAGAGGATTATAGAAGAAAGGTTAAGGTAATTTCCAAATGAGCTTTTCCATCGAATATCCATATCCATAGAGAAGGTGATAGCATCTAATACTAGGAGAAATCCTAGAGCAGTCACGGCGGCGACTGTAGCTTTTGCGATAGCAGTGCAAGATAATATAGAGTAACTTATGAGTGAGAATACACACTTGCGGAAGGAGCTAACTTCCACAAAACAACATTTTGATAATCTTTCCTTAGAGAATCAATGATTGTATTCTACTAGTATTAACACAATGGATTAGGGCATCAAGTATCCTAATGTTCCTGAGAATTTAATCAAGAAATACAAGATAATGGCCTAGGTGGATAGAGAAAAGTTACGACTTAAGACTCATAATTACACCCACCTTAGTGAACAAGAAACCAACACCATAGTTGCTTATGTTTGACTGCATGGTGGCATAGACTCCCTGACACAGAAACTTAAACTACCTTCTGTGGGTTCGCTTGGAGAAATGAAAGGCAAAGATGTTGTCATGCGGGAGATAAAGGAGTTTATTGAACAAATCAAGAACGAAATAGATTAAGAAGGATTGGATATCATTAAGAATGCTAGTTTACAGTATGCTATTGAGCCAGATAAATTTCACATGAAATTATCCTAGCTGTGGAATAGCATAAAATCAAGCTCCAAATCCATATTATTAGATTATTTGGAGGTGAATATGAAATATGTTGCAGAGCTACCAATCAAAGTTAAAGTTATCTCATCAAAGTTCAAAGCATGGCACTCCTACATCAAAAATGAGCTCCATGTTCAAGCTACTGATTTGTCCTTTCCCCATGAGGAACTTATTATTTTTATAGTTTTGTCTTATATAGCCACCATTTTGATGTAATTTTTCTTTTATGAATAATAAGTCCAATGTAAAAGAATTCCAAGAGACATGTGGAATGTGAAGAGTCACATAGAAGTCCATAGGTTGTGGAAGTCAAAGAGTCATGAGGAAGCTCAAAGGTCAATAGAATTTGTTATAAATAAGCCCTCATAACTCAAGCAAAGGGATTGGAATTTAGAGATCTGGCCTTGGTTTCTCTAGTTGTGCATAAGGGAGAAGATCATTCTTTTCAAGAAGCAAGTTGTAGCTTTATGTTCCACTATTGGAGCTAGTGTTTCATTAATGTAACAATGTACTTGTATCTTTCATTAATTATCAAAATATCTTGGAGCCAACACCCTTTCATGCATGTATTGTAAATATCGTAAGACCATTATTTAGATGTTTGTGGTATATGTTGTGTTACCCATACTAAAGATAATCAACTATTTCATTGCTTTAGCTATTAATCTTGTTGAATGTGTGTTGTTATGTGTTTATGTGATCATTTTTATCTTGTGAATTGATTTGTAGGTTAATCAATGAGTCTTCTCATTGCTCTCACGTGTATCTCTTAGGATAGTATTAATACTTTTCTATTAGAGGCTCATTTCTTATCTCTCTTGCATGGAAGATGCTTTTACACCTTACACTTGTGCCACACAAAGCTTACATACTTCCTACCCCAAGTTTGTGTGCATAATCTCTTGTGTATGTTTTGTAGCCAAAGAATTCCTTTAAAATAACTTGCAACTGTGGCCAGACTTATATTCGGATGGGGTTCCTACACCAAATGGTGTGAGGTCTAATTGGGACTTCACATCGGGGAGATCCCTTGTATGTTGGTGGATTGTAACACCATCAACATGTATGTTCCCATCTCACTTGAGTGTTTTTAGTCCCTTGGTTAGTCTCAATCCATTCAAGTCCCTAGGCCCTTCACCCACTTTCTTCTCTACTTCTCCTTACCAAGTCTCTTATTCCATATCAAACTTACACAATTTTTTGTAGAAAATGCAAAGGTAGAAGAGAGGAAAAAGTTACTTGATTTCTTTATTCATTGCCGGGTTTCTTCTACTAAAGTATTTTTACATAATTTAATTTACTAAAATTATGTTTATATAATGTAATACAGAAAGGCTAAAAATAAATGTTAAATGGCCATTAATTAATTAATTTCATCAATACTCCTTAAGAAATAAAATAAAATTATGTTAAGTCCATGAATGGTCAAAATGGGCCAAAGGGGGCTAGGAAGTAAAAACCTTTGGCAACAACTAGAATTAATGCATGTAGCATCTCCTAGGTAGTTCTAAAGAAAATAAAGAATGAGTAGGAATTAAAAAAGAAGAGGGAGAAATTTGAAAATAATAACCCTTATTGTTGTGAAAATTGACAGACTAGATTTAGTTCTTGCAGAGAAATTGGAGTTTGAACTTGACAAAACCCAATACATGTAGTTTATTATGATCTTAAGATTTCTTTAGTCATGGATAATATCTGACTTTTATAAATTTCATTTCATAGAAAATCTATGGTCCTTAAAAATGTATTGGTTTGTGATTTTTAATTTTATAAATTTATCACTCTTTTGCATTCAGAAATATGGAACATAATGAAATGAATGATAGAATTGATGATTATATGATTTTCTTTGTTTGTGTGTCTTGCAGTAACCTCTCAACATTCAATTCAAAAAAGAGTGTTGACTACGAATTTTTTGATAAGGTAAGTCTTAGGGGGAAACATATTCTGCATGTGTCATTTTATATTTTCATTAGTTTTGAGCCTAGATTGGTGACCTTTAGCATACAAAATAGATTTGTATAGATTGCATCATATACATAAAGTATTGGGGATACTTTTTAAATCTCATTGTGTACATTGTTAAGAACTCAAACCTAACAACTTCATGTTTTTTCTAATAATTAAAAAACAATGTTGCACGAGGACCTATTCCCACCTTTAAACCCAATGTCCCGAATGACTTGAAATTTCAAGGACTTTGGTACTCTTTGGAAATTTCTTGAAATGAGTAGGAGCTATGCTCGGGGCTCTAGAACTTTCTAGCCATACCCACCCTATTACCTACCCAATTCAGGGATTTTTCCTTAATTTTTGTGGAACTTCTACCTATCCCTATGCAAGTCCCTTCACCGTTATGTTAAAATATTCAGAAAAAATAATGATCACTTCTCAAGTTGAAGAATGATTTTTCCCATCTAGGTTTGAATGATTTTATTTCTAATGGTGTTATTATTCCCAGATGAACTTGCTACAACATATATGTGCAGTGCAACTAAAGGCTTGGAAACACTGCAAAGTATAATGAAATCTCTATTAAAAGAGAAATCCCAAGTGGATAGAATGAACAAATTTGTGACCCATCCATAAAGGGATGATGGGATGCTCATTGCTGATGGATCAACTATTTGAAAACTTCACATTTATTAATCAACTTCATAAATTTGAGGTATAGTGTTTCCATATGTATGAAACTTCATAAACCTCACTACTACATATGGGACTAAATTCTAGTTTTGTCCTTTAGTTAGTAAACCATTCTCACTATCTTGAAATTGTCGTGAACTTTTGAATGTGCTATATTTCAAGAGACATGGAATTTTATGGACAACTTGGAGTTATCATGTCCCAAGTATAATTTAAATTTTCTATAAATTTTAGTTGTAAATAATGTTCTCTTTGCTTCTTTGGTTGATAGGAAGGGGGTCCATTTTGGTGACAAATAGATGATCTGATAGGTAAGTAGGAGTGTGTTGGACATTATACAAGTGACATGCATCTCTTCTTATGGAAATTATGGTCTCCAACAATATTTCATCAAGTAAATTCTCCATTCAAGAAAGAAATCAAGCAACACGTTGTATAAATGAGGTCAGAACCTTATGGCATGCCCTATGACATTGTTAGGTCAATAGAAGGCATATTACATTTTCATTTGGACATTTTAATCTTTGAAATTGACGAATTTTTGTTGTTCTAAATCAGAAGTAAGCATGTAGTTGCTTTTGATATGTGGTTGCAAGATGTGTAAAGAAATAGTGACATTAATTTGCTATTCTATTAGATGATTTTTATATTTTTTTTTTGGTATCATATTCTCTGACATATTTGTCTTTCTACATATAATCATAGACACGATTTGATACCAATGTATAATCTGAAACGATATCAATGTATGTTCATTATGGACAAAGTAGAACAAGGGACATCAAAAGTATTTTGCAACATGTTGTTTTAACCACTTATGGGGTCCTGTCCTCAAAATTCCAATCAGAGGTAATTTTATAAGTTTTCCACCACATGTTAAAAATGGTATAGATAATCATTGTCTTTATAAAATTGTTTTTAATCAACATATCATCATGGAGTTATTGTATATATATTCCTTGCAGAGTTCCCAAGACAAAGGTGTGCTTAATTCAATACAATGCTTTAGGGTGGTTTTTGATGAAGAACATACCATAAAATCACACAAAAGCTAGTTACCTTATGCTACATATGTCATTATTAATTGTTGTTGGTGTCTCACTGGAACCCTAATTTAGGTATATGTTAGCTTATATAATATATTCTAGATCTAATTGATAAAATGAAGATTTTTCTATCCTTCTAATATAATGTGTTAGCCTTATATGCCAACCCTTACTAGCTATTTGGTGGCCCTACTCAAGGGAACTACCCCTGGTCATTTTTTTCTAAACAAGAATATGTGTTATTTCTATATGAACTTTTAACTGGGTTTTTCAGTGTCATGCTTAAATTTAAGTTGGATTTTTATCCACAAATGAGAATTGTCACATTGCAGTTCAAACAAAGTGTTTAGAAAATACCCCTTGATTCACATGTCATCCAAGTAAGAGGAAAATAAATCCTAAGCAACATCCTCTAATAGTTTTTTGTTATTTGAAAATAATTTTGAAATACATAGTTAATCCAATTCTTCTTTACCTAACATCTATGGCTTTTATAACATGACTTGATCCATAGTGAATTTTGAATAAATTCATAAGTATGGTGGTGAATCTAGCCTGAAGGAATTTTTACTACTCTATTACACAAAATATCTGTATTATATTTAGATTCATCTTGAAATGATTAACAAACTAGAAAAATCCATATTGGTCACATCACAAGTGACTTTTCCCACAAATTTAGGACCAAAAGCAAAGAATATATTGCATGTGTGAGTGATCTAGGAAAGGGAACCATGATCCCTCCATCCAAATGCATCAAGATTAGAATGAGGGTCATCCTTAGAGCTAATTCATACACCTGTAGAAATAAACATTTGGGTCACTCTTAGGAAAATTATCTCTATGGAATAATTTATACACCTCATTCCAAGAGTATGTTGTATTTTTTGTTTATAAAGTAGGATGTATCCATGAGCATGAGTATTGGAATGCTTGGAGAAACATCATATTCTTTCAAAAATTCAGTTATAGGGGGGTTTACCTACTCTTTTTCTTGAAGTAGACATGATTTTATTTATGGACTATCCATGATAACAATAATACTCATTAATCCATTAGAAAAATAAAAGTAGGGTGTTATTTCAAGAGATTTCCAAATTGAGCTTATTAACAATGCATTTTCTAGCTCCACAACCAATCCCTACTATTATTGAGGCGAGTTATGTAATTGGGAATGGTACCCTCACTAGGGTGCATGCTTGGGTAGTGCCATGGCCACCCAAGTAGTAGGTGGGGACCATTGAATAACCAATGTTATGTATGTGCATAAAAGGGAATGGGACAGGGAGAGGTAAGGACTTTGTAGGCAGAAATGATCCAGGGCTCGATCTCTATGGTATACATTGCATGGTACCATGAAATTAGGACAATGAGGGTTGTAGATCCCTCTTTGAATGCCATGGCATACATATTGGCATAAAGAGGGAGGATGGTGGATTTGATGGAGAGGGTTATCAGGATGGGTAATTGAGCCCCATCCCCACTATATTGGGTAGATTGATTTTAAAGAAGAATTAAAAGAGTTCAAAAAAAAAAAAATGGAGTGAAGGAGGAATAATTACTATGACATGGTGCACAATGGATGACGTGGAATGACCATACAACTTGTGTTGAAATGCCAGGATCAATTGACTAGATGCTCACTTAGTGACACATTGATAGTTAGTATGAAAAGAGGAATGAGTCAAAAGAGGGGGGTAAATGATGTTTTATATCCTTTTTTAACTGTAAAATGTGAAAAACGAGGCAATTAATTCCATGTGAAAAATGGGGAAATTAATAAAAAATTCCAAGGCCTGATCCTCTTTTCATGTTGGTGCATTTTTCATATTTGGCTATGTCAGAAAATACAATAATGACCCGAAACTCCCTCGCACATTCTAAGAAGATAGCTATAGTGAAAACAATGCTAAATGCAAGATGGATGAATTCCCTATAATTTGGGAAAAACAAGGTTGATCATCTCCTTACTATTGGGTATGCAAAAACACACACTAGGTGGAGATCTATTATCAACCCTAATTGATTAGAGAGCTAATGATGGTTAACTATCATAGGGAATTTAAAGGGAAAAATGTCAAATGCATAAACTTGTTACTAATAAATCTTAAAAAGAAATATGTGTGTATTTGTTAGCTATCCATTTTAGGAAACCTGTAGATGTTCTTGAAATTAGAGCCACAATGGACATGTTATCTCTCCTTGCTTATGCTTAAGTAGGGAGAAGTAAACCATGTTGTACTATCCTTGATGTAGATTTGTATGGTTTAGAAATAAAAAATAAAATGAATTTCACCCCAAAAAATGAAGGCATATAGTTTCAATAGAATCCATAATACCCATTCCCTCAACACTTTATGTTACAGTCAATTTCAATAGTATTATACTAGGCTTGTTACCTATTAGATGGAGAAATGTTATTGAAATTAACAATAAGGTAGAAATAATATGGAATCCACACATTGGGCCTCACATGGTAATTTTTTGACAGTTTGAATTGTTCAATATATTTTAGGTTAGTGCACTAGAACAATATCAGTAAAATATTATTCTTCATGGACACCTAAATAGATCTGGAATGAAAATTATTGGAATACTTCCATTCTGAAGAATTGATTTTGTGTTAGTAGATGGTATTATTGATCCATAGCCCTATTGTTGTTGCGAAAAACACCCTCCAAAATTTTTCTTACACTTGAATTTTGGAGCCTCCTTGTGATATTCGGATTTGTCATTTTAGGTTGTCCATTGTCACTTCATGGTCGGTTTATGTTTTCAAAGTGTTTAAACCTTTTTCTGAGATTTTAACTGTCAAAACCACTTGCTTACACATGCTTAGCTTTTGATGCATTCATAATCAAGGCTCTTCCCAGTAAGCTTAACAGTCAATGTTTACCTTTGAAGACAAGCATTGCGCAACCCTTGAAGATAGTGCTTATGTAGTCTTTAGAGACAGTTCCTGCACAGTCCCTAGATGCAGTGATTGCATAGTGCCTCATGAAAATGACTACACAATATTGGGAGGTAATGACTATGTAGTTCATAAATACAATGTACTAAGCAATCCCTATAAACATTCAGTGCACAATTTTAGTTGATAGTCTCCCTCACTCTTAGTTGTAAGTGTACCATCATCATAGTGAAGTTTCTCAACTATTGCTTTTCCACACTTTTTCTTTCATAAGTATCACTTTCACTTTCAAGACTATCATTTTTTCTTGCTTTCACTTTCACAAGTGTCATTTTTGTTTTCTTTAGCTCTCGCATATGTCACTTTCACTTTATTTAGCTTTTTCAAGTGTCATTTTCACATTTTCTTACTGTCACAAGTGTCACTTTTAACGATTTTCATTCATGCATGTGTTGCATCTTAGCACACCACTAGAGGAAGCTCTAGTGTACTCTTATATATTATATGATCTTACATATTATAATAATATGCACTAGAAATGTTCCCATAACTTAGCACACTTTCTGGTTCCAGTCGACACTTGTGTTCCAAGTGTCATAAATCTACATTTTAGGTGTCGCACTTGGAGGTAAGTGTTGTTTCTCTTCCATTTAAATGGATGGATGTTGATCCCAGGTGTTAAGTGTTTCATTATCATGTGGTTGATCATTTATGAGTGTGTGATCATGTTCAAGTCATCTACTGCTCTTATCTTTTTGTTTCACTAATCCCACACTTGGCCAATTCTTGATTTTTCTTTCCTTTTCAACTTTCTTGGCCTACCACCCATCCTCCTTCCCTCTTTAACTACTCACTATGCAGTCATAATACCCAACCAACAATCCTTACCTCTTGTAATTGTACACTGCATAGCCACTGCCTTCAAGAACTATGCTTTGCACAATCTACGCGACCAGTCCCTGCCTCTTACACCAGATCACTGTGCAATCTTTTCCTAGTTGGGCCTCCAATGTGCACTCCACATTCTCATTCACCAGTAAACCCCTGCCTTAGTCCTTAACTTGATCAAATATGAAATCAACTGTCTAATTCCTTCTAAAACTGTGCATTGCACAATCACAGTGAGGAAGCCTCCCTCAGTGCATACTTGACTCCCTCAATTGCATAATCTTTCCTTCTTGTCCCTCAAACATTATGCATTGCACATTCCTAGTGACTAGACCCCCATCATTGTCTTCTGTTTTTTCACATTTCACAATCCTCGAGCCTCTTCCTCAATCCTATTCATTGTCTCGGCTCAATCAATGTGTTGCATAAGAAACAAGATAGACTAGAATATTTTGGGACTGATGTCATATTTTCATGAATGAATTCCATTTATAGGTGCTATTATCTTGACATGACATGATGATGCTAAAGGAGGATACTATGGATATTTTACAAGAAGACACTTGTGAAGCTAGATACAAAAAGAGATCATCAAGCCAAGAGATGAAGGGACACTAGATCATGGTAGAAGATTGAAGATCAAGTTCACATGGAAGACTCCATATCAGCCAACATATTGAGGATGAAGATGAAGTAATATTATGAAGATACAAAGCTGGCAACAAGGAGGAAAGCTTGACATTGACACATCACAATGAAGTTCCATGTCATTATTGCCAAGTCATGATTTCTCCAAGTGTCAGTATAAGAGTATTATGTGTCATTGTATTTTACCACATCATTTGTGGATGTAATTATGTAATTTTCCAAAAAGAGAGAATATAAATACATGGAAGCCAAAGGGTCCCACATGGAATGTGAAAAGTCACTAGAAAGTTCTAAAGTCATGTAGAAGTATAAAGGTCACATAGGAATTGGAAAAGGCATAGTAGAAGCTAAAGAGTCATGAGGGAGGTCAAGACTCCATGGGAGGTGGAGGGTCACCACATTTGTTATAAATACACCCACATATCTCAAGAGGAAATACTTGGGACTTTTCACCTTGGCTTCTATAGTTTGGCATTAGAGAGAAGATATTTCTTTGGAGGAGCAAGTGGTGACTTAATGTTCCACTATTGGGGTTAGTGTGGCAGCATTGTAATCATGTATCTTGGGATTTTAACTTAATATATGAAGCTCTAAGAGAACAACAAACTTTCATTCATATGTCGTGAACAATTGTGAGACTATTATTTCATTGTTTAGAGTGTATGTTTATGTTAACACATACTAATGAAAATATTTTGTTGCCTTTCGTATGCATCTTCCTAGATGTTCATTGTTACTTGTTTTTATGATCATTGTTCTCTTGTGATCTATTTTGCAGGTTAATAAACAATTCTTTCATGCTCTTTTGTGTCTCTTTTAGGATAGGACTATTACTTTTCTTCTAGAGCCTCACTCTCTCTTTTCCCTGCTATGAAAGTACCTTATATGCATTGTAATTACATGCCTCACAATGTAAATTTTCTTGTTTCAAAGATTGTTTGCATAATCTCTTATGTTGATAATTGCAGCCGAGACAAATTCCTACGAATAATGGAAACCAACCTTATTTCCAAGTTGGGGCTCCTATTCCAAATGGTGTGAGGACTAGTTGGGACTTCATACCATGGAGACCCCCTTGGTTGATGGATTTCCAACACCGTCAACAATCCCTTTCTATAATTTCCCTTATTTCAAGCATTTTTTAGTTCTATACTTTCATGCCTTGTAATTGTCATCTTTTTCTTATTGTAAGCTTGGCAGGACTACATCTTCATCATGTCCAATATTCACCCTAACCAGGGCGGGGAATCGAACAGATGAATTCACATCAAAGAGTGTATTAAAGAGGACACTATCACCATCTATGCAATACCCCATGGACCCCTACAACTGCCATCTTAAAACAGGGGAAACAAATAATTTATTCTTCATGCATTTGTGTTTTTGCTAAAATGGACTTCATGTCTTTTAATAATTTCCAATACTCATTAATGGCAATGCAATTAACCATTCAATAATTTGTTTGCAACACACAAATTTTGCAAGAAGTCAAGCAATTAACAATATCTTACGTAGGATTTTCTGCTCATGTTTCTAAGAGTATATAATATCTAAATACTAAAAAGGTTGAAACTAAACATTTTACAAAAAGCCTTCCTCAAGGTAATAATGAGTGGTTGTATTTCTTAGGAATGATTTTCCTTCATTATACATAATTTTTGAGAGATAAAAGGATTGACAAGATTCAGTTAATTCAATCATCTTTCCATTACTTACTTCATCAAAAAAACAAACATGTTGTTTAACTAAATGGCAGATGCACTAGCTAGAAGGAGGCACTCCGATAGATCAATAGGAATCAAAATACAACTTGTATCAAGAGATCATTTTATTATCATCAATTTATTCAATGTGAGGGTTTTAACCCTAGCAAATAAGAAGGTTGCTACAAAAAGCAACAATGAGCATCTCACCCCTGTACTCTGACATTATTGTAATTTTAAACATTGGTACATGTTATATCCTAGCCATAGATGAATTTAACATAATTTTTGATAGGGCACTAATGGGTTGGAAAAGTAAGGGGAAAAGGAAGGAACCCAAGTAATGATTGAGTAAGAGACATCAAGAAAATCATAAAGAATGGATTGATGGTGAAATAGCTTCTAAATATGATTCAAATACCAAGGATATCCATACCAAACATTCCACACCATAATAGTGGGGAGGAAAATCTGTCAAACTTCTAATCAATCCAAAAACGTAGAGACATCATAAAATGGAAAAAGGCTTATAAGTTATCACACATAAGAGAATAAGTAAGGAAATTAATTCCTTGAGGAAACCTTATTATCTTCCAGGGTCATAACATAATCAAACCAAGGTCCATGTAAAGCATCCAAATGTCAAGTACTTACGGATTGTAGGATCCATCATAATTGCCAACAATTCATTTTTTCTATATAAAAACTTTCTCCATTGGATGTGATTGCAAACGTATCATGAGAAGGAACTACTTCCTGAGTGCTAGGTTAGATGAGAATCATTTGTGGATAAACAACCTTCCTCCTTTAATTTGTCTAACTCTTAAGAATCTTGCAATTCAAGAACTCACTCAACTTATTCGTGCCTTTGCTATTGATTTTAACTAAATTAAGCAATTAGTGTACTAAAATCTTGCTTTGACCTATGCCTAAAACCTTGAAGAAGGGAAAAAAAACTAATTTACAAAGCTTCCATAGAATTCGAGTTAGAAATAAATTAGTAAGAATATAAACAATAAAAATCCAAGTAATTACTTTATTTAATCTTTTGTAAAACAAGTAATAACTTCATATAATATTTTGTAATTTGCTTTTCATTTATAATTTGTTTTTCATTTATTTGCATGACCTTGCATTGACTTTCATAGATTCATTATGAGCTTTCTCATGTTTATGTTTTTGTATGTTAAATAAATTTTGAAGTTTTACTTTTTATGGTTTTTAATTTCTAAATTATGGTGCTTACATCTTAATCCATTATAGGGCACATGATCAATCATTTTTATATTGGACTTTGAAAATATTATGTGTCATCCATTGGAAATACACTAGACACTCCCTTAGGGCTAAAAGTAGGGTCATTATAATAATCTTTATTTATTTAATAGGTATTAATATTTTTCTTACGTTAGTATTTATGGATTTGAATCCATGATTTATTCTAAGAAGTGTCTTAATACTAGAGGTGATTTTTTTAAAATTGAAAAGTTGGTTGGTATTGCGACACTTGTATAACCTTGTAGAACCTAGGGTTATCGATCTTCCTATGCATGAGCGTCACAATTCCCATGGCTAAACATCCCAATTCCCACATCTAAAAGTTGCAATTCGCACACCCAAATGTCGCATGATTGGACATCAGAATTGAGACGCACCTTGCGATGAGCTTTCACACACCTAAATGTTGAAATTCCTACGCCAAAAATGTCACAATTCCTATGCCAAAAACTTCGCAATTCCCACGCCTGACGCTGCAATTCCTACGCCTAAAACGTCATAATTCCCACACCGAAATGTCACAACTATACCAAGCTTACGTTAATATCTCGACGCAAGTTTTGACGACACAAAAAAATTGTCTTCAAATGACATATGATGAAGATTCTCGTTGAAATATCGACCCGACAAATTGTGACGACGTTTTCCGTGAAACTTGCAACGATCAAGGAGACAGAAAATACGACTCTAAAATGATTGAAGTTTCACAAAATTTATTTTTCGTCATTGTATATATGAATGATCGTCACAAGAAAGACAAAGAGACATTGAAAATTGGCTCAATATGCAGTAGTGTGAGTCTATCTGCTACTAGAATAAAGAAGGCTGAAGTTCTGCGTAATTATATTATATTGAGGGTTGAATCCCTAAATACTATAATAATGAGGGGTAAGAAGGCCTCACTTCGAGCCTCACTCTGAGCTGTAGGAGGATGAAGACCTCAATTTGCTTTGCATAAGAAGTTGAAAAACCTTTGATTGTTAGGAATATGGTAGCAATGTGTCTTAGGCCTAGAAAGAGGCCGAAAAAGGAGGTAAAGTGCTATTGTTTTGAGTATAAAGGGTTGATCAAGTTTGACCTTTGAATATCAAATTTTATTTATGTTGATTTGAACAATTTTTCTCAAAAAAAATCGTTGGGTTTTCTCCCAAGTTTGGGTTTTCTAAGTGGAAAATTTTGGTATTTACTATGCATGGCTTTTCTACTGTGATGTTTATTGTTTCCATTGCATCTACTATTCAATTTCATGAGTATAGCTTCTTAATGATTTTTTGAAATGTGCTAAAGTAAGACTTTACATCTAGAAGTAATTTTCAGTAGCATAAAATTGTGCTTATCTAGATTAGCATTAGAAAATCAACTAATGGAACCTCATAGGTCCCCATTAGAAGCTCTAACCACTTTAATTCTATAATGGCTTCACCTTTTTGACCAATATATTACCACATTCATTCATAAAGGGAGTTTTAAAATTGTTAAAATTAGAGTCAATATATTGTAGGTATAAAGGGTGTACGGTGGGGTAGGACGAGTTATATAGGTATTGGGGGGCATAAAAGAGGATATCTATAAAAAATAGGGCATATTTCTATTAGACATATGTATTTCCTTTCTTGGATGGGTTGGGTAAGGGTGTTCAATAAAAGGATTTTGGGAGGCTCTTATCAACATCTAGTGAGATTATCGGTATTATTTAATATCCCACAAATTTAAGCGATATGATGTAGGATGGCTAAGTGGAGAGCTTGTTTCTAAATGAAGCCTTACACCATCACCAAGGTTGTGTCTGAGAATACATTGGAATCAATTTCCCCCTTTCCTTGGCGCCCACCCTATATTTGATGGCGTACTATTTTGACCATATTTTCCACCTCTCTTGGACACCTCATAGGTGGTCAAGCACTTTCTCAGCCTTGATGTCAACTTGGTATTAATGATATACTCTAGAACATGGTCCTTATGAGTTGATTGGTGCTACAATTGATTGACATAATGCCTATAGGTTGTATTGCAGGTGTTTTTAAGGCCGTGTTGTAGGTAGTTCATATTTTAACTGAAGGCTTGTGGGTTTTCCCCACATTACCCAACAAATACAGATTCATAGTGGCATATCAACATTTGCAATTTTAGTAGTCCAAATTGGCAGTGGAAAACTAGGGTACAAAACCCTATTTAGCAGTGTATTAATCGGATCCACATCCTATAGCCAACAAACCACAAACCACAAATTATTACCACTAAAATTGCTCATGGTTTTGGCACTAATCAATTTGATTCGATTTGGTCCTCTCCAGGATTGATTTGGTCACAATTTCTAAGGTTGATCGAGCATCCAAAGGCATAGTGAAATGTAATTAAGGAAATTTATTTGGTCACCAAATGAGGAGAAGGATAATTAATTAATGTGTTTATTTGCTCAGTTAATGTGTGACTAGATTGGGTCACAAGTTTATGTTTGTTTTGTTCAATGTGATTGGATGACTAGATCACTGGAGTGTAAGTGCTAAAAGTGTGAATCAACCTGTTAGAAAAGTTCTAGGCTAAGTCATGAGTTGGTTTTAAATTTTTTATTTTTTAGGATTAATTTTGTAAATTTAAAAAAAAATGAAATGGTACAGGAATTTCCTGTAGCGCCTAATTTTCTTTTTTAGACAGTCTCCCCTATTTTTTGGACAATCTTTTCATTCTTGTTTTTTTTTTAATTTTCCAATGTTATCGAAATTTCTGGTAGCGTCTCCTATTTAAAAAAAATAAAGCAGAAAATGCAACTATTTTCGACTGTCCACTTGTCATAATGGGGAAATATTTAATCCAAATCATGATATTTCATGATTGGATAGGTCACAAACTTTAAGTGAAGTCAAGTGGTAGTGGTTAATGGATATGGTTGATCGAATTAGCTAGGTGTAATTCACAACCATAGCCAACCGTTGCTTATTCCACTGATCTTTAAAAAACCTGTGTTTCCGAAGTTGAAATGTGTCTGCAACTTCAATCTTAGATATATGTTTAAATTCTGATGGTCGTTCTTTGTGTTCCACGTAATGTGTTACTGGAATTTCTTGTCAGTCCTAATTAAGGTAGAAACATTGCCAGATTTGCAAGAAATCTCGTACAACCACCTATAGCAGATTAACTGGACTCTCCAAAGCAAGTCGACTTCATCATTACTATTACATGTTGTCTATTATGACATAAAATCTCATTTAATCATGAAGGATCATATGCATAGTAGTTTGAGCCAAAACTTTATCTCAAATATTCGAAAATGGAGGAAATTTCACCATTTCAAATTTCTGAAGTGCAGCAAAGGTGACAGTGATTGGCGTGGTTAAGAACACATCCCAATTTTTCAGGAAACCTAATTCAAGATAATTGCAACATTTGTTGGGTAAGCTTCCATACTTTGACACCTATTCTTCATAACAAGCAAGCAGATATACATGGCATCAAAGTCTAGGAAAGGTGGAAAGCTTAAGAGAATCGAACCTCAAGGAGCTAAACTAGTTTATGTTAATCCAAGTGTTAGAAGACTGTTTATTCAGGCAGGCTAGTATCCACTCTGCACCAAGTTAGGAGGCTCACATCAAGGTGTAGCCCAAGAGTTTGCTCAAACTTTCAATGGAAAACAAGCTACCATCTTTGGTTTAAAATTGCAGGTTTCATAATAGTCAGTTGCAGAAGCTTTTAACCTTCCCTAGGAAGGATAAAAGTGGTTTAAGGGACAACTCATTACAGCAGGAGATCTCAATTCTTTTATTAGAGATGAATACATAGATCCTAACTTGGCCAATGGAATTCCAAACAATTATCTTAAGAATGAATGGGAAGAAACATTCAAACTCGTTAAGATTTTTCTCACTTGTGAGAGAAGGTATACGTTAGTATTTCTTTATCAAATGAGGTTTATTTTTCATTTTGCAGGTATGAGGACTCTTAATCTACCCTATTTCATATTGAAGATCTTCACCAAAATGGCAGCCAAAATTCAAGCACACCAGGAAGCATCAGAATACAACCTGTATCATCAGGCAATTATCAAAGTTCTGGTTGAAGAAGAACAAAAAGGGAGAAACCAAACTTGGGAAAATTTCTTGTTTTACAGGGCAGGCCAACCTGCACCAAAACCCTAAAGAAACTGCTAAATCTTCTTCGACACAGGTTCAAACAGAAAGGACATCAACTACATCAGCTCAAGGAAGTTCCAAAAGAAAGGCAAAGAAGGAAATTGTAAGTAGAGGTACCAAAAGTAGCGAACATAATCCTTTAGCTGATGAATATGAAAAGAAAAAGGAGCAAGGTGAAAGCTCTTATGGCCAGAAAACAAAAAGAATGAAAATGGTTCCTCTTGTTAGACCTTTTCCTAAGGTTTACAAGAACTTGGAGAGGAAAACTTGCAACTGAAGAGAAATCTAAACTGTAGGTGCTTCCTGAAATTCCAGAAGAGCATAAATAGCAACAAGAAAGCTAGCCTATTGGTTTTGATGAGGAATTGCTAAAAGAAGCAGCGTATAAACTCACCAGTAAAAAAAAGAAAGAAGAAATAAAACCAGTTGCTGGAGCAAGGAAGAGACATACTAAGGAAATAAACAAATATAGACTCAAATCAAAAGCCCAAAATAATCCTAGTTTAACGAATGAAGTAATAGTCATAGAAGAACAACATGCAGAGTTGCAAACTGAGGATCCTTCAATTGCAGAAATCAGAAGATCTTTAAGGAAGCAAAGAGGTAAAGCTCCCATGGACCAACCATCAGAACCTTCCAAAAGAAGAAAGGTCCAAACAGAAGTAGAAAAGAAAGAGACCATCATCAAAGAAGAAACAACCAGAATCATAACGTCAAAATCTACTGCCAGAAAGAAAACAAACTTGGACAAGCTTGCAGAGGTTGCAACTCACATGAAATGAAAGAGTAATTTTCCTTAAAAAATACCTTTTTTCATATTAAGTCAAAGTTTTGAATGTGAAGATTAAATCTCAGAATATCTAACCATATACAGGTGTTTCGAAGTATTTTTTGTTAAAATTTTGAAGTCAAAACATTATCCTACAGAAATTCCAGAAGCATTTCCAATTTTTTTCACTATTACAGGTATTACCAGAATTTCTGGTAGCACATGTTTTAACATAAATATACAGTTGTGAGCAGAAACCTTCAGCCCAGTTTTGGAAAGACAACAACCCATAACAATATGGATAAGGAAGATGATGGATATGAGATATTTTTGAGGTTGTTGAAGGTTTTATTTAATGAAGCCATATGGTCATTTAATAGTCAAGTCCATAAAGAGAAAAATCAGTAGCAAAAGGCGTAGCTAGTCAGTTTTTCAAGCAGCAAAGTGTATTTTTTCCTCTTCTTCTCATCTACACATGTACTTTCTATTTCATTTCAATGGGATATGTTTTTAATATCTAAAATACACTTATGTAACAAGGAAATAGTGGAACTGCCAATTTAGGAGAGTTGGAGTTGGTGCCTCTCTCTATATATATCTTTTGTAAATATTATTTCAAGGGATATTGGTTCACCTGAAGACTCGGATTAATGAAATAGATTTCTCTGCACTTCATACTGCAGGATTTTGTGGCTCAAGTTATATCTAATGTGTGGTTTGTCTATTTCCTTGTTTCAATTTTCTGAATTATAAATTTGCAGTAGCTAGTATAGTATGAGTGAGAATCATTAAGAGGATCTGATGATGACTTATCTACTATCTAGTTTTATGTAAATTATAGTATATGTTGAAGTAGAACTTGTTAGTGAAGGTTTCACAAAGGGTTTGTGGGATACTTTATACATGGTTTTACTTTCTAGTTGTTATTTTCCTTGTCAATCCTATTTTAATCTTTTAAATGATAAATTATAACAACTAGTATAGTATGAGTGAGAAATCATTAAGAGGATCTAATGATGACTTATATACTATCCAGTTTTCTGTAAATCATAATATCAGTTCAAGTAGAAATTGTTAGTGAAGGTTTCACAAAGGATCTGTGAAATACTTTATACGTTTTCTTACTTTTTAACTATTATTTTCCTTGCCAAGAAATAGACTTTGTTACAAGGTTGTTTATGTAGTTGAAGTGACTGTCTTGAGATACACAGTTTCTTAGGATATTTATTAGCTACATGTTCTCTTTCCTCTTCTCCCCTATATTACTCACTTAACCACACAATTTATGCTTGCCACATCTTACCAAATGCATGAAAGTTAAAGAGGAACACAATCATTTCAAAACTCCTTCGAAAGCCATCCCATCACTCAAAAAACCTTTTTAAATTTTGAAATGAAATCATGATGTGTAAGGCTTACTCATTTTGCAGACTAGGAGTAAATCCTTGTGCTAACATCTTTGGCATCGTTGACGGGGAGGAAAATTGAAGTTTACCCCTGGGTAAATGACAAAGTTATAAGTCTGGTTCTAAGGTGTACAGTTCCAGTTGTATTTTTAGACTGCTTTACACCAGGCAACTCCATTGTTTAATTTCTAGCTCCAAGAAAGGCTAGAACCAGGGAAAACCCATATTCTCCTTTGAAAAACCAAATCCCTGATCCTGAGAAGCTAATCAAGAAAAAGAGTAGGCAAAATCTTGTTCCTTCTACTTCTAGTTTTTCAAAATCTATTCCTAAAAAAGTACAACAAATTTTGTCTCCTGATTTTACAAAAATTTATGTACCTCTCTCATTTCTAGTCAATGAACAGCCTTTACATTGAGTTTTGGTGCTTCCTCATCTATTATTCAAAATCCTCCAATTTTTATTCCACAAATCCCAGTAACTCACACCATGGCAGGTCCTAATCCACCCCCTAAGTGAATGGAGGCAATTGTTGCTACTAGGTGTGCTCCTTTAGGTTTACCTCAGCCTATGAATGCATTACCTGTAGGAGATTATCTCAAGTATATGCTTAAATTTAATGGTGAAGGGGAGGTAACAACTAAAGAAAATCTTGCTGATTTTTATGCTTATGCTGATATTCTAAACATTGAGCATGAAGATGTTTGGATGAGAGCTTTTGTTCAGAGCCTTGAGGGTGATGTAAGGAAATGGTTCAGATCTTTGACAGCTGGTGGCATCACTTGAATTCAAGTCCTAGATGATACATTTTTAAGAAAATGGGGTGACAAGAAAGATTTTTTGTATTATATCACAAAATTTGGTGCAATCAAAAGAGAAGATGGAGATTCAGTTTCTGATTTTTCTAAGAGATTCAATAAAATGTATAGCAAGATACCTACTGAAATCAAGCCTATTAAAGCTTCAGCTAAAATCACTTATGTTGGTGCCTTTGATCCTAACTTTTGTTTATTATTGAGAGAAAGATGATCTGCCACGCTATCAAAAATGCAGGACAATGCACTCGAGGTAGAATCAAATATATTAGCAGCTAATAGACTTAGAGGAGGGATTGACAGACAAAAAAGAAAGAAAAAAGCTGAAGTTTCTACTTCAGGAACTTCTGACATGGATTCTAAGCTAGATGAGCTTACCAAGATGGTCAAATCATTGACTACTAATATTTCTAAGTTGAAGATGGAAGCAATACCACCTACTACCGGGAATGTTTCATTTGATTTTCCAAATAGACAATAGTTTAGAAGACCTAATGCTCCTCAAATTCTGCAGAGAGAAAGAAGAGATGTTGATGATCAAAAGGTGCAGCCTCCTTTGCAGAATGTTATATTTGAAGATGAAGAAGAAGTTGAAGGGTTGGAAAGAGGTGTTGATATAAATTGTCTTAGAGACAAATAAGGGATGATTCATCTTACACAAGTAGAATATGAAGACTTCATCTCATATACTCAGAATAATGAAGTGAGTCGTAATCATTCCACGATTTCTGCTGATCATCAAAGCAGATACAATCTTAGATTAAATAAAACTAATGAAACTTCTAAGCTATTGCACAACCAAAGAAGAATAGATATGAAGTTAAAATTTCAGTGGAAAAATCTAGTAGACTGGAAATTCCAGTAGCATCCGATACAGCAGAGAAACAAGCAACTGAACCTGGCAAATCAGAATTTCTGGTAGCATCTAATTTTCCTTCACTTGAGGTAAAAATTTCTCACAAACCACACTCTACCTTCAATTTTGAAAATGAGATTCAGAAAATCAAGATTCCTATTCCCCTTGTAGAACTCATGAAAAATCAAGATTTCAAAAATAATTTTATGAAAGCTTTTCAGCATTCACCTACTGAAGTAGTCTCTTATTTTGTTAACCTTCAAGATGATAAGCCCACTTTTATTTTACATCCATTGGTAGAAGAGAGAGATGACTCTACCCCTCCCTTCTATCTATCTTTCAATATTCAAGAAAATATCTTGCATAATTGTCTTATGGACTTTGGAGCTTCACATAATTTAATGCCCAAGGTAGTTATGGATGAACTAGGTCTTGAGATAACTAGAGAGTACCAAGATTTCTATTCTTTTGATTCCCAGGAAGTCCAATGCCTTGGTTTCATAAAAGACCTTGTAGTAAGTCTTTTTCAGTTACCTATGAGAGGGATGGTAATGGATATTGTTGTAGCTGATATCCCTCCCAGATTTGGTATGTTACTTTCTAGGTCATGGGTTAAAAGGTTGGGAGGAACCTTGAAAATGGATTTAACTTATGCTATTATTCGTGTTTTTGGAGGAGAACAAAGAATACTTTACAGAGAAGCTTGGCTGGCATATATCATTAGTGACAAAAAAGACCCTACTAATCATCCGATATATGCTAGAACAACTGGAGTAGGCTCAAGCATTCTACATATGGATGATTCTGCCTTGCATACAGAAAATTTTCATATTTTAAATCCTACTGAAAATAAAATTAGTCATGAAGGATCAAAGGTATGGCAAATGTTTCTTGATGGCTCATGTTCCAAAGAAGGTGATGGTGCGGGGATTGTTCTTATTTCTCCTTTGAAGGAAAGTTCCACTTTTTCTTTCAAACTTGAATTTGAGACAACTAATAATGTGGTTGAATATGATGATCTGTTAATTGGTTTAAAGAAGGCAAAATATATGAATGTATCAGAAATTTCTGTTTTTGGAGATGCTGAACTTATTATTCAGCAAATTAGAAATGTTTATTAAATTAAGAATCCTAGACTCAGAGATTACTGGAATGCAGTATGGGACATTGTAGAAGATTCCTTCCTGGCCTTTAACATTTCTTTTGTTCCAAGAGAAAGTAATATTCTAGCCAATTCACTCTCTAATTCAGCCAACTCATTCAAAATTCCAATGCCTATAAAGTTGAAATATGAAGTGGAAGTTAGGTTTAGACATAGCATTCATGATAATGTTAAGCATTGGAAAGTTTTTGAAGATGACCAAGAGATCAGAAAATTCATTGAAGTTGCTAAAGAGTTTGTTGTTATAAATATTTATAAAGAAGAAGACCTAACACAAGTTGATGTTGATCATCAAGATTCTAGAAATCTAAAAAAACAAATTGTTGATCAACCTATCATATAACTACCTACCAATCATATTCCAAAGGGGTTAATTCCACTTGAGAAACTTTTTTATCAGAATGATGTTGTAGTCAAGCCATATTTATCTGAAGCAAATGTTGAATTAGAAGATTTCAACTTGGGTACAACACAAGAACCAAGGTATGTGAAGTTGTCAAAAGCTTTACTAGATTAAAGAAATATGGAATATCACAATATGTTTTGTGAATTTGTTGATGTTTTTGCCTGAAGATCTTAAGACATATTATACATCTATCACTGAGCATATAATACCATTGAAAGATGGTACTAAACCTTTCCGGCAGAAGTTAAGGAAAATAAATCCACTATTGCTACCAGTGATGGAAAAGGAAGTGAAGAAATTTTTGGATGCTAAAATCATTATTCCATTGAGGTATTCAGATTGGGTTGCTAGTCTAATGCTAGTAAGAAAGAAAATTGGTGAAATCAGATTGTGTGTGGATTTCAGCAATCTTAACAAAATCTTCAAGAAAGATAACTATCCATTGGCGAAGATGGATCATATTCTTCAAAAGGTAACTGGGTCAGATAGAATTTACATGTTAGATGGTTTTCCTGGGTATAATCAAATATTTGTTTGGCCAGAAGATAAAGAGAAGACAACATTCACTACTCCTTGGGGTACATTCATGTATGCAAAGATGCCATTTGGGCTCATGAATGCTAGAGCTACTTTCCAATGTGCTATGCACTTTGCATTCATTGGAGAAAAGGACAAGTTATTGGTCATCTATTTGGATGACATTACTATTTTTCAGCTTCAGATCAATTTTGGGTAGCGGATCCCCCCATAGCAAGTTTTTGGGGCTTAAAGCCCAAGTTTTGGTCAATGTACTATAAAGACCCCACGAAATGTGGGCGCGGAGTGTGAGAGTCTAGGGTTGTCCACCCTAAAATAATGTAATTTAATGTAAAGTGTCCTAGCCTACCCATGGTCCATGGACCATCGGATTGCATAAATAGCGCGAGGCTCTGAGTATAAAAGGGAGCCTGGGTAGGCTGGAGTCTTTTGGACAAGTAATAGATAGATGCGAAGGTGTGATTAGAAGATAGGAGTGAATCTGAAGTGTATTGGGTCGTAGTAGTAGGTAGAGGCTCTATAGCTGAGTGTGTAGAGTCCTAGGAGAGTCTGCAACTAAGTGCATGGACCCCTGCAGTTAAGTGCGCAGGGCGAAGTTGAGTCTGTAATGTACTGAACTTGAAAAGGCTGATTAATAAAGATAAGTTGATTCAGAATAATTGTGCATCTGTTTGTAGATATGGATTTCTATAAATTGTTTATCTTTATGCATTTATACATGTTTTGGTTATGCACACTTATCTAAAAGTGAATAAATAATAAAAACATTGGGCTCACACAAACTAAGTTAACACACTAATATATTAGCACCGTAAAGATCGGGATTAGGATAATACTGTGTTCACAAAGGTGCGCATGGTTTGCGAAGGATCGAAAGTTGCGTGGGTAGCATAGCATGCGAGTTAGGATCGTGAAGTTCCAAAACCCTCATCGAGACATCCCTAGGGTGTGGAAACCTGGTTGCAGTACCCTCCCATATTACCTTGGGTGAGACCTTAGCCCACGCGCTGTAGACTATTCCTGAAGGGGCTGGTAGTACCGCAATTTGCTTTGCTAAACCCACTACTGAACCTGGGTCAGGCCCCACATAGCCAACAAATGGTTCCATTGCCAGGACTAGGATCTGCCTAAGGGATGTCTGATATCGTGCCACTGGAACCCAACAAAGAAGGAAATTGAAGAGTGGGTGGACAAAAAGATTCACGAGTTCGCGACACAGGAAAATAGAACTCCGCAGTTATCTGAGAAAAGGTGGCTGGATCGCTACATGTATATGGAAATCCATGAGATTTTCTTTGCATCGTTTCCTTCTGAGCTATATGAGTGGATCGCGAGATTAGCCGACAGCCAGGGAAGGTGTAAGCTCGACCAACCAATAGGGTGGACTCCAGAATTAGTGCGTAAACTAGAGGCATCAAAAGATAAGATTATGAGAGCTGTGGACCACTGGCTCGACTGGATAATATGGGGATTCATCACTGAGTTTGTGGTAGATACAACCGTGAGCTTTAATGAAGAAAAATGATGTTTTCTCAAGGGATCTCAAGGTAAGTACATTAAATCTTTGAATAATTGGATTAAGACGTTGTTGTGTGAAAAGCGAGTTATGCGAATACATTAATGTTTGGGACGATGCGAAGTGGAAGGATCTAAAAAGGTAGTGGGGGATTAGAGAGTAGTCCATTAATTTCACCGTCACGAGAAAGCGAGGAAGAGCTCACTTGGTTCTCTCTGAGAAGTTCAGCCTGGTTGATAAAGTAGCGTATTCCGTAGCTACCACCTCCACCCATGCCACCACCCACTTCACCTCCCTCCCCTCCATCTCCACCCACTCCACCTCCACTAACCCCTCAATTCAGCATGGCAAGCGTGATCAAGCTACTTGTATTCAAAGGAGTAGGGAATGAGGATCCAGACTAGTTCTGGTTCGTGGTGAGAGCAATATGGGAAGCGCAAGGGGTCACAGACGACAACATTAAGAAGGCTACACTGGTGAGTGTGCTACAGGATCACGCATTGACATGGTATATTAAGCACTATAACGACCACCCAAACACAGCGATAGAAGAGATCCAGAATGCGTTGAATAGGGAATTTAGCCGACTGAAGTTTGAGACACAGTCAATCATTGAGTTTAAAGAGATCATGATTCTCCAGGGAGAGACCCCTTGGGTTTTGGATTAGTGGGTGAAGAGTACGATCTGCGAGGCTAATATGACACTCATAGACGCATAGCACCACATATGGTTTGTGGCATCCTTGACACCACAGCTAAGGACGGCGATGTCACAATAGAAGCTTTCAACCCAGATCAAAGCATAGGAAATGGCGATGAGGTTGCATGAGACCCTGATACAAGACCCTGGGTTGGGAGTTCAACAAATCCATGCGTAACTACAAAATCTATGCTTGGAGATGTAGAGTTTGAAGTAGGATAGGGCACCATGTCCAGAGGCACGCGAAGAAGTATGGTGTATAAAATGTAAAGTTCAGGGTCACGATAAGGATCATTGTCCAGTATTCGTGAACTACCTGGCAGGAGGGGGACCAATGTCGTTGACACCCAAAGCACAGGTAGGGTTAACTGTGCCACCCGCGTTATGGTGCACGATCTATCAGATAGGAGGAAAACACACGACAGATAATTGTCACTTGCTGCAGAAGTATATACAGACTCTGCAGTAGCTATTTTGTAATTTCTGTAAGTTGGTAGGCCACGACAAGAACACTTGTTGTAGCTACAAGCTAATGATGGATCAGACCCCAGCCTATAGGATGCAGACATAAATGTGAACCCTAGACCCAGCTGCAGGGATGGCGCACGCTGGATTTTAGGGACGATGTCGAGGATGAGGAGGCATGAGACCAGGAAGGGGCTGCAGACAGTTGATTTGCTACAATTGTGGGGAACCAGGGCACTATGCCCACGATTGTACCAACCCAACAAGAATATCTTGTTCGTACTGTGCTCAATTTTCTCATGTACCACTGGATTATCCTTCGTTGATCACACATATGTGCAAGAAAGGAGTACTCCAACCTCCTCCGACCCAGAATATTCAAATGATGAGATTTGAACCCCACAAAGAAGACCCCAACATGAGCATGATGCTCAGAAGTGGCACAGCCATAGGGGAAGATAAGGGGAAGCAGCATGAGGACGATACATGGGTTTGTAAGTCTCCTGCAAAGGAACCTAAGTTTGACTTGGAACGTGCAAAGGAGATGTTTATGGAAGCTAAGAAGAGCTTAACGAAAGCCTCCACTTTAGGTAGTAAGGACCAACCAGAGCTGGATACTACCATGCTTACTACCTTTCTGGAGACATGCATGAAGCTGTTGCACGAAAATAAGATAGTTAAAGGACTACAAGAGCTGATCACTCAGTGCGTGGGATTAGGAGAACAACACGTAGTCTGCAAACTAGGAAAGCATACATTATGCAACGGGAGGGCAATGAGATTGATGGTGTAGATTGGTGAATACAAAATGGATTAGGTTATCCTAGACCTGGGGTTGGATGCGAATGTGTTACTTAAGCAAACCTGGGAGTGCATGGGTAGGCCCACATTGCAGTGGTCCCCTATTTATTTATGAATGTCGAACCAATAGAAGATCATGCCCATGGGAAGGTTGCAAGGAGTAACAGTTGATATCGAAGGCACAAGCACACAGATGGACTTTGAAGTGATAGAGATTGTCGATGACAACAATCCTTATCTCACGTTGTTAGGAATAGACTGGGCAACTGATATGAATGGAGTCATCAATCTAAAGAAGAGGAAGATGATATTCGAGAAAAAATCACTACGCGTAGTAGTCTCGTTACACCCATCCGAAGGAGCGTGCTACACTAAACTCGTGTGCAACGATGAAAGCGATGATGAGATGGATTGCATTTACTAGATAACTGTGTAGGACCAGGATCAGGTGAATCCGACTATGGATGGAAGAATCTTGTGGGAGCGTGACAGTTCTTGCACTTCAGATTCAGACGAGGAAGTAGAATGCTGGCAGAACAAATTGCACGAGGCGACAACACTAAATTGCAACATGATGATTAGATCCCTCCATCACCTGACAACAGAGGCAATGGAACCACCAACACATGATTAAGTGACAATGATGGATAACTTCCTAGACAACGTTGAAAGCATAGTACTGGAACAACAACAAATACTGTGCATGACACCTGTACGGGGATGGAGTACATGTCAAGAGACCATGGTAAGCTGGCATGAAGGTAAAAGGTGGATGCGATTACAGGTTGGAAGCCCATAATTCCAAACGAAAAGCGGGCAACTAGATAAAGAGGTTTGCGCACACACCTGTGTCGATGAGTACAAATGTGGGCTGGGTTGTCCACAACCACATGCCCTAGACTAAAGATCAACAATCAGAACCAGTCGCAACAGTAGGAAAAGAAACGCAGACCACAAATGTTCCACTTAGAAGCATTCAATAAGGTATGCAAGATCCTGACCAAGGTTCACTAGGCTAGACAAATTGATTGGGACCGGCGTGTACCAGCAATTCGATGGGCCCCTAAGGCCATGTACAAGAATCTAAGCGTGGATACAATCATAAAGATGACAGGCAGAGTTGAGGCCATAGGTTTGGGAGGATGGAATCCTCACATAATTGGAACAATTTGTAGCGACCAGGATGAAGGAATTATGTAGCCGTGCAGGGTCAAACATATGCAGATTTAGGAAGCCATTCGGCAAGGGCACTTGAAAATTTGCAAACTCGAAGAAAATTGAGTACAGCTAAGGAAGAAAAGTAGGATCTTGGACAAAGAGATCAACAAACTAAGAACGGAAATCACAAAGGTAGGCTGCGATGAGGAACTAAGTATGACGGGACAAGATGGAGGCAACCATACTACTACATAAGAAGGATTTGTGGCTCTGTTACCATGGTTGTGGCCACACCTCACTTGACAAAGGAACTGAGGGAGCACACTGTATAAGGAAGAACGCAAAACGCTGAGTAACATGAGGGTAATTAAGGGGTGCCCGCAGACTAGGCAGGAAAGTGCAGGGAAGCTTCATGCAGGTGGTATGACCACCTGACTATCCATAGAAAGCACAGTCTCAATGCTCCAAGCAGTTGAAAGAGAGTGCGGGACTATAAACAAGTCTGTAGGAGAGCTGGGCGAGAAGGAGGTTAAGTGCAAGGTCAGTATGTCACAGGGGTCGCGGCCGCCTGTAAGGGGCTGCGCTGCTGTGTGGGTAGGCAGGGAAGTGATCGTTGGTGTCATTGTTCGTGATAAGAGGTCTAATTTAAGGCAAAAAGGAGCAGGCGACGGGAAATTAAGACATGAATTAAGAGCTATATTTGGGACGATCTGCTGCCAAAAGGGCATTAATGACTCAGAATTGGGGGGAAGGGTCAAGTTCAAATTCAAAAAATGTTATAAAACCACTAGGGCTAGCCATAGGGCAACACTTGGTTGTTTGAAAATTGAGCAAGTACAGAGCACTGTTAGAAAATTATATATTATGAAGCAATGGAACACATAAATATTGCAGAAATATAAACACAGAAAACGCATAAAACAAGAGAGACACAGATATACATGGTTCACCCACTTTGGGTTACGTCCACGGAGAAACAACCAATCCTTCCTTTTATATTATCCAATAAACTGAAGAGATACAACCTACAACAGATCTGCTGTAACACCCTCTTTGCTCTCAATCTCCTCTCTATTCTTCACTTATAATACAGATATGCATAGACGAAATACAATTCCCTCATATATAGTGAGGGGTTTCCTTCTAGAGCAAAAAAGCCTAAATTAAACATAACTTCTATCGTCAGATAATCCGCCTAATGAACGGCCCAGATTGACTAGAAATTACTAGACTTTTACAAGGCAATTTTACATCTATTTTTATCCTCCAGACCCCCCAGCCAGGGGGGATTAGCCCCCCTGCGTGGAGGGGTGTACAGTCTTCCTGGGTTATACATCTAGTTGAAACCTTTGAATACAGAAGATAATCAAGCTCCACACCCAACAATCTCCCACTTGGAGACTGATTATAGCAACTCCACTGCTGCTTCATTTGCTAGACAATAACTCCACTTTGGACTTGGCTGTTTCTCATCTTCTTCTTCATACTTGAAGACCAATTGAAACTGAGCAGATTCTCAGTTTCTCCCTAGTTACAAGTTTTGTTAACATATCTGTAGGATTCTGGCTAGTGTGTATCTTTTCCAGCTTCAACTGTCCATCTTCCAATGCTGATCGTATGAAATGGTACTTGAGCTGTATATGTTTAGTCTTGGAATGAAATGCAGAGTTCTTTGCAAGATGTATGGCACTCTGGTTGTCACTGTATAACCTACCCAACTCCTGCTTCTTGCCCAATTCATCCAAAAACCTTTGTACCCAAATCATTTCTTTACTAGCCTCTGTAGCAGCAACATACTCTGCTTCTATTGTTGAAAGTGCAAAAACACTTTGGATTTTTGAAACCCAACTGACAACTGTTCCACCTATAGTAAACACATACCCTATTGTGCTCCTCCTGTTATCTCTATCACTTGCCATATCTGCATCAACATATCCCTGTAGAGCAATGTTTGAACGACCAAAGCATAATGCTTGATTTGTGGTACCTCTCAAATACCTAAGAATCCACTTCACTGCCATCCAAAGTTCTTTTCCTGGATTGTTCATGTACCTGCTTACAACTCCCACTGCATGTGCAATACCATGCCTTGTGCAGACCATTGCATACATTAAGCTTTCAACTGCTAATGCATATGGAACTTTAGACATATGAGCCATTTCTTCCTGAGTCTTGGGACACACCTCCTTAATTTGAAATGGCTAGCCAAAGGTATACTAACTGGTTTTGCATTCTGCATATTAAACCTTTTCAGCAACTTTTCTATGTACTCACTTTGCGACAATATTAATTTGCGATTCTTCCTGTCTCTAGTTATTCTCATAACAAGGATTTGTTTTGCAACACCCAAATCCTTCATTGCAAATGAGTTTGCCAATTTCCTTTTGAGCACATTTATTTCCTACATGTTAGAACCTGCAACAAGCATGTCATCTACATACAATAACAATATAATATAGCTACCATCATTTTTCCTTTTGAGATAAATGCAATGATCAGAGTGACATCTAGTATAACCTTGTTAAGACATAAACCTGTCAAATTTTATATACCACTGCCTTGGAGCCTGTTTTAAGCCATACAAGCTCTTCTTCAACCTGCACACTAGTTTCTCCTTCCCTTTCACCTCATATCCTTGTGGCTACTACATATATATCTCTTCCTCCAAATCCCCATGGAGAAAGGTTGTCTTTACATCTAACTGCTCAAGATGCAAATCTTCAGCTGCTACTAGACTTAAAATAGTTCTTATTGAAGTCATTTTAACAACAAGAGAAAATATTTCATCAAAATCAATACCTTTCTTCTGTGCAAACCCCTTCACCACAAGTCTAGCTTTGTACCTTTGTTTTCCTCCATCTTCTTCCTTCAGCCTGTAAACCCATTTATTCTACAATGTTGTTTTACCTGCAAGCAACCTGACTAAGTCCCAAGTATGATTATGTGCTAAGCAGTCCATCTCTTCTTTCATGGCTTTCTCCCACTTCTTCCTGGTTTCTACCTACACTACTTCTTCATAACATTCTGGTTCACAAGAATCAGTCAACAATACATAATATAATGAAGGAGAGTATCGTTCAAGGGGTCTACTTATCCTGGTAGATCTTCTAACAACACTTTTAGGTGTTTGAAGTGCTTGTTGCTGTTGTGGTTGTTGTTGTAGATGTTAATCATTATGATTTTCAGGCACCATCACTTTTCCTGTGATATCTTCAAGCACTGTGTATTCCTTGTTTTCTTTTTCTTGCTTCTTTTCTCGCAACTGATTCTTATACAAGACCTTTTCATTGAATATTACATCTCTGGTGCTAATGATTTTGTGATTTTCATAATCATATAAGCGATAACCAAAATCATTAACACCATATCCAATAAAGGTACATTTCTTTGGTTTTGCCTCAAGCTTTTTTCTATTTTATTTGTTAATGTGGACAAAGGCTTCACAACCAAAAGTCTTTAAAAATGAGTAGTTTACCTTTTTACCTGTCCATGCCTCCTCTGGAATACCACCATCCAAGGAACTTGAAGGCCCTCTCTCTATTAGATAAACAACAGTATCTACAACATCTACCCAAAATTGTAAAGGCAATCCTACATGCAATATCATGCACCTTGCACACTCCATGATTGTCCTATTCATCCTTTCTAACACACCATTTTCTTGTGGTGTTTCTGGAACTGTCTTCTCTCTACAAATTCCATTCTCTGAATAGTACTCATCAAACTCTTTGCTACAATATTCACCTCCATTATCTAATCTAAGACACTTCAACCTCTTCCCTGTCTCATCTTCAACCAAAGCTTTCCATTTCTTGAAAGTATCAAATACATCAGATTTATTTCGAATACAATAAATCCAAGTTTTTTTGGTTGCATCATCAATAAAAGTAACATAATAACGAGAGCCACCGAGAGATGATACCTAAGTAGGTCCCCATACATCTGTATCCACAAGCTCTAATTTTTCACTATTCTTTTCTTTCCTAACTCTAAGGAATCTGACTCTCTTCTGTTTTCCATATACACAATTCTCACAGAATTTTAAATCAACATGCTTCAAACCTGGTAACAAATTTCTTGAGTGAAGAATCTGCATCCCCTTCTCACTCATGTGCCTGAGCTTATGATGCCACAATGCCATATCTTCTCCTGTAGAGTTTAAAGCATTAACAAAATTATAAATACCATTGCATAAATACAATGTACCAACCTTTTCTCCTTTCGCTATTACCAGGGATCCTTCAGTGACCTCCTAGGTTTTATCTGTGAAAGTAGTTACGCAACTTTCACTTCCCAACTGCCCTGTTGAAATTAGATTTTTTTTCAAATCTGGAACATGCCTTACCTTCTTCAATAGCCATTGATTTCCATTTTGCTATTTTATGAAAATTGTACCCATTCCAGCAATTTTATAGGGTTTATCATCACCCAATCGAACCTGTCCAAAATCTCCTTGAACATAATCATGAAAATGTTTCCTATCATGTGTGGCATGGAATGAGGCCCCTGAATCTACCACCCAGGCATCAATAATATTTTCTAATGAAAGAATCAAAGCATCTTGCAACACATCACCTGTTACACTCGCTTCATGATTAGCTTCTTGTTGTGCGTCTCCTTATTTTCCCTTCCGAGACTTGCAGTCTTTCTTTAGGTGTCCTTTCTTCCCACATTTCCAGCACACTATCCTCAGTCTGGACTTGGATCTGCCTTTTCTTGACTTACTGTGATATCCTAGGCTCTTTCCTCTTTCCATTTTCTTCCCCTAGTCTCTGCAGTCAAAGCATTACTTGATGTCTCACTGGAGATTTTCCATCGCATTTCCTCGCTAAGGATTGCACTGACAACATCATCAAACTTTAAAGTACTAGATCCAGAGATAGAGTTACTAATGGCCATAACTAAACCATTCCAACTTTCTGGCAATGAGCACAGAAATAACAGAGCCCTAACTTCATCATCAAAATTTACCCCTACAGAACTTAACTGACTTGTAATTGTATTAAAATCATTTAAATGATCTGCAATAGATCCACCTTATGACATCTTCATATTAAATAAATGCTTCATAAGAAATACCTTATTTGAGGCCGAGGGTTTTTCATACAGTTTGGCCAATGCCGACATTAAACCTTGTGCTGTCATTTCCTTTGAAATATTAAACGCTACCGACGCCACTAGGCACAACCGTATTGTTCCAAGTGCCTTTCTATCAAGAATATCCCATTTTGTGTCTGTCATACTCATCGGCTTCTTTGTCTTTCCGCTCAATGGTAGGTACAGATCTCTCTTATACAGATAATCTTCCATCTGCATCTTCCACAGCTGGTAGTTTTAGCTGTTGAATTTTTTGACCCTAAACCTACCATCTTCCACCATTGCTCCCATTTGAACCAGGAACCCTTCTCTCCTATGAGTTTATTAGCCAAATAGACCTTTGGCTCTAATACTAGTTGTTAGAAAATTATATATTACGGAGCAATGGAAAACATAAAATATTGCAAAAATATAAACACTGAAAACACATAAAGCAAGAGAGAGACAGATATACGTGGTTCACCCAGTTTGGGCTATGTCCACAGAGAAACAACTGGTCCTTCCTTTTATATTATCCAGCAAAATGAAGAGATACAACCTATAGAAAATCTGTTGTAACACCCTCTTTGCTCTCAATCTCCTCTCTATTATTCACTCAAAATACAGAAATGCATAGACGCGATACAATTCCGTCATATATAGTGAGGGGTTGCCTTCTAGGGCAAAAAACCCTAAATTAAACATAACTTCTACCATCAGATCATCCTCCTAATGAACGGCCCAGATTGACTAGAAATTACTAGACTTTTACAAGGCAATTTTACATCTATTTTTAGCTTCGGGGGCGTTGCCCCCGAACCCCCGCCGAGGGACCACTAGCCATCGAACCCCCTAGCTGGGGGGGATTAGCTCCCCTGCACCCCCCTCGTGGAGGGGTGTATAGTCTTCCTGGGGTATACATCTAGTTGAAACCTTTGAATACATAAGATAATCAGGCTCCACACCCAACAAGAACTGAGTGCCATGTACTCTTACCACTCTCAATGGTAGACACAATGATGGTTGCAAGAACAAGAGTGCGATTCATGAAAGTTACCCTAGATCCCCATATGGTCCAGGAGGATCCTGGAGAGGCGGTAGCTGCACTAGAAGTTCCAAAGTCACCACGCATGCCACGACCTCAGAAAGACAAGCAGATAGTGGGGCCAGTCCGTGTATCACCATGGAGCCCCCGATTTAGTAAATTGTCAATGGCAGAGAAGGGGAAAGTTGTGACCCTTGAAACAGAGGAGGAGGAGGAAGATTTGCAAGCTTTGATTGCCCAAATTGAAGCACAGAACGATGAGGCGGAGAATGTCTCCCAAGTGCCTTCTACGATAAAGTTACCCCCCTACATCCCACTGTGGAAGGGGAAAGCCAAGATACCGAAGGACCTGGAGGCCATGAAGAGTGCGCTCGAGACCCCGTTCCTTCCTAAAGAAATAAGGTTTGAAGGTCCGCTGTTGGGATGGGTACCTAATATGAATTTTGAAGACTAGGTCATTATGGATAGTGAGAAGTTCCCACAGTTTGACGCAGAGAAATTACTGAAGTAGAAATGGCTACGCGGTGTAGAGAGGGTTGGGTTGCTCCATCTATGATGGATACCCACTACCACCGCACGCCCGTCACCATTTTTGTCATCTGACAGCTACTATGCCTGGTGCATGATGGGTATCTCTGACTGGAGGAGATGATTCCCATTGCGACTGATCTAATTCACTGGATTTCCCGACTTCCAGTCAAAGGAAATGACCCCGTAGCTATAGCAAGAAAGAGCAGTGACTTGTCCTTCACAGAAGCTATGAAGGCAAAATATACGCTGGAGAAGAGAAAGCGAGGGTACGTAATAGTGAGCATCAAGGACCAAGGGGTACACGTAGCCACCCAGCTGCTGGCTGGCAAGCTAATGAGGAAATGTCACGCAGACGAAGTGCTAGCGTCCGTAATTGCATTGGCAAAGCAATGCGCAGAGGGGGTCCATTTCAACTCGGCGCAGTTCCTCTGCGATGTGTTTTTGAAAAATTTTAGGGAGGCCTAGGAGTAGGGTAAGACCTTCCACTATGCGTGGTTGCTCATATCCATCCTATTGGTTACAGGGGAGCTGCCAGAGGATAGCCAGTTTCCCACTGTTGAGAGTGAGCTACCCGAAGCCACGAGGTACACCTCGCTCTGGGCTACGAAAGATGCGATGAGGATTCGCGAGATAAAGGTATTTTGGGTGTTCTTAGAGGTGAGCCTACGAACATCGATCAATTGTCGGCTACGCTTGTCCCCGACAATCCATAACAACTTACAAAGTGCTGCATAATTCAAGGCAGATATGCATAACCTATATATCCGAGCACACAAGGATCCCACATGAAAATGGGTGAGGCTCTCGTTCATTGCCACGGATGACACCATCTTCGTGGTAATGGAGTCATGGCCTCCAGAGTGGTGTGCCCCAGACTTTGCAACAATGGAGAAGATTGCAACACAGCAATGGAAGAAGGACACCAAGTTGCGCATCGCGCAACTGGCTAAAAGAACGTGCCAGGAACAAGAAGTGACCACGTAGTTGAAGGCGGCTAAGGTAGCAATAGCATCGCAGATGATAGAGACCACAACCATGCTAATCACAGAGCCCAAGGAAGGCCAGGAAATGTCCATGGAGTAGGACATACAGGGGGAGGATTAGATAGAGTAACGCACAGACCTTGCATTGGAATCGACTCAACTCAAGAGGTCGCACGTCGATGAGAAGCTAGCCCCACGAAAAAGGACAAAGGAAACAAAGACCTCCATCGACCCAATCTCGCTCACCAAGGGAGACCTTGTTGACATTGGTGAAACAGTTCGCGATGTCACCAAGGATGCTTTTGAAGAATTAATGACGGAGTAGACAACTGTGTTGGGGGCGCTCAGAGCACAATTATAGGCATTACAGGTGTGACCCCCAGGAATGATGAAACCACACGTAGCAGCGGGTACATCTGAAGCCGAGCTGATGTTGTGCGCTTACACAGTGAACACTTTATGTTACTAGAAGGCACAGTCTTAGCAGCAGCCAAGGGTGACAGGGCCACGACAAGCCGAATTTGGGGCTGGGGGTTGAATTTGGTCGTCCTTCCTAGGGAAACTCTATTCCAGCTATAGGATAGGGTAACTTCTGAGCTCCACACCAAGGAGGGTTGCACCCTCCAGAACTATGACAATGTCTTGGGGACCACAAAGACGGTCACCCTTACTCAACGACTGGCCAAGATGAAGGAGGCCCGGGCTCTAAAGGAGCAGGTGGATGCCGCGTGTCAAAAAGAGGCAGTGCTCAAAGCACGCATCGAGCCTTGGCTTGAGGAAGCATTCACGGTCACCACCAAGATTGAGGGAAAGCTAGCACAGATGCAGGAAATATATGCACTATGGCAAGGAATTTCCCCTGACAACGATGCATCAGAGAAATGTGCACAACTGGTACAACAGACAATGGAAGAATGTGTTGCAGACGTAAGTGAAGCACAGAAGCTGCTGGATGTACTCCGCGTGAAGATCACCGCACCATTCGAGTGACTTGGGACAAGTCATGATGATTGTGTTGGGGGCCTGTTGGATAGCGGATCCCCCCATAGAAAGTTTTTGGGGCTTAAAGCCCGAGTTTTGGTCAATGTACTATAAAGACCCCGCGAAATGCGGGCGTGGAGCGCGAGAGTCTGGGGTTGTCCACCCTAAAATAATGTAATTTAACGTAAAGTGTGTTGGCCTACCCATGGTCTGCAGACCATGGGATTATATAAATAGAGCGAGGCTCTAAGTGTAAAAGGGAGTCTGGGTAGGCTAGAGTCTTTTAGATAAGTAATAGATAGATGCGAAGGTGTGATTAGAAGATAGGAGTGAATCTGAAGTGTATTGGGTCATAGTACTAGGTATATGCTCTACAGCTAAGTGTGCAGAGGCCTAGGAGAGTTGGCAGCTGAGTGCGCGGACCCCTGCAACTGAGTGCATAGGGTGAAGTCAGTTTTGTAATGTACTGAACTTGAAAAGGCTAATTAATAAAGATAAGTTGATTCAAAATAATTGTGCATCTACTTGTAGATCTGGATTTCTATAAGTTGTTTATTTTTATGCATTTATACGTGTTTTGGTTATGCACACTTATCTGAAAGTGAATAAATAATAAAAACATTGGGCTCGCACAAACTACGTTAATGCACTAATATATTAGCACCGTAAAGATCGGTATCAGAATTATACTGTGTTCACAAAGGAGTGCACGAGTTGCGAAGGATAGAAAGCTACATAGATAGTGCAGTGCGTGGGTTAGGATTGTGCACTTCAAAAACCCCCATCGAGACATCCCTAGGGTATGGAAACCTGGTTCCATCACCCTCCCATGCTATATCGGGTGAGACCTTAGCCCGTGCTCCACAAACTGTTGCCAAAAGGGCCAGTAGTATCGAGATTTGCTTGGCTAAACTCACTGCTAAACCTGGGTCAGTTCCCACATAGCCAACAATCAAGAACACCTTCAGCACTTGAGACAAGTATTTGTTAAATGTATAAATATGGTATATCCTTGAATCCAAAGAAGTCTCATTTTTTTCTCAAAAAAGGTAAGATTCTAGGTCACATAGTTTCTAAAAATTTAGTGAGGATTGATCCAAAAAGATGATTGCAATTCAAGATTTAACACTTCCAAGATCCAAGAAAGAGATTCAATATTTCCTTGGTAAGATCAATTTTCTTAGAAGATTCATCCCAAATTTTGCTTAAGTGGTGAAACATATTACTTGTATGCTAAGGAAGGACAAAGAAGTCAAGTGGACAGTTGAATCTAGAAATTCATTTGAGGTGATCAAAAAGGATATCACTGAAGCACCTCAATTGGTAAGTCCTAAATATTCAAAACCTTTCTTAATCTTCTCATTTTCTTCTCAGGATACCATTGCTGATGTTTTGTTACAAAAATATTCAGAAAATAAAGAAGTTCCCATAGCATTTTTTAGTAGATCTCTTAGATATGGAGAATTAAAGTGTGAAATGTTGGAAAAGCATGCTTATGCATTAGTTAAAGCTCTGAAAGCTTTTAGAGTTTATATTCTGCATGCTCAAGTGATAGTCTATATCCCTTCATCTACTGTTAATGAGATACTGGTTCAGCCTGATATTGATGGAAAGAGAAGTAAATGGGTGACTAAAGCTCTTGAATTTGATTTATAGATAAAGCCTACTAAACTAATCAAAGGTCAAGGATTAGCTAAACTACTTGCTAAAGAAAATTGTAAAGTGTTGGGTTTGAATTTCATGGATGATAATCTAGAAGGGAAAATTTCAGAATTTGTTGATAATATGACAGTAGATTCAAAGCTTGCTGAGTGTAGTTGGTACAAAGATGTTATTGATTTTCTAAAATATTTTAAACCTCCCCCAGATTATGATAAAAGCAGAGTGAGATCGTTGAAGTTGAAAACCATTAAGTATTGCATCAAGGATAATTGTTTGCATTGGAAAGATCCTACAGGAGTTTTGTTGAGATGCATTGATCCAAAGGAATCTAAAAGGGTCATATTTGAAATGCATAGTAGTGTTTGTGGAGGTCATCATTATTGGAGAACTACTGCACACAAAATATTGAGAGATGGTTATTTTTGGCCTAGCTTATTTTCTGATGTATGTGCTGAGCTGAGAGCATGTGAAAAATGTCAAAGATTCACTGGTAAAAAGCATCTAAAGTCTTTACCTCTCAAGCCCATAATTGTTTCTGCACCTTTCCAATAGTGGGGATTAGATTTCATTGGTGAAATTCATCCACCTTCAAGTGGGCAACATCGTTGGATTCTTGTTGCTACTGATTACTTCACCAAATGGATCGAAGCAACAACTACCAAGAATGCCTATGGAAGGAATCATAACCAGATTTGGATGTCCATCAAGACTATTAGCAGATAATGCAGCTGCTTTTAAAGACACACCATTGGTAAATTTTTGTGAAGATTATGGTATTCAACTTAATCATTCTACAACTTACTATCCACAAGGGAATGGTTTAGCTGAATCATCTAGTAAAAGTTTGGTAAGAATCATCATGAAGTTGCTGGTGCAAAACAAGAAAGATTGGGACTCAAAACTCAAATTTGCTTTATGGGCTGATAGGGTGACAATCAAAAAGTCTATTAATACATCACCTTTCCAAATGGTTTATGGGATTGATGTTGTTTTTCCAGTCCAATTAGCTATTCCTGTAGCCAAACTACTACAAGATCATGAATCTAAACCAAATGAAATGACTAGAAGAATTTATCAGATCATAGAAGTGCAGTAGAAAAGAGAACAACAATATGATTTGGTAAGAAAATATCAGCAAGTTGTAAAGGAAGTCTTTGATAAAGGGACTAAAAAACAAGATTTTTAGATTGGAGATCTGGTGTTGGAATGGGATGCACCGCACCAAGATCCAGGTAAGAATTCAAAATTTGATGCTTTATGGCTTGGTCCTTTCAAAAACTCAAATTTCTTACAGAACAATACTTTTGAGTTGCAGCATCGTGATGGGACAGAACTATATTGAGGCTCATTTAATGGGCGTTTTCTCAAAAATTTCTTTTACTAAGCCTGTTGGTAGCCTGAGTTCACTATAAAAACCAGTGTGATTTCATAATAAGACTCGATAGCCTAATGGAAAGGCACTAAAACTGCAAAAAAAATTTTAGAGCCTCATAGGGACACCTCTATCCCCTATGGAGCCAATGTTAGCACAGTTTTAGGCTAAGTCATGAGTAGGTTTTAAAATTTTTATTTTTTAGGATTAATTTTGTAAATTTCAAAAAAATTAAAACGCTACTGGAATTTTCGGTAGTGCCCGATTTTATTGTTCAGACAATCTCCCCTATTTTTCGAACAGTCTTTTCGTTCGATTTTTCTTTTTTTGGATGCTACTAGAATTTTCAGTAGTGTCTCCCGTTTAAAAAAAATAAAGTCGAAAACGCAACCATTTTCAATTGTCCATGTGTCATAGTGGAGAAATATTTAATCCAACTCATGAGATTTCGTGATTGGATAGGTCACAAACTTTAAGTCAAGTCAAGTGGTAGTGGTTAATCGATTTGGTTGATCAAATTAGCTAGGTGTCAGTCATAGCCATAGCCAGCGGTTGCTTACACCACTGATCTTAAAAAACCCATGTTTCCAATGTTAAAACATGTTTGCAACATCATTCTTAGCTATATGTTTAAATTTCGATGGTCTTTCTTTCTATTCTGCGTAATCCGCTACCAGAATTTTTGGCTTCTCTAAATTAAAGCAGAAACATTGCCAGATTTGCAAAAAATCTCATACAACCACCTATAGCAGATTCGCTAGACTCTCCAAAGAAACTCGACTTCATCATTACTATTACGTGTTTTCTATTATGACATGAAATCTCGTTTAATCATGAAGGATCATATGCATAGGAGATTGAACCAAAACTTTATCTCAAATATTCGAAAATGGAAGAAATTTCACCATTTCGAATTTCTGAAGTGCAGAAAAGGAAACAGTGGTTGAGGTGGTTAAGAACACATCCTAGTTTTTTAGGTAGCCTAATTGAAGATAATTGCAACATTCATTGGGTAATATTCCATACTTTTACACATATTCTTCATAAAAAGAACGTAGATATCCATGGTATCAAAGTCTAGGAAAGGTGGAAAGCTTAAGAGAATCGAACCTCAAGGAGCTAAACTAGTTGATGTTAATCCAAGTGTTAGAAGACTATTTATTCAGGCAGGTTGGTATCAACTCTGCACCAGGTTAGGAGGCTGAAATCAAGGTGTAGCCCAAGAGTTTGATCAAACTTTCAATGGACAAGAAGCTACCATCTTTGGTTTCAAATTGCAGGTTTTAGAACAATCAATTGCAGAATCTTTTAACCCTCCCCAAGAAGGAGAAAAGTGGTTTAAGGGACAACTCATTACAGGAGGAGATCTCAATACTTTTATTAGAGATGAATACATAGATCATAACTAGGCCAAAGGAATTCCTAGCAATTATCTTAAGAAGGAATGTGAAGAAACAGTCAAACTAGTTAATATTTTTCCCACTTGTGAGAGAAGGTATACATTAGTATTTCTTTACCATATGAGGTTTCTTTTTCATTTGCAGGTACAAGGACTCTTAATCTGCCCTATTTCATATTGAAGAGCCTCACCAAAATGGTAGCCAAAATTCAAGCACACCAGGAAGAATCAGAATACAACCTGTATCATCAAGAAATTATCAAGGTTCTGGTTGAAGAAGAACTGAAAAAGAGAAACCAAACTTGGGAACATTTCTTGTTTTATAGGGCAGGCCAACCTGCATGAAAACCCCAAGAAACTGCTAAATCTTCTTCAACATAGGTTCACACAGAAAGGACATCAACTACATTAGTTGAAGGAAGTTCTAAAAGAAAGGTAAAGAAGGAAAGTGTAAGTAGAGGTACCAAAAGAAGCAAAGAGAAGCCTTTAGCTACTAAATCTAAAAAGAAAAAGGAGCGAGGTGAAAGCTCTTATGCCCAGAAAACAAAAAGCATGAAAATGTTTCCTCCTGATAGACCTTTTCCTAAGGTTTACACAAGAACGCGGAGAGGAAAACTTGCAGCAGAAGAAAAATCTAAACTGCAGGTGCTTCCTGAAATTTTGAAAGCACATAAACAGTAACAAGAAAACCATCCTATTGATTCTAATGAGGAATTGCTGAAGGAAGCAGGGTATAAAGTGACTAGTAAAAACAAGAGAAAAGAAATAAAACCAGTTGTTGGATTTAGGAAGAGACATACTAAGGAAAGAAACAAATACAGACTGAAATCAAAAGTCCTAAATAATCCTAGTTAACTGACCAAAGTAATAGTCATATAAGAACAACATGCAAAGTTGAGGACTTAGGATCCTTCAATTGCATAAATTAGAAGATCTTTGAGAAAGCAAAGAGGTAAAGCTCCCATGGACCAGCCATCAGAGCCTTCCAAAAGAAGAAAGGTCCAAAAAGAAGCAGAAAAGAAAGAGACCATCATCAAAGAACAAACAACTAGAATCACAAGGTCAAATTCTGCTGCCAGAAATAAAACAAACTTGGATAAGCTTGCAGAGGCTACATCTCACATGAAATGAAAGAGTAATTTTCCCTAAAAAATACATTTTTCCATATTATGTCAAAGTTTTGAATGTGAAGATTAAATCTCAAAATATCCAAGCATATATAGGTGTTTCGAAGTATTTTTGTTAAAATTTTGAAGTGAAAACATTATGCTACAGGAAATTCTGGAAGCATTTCCAGTTTTTTTCGCTCTTACAAGTATTACTGGAATTTTCGGTAGCACATTTTTTAACAGAAATATACAACTCTCAGCAAAAACCTTCGGGCTTGTTTTGGGAAGACAACGACCCATAACAATATGGATAAAGAAGATGATGGATATGAGATAGTTATGAGGTTGTTGAAGGTTGTATTTAATGAAGCCATATGGTCATTTAATAGTCAAGTCCATAAAGAAAAAAATCAGCAGCAAAAGGGGCAGCTAGTCAGTTTTTCCAGTAGCAAATTTTCATTTTTCCTCTTCTTCTCATCTACACCTGTACTTTCTATTGCATTTCGATGGGAGATGTTTTTAATATCTAAAAGATACGTCTATAACAAGGAAATAGTGGAACCACCAATTTATGATAGTTGGAGTTGGTGCCTCTCTCTATATATATATCTTTTGTAAATATCATTTCAGGGGATGTTGGTTCACCTGAAGACTCAGTTTAATAAAATAGCTTTTTCTGCACTTCATGCTGGAGGATTTTGTGATTCAAGTTATATCTAATGTGTGGTTTTTCTATTTCCTTGTTTCAATTTTCTGAATTATAAATTTGCAGTAGCTAGTATAGTATGAGTGTGAATCATTAAGAGGATCCGATGATGACTTATCTACTATCCAATTTTCTGTAAATTACAATATATGTTCAAGTAGAACTTGTTATTGAATGTTTCACAAATGGTTTAAGGGATACTTTATACTTTTTTTTACTTTCTAGTTGTTGTTTTCCTTGTCAAGGCTATTTTAATATTTTAAATGATAAATTACAGTAGCTAGTATAGTATGAGTGAGAAGTCATTAAGAGGATCTAATGATGACTTATCTACTATTGAGTTTAAATCATAATATCATTTCAAGTAGAAATTATTAGTGAAGGTTTCACAAAGGATTTGTGAAATACTTTATACGTTTTCTTAATTTCTAACTATTATTTTCCTTGCCAAGAAATATAGTTTGTTACAAGGTTGTTTATGTAGTTGAAGTGACTGTCTTAAGATACTCAGTTTCTTAGGATATTTATAAAATACTTGTTCTCTTTCCTCTTCTCCCCTATATTACTCACTTAACCATGCAATTTATGCTTGCCACAACTTTCCAAATGTGTGAAAGTTAAAGAGGAACACAATGATTTCAAAACTCCTTCAGAAGCCATCCCACCACTCAAAAAACCATTTTAAATTTTGAAATGAAATCATGATGTGTAAGGCTTACTCCTTTTGCAGTCTAGGAGTAACTCCTTGCACTAACATAACCTTCCTATTCAACAACAGAGTAATTCGAATTAATGATAGCTATGTCTACATAAGGTCAATGAGAACATTGGCTCGAGTAATAACGTATTTATCTAGTCTATGAGTGGTACATTTTCATAAGGTCTCCAGTGACATAATGGAACACAATTATGGCATCAATTTGGTCTAATCTAGTCACTAGGAAATTAAGTTTAAATTTCCAAGTTGTATTCGGAACAATGTAAGAAAGGGTGCATGGCTATTATGTGATTGAGTGGGGTGATCTAAAAAATATTGAAAACTAATAAGTGTTGTGTGAAGGGTCTAATTAGAACTATGAATCTACTTAGGTAAAACATGTTTCAATAATGGTTCTCTGTGAATTGGTAAGTAAATTTTGTCCTAAATTTTGATGGCAGTTAGGTGGAGTGATGGAATTGGATCTGGTTTAGATTCTATATGATGAAAGGGTGAATGAAAATGTACCTTTGTCCTGAGCTTTTCAGAAAGGAGGCTTGATCTTGTGGATCAAGGTAATATTGAAAGTGTAATTATTGGTAAATAAATACACTCATCTTCTAAGAGAAATACCAGTGAACAAATGAAAAGTCTGGGTGTGCTGGTGTAATTATGGAGCCTAGTTAAAGTCATTTTTCTTTTTTACAATGTAGAAGTGATGAGGAAATGTTGAAGCGTAACTCTATTATGGAATTAAAGTTTCCTTGTTCTATAAGTGGATTTTTCCTCCAAGAAGAGGGATGAGGGCATTAACTACTTTGGGGTAGTCACAAATATCATGATTGCAACTATGAAATTTGTTTTTTGTTTTGGTACTGGTGCGATGAGCCTAAAGTTTACCAACTATACGATTAAGAGCCAAATCTTTTTATACCTATGGGTTAATGGCCAATGCACTTAATTGACACTAATGGTGCATTAAAATGCTACTTATATTGTGATTTAAATGCAATGGTATTCAGATCAATGTAAGATATTTGTGCATCAACGTGGTGTTTTGTTATGCATAGCGATAGATGTTCCTGAGCAAAGAGTGGCTCGATCAACCCATGAATTGATAGAGTTGTGTGTAGGGTATAGCCAATATAATTGGCAGAGAGTGTGTCAAGGTGAATATTGTTGATGCTATTATAATACTGATATTTTTGTAGTTTTCATATAGTTTATATTAATGCCATGTAAACCTAATACTATTTATGTCAATTGAGTCTTGATGTGTATGGTTGAGAAAGACTACTAGTTGAGAGTGAATGTGCTACTAGTATGAGTTGTTAATTATAAGAGTTTATATATATACTATTTTATAATGAGTTGATGGTGCTTTTATTCTGAGTGTGATTATGTTGACTGAGTGGACAGTGTATTTTTGAGTTGATGTTTGTTAATGAGTTGATGTCATTATTGTGGCAGGGTTGTCTGTTGATGTACTATTGAGAGGTCTTGTTTTTGACAAGAGATTAAGATCAATATGAAAATTAATGAAATGGTGGTCCAAAGTGTTTGTTGAAGTTAGGACCTCCATCAAGTCCTGGATTGATAAAACAAAGCATTGGGGATTCCTAGCTAGTAGTGGCTAGAAAACTAATGTGAAATATTGAAGAAAATTAATAAGAGAAGAGAGAAGCAAAAAAGTAGGGTGGTTTTTCTCCCGTTGAGGCTTTCCACTAAAAGTAATGTTGTCTCATGTGTATGATTTTTATGTGAATTTCATGTTTTTGTTGTTACATGTGTTTATAAATATTTAAATAAGATTAAATTTGGTAAAATTGAATAAAATCCCTCACTACTGATTCACTCCCCTCTTAGTAGCGATCTAATTACCAACAATTGGTATCGGAGGGAGGTTCCCTCAAGTACATCTTGGCTATTGGAGGTTAGATCAAGGACCTATGTCTAATAAAGTGAAGAATAAGAAGAATTTGTCTCTAAAAATGAATAAATGCAATCATGTGAGAAGCATTTCAGATCCCAAAGAACACCTCTTTTTGCTAATGATGTTGAAGACAATCAAGAAGGTGAATCAATTATTGCATTTTGCTTCAATTGTGAATGCGAGGGTCATTATAAATATAGTTTTAGATATCGTTGCACACATAATAATGATGATTCTCCTGAGGATATTCAACTAAATGATGAGAATCAACCTTCTGAAATTTATTCCCCAAGGGTGAAAGCAGTTGAACTTTAAGTAGAGAAATCAAGTTTAGGAAATTCTAAAGATGGAAATCAAATTAGAGTAGTGGCACTTGAAGATGATGTTGAAAGGATCACAACTAAGAAGAAAGACTTGAAGATTTTACTACAAATATTTGATGTGAAGGAGTGCGATTTCAAATAAAAAATTATTAGATTAAAATATCCAAATAAAGAATCAAAGATGAAATGGGAAGGAAGCTTAAGGAAAAATTCATTCGTTGTAAAGAAAATGGAAGATGAGGTAGTTTTAGTAAGAAAAGAGTAGATATAGTTCCAAAGAATCTATAGGAAATAACCACAAAGAGAGCAACAATAAAGGAAGCCAATAAAAAAATTAACAACCAAAGAAAGTGCCAAGAAAAGCTCTTTCATTAAGAAGGTCTTTTTTGAAGTTCTTAAACTCTCATAAATTTGGACACATTGCGATATATTACATAAGTAATAAGATCAATCCTTATCAGCAGAGTATGCAACAAAGGATGGAGCAAAAAGGGAATCTCTCTCAAGCTAGAAAAAAAAGAAGATTCCCCCCATCATGAATTTCATCTACCAAAAGTATAATAATTTCTTTTATGGTTATTTCTACTCATGCAACATATTTTGCCATTAAGGCTATTGATTGCAGGAATATAAGGAAGAACAACAAAGATATGAGTCTTTACCCATTTAATTGGTCACATAAGATCTTATGTGTGTGACAAGATTGGCCACATGACTAAATATTGCAAGCCTAGTTTCTTTAAGGAATCTAGTCAAAAGGTGAAGGTCATTCAAATTCGACCAGACAAGAAATAAGAAAGAGATGTTCATACCAAAGATTAGCACATCAAAGTTTGGAAGAAGAGAAAAGAGAAAGTGACTTCAAAGAAAAATTGGAGTTAGCTTGGCCCTAGGCAGAGCATATGGCTGCATCATGAAATGCATTAAAGGTGAAACCATAGTAGAGTCATTATGTGTAAACAAATATGCATGATAGGAAGAAGGTGTATGAGCTTAAGGTGATGTGCACAAGGTTTTGAAGCTTGGTTTTCAATTATTGATTTATCTTTGTTTCAAATTTGATAACTTTTGGTTCAACCATATATGATTATTAATAGCATTGGAGAAACTTATTATTATATAACTCCTCATTCTAGAAAAAGTTTGAAGAAACAATAATATAGTGTTGAAACCATAGTAATGTTTCCTGAAGATATGGAAACCAAAGATATGATCCCATGCGCATGTTCAAGGTTATGATTTGGTGAAATTTGGGATTTCTCCTACTTATTTTAATGGTGTAGTTATTGCTAATGTGATGTCAATATGTGTTGCAAGATCATTCTGTGTATCTGTTATTATTTGATATATGCTGCTAGAGTTTGTGACCAAAATGTGACAAAATTTTATATTGTGAAATTTTGTGTCAATTTGGTTTGCAGATGGTTATCTTTATGGTGTTGGTTCTATGCTGCAATAATTTTATGTTACTAATGTTGAGTCTACTAAGACTGTGGTGTTTAGGGCTTTAACAAAAGGTTTGTAAATCATGATTTGTTCAGAGTTTATGATATGAACATGAAAATGAACTACTCAGGGAGAGAGTCGTCAAGGCAAGTAGATCATGAAGAGATAGCACATATTTAAGGAGAGCATATCAAATGATTCCAATGGATCAAAAATTGATTGTTGAAATTATGATCCCTTTCTGACAGAGAGGGAAAAGTCAGTTATTAATATTTTCAACTTGAGGAGTTTATCATTCTTTTCATGATTTGATATGGGTCTATCTAAAATTGGTTATTGTAGGGATTATCAATGGTCCATGTGGTTGAGATTATGTTGATAAAGGAAGTGATTAATATCTATGATTATGATTTATATGGTGGAGGGAAGAGAGCATGCACATTAGATTTTTTGCATCTAGGCTTTGCTTGGAAAAACCATTGTTGGTGCTATAGTATAGATAAAAAATCTTTATTGTTGTAAGAGCAGTTGTGCTCCTTCACATGTTGGTCACTAGCTCTACAATTTTATGCTCATGTATCATGTGATAGTTATTGTGTTGATTGGTTTTTGTGATAAGATATGTTTCTCTCCATTATGAATTCCTAATAACTTAGAATTTTGATACATTTCTTGGCCACCCATCGAAGTTATTGATTTTTAAGATCCACTTAGAGTTTTAGTATTGTTGTTTCTATTGGAGACGATTTTGTGATAGGATGACTAATTATGAATTAGTTGTGGCTATTGTATCGAGATAATGCTCTTGTATTGACTCATGTGCTGCAAGAAGGACTATGGTTGTGTGGTTTTGAGCCTTACATTGATGATATAGTGCTAATATTGGTGATGAGATGTATTGCTAAAGAGATGTTAGCTCAAATTGTGTAATGATAGAGGAGGATTATTGAAGATTATTTGTATATTGTATTGTTGTTGAGTCCTTAGATTATGGCTGAGGTGTTGCAGAGAGTTTATCTATATCTACTGTGTGACATGTATTGTCATGAGGTCTAATGCTAGGGTTTATTAGCTTTTTATGATGTTGATGCACTTGACCTCATGTACAACTGAGAGGATAGTACTTGTATTCATGCTACTATGTATAGCACACAATGCTACTCTTTGATGCCATGTATTGCTTCTAAGCCATGTTAAGTTGAGTGGAAGTTAGAGAATTGAGCTCCATTGGAGCTAGGGTTTGTATTGCAAAGTCCCTACTATTGCTGATGATGATGAGAATGAATGTTGTACATGGTGCAATGCTAATTGGTAGTAAAGGCTATATTTTTGCTAAGTTTAGGGACAAGGATGGATAACATATTGTTTCTCATAGTGGTTTTTGCAGGCAAGTGTTGGCATCGTTGGTCTAGCTCATAGAGTGTGCCTTTTTCCATTTATGTCAAAGTGGGAGAGAGAAATATTAGATGGTTTGGTGTGTGCAAGAGGTTTCCATCAATGTGAAAGGGAAATATTGTTAGCATTATGGCATGTTAACATTGATGTCAACCTGGTATTATTGATATGAAGCTCTAAAACATGGTCCTGGTGAGTTAATTGGTGCTACAGTTGATTGATATAATGCCTAGAGGTTGTATTGAAATTTGCAAGTGTTTTTAAGGCTGCATTGTAGGTGGTTCAGATTATTAGTGAATGATTTTAGGTTTTCCCAAAATTACCCAATGGATGTAGATTCATAATCGCATATCATCATTTGCAATTTTTGTAGTCCATCTTAGAAGTAGCAAACCAACATCTGCAACCTAGTTTAGTAGTGTATTAATTGCGTCTACATCCTATAGCTAGAAAACAAAAAAAACATACTCCTACCACTAAAATAGCTCCTGTTTTTTGCACAAATCAAGCCAATCTAGTCTAGTCCTCTATGTGATTAACGTAGTCACAATTACTAAATTTGATCAAACATCCAAAGGCATAGTGAAATGTAACTAAGGAAATTGATTTGGTCACCAAACGATGAGAAATACAACTAATTAATACGTTGATTTTCTCAACGAATGTGTGACTAGACATGGTCACAAGTTTATGTTTGTTTTTGTCAATGCAAGTGATTGTTAGATCACTAGAGTGTATGTGCTATGAGTGTTAGTCGACCTTCCTGTACAATGATAGATTAATTTTATTTAGTGATAACCATGCATACCTAAGATCAATGAGAACACTGGCCAAAGTAATAATGCATTGATCTGGTCTGTAAGTGGTAAATTTTGATAAGGTATCTAAGGGTGTAATGGAACAAAATTATTGCATCATTTTGGTCCAATATGGTCGTTGTGAAATTATGTTTAAATTTCCAAGTTGTATTTGGAACAATGTTATAAAGTGCCCATGGTTGTTCGATGATTGAGTGGTGTGATTTGAAAAATGATGACAATTGAGAAGTGTTATGAAAAGGGTCTAATTAGAACTATGAATGCACTAGGTCAAACAAGTTTTGGTAATGGTTCTCCATTAATTGGTGGGTAAAGTGCGTCCTAGAGTTTGATGGTAGCTAGGTGGAGTGATAGAATTGGATCTAGTTGAGATGTTATGTGATGAGAGGCCGAATGAAAATATACATATGTGTTGAGATATCCAAAAAGGAGGTGTGATATTGTGGATCAATTACAGTTTGAAAGTGTAATTGCTAAATAATAAAAACACCCATGTTACGAGAGAAATACCAATGAAAAAATACAAAGGTTCAGTGTGTTGGTTTAAATGTGGAGCCTAGTTTGAGTAATTGTTTTTTTTAATAGTATAGAAGTGGTGAGGAAATGTCGAAACATATCTTTGTTTTGGAATTGGAGTTTCCATATTATGTAAGGGGGGTTTTCTTCCAAGAAGAGCCACGAGGGAGATAACCACTTTGGGGCAATAACAGATATGGTGATCATAAATGTGAAATGTGTTTTGTGTTTTGTTATTAGTGCAATGATCCTAAAGTTCACCAGTTGTGTGATTAAGATCCAAATCTTTTGTACCTATGGTTAATGGCTCATGTGCTTACTTGAGACTGATGATGCATTAAAATATTGGTTATATTGTGATTTGAATCAATGGTAGTCAAATTGATGTAAGAGATCTATGCATTAGTGTGGTTTTCTGTTATTCAAGATGATTGATTTTCTTGAGCAAGGAGTGGATCAATCAAACCATGAATTGATAGAGTTGTGAATAGGTTATAGTAAATGCAATTGGAAAAGAGTGTGACAGTGTGAATATTGTTGATGCTATTGTAAGAATAATATTGTTGTTGATGCAAGGTAGTTTACATTAATGCCATGTAAACTTGATACTATGTATGTCAATTGAGTCTTAATGTGTATGGGTGAGTCAGGCTACCAGATGAGTGTGAATGTGCTGTCAATGTGAGTTTTTAATGATCAATTTTTATCTATATAATATTTTAGAATGAGTTGGAAGTGATTTTAGTCTGAGTGTGATGATGTTGATTGAGTGGAGAGTATATTTTTGAGTCATGGTTTGTTTATGAGTTGATGTCATTATCTTGGTAAGATGATTGTTGATGTACTATAGAGAGGTTTTATGTTTTGAGAAGAGTTTAGGCCCATTTTGAAAATGCATGAAATGGTAGTCCAAAGTGTTCATGGAGGTTGGGGCCTTCGGCAAGTTATGGTTTGCTAAAATAGGAAGTTGGGGCTTCCTAGCTGGTAGAAGCCAGGAAATTGATGTAGATGGATTTTGGGCTTCCTATATGGTAGTGGTGATCTAGGTGGATATTGATGGCCACCCACCTATTCCACCTAAACCTCCAATCAGTTTCATCAGTTTCCTTCTTTATAGCAGCATTTACTATTTTTAGCAAATTTTCAAGTCTTAAACTTCTAGAGTAGTTTTAACCCCCTAAATGAATTTTTTTTGAGGTCCATAATAGATCCAATGGCATAGGCATGGGCTTGTAGTAAATCATGTATTACTCGGTGATTTGTTTCTAATGAGGTATTGTACACGCCAAACAAAGAAAATATGACGAGGTTACGACCCTGGGAAGTTGGCTTCCCAACTAACCCCAATGGGGACCACAAACTCTTGGTGTTCCATCTCTTGGGGTTAGGGTGTTGGTTGTTTATGGTTTTTACCTTATTTTCAAATAATAAAAAGGCCCTTGAGCCTCATTGTAACACAATTCAGAGGCAATTAGCTACCACATCTCTTCTCAAATATTAGCTATCATGGACCGAACTATTTTATTTCCATTTCTATATGTAAACATATTTCAATTCTTTGATATTAGTGAAATGAAGTTTTATTTCTATTGAATCTCTATGTTTATGTGTATATCTATATTTTTTTACGTTCCTACATAATTCTGGATCAAGTGGGCAACAAACTGATGTAAAATATTGAAGAAAATTAATAAAAGAAGAGAGAAGCAAAGAAATGGTGTTTTTCTCCCATTGAGGATTTCCACTATAAAAATCAGTGTCTCATGTGTATGATGTTTATATTAATTTCATTTTGCTACTATTCCATGTGTCTCTAAATATTTAAAGAAGATTAATTTTGGCAAAATTGTATAAAATCCCTCACTACTAATTCACCCCCCCGAAGTAGTGATCTGGTTACCAACACACATCTCCATTATAACACTCAATCTTGATTTCATAGAATAGGAAATAGTTGATTAGGTCAAGGATTTCATAATGAAGTGAATTTGAAAGTAGAATATCTAACTTTATTGGGTCATCAAAGTAGTGAAACTTCATCAAGGAAAGCGACTCTTCAAGAGTTATATTCAGCAGAGGTTCCCACATTTTTTGGAGGAAATAGGGATATAATGTGGTCCATTACATCATCTAAAGGGGGGAGGAATAATTAATATGGATATTGGTGGGAACCCACCTATTCCATTAACTTAAAATGGTTCTAGTAATATTGTTAATTTTACCATAAATTTTTAGGCCCTAAACGTTTATGTGTTCTTTAGGCATCTCCCTTTCATTTTTAGTAGTTGAAAAAAGCTATGAATATCTTAGTGTTTTGGATTCAAAACATAAATGCAATGGATTAACCATTGCAAAGATCTAATAAATTCCCTTAACAAATTTTGCATGCAAAAGTTATGTCCCTAGGAAGTTGATGTATACTCTAACCTCCTTCGATTTTGTATTTTGTTTTTCCACATCACTTTCTGGAGTTAGGGTTTGTATAATTATGGTTTCTAAATATTAGGACAACATACTTCATGTTAAAAGACAATTTTGGCCTCTTATAATGTCTACTAGTGAATGAGCATATCCAACACATATCCCTTTAGAGGTAAGCTACCATAACGCTATCTCATTTGTATTGTTTTTCATTTCATATACTTTTCCTATTTCATTCACTAAAATAATTTGGGTTTCATTGTATTGATGTGCTTTGTACGACACTCTAAATGTATTTCCATTGATATTTTTTCCTTAATTTCCTTCTCTATACAATAAAGAATAATATTTAATTAATATTTTATATCGAAATGATTTTTTTTTAAGAAAACCTAATTAAGACAAATTTCAATACAAACAAACCTCTAGTTCTACTACTATCATCTAGCATAATATCATACATTTAATAAATATATGACTTAGAATTTTTCTTAAATAGGTGAGCTAGATAGAGATTCACAATTAGAAAAACGCTAACACTTCATTGTTGTGTCACATAATATAAATGTATCTTACAATCCTAATCAAATCAATATCAAATGAGTTCTTACATTAGGCATAGCCATGGATTAATGTTCAAATAAAAATACCTTTGAAACACAATGGAATAATCAAAGTGTTGGCGGGAAAAACTTCCGTAAGGTAAGGGTTTACAACCTCAATAGTACGAAGGCAAACAATCAACAAGAAGCATACGTTCAAGTAAGAAAACTATAAAAACTACCAAAGTTTGGTTTGAGAAGAGTACCCATAGGTCCTACGTTTTATTTCGATCCTGTAGGGTCCAAACCCTCTACTACCTCTCAAGTGAGCAAACCTCCAACACAGTTGAGAGAAGCATATACATAGCAAGTAGTTCAAAGTGCATGCATAATAAACATGTTAGATATTCAAGCATAAACATATAAATCATGACATATTACATATGAATCATAAAAAAATGAGATCATAACATATCAGAAACTAGACATAACTTCTTTATTGATATCAATAAATATTAGTGGAAAGATACAACGTGATCCGACCACAGCACAAACGAAACCTTCCTCCAGATCCATCCATCCCAAGCCTCAAAGATCACCTCTAAAGCATGTGAAAAAGGATGCCATATAATGAAGGATGAGCATCTATGCAAGGAAATAAGGGTTTCTTATGACTGGAAGTGCAAGAGGCATAGGGAAAATTAGACATGATCTGGCGACCGAAAAGAATATATTGTCAATATCCTATCTCCTTGATGTAATTAGGCCTTCCCATGAGGTGTATAAATACGACTAGAAATTAGTTGATTCAATTAGGCCACAGGCTCTTGTAGGTGGGATATCTGTGAAACACGTAAACCCTTTCCAAAAAAATAGGATATTATTTTATTTTTTCATATTTTAAATAATATACGTGGGTTCTATATTATGGTACCCACATGTGTATGCACTTTTTAAAGGGCAGAGTCGCATATGGAATTCAAAATATTTTTTTTTAACGAATGATCAATTATGTATGGGAAAGGGCTATAGAAGGCCATACCAAAGCATCCGAACTACAAGAGTGCTAAATGATGCTATAATAGATGCCCCCTAATATATGAGTTTAGAAGGGGTTCATGATGGCCCAAATGTATTAAGTAGAAAGAGAGATAATTTGAGGACCTGAGAGGAGATCACTAGATTCCAACCCACTCAATACCTGTGGAAGGAGTAAAAAGGAAGGATCATGTCTGAGGTAGGCATACCCATGCTAAGAGGATAAATCATGTCCACTAATCAAGCATAGATTGGATCGAACATGTATTCATAAGTGTACAGAGAAAACTGAAGAATACATAATGGATCATCTGACCATAGCTGTAAAGAAACACAATGAGGTTATGTATAAATATCACATATAGAAGAAAATCTAATAAATGATTATGGAAGAAATTTTGATCACTGATGTTGCATAACTGATCCCTATAATAGTACCAATTCATATAGGTGGAGCAGTGGTACTACATAAACTTGCGTGTCAACATACAAGATGTTGTTGTTATGAACTGCAACATATAAGAGTGGCTAGTAACATTGGCAAAAAATGAAGGAGTTGACAAGTGAACCAAGATTCTGACACAACTCGAGGTCTTCACCGACTAGAGATGGTACACTATGGGAGTAAATGAGCTGAAGTCAACCATGTGAGAAATTGTTTGATTACTGGTCATTGATGTATACTATTAACAAATGTGAGACAACTCACTGATAATGATGGTGAGATTCAAGGCACCCCAATACAATATATCAAGTGCAAATAAATGTGTTGAAGATGAACACTTGAGAGAATCTATCAATAAGGAGAAATTGATGTATTATGATTATCGATAGCGAAGGAGTCTGCCACTAATGATTGCAAACCCTAAGGTATTGAAAAAAGGAATCTAGATCATGTGCCCCAAGCAATGGGTTGGATTTGATGCTAAAAGATCTACTAGAAGGAAGGAATTAAGTCATCCCACATCAACTAGCACGATTGTAACCTGCAAGCCAATAATTTGGAAGAACTTGGATGAAAAGAGATGAAGTAACCATTTCGAAGTACGTTTCCATCGTACACAAGATGCGGCTAGTGCACGAAAGAAACCCTCTAAACCAACCAATAATGAGAGCTGACGCAAAGGAGAGGAATCCACCAATAGGGTCAAATGGAAAACAAGGTACTGCATGAATCCCAATGTGTGATAGTGTAAGTTGACCTTGAACACAAGGGAAACCACTCAATCAAAGACCCATGATACTGATCAATGTTGAGCACAAGGTCACCTATCAATGATGTAAATAGGGCCAAGTTGCAACTCTAGGCCTACTCTCAGAGTAAATTGTCGAAGATGATAAGAGAAAACCAGCTGAAAAGAAGTCAGTAGAGACCTTCTTAACCAACACGAGCAAAGGACCAAATAAATGATGTGATATTGAATATAACTTGATAGACTAGGTATGGCCGACTGAAAAAGAGTCAACAGATACCATAGAATGGCTAACTGGGTTGAATTCCCTTGAATAAAAGCATGACTCAAATGTGACTATATGGAAACATAAAATAACTTTGTATAAGTTTGCAATGTAGGAGGAATTAATAAACTCTCCATATGATTGGAAGAGATAACCAACCAGAGGATGAATGACTCAAGAACAAGGTTATGGCTCTCCTTAAGTCAAACTAATTTCTATCTCAATGGAGGAAAGGCTTGTTTTGAGTGCTTTGTTCAAGGGCGACATAAATGACTCTTACTGCCATCAAGGATGGAAGTAAATGCCCCGTTCCCACTTTGTTTTGGAATATATAATTTTTTTTTCTTTTTCATATTTGAAGCCTAAAAAATAATAAAACAATGCCTATAGTACAGTGGAAAGAATGAGTGTTAAGGTAAGATCCACTAGTTCCTGGGACTGGAACATTCCTATGCTCAATGCAAGGTGGTGAATATTGGTCATCAACACTCAAAGGAATGTCTTTTCCATAGAAAAAATGTGTCAATTTGTAGAGCCCAATGAATGCATGGTTTGAACTTGCAGAAAGGTCATGGCCAAAAGTGGATTATAAACGAGTCCAAATGAAGTTGAATTAAGGACAAAAGGGTACAAGTAGTAAATATGCAATGCAATAATACAACTTAACACATGGGAGCCTCTAGGGTATAGAGCTAGAATGATAGCAAAGAAGAAGAGGAATGAGGGTTCATTGCAAAGTCATGGTGGGACTAAAGAGGACTGTCGAGCCTAAATAATTCTTGCAGCATGGCCAACATATGCCAGCGAGGATCTAACTAGGAAGCCCATGGAAGTAGTGGCTATACCACTATGTTACAATTTTATAAGACGATGAGTGAAAGTGGTTTGAAAACTACAACCTCATGGGGTTGACCCTATGGAAAAATATCACAGTATGAGGTTAATATGCATAATGCAGTGGAAAAAGTGATATTTCCTAACCTATATGTGATCATGGAGTCAAAGTGGTGAAAAAATGTCACAAAGTCTTCATTTACCCTAGAAAACAACCTCCCCCAACACTTCAAGCCAAAAAGTTAAAAAGTTCATGAAATAATAAAGTTAAAAATTATGAACTTTATAAAAGTGGGTTTTAAAATTTTAATATAAAAGGACATTTTGACTCACCAAAATTTCATTTGAACTTGCAAGTGTTGAGAGCTTGGGAGAAAACTTGGGCAACTCCATTTCACCGATTTCCTCAACCAAAGCTTCCAGGTAATTCTAAATTCATACTCTCATCCATTTGATTGCATTTTAAATGGATTCATTCGATTTTTAACCATAGGATTTTGTTTTAGAAATTTCCTCTACATATACGTGGGTTGGCTCTTTGGAAACCATGTATAAAAATCCCTACACATGAGTTTCCAAAGGAAAATCCGCGTGTATACGTGACTATCTCTTAAGAAAGTCACGCACGGGCAAAGAAAAATGAAAAATCTGATTTCTAAAGGATGAATTCCCTCAAATTTGCAGGATGAAAATCATTTGGAAAGAGAGGGATCACAATGATGTTCAAAATGAGGTTTTAAATGATCCTTTCACATTAGACTCATTGAGAGGATGTAGATTGATCAATCTTTTTATGATACCAAATATGAAAACCAAAAATTGATTGTTAGAGATGCTTATTCATTACTGGGATCTAGATCAAGAGACTTTTATGATTGATCGGTTGCCATTACTGATTGAGGTGGAAGATATTGACTTCATCACAGGACGTTCCCAAATAGGGGAAGCAGTAGATTTGAAAGAGAGGGCCCAAGGAGGCATGAATGTTTCATATTGCATAGGTATCTACTGTACAATGGGGATAAACATGGTTGGGACACAGATTTCGATAAAAATTGAAGGAGCCTACTAGTTAAAATTATCCTCTTTACCATTGTCAGAGTAACACACTCAACATCACTACATCAAGCCTCTCAACCTTCCATGTTGTTGGCAATAGAGTGCCTTCGTTCAATAGTCTTTGATTGGTGCACAATGCTCTTAGTCTACATGAAGAAGAAATTGTCTTCAATGAGACGAGGGAAAAATGAAGAATTTTGGTTATGGAAACATACTTTGTTCATTTTTCTTTGAGAGAGTCCCACCACTCCAAACTAGAGTGTCTGTATCCATTAGTAGTCCCAGGTATCTAAGGATGGCTACATGGGCAAACTTGATCAAGTGATTTGGCGAATGTGAAGTCACTTGAGCAACGTTTGACAATGAGTTCTTCCTCTAGTGGGAGCAACAAGTCATAGCTATAGATGAATATCCATATGTAGGCATAGATTATTGAGAGGACTCGAATCTGGGATTTAACAAGGGTGTTGCATGGTGTGATATTTGTAAAATTTTTAAATTTTTATGTTATTTGATATTTTTGGATTTTAAATATGACCTTAAGAAGTTACAGTTCTTTTTCCATGAAAAAAATTATTAAAAGATTATTTGATCATGATGCAGATGTTGGACTAGTGAGACCTGAGGGTCTACCTAGGCACAGGTGTCATGATAGAGATGCAAAGAGAGCAGAAGAAAAGTTAGAGAGAGTCCTTCATGTAGTCCAAAGGAACTTGGAGATTTTGACTTGCCAGGTTCCCATGACATCCGTAGAGGATCTCCCTGAGGCCATTCAATGATGCATAGTAGGAGTACCACGAGAGTGGGTGCAACTCTTCCGATGGGTGGCGAATGCCATCATACTTTTTTGTGATGCTCATCTAGGCCATAGCCCACAAACTTAGACTAGATGAATGATATTTTTATGGACATGATTGGGCTTAAGCCCTAATTTTGTAGGACATTTGTCCACATTTTGTAACATTTTTTGGACATATTATTCCTGTCTATATACAGACAGTATAGCGATGGTTTGATCATATATACATGTGATTTTATGATATTTTTGGTTTTAATGTGATGAATGATTAATGTGCTTATCTAATGCTTGATTAGCTATAAAATCAGCAAGTTAATTTTTTGATCGTGGCAAATGAATTAAGGTAATGAAATTAAATGATCTTTGTAATAATATCACTCTCAGAAATTGGTGGTGTAATAAAGCATCTCTCACACAATATATGTTATTTAATTGAGACACCATCAATTGTGAATCCAAGTAAACCACTAACAATTCAATACCAAAATATATTTCTTTAGATAGTAAATTAATGACAACATTACATTCAACCATATTGTTGGAAGTAGGACCAATACATATACCTCTTGAGACTGACAAATGACTAGATGGATAATATATTACTGGAGTGATAGAATCTAAGTTTCGAGTATGCCTACTAGCACCATGGGTTATCCTAGATACACTATATCACCCATCGAAACCTACCAAAGAAGATAAAAAATACCAATATCACCATGAGACCCATAGACAAAAACAAACAACTATGTACAATATTTACAAAAGAAAGAAAATGCTAGGCAACAACCTATGAATAATACTTCTTAAGATAGAGCCCATTTCAGAGCTCTGATAGCACATTTCCATCAAATTCAACCAACTCATATGCACCTTTATTCAAGACCTTTTTGATGATGAAAATACCATGCCACATGGGTTTGAACTTGCCTTTCCCCAAGGTTTCCTTATCTTGGTCATACACCAAGACAAGGTCACCTTTAGAGAAAACCCTAGGATGCACAATCTTATCATATTGGGCCTTTACGCTCTTTTTATAAGCTTCATTCGTTTTGGTTGCATTCCAACACTACTCATTGAGATATTCCAAATGAATAAGCCATTCTTCAAGATTGGAGGTGTTTGGAAGAGTTGAACCGCTAATTTAAGAGATGGGATCTCACATTCCATAGGGAATATTGATTCCAAACCATAAATTAGTTGAAAGGGAGTAGAACCCTTGGTGGTCTTGATAGACATTTGGTATTCCCAATACGCATCATATAGCATGATGTTCCTGTTGGATTTAGCTTTATTTATTATCCTTTGCAAGATAGTTTTGAGGGATTTTTTTATGACTTCAACCTATCCATTAGCTTGATGGTGGTACGAAGATGAATGATTCTACCAAAATCCCAATTCTAAATCCAACTCAGACATCATCTTATTTTGAAATTGACTGCCATGATCAGTGACAATATCCCTTGGAATAATGAAACATGAAATGATTTGGTTGAATTGGAAATAGTTGTTGTCTCACCATCGTTATTGAAAGTAGGCATAGCTTTGACCCACTTCGTAAAGTAATCTACTGCTATGACAATGTACTTGTGACCCTTAGCCAAAGTCAGGTTACAAGTCATAAAATCAATACCCCACTTAGTGAAAGGACCGACAGTGATGAACGGGAAAAGCAGAGTTGGGTGAGCACGCATTTTCTGAGTGTATACCTAACAAGGATGACACTTCTTGACCACTTCAATGAAATATTTGAAAATCAAGGGCCAAAAATAGCCTGCACATATGATTTTTTTGGGCTGTACCGAGCCCAGATAGATGAAATACACAAGCTCCACTATGGTAGTCATTTAAAATAGACTCAACTTATTCTATGGTTAAACAATGCCTAAGGATTGATTCTATCCCACAACGATATAAAGTGTCACTGTTAATAATATAATTTTTAGCTAGGTGACGTAATTTTCTACATTCATCCTTTGAAAGAGTCTGAGGGAACTTCAAAGTCTGCAAATATACTATGATGTCTTCATATGAGGGATCCTGTGAAGAGATTAGGAAGAGATGTTCATCAAGAAATGACTTTTCATAAACAACATCCTCTTCACTAGGCAACTCTGAAATCAATTCTATGAATACTAAGTATTTTTTAGACTTGGCTGACATAAATTCGAGACTGAATTCCTGTATGATGACAATCCATTTATTTTACTTGCCCTCAATCACTCACCTACCAAGGAAAAATTGAAATGGGTTGATGTCATCCAACACAAAAGTTTTTCTAAGTACAATATAATTAAAAAGTTGTTGGATAGCGTGAACTGTTGCCAAAGCCAATTTCTCTATATGAGAATACCTATGTTCAGGACCGACTAAGCCTCAACTCACATAATAAATCAAATGCTCTCTTGGAGCATTGTCTTCCTGAACCAGAACCATACCAATGGTTTTGTTATGAGTCCAGCTCACAAAAAGATAGAAAAGATAGATCAATGCCTTAGAAATAAGCCTCTTCAAGGGGGCAACCTCCTTTACATTACACAAATGAACAATTATTGGATGATAGAAATGAAAAGACCTCCTTTCTATATATAGAAGTCTAAGGGGTCATAATATAATCAGAGACAACATAACAATAATAATGTAAAGGCATAATAATAACAATAGTGGGCTTCTATTGGGCACAATAATAACAATATGGGGACTACATGGGCACATCAATATAATAAGGGGGTTGTACTAATAACAATAAGGGGTTACACTAATAGTATAGGGACCTAACATGCCCCTCTCCTTCAAAAGTGTTGTCCTCAACGCTTGAGTAGTTCTTGATGCTTTTGTATAAATTCTTGTCCTCCCATGTGGAATCTTTAGTAGGTAAGTTCTTCCACTTGATGAGATACTCTGAAATTGATCTATTTTGTAGTTGTCGATTTCTCAGTTTTGTGACTGTGTCAGCTTCCAATATGATTTTTCCTTCCTTGTCAAGTTCTCACAATACTATTTGAATTGGGATCTTCTACAAATTTTGAATGAGTTCCCACTCCTTTGGACATATGGATATCTGTAAGGCCTGATGTTTGGAGGAACACTTCCTGGAATCAAATGAATAGCATGATCATGATCATGAATAGGTGGGAGGCCTTTGGGAGTGTCAAATACCTTGGAATGACTATCCAAAACGTTTTGGAGATCTGGAGAAATACATGATTTCGATGTGGGATCCTCTAGTGAACATAATTGTGCAATTACACCCCGTTGCTCTTTATTTAGAAGCTTTGTCATGCTGTTAGAGTTGATTCTCTTTCCCGGTTTCCCTTCGATACCCCTCAATTCAACTTCCTTGCCTTCCCAAAAAAATTTCAAGAAAATTTCTTGAAAATTAAAAGCTATCATACCCAAAGATTGTAGCCAGTGGACTCCTAGTAAAACATCAGTACCACCCATTGGAATGGAAAGCATTGGGCTATTCAATACATATTCTCCCATGGATAGCTTGATATTATGGCACTTTCCAGAGCAATTTATGGTTCCTCCACTTGCAACCAGCACTTGACATTCTGGTGCTGGATATAGGAAGCAATTCAATTCCTTGGCTATCTTACAATGAATAAAATTATGGGTACTGCCCGAATAAATCAACACTATTACCTTTTTCTTCTTGATATGTCATTCTATCTTGATAGTTTGAGGAGTGATAATTTCTTCCAATTCATTACAAGATATGGTCGGATTCATTTCTTGATGCTTGATGTGATCTTTCACTTCTTGAACATTTTTCTTCTTGATATGTCCTTCTATATTGATAGTTTGAGGAATGGTAATTCCGGCCAATGCATTACAAGATATGGTCGGATTCATTTCTTATTTTTCGTTGTGATCTTTCACTTCTTGAACCTTTTTGTTCTTGATATGTCTTTCTACCTTGAGAGTTTGAGGAGTGGAAATTCTTTCCAATGCTTTACAAGATATGGTCGGATTCATTTATTGTTTCTCTGGGGTGGGTTCATGGTGTATATCCTCTTCTTTTGATGTTTCTTGATCCTTTTCTTCCTCCTCTTCATAATCTATGTAAAATAATTTCTTCTCAACACACTTATGACCTTTAGTGTAATTGCTATCACAACTGTAACAAAGTCCTCAATGTGCTTTGCCATTGTACCCTTTTGTTTGAGATTTATCAATTGGCTAAAGAAGGTGTTTCTCTTTGTATCCTCATAATGTGCTATCATTTCCTCCATGAAAATTGACCACGTGGGAAGTGGTTTATGAGAAAAAATCCCTTTATACCTTAAAAATTGATTCAGTTCTAAATAATTAGATGAAATATGTACCTTTTGTAATAGTGGTACACCATGTAGATCAAAGTATTTCTCCATCTGTAGTATCCAATTTACTGGAACCTTGCCATCAAACTTCCTCATCTCACTTTTTCTTGATTTTAGGAGCTCGATATTGAAATTACTGTAACTTTGTACTTTCAGATATTTAAGTTATAAAATTTCAGTTTGTAATAGCCCTCTGATTCCTCTTTCTAACTCTAAAATTCGGATCACAATTGAATTCCCGAAGAAATATTTATTCCCAATCTCCCGCGATGACCTGATTATAGACTAGTTCAGTAGAGTGAACTTGTACAATGTGAGATGTGTCACTGTTTCAACCTTAGGTTCTGAAAATTATTAAATTTTGTCCTCTTTCTGTAACTTCTTACAAAATTTCAATCTGATGCTTAGAGAGAAAGTTATGAGGATTTTCCCAAGGTCACCTATTTTGGATGTAATTCGAGAGTCTACAAAAACCCTAAATTCCTCAGATCATATATCTGAAAATATAGTGAGACAAGATCGGAAATATAGACCTGAGGTTCCAAACGATTTCTTCTCAAATGGGTTATTTTTGTAGGTTATGAAACTTCGTAGCAAAAATGTTATAGCACAAATTCCATGATGACCTGTTTTAGATGAAATTCTGGAACTTGGAAAATTGATAACTTCCTCAGATCATATATCCTAACATATAGCGAGGTAAGATCTGAAATTCAGACCCGACATTTAGAGATATTTCATCTCAAATGGGTTTTTTTATTTATCTTTTGAAACATCACAGACAACAAGTTATCGCGAAAATTCTATGATGACCTGTTTGGAGCAATGAAAACCTACAATGCAAAGCTCTGATACCAAATGTTATGAAACAAGCTCACAAAAAGATAGAAAAGATAGATCAATGCCTTAGAAATAAGCCTCTTAGAGGAGGCAACCTACTTTATATTACACAAATGAACAATTATTGGATGATACAAATGACAAGACCTCCTTTCTATATATAGGAGTCTAAGGGTTCATAATATAATTAGAGTTGACATAACAATAATAATGTAAGGGAACAATAATAACAATAGTGGGCTTCTATGGGGCACAATAATAACAATATGGGGACTACATGGGCACAAAAATATAATAAGCGGGTTGTACTAATAACAATAATGGGTTACGCTAGTAGTATAGGGACCTAACAGGTTGAGATACAAGAGGAATCTCTGCTATAATTGGGTGGACTCAAAATAGGAGCATAGGTCAATGCCTTTTTCAAAGCATTGGAGTGTTGAGAGAAATCGTCACAAACAAATGGAACTCCTTTCTTCAGTAATCACATAAATCCTTTCGTAATATCAGCGTAATTTATGATAAATATCCTGAAGAAATTGGATTTTCCTTGGAGACTCTGAAGTTGACGAATAGTCGACAAAGGAGGAAACTGAAGCATTACCTTAACCTTGAAGGGATCAACATGAATCCCTTCATTGGACATAATGAATCCCAATAAACAATCGGATGTGACAATGAAAATTCATTTATTAGGGTTCAACCTAGTCTTATAGTGATGACATATTTCAAAGACCAAACGAAGGTGTTTTGGATTATCCATTCTCTTTCGAGAATGAGAAACTAGGTCATCCAAATATGCCTCTATTATGTGCTTGATGTCATGGAAAGCATAAGACATGATCCACTGAAAAGCAACTCCAACATTATTGAGGCCAAAAAGCATCTTATTGTATGAAAACATATCACAGGGGAAAATAAATGTTGTATTGTGTTGATCTTTAGGATGAATAGTTATTTCATTATATCCCGAGAAACTGTCCATGAAGGAAACTATCTCATTTCCAGTACACTAATCAATGATATGTTCGATAAATGGAGTGGGGAAATTATCTTTAGTACAAGCCTTATTCAAATCCATAAATTTGATGGATAACCATATCATTCCTTGATTTTTATCTTCAGGGACTAGATTTGAGACTGATTCAATTAGAGGAACGACGTATATGAAACCCACCTTAAGCAACTTTTCAACCTCAATTTTAATAGCTGCAACATTCCTAGGACTTATCGGTCGAAGTTTTTTCCATACAAGCTTAGCGTTTTCGTATGTCTTGATCTCATGCTAAACTATCAATGGATCAATTCTAGGCATTTCTTCATAAGGCAAAGCAAACACATCTTGAACCTTAAAGAGGTCAATATAGATCTTGATTTCTTCAAGGGAAGATTCAACTCCGATGAAGATATTTTCAATGATATTAGGATTCCTAGAAATGTTCACCAAAACGGTTTTCGAGATATTAGACATATTACCTTCGATAAAAATTTATGATGGGGCCAAAGGATTTAAGATTTTATGAACACTTCTAGTTGAAGAAGGATCAAACAAATTTGATTCAACTTCATGCAAATCAGGGAGAAAATATGATTGATAATGTAAATCATACCACAGTCTTTCTGCACCAGTCATTGCTTCTGAAATTGCCTCTTTAGATGGTAAGATAATGTCAAGGAAATCCATAGTTGAAATAGAGTCAACAGTTCATACTGGAGCCACATCACCATCCAAATCCTGTGATGGGGGAGGAATGGGGTCAAAATTTACAAAATTCACAATAGATTGGTATGTGATTTTTGTTGCAGATATAGGATATACCATTCCACCTACTTTCCCCTCTTCTAATGTGGTAGTAGGGTAAGGGCCAAAGATCAAAAAAATAATGTGCTCTGAACAAACCTTTTCAAGGAGCAATCCTAGAGGATGAAATTTCATTAATATGAGTGATAGGAGGAGGAAGATCAAAAGTACCCATCAATTAGGAATACATTCCAACTCCCAAATTCTCGATAGGTTGTTTGGTATTCTTCACCAAGGGGATAGTAGATTCAGAGTATGCATTGGGATCATTAGTAGAATTAACCATTTGATCAATTGTAACAATTCTACCTTCATGAGGAAAGCATAGGATGTGAAACAACGATGAAACAATGGCACCCATTGTGTCAACCCAATAAAAGGTTATAATCAAGGTTGGCATCAACTATCTATACCTCAACATTGACAAACTTGCCCCCAAAAAATATAGGAAAGGCTGGAAGAATTCCATGAGGCCTATGAGAATGATCATTGAATGTAGTAAGGAGAGTAAGGGAAGGAAAAACTTCAGGGGACTATATTGATATGACGCATGTGGAAGCCCCTTCATCAACTATAGTTTGAAAGATAGTATTCTTTCGATATGTATATTTAATTTGGAAATCCATGTGATGAGGGAGTCTCCTCTTAACACTTGACATATCAAATGTAATAATGAGAGAGTTCTTTGGATCTACTGCTCTGATCATAGTGAGAAATGCACTCCTTTGTGCAAGACACAATTGGAGTACCTCTAATGTTGACATCACACAAGGGCTCTGAGCCACATTTTTTGCAATAGAATAGTTCTGAGGAGCCCTAGAATTGGGATTGATAGTCAAACGTTTTGTGGATCCTTTCAACATTCGAGGTACAAACTCAACTGCTGTCCTTTCAATATGGAGTGGCTCTAGGATATGAGAAGCAGCCTTAGCATTAGAAGGTTATGGGTTGCCATAATAACGTGATCTTGTAGAAAAATAAACATGAGATCTTACCATATATGCATTCGATGTGGATTCCCCATCCTAGTTTACCCTTGTGGGGGTTCTAGTACTAGCATTAGTGCTAGCAAGAATTCGTTTCCCTTGGGGAAAAGGGTTAGTCAACACAACCTAGGAACTTGAAGAACCCTTCTGAGCTAACAAGCACTGACCATCCTGAATCTTAGGGCAAAGATGGGTAAGATGATCCCCATTACATAACTTGCATGAGAATTTTACTTTTTTTTTTTGATTCCTTTTTCCCTCTCTAGTATCATTACTGGGCTTGTTAGCATTTCCCTTCCCAGTCGTATCTTTCTTCCCACAATGTACCTTCTTATTCCCATTGGATTTTTAGTTTCCTTTGGGATTTGAATATTGGACAAAATTAACTGTTAAAGGTTGGGAAGGAGTAGACACTGGCAGTGTAGCCTGAGCCGAAGAAGCATATTGTAAATACAACTATTGCAATTGATTCAACAGGTTAGCTGTACTACTATCGATTAACACTACAATTTCTTCAGCATGGGGTCCTGGCTTAGGTTTGGCTAGATCGATCTTCGATTGAGGAGCATCAAGAAGAATCTTGTAAAGGAATAAAGACAAAGAATATATGATTTCTAGCTATTAGGCTCTAAAGATGTCATATTCTCCAGTGAACACTCTAGAGGGTGACACATCCTTAGAAATCTCTCGCTGGAAAGATTTCAAAAACCATTTCGGAAGAAAATCATTAAGGATATATGACTTTATTAGCTTCTTCCTTCTACGCCACTCTTGGATGTGGTTAGAAATGTGAGCTTCCTTGTCTTTTTCAAAATTGGCTAGAAGCTTAGTTCTAACATCATATTAGACAAGCAACTGAAAATGATTTAGAAACTTATTATCGAATTCTCCAAGTGTAGAAAATTCCCCCACTATAAGCTTAATATACCACTTTGCAACATTTCTAGTTAGGGTGTGTTGAAATAATATCAACTTGATCGGATCATTAATCAAGGAGTTATATGAGCACCACAAATTGAACGTGGTTACATGATCACCTGGATCCTCTCCAGACTTTCCTTTGAATTTCAGAATATCAGATGGAAGTTTGGTGGGGACCGGAGGCCAAGACGAACTGTATCAGATAAGATAGTATGTCAATTTCGAAATATCTGACAAGTTCAAAAATTCTAGGAACAATAAGAGGGGAGGAACAAGAGAATTCCACCCACCAAGAAAAGAATTTTTGACAATAGAAAAAGAGTATCCTAGATTTAGAGAGGCACCAGGTTGCCCTGGGTTACTCGTAGAAGGAATTGAACCATAAGGAAATCTTTGTGGTCCATAAGCATCGAGAGGGTATCCAGCCCCTGTCGCAGGGCAACCATGCATAGGGTAGTTTCCTCCTAGTGGAACATTGAAAGAAGGGGAAAGCCCCTAATAAGGATTCCATGCACTAGCTAGTGGAGGAAAGACTTGTGAGGTCCTGACAAAAGGGAAGGGAATACTCCCCTATTGACCAAATAGATGGGATAAGTTCCTATCCACTAAACCACTAACAAAAGGATTTGTCCATCCTGGACTCCCTTGAAGAGGATTAACATTATGAGCCTATCCAGAGAAAGGTATCAATCCTAAGTTCAAATATGGACTGGAAGGAGGAATATGACCACTTCCAAAAGTGAACCCTAAAAAGATGTTGAACCATTTGGCATAGAAGTCATGGATTTGGAAACAAAATATGGGAAGGTTGAAGGAACTAAAGGAATCCCACTAGATGGCACCCCGAAAGGATAGGCACCAATGAAAGCGATGGAAGGTTGGGTGCCCCCACTCGAACCCATAATGGACGTAGAGACAACAACCACTGTACTAGGCATAACAACAGAGATAGGAATATTACCCCCTCCTGCAACTGAAGGATGGGTTTACACACCAGAAGTATTAGTAGCCATACTTATGCCACTAACATTGGCCATCACAGAAAAATAAGGGGAGTGAATAGGGATTTCCAACCTATGATTCGATGTACCCACGTATTCTACAACATAAGAAATATTAGAAAAAAGAGGTTCCAAAGGAGTCACAGGGGACTCAAGGATGTCTTCAATATCAACCTTGTCTTCCGATTGGAAGAGCACCCTAGCAAGGACCAAATTGTTTCCATCCAAATTATGAACTGGACTAGGTTCACCCTATGAAATGAGAGCCCCTAGAGAAGGATTAATATCCAATGCCTTAACTACTACTAGTTGAAAATCACCAACATAATTTCTCATATGCCTTTTAGATGAAGGCTCGACACTCACAGGTGAAAGCCCACGAAACCTCCTCGATAGAAACATTGGTCGATCAACCACTTTTAAATATTAAGAGAACTTTTTAAAGACTCAAAAATAAAACTTATGGCAATCTAGGAGCAAAGATCACTCACTAAAAAGTCCCTAAATATGCAACCAAACAAGCAAATTTTAGATATTTCCACTCCAGGTGATTAGGGCCAAACACCAAAATACAAGAAAGCAAAGATAATGACCTTTCGAAGATAGTTTGGGATAATTACATCCCAAGCCTACTAGAGAAGGTATCATAAATAGTTACGATGACCTCCAGACAATAACCTTTGCCGGCGAAAGTACTCAAGTTTCGCAAGGACACCCTTTAGAAGTAATGAAAGTGATAAAATTTGTCTTAGGTATCACAAGCCTACCCCCCACAGTCACCATCTCATAATGAGAGGTCAAGGGGAGAAGTCGTGGGCACAGGATCCAACAAGTAGGAGATGGGGTATCTCTTTTTCCCTATCTTCACTCGTCCTCTTGCTTAACTCCCATGTTAGAGGATCTTTCTTGGACAACCTAACGATACTATATTTGTACTCTTTAATCAACTTCTCTATTTCAGTTTAGAGTGGCCCTGGAAAGTTTACTCTCCACACACCTATTCCAAGGCCCTAAATTCCATAGACTAATTGATGTATCTATGACAAAAACAAAACCTAGTTCATTTTAAATTAAGTGCTTGATTTTATTGGTTATTTAAGTCACACGTAGCAGAAGTGAAACTTGTGATGTTCTGACGCAAAAAGAAACCTATGTAAAACTAGGCTGCATGCAAATGCAACTTCCTTTTCTTCAATGAAAAGTGATATCTACAAGGTTGTATGATAAATCTATGATAGAAAAACTATTTTCTTTTTCCTTTAAACACACTCACACATGCAACATATATCGAAAGACAATAAAATGCCTAAATGCAAGATTCTATGGAATTCTCTAAAAAAACAAATGTGTTCTTTCAAAGACCAAAACCAAAATTTGACAAATGAGGAGAAAAAAATATCCAATAAGGATCTCCCAAATGAATCAAATTTCAACCTCAAGCAAAGATTTTCACACTTGTTGAAGAGCGAAAAAGACCAAAATCCAAAAACCAGAGAAACGAAAGGAAAAAAACAAATGTTTTTTCTATTTTTCATTTTAAGGACTTATGACAAAAGTTTCAAGAAGGAAAAACAATCAATCACTTCAAGATCAATATCAAGTGAAAAGACTCCAAACTTCACAAGCCGTAAATAATCACTAATATGATAAGACTAAAGTGAATAAGATACCAAAACACTTAAACAACTTGACCTGAAAGATACATGAAAGATTAAAAAAGACAAAAAGATTTCAGAGAACCAAAATATTTCACTGAACCGAAATTGCAAAGACCCTTCTCAAATAATTAAAAAAAAAACCAAATCAGTCAACTTCAAGAACGCAAAGTGAAGTAATGAAAATATTGGCTTATAAGCAAGTTGGGAACCAATTCACTATCCTGAAAGCATAGAACAGTCAGACGCTTCACAAAGAAGTTCTGAAACCCAAACTTCAAATGCAAAAACTTCGAAAAAATGCAAACCTAGGTTGAAAAATATTTTTACAAAAGGAGGTAAAGAAACTGACACCAGTAAGAAACAAGACCATTCCACACTGTAGATGACCTCGAGAAAGTAGAAAAAACCAGGATACACCCCTGATTGAAGGCAAATCTTGAAAAATTCAAAATTTTCCAAATATACGTGATTATGTAATAACAGACCCACATATACATGAGACTATTTCTGAAGAAACTAGCATATACGCTGGTTTCTTTGGCAGAAACTACATATGTAACCTTTTGTGTACAACAAAAAGAGTGTGTATATAGAAAAACAAGGAAAAATAAAAAATACAGACCTAATGCAGAAGATCAAACTGATTTCCAAGACTGCAATTGAGTCAACAATACTAGAAAATTCAAGAAACAAGAAATAAAAACCTAGATTAAGGGAAAAATAACCCTTCCAGGAAATACGTGATTGTATTCCCCATCAGAGTTGTTAGTTCTATTGGCAGGAGAAAATTCCCTAAGGTAAGGGTTGACGATCTCAACAGATCGAAGGTAGACAATCAACAAGAGGCATACATTCAAGAAAGAAAAATATACAAACTACCAAATTTGGGTTTGAGAATAGTACCTATATGTTGTTGGGAAAAGTATCCAATACGGAATGACCCTATCCCACTCTAAGGGTGATAGTACCTCAGCAACAATCGAAGCAAAGCTATCTAAGATTTCTTCTTTATGAAAGTAAAATAGGAGAGAAAGAGATCCACTAACCGATGTCTTCCGCTAATGATTGATCCAATCTTCTCTCCTTGCTGCTTGCTCCCAGCTCCTTGCTCTTTCACTGGCCCAGCTACACCAAGATCCTGCAAAATGACCAGAGAGGGAAACTACAAGAAGCATACATTCATAATTGATTTAAGGATTAGAATAAATCAAATACACAAGCATAACAATACATCATTGAGACACATGTATATAGAAGAACCTCAAATGCTTTATTAATGGAAGAAGTAAAGTTCAGGAAGTGATACAACCATAAGAGGCCCAATCGAGCATCACCTCCCAGCAGAAAGAAATCTCCTCTTCACCTCCTTCAAGCAAATCACCCAATAGTTCTATACTCAAACCAACAACACTTCCTTACATTCACAAGATTCCAGCCTCATTAGACCTCATGAGAGAGCTCTATATATAGGGTTTTTGGAGAAAGGATGAGTCAGCTTGAGGCCAGCATGAAGCTGACTAGTGTCCTCTCTCACTTCAGTTATTCTTCAGTTCTTGAGTCCACTTGGATGTTCTTGCTTCCACTTGGAGATCTAGACCCTCTTACTCATCACCAGTCGAATTCCTTGATCCAAGTGTCATTTTGGAAGCTTCTTGGGCATTGACACCTTGAGGAATGACTGTGCCACATGTCTCAACTCGCCCAGCGCAGGTAGCCTTCTTTGCAGTTGACATTAAGCGTAGGTAGACAGTGGAGCAGTTGACATTCAGCGCAGATGCTCAGTGGAGCAGTTGACATGATCCAGAATTGCCTTGTTTTTGAGTGTTTTCAGGTGGAGAACTGATATTCAGTGCTGTGGTTTGCTGACCTTGTTCCTCTAGGGGTAGGAACAACATGTTTAGGGACTTTGGATCCCTTAGATTATGGACATTTCATGCTTCATGCTGTAAGGCACAAAAATGTCTATAACACTATAGGTCCTACATTTGATGTCAATCCCGTAGGGTCCAAACTCTCTACTATCTCCCAAGTGAGAAGACTTGCAACACAATTCAGAGAAGCATATACATAGAAAGTAGTTCAAAGTGCATGCATAATAAATATGTTATATCATCAAGCATAAAAATAAAAATCATGACATATTATGCATGAATCATAAAAACATGAGATCATAACATATCGGAAACTAAATAGAGCTTCTTTATTGATATCAACAAGGAGTAATGGAAACATACAACCTAATTTGACCCCAACACCAACGAAACCTTCCTCTAGATTTGTCCATCCAAAGCCTCAAAGATCACCTCTCAAGCATGTGAAAAAGGATGTGATATAATGAAGGATGAGCATCTATGTAAGGAAACAAGGGTTTCTTATTACTGGGAGTGCAGGAGGCACAGGGAAAATCAGACTTGATCTGGGGACCAAAAATCCTATAATGTCAATATCCCATATCCTTGATGTAATTAGGCCTTCCCATCAGGTGTATAAATACCACCAGAAATCAGATGATTCAGTTAGGCCACGAGCTCCTATAGGTGGAATATCAATGAAACTCATAAGCCCCACCCAAAAAATAGGATATTATTTTGTTTTTTCATATTTTAAGTAATATACGCGGGTTCTGTGCTATGGTATCGATGTGTGTACGATCTTTTTAAAGGGCAAAGTCACGTGTGGAACTCAAAATATTATTTTTTAATAAATGATCAATTCTGTATGGGAAAGATATAGCCAAGGCCATACCAAAGCATCAGAACTAGTTTTGAATGATGTTATAACACAAAGTCGGTGAGATTTGAGTGTTTTCTATAAATTGATGACAAATTTCAAGAAAATAAAACATTTTAAGAAACATGGTTATCGAGGTTGAAAAAATTCAAAAGTAATCATTCATTTGAAGTCATGGATTTTAGTATATAAAGGTCATTTTATTCTTCTAATATAATAATTGTTGGATTAAAGAGAAAATGTTAATCGGGAAAAAATCCACTCTTAAAATAGTAATTTACGACAATAGAAACACGTATGAGAATACTACATAATGATCCATTTTCAATATAAAGTGGCAATACCATATACTCATTAATTTTGAGTATAAAGTGGTACATTTGTAGGTTTTAGGATAAACGAATATAAATGTTTAAGTCACACTTCCTTATAGATGGTAAGGTAGTGCATGATTTAAATAACAAAACTTTTGAATATAGAAAACATGTTATATTTATGTCAAATTCATTCTTATGTTGATTTAATGCAAATCATATGTGATTGGAAATATTGTTTATATGAGATCCACACAAGAAATTCATTATATAAGACTTTTTATGCACCCATAGTGTCAATAAGTGCTCATGTCAGTCAAGCATTTTAATTAGTTTTTCAAACATTAAATTGTGTCGAATAAGGCTAATTCACCATAACAAGAGCTTCTTAAATTGCCTCACACGATAACAATATATAAATAAAAAATTATACTCCACTCTTAAACATGAGCACCAATAATTCAAAACCATAATATCTGAAAATACATGAAGTTGAAGATAAACGATTAATAAACTAAAAGTATGGATATTAAAAATAAAGAAAAAAAAAAAATTTGCATGCACATGCAAGATCTTGAAATTAACTATAATGTTTTTAAACAACTTAGTGTTCTCTACAACAAACAACTCAAAGTTAAGTTCGTTAAGACATGGACCGACATATTTCCACACCACTCAAATCCAATGTGCATATATAAATAAACAATATTAATAGCTGCAACAAAGCAGTCCTTGCTTCTACTGTTAATTAATTGATCAAGGCTATGTAGATTATGGAAGAAGCACAATAAAAACTTTCGCCACACTTCTTCATTCCGTGTAGTGACATATCACCCAAAGAAAGGCATAATAGAATTTGTAAGAAGGTGAACTTTCCCTTAACCAAATAATTAGCATGGATGTTTATCTGATTAACACATGTCACTACTACAGGACCTAAACACAACCATGTTATCCATATCGTCTATACACATCAAACCATATATCAATAGAGCCAAGGATTACCAATAAACATTAGAGTTTATAAAATATTATATCACGTAATGTTTTTAATGATAATAGGTGACATGTAAACTATTGAAAGTATTTATTACCAAAACATGTAAGAAAGGACAAGTGTGCAAGGAAACCATATATAGGAAAGTTGAGTTCAAACATAAATGTTTGTGAATATGATGGAACCTACAGTGATAAATACTAACTATGGTGTAGATGACCCCACACTTAGCATTGAAAATTTAATTAAGTCATAACAATACTATTAATATCTATTCATTGAATCAATGCACAATCATACCATCACTCTAGTGCTTAATAACATTTAATATCATGCATTGTGTAATGATTACTAGTTATAAACATATCGATAAAATTGTATCTATTGATATTATAAAATATATATTTTCTATATTTATTTAGAAAATCCACATGTAATCAACACATAGTTCTAGTGCTTAATAGTATTTACTATTTTTAAACAAGTCAAGAATATGCACAAGTCTACGCAACCAGTATTTATGATATAAAATTGAAATAATGTGTGGATCTCCTTCACACACTTGTTTCAATTTGTAAATTTCTTTTGCATGATGGAAGATTCCTTCGCACCTCCACACAAACAATTTACATTGTTCAACTGCTTAATAGAATTTACTCTTAACACATTGTCTAATGATTATCCATTGTAGTCATATCAAGAAGATCGTATTTATTGATATTATAAAATAACCTTTGCGACATTATTTGGAAAATTGATGCATAATAAACACATTGTTCAAGTGCTTAGTAGCATTTACTACTTGTAAACATGTCAATAAGATGCACATGGATCCACAACCAATATCAATTATAACAGATTGAAACAATATGATTCACACAATCCTTACGTACATTACCTCATTTGTTGGCAACGTTTTGGTGAAATGTTACATAGATTCAATTAACCTCCCACAACATGCAAGACATGTAATCAAGACATCCTTCAAGTGCTTAGTAGCGTATTAAAATAATAATTAAGGCTTAATCCTTTGATGAACCAAAGGTCACTTCCAGGCTAATGTAAGCAGTTATTCATTGAATCGATGCATAATCAGTACATTGTTCCAATGCTTAATAGCATTAATACATTGTGTAATTATTACCACTTGTTAACAAATCAAGAAGATTGTATCCATCGATATAATAAAATAGTATTTTTAGCATTTATTCAAAAAAATCCATGCATAAACATGGCTCCACAACTAATATCTACTCTAGTAGAATGGAAGGATGCACAAAATAAAAATATGTTCAATAGAGCCTTTTTTCCCTCTTTTTTTATAGATGCACATATGTTACCCCTTCGTACATATCAAATTCCCACAACATAGATTAACAAATATTAAAAAATTAATCAAGGCTTAATCCTATGGTTAACATAAATCTTTCCAGATCTTAATGGTAAGTACTATTGAAATCATAATCGTTCATAGTAGAGTAATGGTAAAATCATTATATATTCAAAGCTTATGTAAATTCAAGCCTATTTAATTTTGCTAGTTGTTTTTATTTCTTGGGTTCTTGCTTATTTGTGCTATAGAGTTGTCACATTTTTGCATAGTTTACAGTAAGAATAAATTGTCGCAAGTTCCTCTTGTCTAAAGGTTGTCCAGGTCAGAATGAAAAATGGAACACAAAAGAATGAAATATGGAACCTTGTTCAGAATCTAGAAATGAAATGGAGGAGAAGTTTAAGTATTTTTATTTTAGCATTGTAAAAAGCAAAATGGAACATTATAATTCACTTAGTAAACCCATAATCCCTACAATATCAATGGGAAAATTTTAGTACACACGAAATATTGAATCAACAAGTCTATTTGACATTTATGAGAAACTCGTAGCTTATAGATCCACTCTTTATGGAAAGAGCATTTATAGTACTGTTTGTGTTGTTTGCTCAATTATCATCTTATTGTTAACAAGGATGATGAAGAATTTGCGAGACCTTTGTAACGAAATACAAAAATAGAAAACTATTTTTAATTGTAGTTTGCTTAATGTTCAAATATAGTAGCAATTAAAGATAATAAATTAGAGAATGGGGTGACAACAAAATCTAGTATTTTCTGGTAAAAATATGTAAGTATATGTAAAGGACTTAATGTGAGATTTGTGTTTATCTAGGTTATGTACATATGAAGAGATACTTTTTGAAAGATGTAACCATGATCATTGCATAAATAATACTACCTTATAATTCATGTGGGTAGATTTATGTTTGCTACAATGGTTACTTAGACATAATCACATTGAATATAATAATAAAGCGTCAAATTTTATTTGTCCCAATTTCATGAATTATGGGCTCTGTTCTGATTGCATGTAATATAATAATTTCTTACTAATTTTTCTATCTGTATTTGTGTCAACATTGGAAGTGATTTTTCCATTGCAATTTTTTCCATTACTATTGAAATAAATGCAACTACCAAAGCATGCAAATTTATCATGCATATTTTACCTTGGAAATAGAAAATTGATAAAAACAAGTTCAATTATGTTATTTTCTTTTAGCAAATTGAAAAGAATGCTTAAATTTGAAACAAATTCATAAATAGTTTTAAGAACATCTATGTTTCGATATCTTAAATAAATTTATTTAATTAAAGAAATAAATAGCTAGATAAATTGTATTATTAAACTTTGTGAAAAACCCAAAACATCTAAATGATATGTAAGACACTCCACAGTCTGCAAATTGCAATGTGTCGCATAACAATTTCATTATTACAATAATATGACCAAAATTTCCCAAGTAGATATCACATGAAATATAGTGAAAGGAGAAAAAAACAAGCAAGAAACAAAGAAATATGCAAAATCTTTCATTAATCAGAGTGTGCATATGCGAAAGAAGCTTTGATTGTGTGGAGGAAGATTTCTTTGTGGACACACAGTTTTCATGATGTGGAGTGAAGACATGTGCGAGTGTGGAGGTGCAAAAGAAATTGATATATAATAGTGTTCAATATTTACTCAATATATATTTCCAGGCTTCGCACAATGTATAAATCCGCACCTATTCTCTTCACAAAATCTATCAATAATAGTAGTGCCAAGAGATAATATGAAAATACTAATATTTCATTATAATTCAAAGGCAAATTGTTGGGAAGCCACATGTGCAGAGTGCGTAGGTGAGGTGGTGCCATTCTGTTGTAGCGGCTGCAACCACCCTCCAAAATTTTGGTCTGCACCCAAATTCGGAGCCTCCCTTGAGAGTTTCACTTAATGGTTGCATACACTCGGGTTCACTCCATGAGCTCGTGTGGGCCTTTGCACCCACCTTTCTTGTTCATTCCACCCAAGCTTCTACATACTGATGTCAGTGTCTTGCTTGTGACCATGTTTTGGTCATGCTCAAGGTCTTCTCTTCGTGTGTACATGTTATGTTCTCTATGAAAATATCCATCACACTCACACAAAGAGTCACATCCACTGTCATGCAAGCATCATCAGAGTTGATAAATGATCAATCACGAGTGTCACACTTATCGCTTGCACCGTCGGTCAGTCATGTTGAACATGTGCGTTTGGTTGGTTTGCGTCATCTCTTCGTCAAGTCATGAGGGTGTGCGTTTGTAAGATGACATTTTCATGTTCCAATCATTCACACACTTAGTCATTTTTCTGAAGTTTTGATGACCAGACTCCCCTTTGATAGTCGGACCATCACCCTGCCATCGACTTGATTGACTATCACCCAAAACAATGAAGAAGCAGTAATCACATATTCTCAAGTTGCGTTGCTCGCATGAAATTCACTCAACCTTCATGCTAGCCACCTGGAGAGTCGGACTCAACAACCACCCCAGGATTAAATCCCTTCAAAAATTGCATAGAAACTTCTGACCTTGCCTGTTCTGCTGACTAAATAAATTTTACAGATAGGTCAAACAGACACCCAGTGTCTGTCCCTGTCTCCCTCAGAAAATTGTGTAGTTTTCCATTCAGTCCTCTTGACAGTCGACCGACTGCTCATCCTCAAACTTGTGCAGTTTTCATGAGCAGGCCTTCTACTATCAAGTAGTCCACTCAACTCAGAAATTGCACAGATATGATTAGTAGGCCAGCCTCCCAGCCTTAGTACAGTTTCCCTCGCCAACAACAAACTGCCAGTTCCCTCCAGGAATTTCGCAGTTGTTGTTGCGAAGTTCCCAGCACCTGATTTCCTGTTCCCCTTGGGAATTGTGTATTTTCTACTACCAATGACCTAGCAACCTACTTCTAGTTTCCTCCAAGAATTTCATAGTTTTGGCTACCAGGCTCCTGGCCAGTTCCTCAAAAAAACTGCGCAATTTCTACCTGCTGATCGTCTATGCAGCCCGACCTGTTCTTCCAGAAAATTGTGCAAATTTTGCTATCAAGCCCTTGCTACTCGCTCATTCCATAAAATGTGTAGATTATTTTTGCCTTGCCTTCCTGTAGCTTGGACTGTCCCTCCCAAAATTTGCGCAGTTTTTCCTTCCAGCCAAGCCACACCTTGTGGATAGTCACTGTCGACTCGAATTGCCCATCTTCATGACCCAGTGACTCTTGCACAGTTTTCATTAGTAGTGACGAGAGCCATCATCCTACCTCGCAACCTTGTTGCCTCTCCCGGTCACTTGCATCCAAAATGATCATGTGTCATCGTAGAATAGGAGGATTTTGTATTTGATGTCATCTTGTCATGAGTGACTACAAGTACAGGTACACCAAGAAATAGGGCACGACGATGAATGGGATAAATCAAGGGAACACATATAGAAGGACATGTTCACCAAGGGATGAACGAACGATGCATGTGAAGAGATGTCCTCGCGAACAAATGGTCATGCAAAGATGTGTTCGTGTATGTACGAATGAGAAAACATGCAAGATGTGCTCATGGATGGACGAATGGGCAAACATGCACCTTTCATGAACAAATGAGATTGTCAAGCCTTCCAACATACAAGAAAGGAGCAACATACCAAATCAACATCAAGCAAACAAATGATCATCGAAGACTCCAAGCACTTTGCCATGCGGAGGTGAAGCTGTGACACACCATAAAGACATCCACCACCCAACGGCACTGCAGCTCGACATGGACTCCAGCAGCAACACGAATGTACCAATATTGTCATGTCGAGTCATCTCATGAGTCATGTTGTCCACATCTCCACTCTGGGCCATGTTGTCAAATCAATGTAATTTAATCTGGAATTCTAAGAGAGCCACTTGTTGAACAAAGAGTCATGTAAAGTTAAAACATCATGGAAGTCAAATAGTCATGAGGGTAGTCGAACAACCACAAGGGTCAGTTTCACCCTTTTCTATAAATACCCCCTCATTTGTACATGCAAGGGACTTTTCACCTCAGCTCTTCCCACATAGCCAAGAGATTCTGTTATCTTTTCTTTGAGGAGTAAGCAGTGGTTTCAATGCCCCTCACACGAGGTTAGTGATGTATGGTGTAACGATTTGTCTTGCATCTTTTGCTTAATTCAGAAGCCTACTAACAAGCCAACACATTTTCACACATGGATTGTATCTGTTATAAGACTAATCTTTTACACTTGTAATGCATGTTGCTTGAACCTGTGTTTAACACTTGAACTAATTCATTTGTTGTAATAGACATATGTTAATGAAAATGTGTTGTATATGTTGTTAACAATGTCTCACCCATGTAGACTACTCTCTTAGACATCAAATAGACCTTTCACATACAACTCTCCATAATAATCGTTGCGCTGGTGCGGATTAATTCGCTAAGTGTCATACGTGTTATCTTTCCTTGTGTGTTGTGACTGATGCATCTGTGTGGACCGTTCCACCGAAAGCTATGCATGTCCTATTGTGTTGTGTGTTCCTAGCAGAGTAAGGACTTCTCCCAACTGAACGGGGGCTCACTCTCACCCTCTCTCCCTCTACAGTGAAAGAACCATTGAAACAAGTAACACTTACACTCACTAGGCACATGAACCTCACTTATCGAATACAAAGCAGACCATCTCCTATGCTGATAAGCAAGAGTTGAGGGAAATCCTTAAGATAATGGAAATCGGGCCATTATACTGGATGGGACTTCCACATGAAATAGTGTGAGGTCTAGTTGGGACTTCATACCAGGGTGATCCCCTAAATGTTGGTGGGTCCAGCACTTTCAACATTTCTAGTGCTAGAAGGAGGGCAGCTAGTTGTATATGGCTGAACATCCCCTCACACTTATTCATCAACCATCTGGTCAAGGCAGTAACTCACACTCCCTCTCGCCTACACGCGACTCTGCATTTGGTTACTCCTCAACACCCTCAATTGAGCACGAGATTCAATTTCATCAACTTTTCTCCATCCGTCCCATCACTCGCCAATTCGCGAAAGTAGTCAGAATGTTCCCAAACATACAACATCTTCCATACAACATATATTTTATTAAAATTGGAAAAAAATTATTACAAGGACATCAGTAGAGTTGAGTTTTTCATTTATTTTGAAATTCTAAATCCACTATTTAATTCCAAATTTAATGAAATATGTGTTATACGCATCAAGGAAGCCAAAAGCCACTCCTACAGGGGTTGTTGTATCATCAGTGGAAGAAGCATTCCATGGCACACTCGAAGGTCCGATAGAAGCTGTTGAAGATAGAGAGGAACCTCCAGTCTTCCGACAAGGCGAACAAGACACTCTTGTGATCTTGAGATCAGACTTCATTATAAGAGGTGGAGGGGAAGGCAGCGGAGGAAGTAGAGGCAGACACGAACCAATGGAATCAGAGCCGGAACCATTTGATTTTGAAAGAGAGGAGGAGGAAGAAGAATAAGAAGAGATGGCTGACCCAAATGTAGAATGGATGACTTAGGGACCATTGGCTCTACCAGCTATTTTGCACAAGATGCCAAAGCAGGTGAAGAAAATGAACATCAAGTTTGACCCTGACAGCACAGTGGAGGCAGAAGATCTTTTGGATAAATTCTACCTGTAGCTGCAGACCCTTAAGGTACGACATGACAATGTAGCTTGTACATTGTTGCCATGTACCTTGGACGATCACACAGCTGAATGGCATCACAACCTTCCACGAAACCCCATATAGAACTAGGGTGCATTCAAACACATGTTCCTTGAAAGTTTTGTTGATGACAAGACCCTAGCTATGTTACTGAAATAATTGGGAAGCCTAAAGATGCAAGGGAAAGAAAACTTAAAAGACTTCAACTAGAGTCTTACACACATATGGAACAAATTTGTAGCAGGCACCAAACCTCATCACTCCATCATTGTTGATTACTATACGTCTACACTGCTGACAAGCATTGATCAGTTCGTCAAGCGAGTTGTGAAACCAACAATTTTGATGAATTGTGAAGAGGCTATTGCTGTGGAGAAAGACCTATGCATGATTGGAGTTATAAAGGATGATGAACCAGCAAAAGACTCCAAAGATGCAAGTAGGAAGTTCCAAGAGGTTGTGAGCAGGGGTAGAGACAAGTAAGAAAATGATATTGAAACCCTCACTCACCTCATCAAGAACATGAGGACAAAAGTGTTCAAGCTTAAAAGAAGGAAAATGGACACATCTACAAGCATCCATCTGCCCAGACAGAGATAGGGAAGCATCTCATCAAGTAGCAACTAGTTCACTCAAAAAATTGTGTAGGAGCTGCTGGATGATAGAGATAACGACGAAGGTATTGCACCTGATGAAGCCTCAAGTTTTTGTCTTGTGATGAATGCATATTGGTGCTCACAAGCGAAGTCGAAGACGAGCACTGAGAAGCACCCCCGAAAGAAAAATGATCGTTACAATCTTAGGAGTAAGCGGGCTCCCCATACACTTAGGGAAGTGAAAGAAAAGTTAAGGTTGCTAATGAGGAAGGCTGACCCCCCGACTGACCCAAAGTAGAAAACTCAAAACAAGTCTAGGAAGACAGTGGTGGACAAGAGTAAATCCATGAGCAGCAAGCTGCAAAACACTCTGTTGGACAACACGAACATTTGCTCTATTGTGGACACCTTAGTGAGTCTACCACCTTTAGAATACAAAATTGTAGATGACATGAAGAAAACTCAGGCAAACATCAATTTGTTTGAGTTAGCTAAGATCCAGAGTTAATGAGACATCCTACTACATGCATTGGGATAAAAAACAATGGATAGTGCAGCCTCTACCAGCAAGGGAGCAAGCACACCTCCAGGATCACTTTCCACCATGCTCTACACACTCTGAATGGAAGAAGCAAACTTAGGCTTCCCTCCATTCCTACTATCATTTGAAATTTTTAACTACAATGTTCACAACTACTTGGTTGATTATGACGCGACAGGCAATGTCATGCCACTCTTCATTGCAAAAAGGATCAATGCACAATCGAGAAAGCCATCTGCATGGATCATCCAACTTGATCAAACATCGGTACCAGCCATTAATGAACTACGAGATGTGATAATCCAACTATCTCATGACAGTCGAATCCACCAGTGCATCAACATAATTGTTGTGGACATCCCAGAAGCATACGGTCTACTACTCACCAAATACTGGTCGATCAAGCTGGACAGATATTTTGCTATAGACTGGTCGCACATGTGGCTTTTGTACAAGGGAAAATGTAACCAAATCTAGGTAGTGTCCAAGAGGTATATGAAGCACAATGTCACTCCCCTTAATGGCAATAATGAACCATTGGCCTTCGCAGAACTCGTGTTTAGAAACTGCCTCCTAGAAACAACGTTGTGGTGTTATCCTACACAGCCAAATCCAACCCCACTAGACGCACAGTTGGGACTCCTTCCTTGCCCAACTGATGGTAATGAAACATGTGTAGTTTATTGTACCAATAGTATCAGTAGAAGTAGAAATAATAGAAGCAACAATACTAGCATGCTAAATGGTCCGTGTATAGACAAGCCGTGGGCAATGGATTTTGATGAATCAAAGACACATGATGGCTCAAGGATTGGGTGTATCTCAGTCACCCAAAATAAAAAAAAATTCATGATTTCAAGTTTTTTGAAGTTCGAGTGCACAAAAAACATTGTTGAGTATGAAGCACTCATGTTCAACTTTCAAAGGACCATCAGCCTCAACGCGGTCGCACTCAAAGTCATAATGCACCCCGCGAACAATGTTGATTCTTTCAAGGACATAACAATTGATGAAGGTAAGCACGAGTAGCCCCTAAAAACTATGGCTAAGGGAAAGAAAGGAAATCCCACCCCCAAGGGTGTTATTTCCCTCAACAAGCTCAATGATTTGCAGAACTTTTGTTGAAGGCCAAGAAATAGTAGAACCCACAGGTCCACCACTATGAACAAACAGAGAAACCTAGGAACCAATCACGATCTGAAGATAGCCAGTCTCGGTACAAACGAGACACCGCAGCAGTGGAAAGTCTTTGATTGCTTGATCAAATAGTACCAGCATGTATCTCCATGGACAGATGATGACCTAAGTACACACTATACAGGAGCAATCCAACAAGGGATTATAGCTAAAGGAGGAGTCAAGTTGTTGTATCAAAGGTTAGGTAAAACACATATGTCATTTGAACTCCTTATACATAAAAAATTGACTAAGATTTTAGATGATTAGATTACTTGAAAATTTCTTCATCATACTTGGGTTTCTAATTTAAATCCCGCATGTAAGAAATCCAGGGAAATATTCTTATGCATTGATTTCAAGAACTTGAACTGCTTCCAAAATAAAAACAACTACCCCATGCCATCATCTGAGCCTATGTTGCATGCAGTATCTAAAGCAGTGGTGTCATCTTCACTTAAAGGTCTTTTGGAATACTACCAGGTTCCGGTAGTAGAGCCTAGTGGACTTATATTGGTCCATGAGAAACATGGCATACACACATGCCGTCTGCAATCACTTGATGGGAGGGTTGAAAAACTTCTTGTCAATGACCAACATCTCAATCATTACTTCCAGTAGGCCCGACTGCACCCCGTGCCATGTACATAGTCTGCTTGCTACTTGTTGTTTTCATCTTTTTTTCTTTGATTACTATCTTTTCTTTCACTTTGTTTGTTCTTCTTTCTATTTTTGTTCACGTTCATTTTTTTGCTTGATATATTACTATTTTTGTTTCTAGAAATAAGAGCTACCAACTACTACTTCTGCCTTTTCAATAGAGTATGTGGATGAAATATGAAGAGACTTGTGACAATGCAACACTTGGCCAATCTTGTGTTCATCTTCTCTATGCTTTATTACAACCTTCGACCGATGAGGTCCTAACGGAAAATACGAGCCATCTGCAAGGGAAGTTTTGGTCCAAACACGAGCCTATGTCCACACTGGGAAGCCTCATGCATACACTCAACCTTCTGCTCTATGTGTTCAAGCTCATCCAACTAGTAGAAACAGAGAAGGCGAAAATCTTAATGAGAAAACATATGTTAGAGGTCTTACATGCTTCTCTGAAGGAACAACCTCTTCTACTCTCAATACGTTGGGATCCCTCTTCTACGCCAAAAATAAATAAGTGCCTATGCACAGTCCTCTTGAAAAATATAAAGGAAAAAGAAGAGAAAGGCTTCTTGCATCGAGAGGTGAAGCATGCAACTCCATCGGGGTACTAACCAGGCTCACTGGCAGTGGAGAAATGTGTGTGTTCCTGTGTGACTCCATTAGGGTACTGTCCAGGCCTGCTAGAAGGGGAGCAACACTAGAGATGAAAACTTATACTCTGAAAATCTTCAACTCGTGAGCTAAACTACCCTTCCCACATTCAAAACACTGTGATCAAGCTAAACTTTTGATTGTGTTTGACTAAGCTGTCAAAAAGTGAACCATGTATGTCCATGGGGTAAGTGGGGAAACCGAAGTAACCTGCACAGTGATTCAATACTCCCCAAAAAACCAAGGCCCTATGCTAAGAATGAACAAAAATAGAGAAGCTAGAGTTCTACTAGTGTGTCGCAAAGTGTTGTAGCAGCTACAACCACCCTCCAAAATTTTGGCCTGCACACAAATTCACAGCCTCCCTTGAGAGTTTCACTTGATGGTTGCATACACTCAGGTTCACTCCGTGAGTTCGTGTATGCCTTCACACCCACCTTGCTTGTTCATTCCACCCAAGATTCTGCATGTTGATGTTAGTATCTTGCTTGCGACCATGTTCTAGTCATGCTTAAGGTCTTCGCTTCATGTGTACATGTTATGTTTTCTATGAAAAAATCTGTCACACTCGCAAATGGAGTCACATTCACTGTCATGCAAGAGTCATTACGGTCGATCAATGATAAATCAGAAGTGTCGCGCTTGTCACTTGCACTGTTGGTCAGTCATGTTGAACATGTGTATCTGGTTGGTTTGAGTCATCAAGTCATGAGGGTGTGTGTTTGTAAGATCACATTTGTATCTTTCACTCGTTCACACACTTATTCATTTTGTTGAAGTTATAATGACCAGACTCCCCTCTGGCAGCTAGACCATCACCCCGCCATCGACTCAATCGACTGTCACCCAGAACAGTGCAGAAGCACCAAGCAATTCTTCTCAAGCTGCGATGCTCTCAAGCAATTCACTCAACCTTCATGCTGGCCACCCAGAGAGTCGGACCCAGCAACCACCCCAGGATTGATTCCCTTTGAAAATTGCATAGATACTATTGACCTTGCATGTTCTGCTGAATGAAGAAATTTTGCAGTCAGGCCGGACAGAAGCCCAGTGCCCATCCCTGTCTCCCTTAGAAAATTGCACAGTTTTCTAGCCAGTCCTCCCGACAGTCGACCGACAGCTCATCCGGAAAATTGCACAATTTCCATGAGCAAGCCTTCTGCTGCCCACTAGTCTTCTCAGCTCAAAAATTGGTAGAGATGATTAGCAGTCTGGCCTCCCAACCTCAGTACAGTTTCCCTCGTCAACAGCTACCAACGTTAGACTTCCATTTCGCTCCAGGAATTGCGCAGTTTTTGCTGCCAAGTTCTCGGTAGCTGACTAACTGTTACCCTTGGGAATTGCATAGTTTTTGTTGCCATTGACCCAACTTCCAGCTGCCAATTCCCTCCAAGAATTGCACACTTTTTCCTACCAGGTGCCTAGCCAGTTCCTCCAAAAAACTGCGCAATTTCCGCCTGTTGATCCTCCATGCAGCTCAGCCTGTTCCTCCAAAAAATTGCTCAAATTTTGCTGACAATCCCTTGCTACTAGATCATTCTGGAAAATGCACAGATTCTTTTTGCCTTTCCTTCCTACAAGCCAGACTGTTCCTCCCAAAATTTGTACAATTTTTCCTTCCAGCTGAGCCAAACCTCGTGGACAGTTGCAGTTGACTCGAATTTCCCATCTTCACCATCCAGTGACTCTTGCGTAGTTTTCATCAGTAGTGCCTGGAGCCATCATCCTGCCTCCCAACCTTGTTACCTCTCCCGATCACCTACATCCGAAATGATCATGTGTCATGGTATACTAGGAGGTTTTTGGATTTGATGTTGTCTCATCATGAGTGAATGCAGGTACAGGTACACCAAGAAACATGGCACGACGATGAATGGGATGAACGAAGGGAGCACATGCAGAAGGACAGGTTCACCAACAAACAAATGAATGATGCATGTGAAGGGATGTGCTTGCGAATGGATGATCATGCAAATATGTGTTCATGGATGAATGGATGAGCAAACATGCAATATGTGCTTACGGATGGACGAACGGACAAACATTCAACTTTCATGAATAGATGAGCCTGTCAAGCCTTCCAACATACAAGAAAGGAGCAACATGCCAAAGAAACATGAAGCGAACCAAAAATCGTTGAAGTCTCCACGCAGTTTGCATGCTGAGGTGAAGCTGTGACACACCATGAAGATATCCATCACCCAATACCACTACAGCTCGACATGCACTCCACCAGTAGCATGAATGTACCATCACTATCATGTCGAGTCATGTTGTCCAAATCTCCACTATTGGCCATGTTGTCAAATCAATGTAATGTAACGTGGAAGTCCAAGAGACCCACTTGTTGAACAAAGAGTCATGTAAAGTCTAAAAGTCATGGAGGTCAAACAATCATGAGGGTAGTCGAACAGTCACGAGGGTCAGTTTCACCCTTGGCTATAAATACCCCCTCATTTGTACATGTAAGGGAATTTTCACCTCAGCTCCTCCCACATAGCCAAGAGAGTCTATTATATTTTCTTTGACGAGTAAGCAATGCCTCCAATGCCCCTCACATAGGGTTAGTGATGTATGGTGTAATGATGTGTCTTGGAACTTTCTCTTAATTCAGAAGCCTGTTAATAGGCCAACATGTTTTCACACATGTATTGTGTCTATCGTAAGAATAATCTTTAACACATGTAATGTATGTTTCTCGAACCTGTGTTTAACACTTGAACTAATTTACTTGTTGTAATACACATATGTTAATGAAAATGTGTTTTATATGTTGTTAACGATGTCTTGCCTGTGTAGACTATTCTCCTGGACATCAGACAGACCTTTCACATAAAACTTTCTATAATAATCGTTACACTCATGTGGACTAATCCATTGAGTGTTATATGTGTTATCTTCCCTTGTGTGTTGTGACTGTCACATCCATGTGGACTGTTCCACTGAAAGTTGTGCATGTCCTGTTGTGTTGTGTGTTCCTAGCAGAGTTAGGACTTCTTCCAACCGACTGGGGGATCACTCTCACCCTCTCTCCCTCTACAATGAAATAAAAATTGTCAAAAGTAACACTTACACCCACTAGGCACACGAACCTCACTTCTCAAAGACAAAGCATACCACTCTCATGTGTTGATAAGGAAGAGTTGAGGTAAATCCTTAAGATAATGGAAATCATGCCATCATACGAGATGGGAATCCTACACCAAATGGTGTGAGGTATAGTTGGGACTTCATACCAGGGTGATCCCCTAAATGTTGGTAGGTCCAGCATCGTCAACACATTCATTGGGTGCAATGCGGAAGTGGGAATAACAACAGATGGCAGAAATAATTGTTGAAACGAAGCATTCTCAAATAATGACAAAACAAGGACCCAAATTTCTATAATGAAATAATTTTGCATCTATGCACTCCATAAATTGCAATCTGAGGCATGATCATTTCATTATTATCCATTAAGATCTAAAAATATATCATTTAATCATATGATTAAGTATTAATTAACTTTTGAATATCTGTTAATTGGTCTTGCATAAAGTTGATATGTGCAGAGGAGTAACATGTATGGAAGTTTAAAAAATATGGAACAAAGCTTTTATTTCACATATTTTTCTTCTGCACATCCTTCGAGTCTAATAGAACAAATGTTGGTTGTAAATCTATGTTCATGCCATTTTGTAATATCAATGGATTTGTTAAAAATCATTTTTAATTACACAATATGTTAGAGTAAATATTATTAAGCATTGAAAGGATCTCCTTATTACGGGTCGATTCAACAAATAAATTCTTATGTTAATCGGAAAGGGAAATAGAAAAATACACAAATTAAATTACGTAAATATTTTAAAATCAAGGAAATATTTTTTGGTTTACTGAAAGATGGGAAAATACGTTTTTACACCCAAAGCATGGAAACAACTAAATCAATAGTGATACACATTAACGTAGGGTATAGCCAATGGATTAAATAGACGTATATAGATACATTTTATCCAAGAGAACGAAATGTTGTTTATTTGGAAATTCCTAGAATATGTTATTCTGTTGTTTCCCAACTTGATAACGAGGTAAGGTGGAATTCTTTTATGCTCTAGTTTAATTTGATCAATGTTGTTGTATTTCGATTCTTGGTGGTTCTATAGCTTTTCTTTTGCAATCTCTGATTATTCATTTACATAGTTTCTTCTGTGACTACATCCTCATTCATTTCAATGCAAATCTAGGTGGGTTGTTGTTGTTCTCACCTGAGTTGCTATTCTGTTTAACATAAAAGGTTTTGTTATTTTAGCTCATCCATAACATTATTTTATTTGAGTACTTTTTGTTTTCTAGTGAAATACAAGATGCTACATGAATGAGGCAGAGTAAGGTGTGGATTTGGTGAATGTGAAGATTTAATCCAACGTCACCTAGAGAGCATTGGTCAAGGGGAAGCTATCAAACCCATCACTGCCAATAAACTTGATTTTAATGACCCTACATCTGATCAACAAAAATTTGGCAATGAGCTTTCATATCTCAAGATTCTTCTAGAACAAATCCTGAGACAGACATGATGACCATAATATGAAAATATCATTCATGAATGATTCCCAATGCAACTAGTGGTAGACGCAAGGCAAATTAGCAAATCTGCAAAACGGTCAGGAGCGTCTACAGGAAAAACTAGATCACTTTGAAGGCAGACTGGTTCACATGGAGAAATATGTACATTGTGAGTTTTAGCTTCCACTGTCACCAGGTTCAATACTAGAGAATCATGTTCAATAACTACCCCTCATAGTTAATAACTTTTGGTTGTGTATTGATCCTAAAATCTTTCTAGATCTACACTTATTTTATTTTTTGGCAGCGAGGTAATTTTTTACAATTTGCAATGTTTTTGTGTTGATTAGCCACTAGCCAATAAATCTTGTAAGTGTGAGTTTGGTTATATTTTGTCAAGATGTTCTTGACAGTGTAAATTTTTTTCTAGAATAAAATGATACTTAGTTTCTTTTACAAATACTTTTAACGTTGCTAATTGTTCGAGGTTTCCCTTCTACTACGGCATACACATATACTTTCTTTCTTTATTTGCGTTTATTTTATTTAAAATTTGACAAGATGATTATTTTGTTTCTATAGGATGAGGTATTTAATCCCTGTGTGCCGAAATTCATTTTTAGCCTTTAATATTTTATGTTTTATACTTTATTGATGTTCAATGATTTCTTAGATGCATTATTTTATTTTTTATTTATTTAGCACATTGCACAACACCATGATCAAATGTAGAGTGTTATGAGAGGTTCAACTAGAAATCCTTGCCTTTTGGAAAATTGAAAGCAATGTTGAAATGCACGAACGAAGGGATAAACAGTTTTAAAACCATGTCTATTTCACTATATTTAATCAATTTATTCAATTAAACAAATAAATACTTTGATGAATTGTATTGTTAAATTTTAGGAAAAACCTAAAACACTTAAATGATATATGCAGAGTGTAGAGGAAACCTTTATTTTTCTTCCTTCGTACTCCTACATGACGGAATTCCACAAATTGCAATGTGAAGCATAACCATTTCATTATTAAAATAATGTGAGCACAATTACAAAAGCAGTCTATGAAGATAAAGTAATTTCTATATTTGTTTTACCAATAAATACGTTATTGTGGAACAACTAAACATGTGTATCAAATAACATAAAAATTGACTATTTATAGTTTGTAGAAAAAATTGTATGGAGGGGCAATATGTACGGAGGGTAGGAAGTTGACTGAGATTATGTGACATTTCATAGAAACGTTAATGCAAAATAGGTAAATATGTGTATCAAATACCGTGAAAGTTGACATTTTACATCATCCAGAAAAAGTACGCAGAGGGAGAGCTTGTGCAGAGCTACGGATTTGGGCAAATAAAGGTTCTCCTGCACATTATCCCTCCTAAACTTATATTTTTAATATGTTAGAATGGGTACTAGCTATGGAACCTGATGAATAAGTGAACATTGAACAATTCTTCTAAGTAAATGCTATTAAGCATTCAAATGATGTCCTATTTATGCCAAAAGATGCTAATTAATTCACTGATATGTAGCTTGTGGAAATGTATGTGGAGGCACAGAAGATTGCCAAACAAAATTTCTGTTCCTTGCTTTGGATGTTTGTTTTCCCACACAACACGTCTTCTTCATACACATTAAAAATATACTTTATTTAATATAACTATTTAATTGATAAATATGAAATCACAAATGAACTTAGCATTTATGTAACCCAAACATTTTATGCGACAAATTTTAATAAGCCCAAATTGCTAATTAATTGATTATGTAATGTGTCAAAATGTATGCGGAGATATGAGACATTGTGGAGGAATTTTTTTGTTCCTTGCTCTGCACACCCATTTTTCCACACAACACTTCTTCCTCACATGCATTAGTAAGCCAAAATCACCAATACAATAGTTTGATTATCCCTTTGTGTGAACCAATACAACATGCCTCCTTTCTTAGAATCATTATACATTCAAAAGGTCAAATATTTACATTAATCGATAAAATGGAGCCAATAAGAATGCAGAAACCAAGATATTAATTTTTCACAATAGTATATATTAAATTTGTAGTTGACCTCTTGTTGAGCATTCTTGAATCAAGGTGCACTCTATTCCCCTACAAAATGCTTCAACCTATCCATTAGCAATATCGAATGGTATACCTTGTTGTTGAGATATATTAAGAACTTCTAGAAAGGTACATAGACAATCTAAGATATGTAGATAATAAGCTATGTTTCAGTGTGCAAAGAAAAGATGTGAGGGGAGTGTAGTAGAAAGTGTGTGTGGGGAGTGCAACAAAAAGTGTGTGTGGAGAATGCATGTTCAAAGAAAGGAACAAAAACAGTTCTACACATGCTTCCTTGGCACACCATTTCTCGGTAGACCAAAATCTCTCATGTTTATGCATGAACAAGGAAAGGTTTCTGTTACTTTTTCTGCACATCCATCACACAGTAAAAATCTGAAAGCTTCAAACTTAGATATTAGACAACATTTAGATTTATATGTGTAAATATTTTTTTTATGTTTTGTATGTAAAAGCCTTTAGATTTGATAAATTCTTAAATATTGTAATTAATTGGTTTGAATGTGTAAATACATAAATCATTAAATCGATAGAGTTTAAACATGAAAATAATTTTTTTAAATGGTTTATATTTGAAATTGATATAACTCAAATGTAACAGCCTTGGTCAAAATTCCATGTAATAAAGTTAATAAAGGGAAAATAATAGCTAAGGTCATGGGACATGTATTCCAAGCTAAATGTTGGGCAAAAAATCCTAGTGTGGGTGTTCATTTGGTTTATTATGGCCAAGGAAATTGGCAAGGCAAAGGGTATAGAAAGGCATGAGGAATTAATTGGCATTTTATTTATGAAAATAATGGAAATCAAGAGAAAAGGAAGGTGAAAGGTCACATGTTGCATGTGAGGAGGAAAATGAAGGGAAATAATGGAAAAATGAAGAAAATAGAGACCTCATCAATAAAAAGGTTTATGATGATCAGTTGGTACTTTTTATCAGATCAGTTTTGGAGTTTTGTCTCTATTCTCTTTCTAACTCTTGGACACTTAGAGAATTCTTGGAGCACTCTAGCATTGGATCAAGGAAAGAAAAGTAAGGAAAAAGAAGGCAAAGGGAAGCAAAGATCAAGAAAGCAAGAGCAATATCAAGCAACTACAACAAGATTACCTGCAGGTATCGATTTTCATGTTATTTCCTTGCTATATTTAGCATGCATGGTACATGCATGTGTATATTAGGTTCTCTTACTGTCACTGGCATGGGCTTTTCCAGGTGTGATAGTGTTCTTCAGCCTTGCCTTACCATTTCCGAATAGCCATGGTGTGATTTTTTCTCTCTTATTTGTTTAATATAGATTGTTGGATGGTTTTTAAATTGAGTGAGGTGGTCTCCGAAGAAGAAAAAAAGACCTAGGAATCCATAGAACAGAGAAGGTGGGATTGCGATAAAGCTAGATTTTGCATACCATGGTAGGCCTAGGAATCCTCAACTGATGAATGGAGGGATATGTGATAAAGCCTATAGGTTTGTGCCCTCGTTTAGGCCTAGGAATCCTCGACCGGTGAATGGCAGGATATACGATAAAGACTGGAGAGTGGAGTCTTAATTAGGCATAGGATTCATCGACCAATGAATGGAGGGATATACAGTAAAGCCTAGATACTAAGAGACAAACAAATTCCTCACTATGTAGGTGGAGAAATATGGTGGCATCCATCCTTATTTAGGGCCTAGTGATCTAGTGGGGATTGCGGTAAAGCTTGAGGAAACTTGGATTGGTTTTGTTGTGAGTCCCACATTCATGCTTGGAATATGACATCAGGTTGATTGGCTGAAAGAAAGATTTGTTTTAGTCTCGTGGAAGTCCCTAACCTGGTTAGATTATTCATCCATTAATAAGAGATCCTTCTCCTTGGTATTTCATGTGTAAATGTATTGGTTCATATGTGATTTTTATGGTTGTTGTATCCTTGTAATTTATGTTGGGTATATGTTGGTTATGAGTATATTTTATGACAAACTTGATGTATGGCTGTCATCATGTTTTATGTAGAAAAATGAATGTACAATAAATATATTACCTAATAGATGATAATTTATCTAATGAGATAAGGCAACAATCCTTCTTTACAAATCTCAGATAACTATGAGACCCCTATGCTCAGGTCTATTATTATGACCTATAGATTACATATTTGTGACATGTTTGACAAAATTCTTGTCATGGCTAGTAGGGTTTACATTAAGTACTTGTACTAGTAATTGCATTAGTAGTCTTATTCCATTGTTATTTATCATTTCTGAAAACTTCATGAAGTTTTGGGCAATGCCCTAAAACCTAGCCCTAAAAAAGTGGCTCAGAATCGAGGCTCACTAGCACAGAACTTCCTGAAAAGGTCCATATTCCTTGGCATTATTTGTTGTGGGAGTGACTAGAAGACCTCAGTCACATGCATGGCTTGTCATGGGAGAAATTAAGTGACCAGATCACTAAAATGTCAGGTTTTCTTAGGGGTTGGTCACCTGGAAGGGTTGGTTGGCTCCTGAAGGTTCTATAGCATGTGTGGAATGTCATAATGTTTTTTTTCATCGGTTCCACTTCCTTAACTATACATTGGGAGTTGAATCACATCATAGTAGCCTCTCATCACATCTTTAGCCCAGTGGACCGATTAGCTTGGGTGCATGTGGGAGGAGGGTGTTATAGAGTAGTATTAGAGCATGGTCCACCCCTTGTTTTGGATGGGTAGAGTGTTGATCATGCATACATATCAGTTTCATATGTGTCCCTTATGCTTGTGGTTTATGTGCTTTTTGTGTATGAATGGTGGTGGCCATGGTTGAATTTGTGTCGCCATGTGAAAGTTGATGGTGTTTTTGTTGAATTTTTTTGTCATGAGTGTATGTTGGTCATGCATTGGTTATGCATGATAGTGCTTACATGTTGTTATGTAGACATTGCCATGGTTATAGTTGTCATGCATGGGATGATGGTGTGTGGTTGGTATGGTCATGCATTGATAACTAGATAATGGTTGAAATGATGATTATATGATGATTTTATTATGATTATACATGTATTGTGCTAATTTGGTTGATCTTGTAGATGAGACATTCTCCCCTAAACTATATTGAGGTATGTTGATTATGCTATGTTTTGGATTAAGTTCATATGATATACTTGTAGGAAGAAGATAAAAGTTGACAAGAAATATGGTAGACTACAATTCATGAGATTCTCCCTATGGATCAAATGAGCAACATGGTATTGGGAACACTTCTAATATAGCAGACACATTGAGAAGTTTGAGGACAGAAATAAGAAGTTGCAAAGTGGATAATGATATAATCATGTAGGAACATGAGAAATAAGAAGAAGTTAATGCAACAATTTTTCATAGTTTGTCATAATTGCAGAGACAGGGACCACTTAGGATCAACCATGGGTAGGAGGAAAAAACTAATGGGGCATGTGGCAATATATCTCGTGGATAGGGTTGACAAAATCAAAGATTGTAGGATCTTGGATACTTTGAATAGGAGAGGTAATGGACACAATTTCTATTCTAATTCTAGTTCTGACAGGCACTATGATCGTCATCGTTATCATCCGTATATGAGGAGTGATAGGGGATATTTTCCAAATGAGTTCAAGAAAGCTAATCCACCTACCTTTGATGGAGATTTGAAGAAGTCAAAGAATGCAAAGGCATGGTTACTTGGGATGAAGAAGTTCTTTGAGTTTCATGATTACATAGAGAACATGAAGCCCAGAATAGCTATCTTCATCCTTAAAGGGAAAGCAAACCTATGGTGAGAAGATGTGAAGAGGGTTAGAGAAATCAAGACAAAGGAGTCGAGTTGGCATGAATTCAAGAGGCTTTTCAGGAAGAAGTACTTGTCAGAGAGGTACCATGACAACAAAGCAAAGGAGTTTTATGAGCTAAAGATGGGATCGATGATATATGAGGAGTACATGACCAAGTTCTTGGAGTTGTTGAGGTATGTACCATATCTTAAGGATGAAAAGGAAGAATTTCAAAGTATTGTCAATGGATTTTCATTAGCATTTAGAGATCATATTGAGTATGATGAGCCTCGATCACTTGAAAAAGTCATTGGGAAATTGAAGCATTATTATGAGAAATCAAAGTGCGAGACAAAATCTTAGCAAGGTTGGAAAGGGAAAGAAAAATCTAAAGGTAAATGGAAACCGAAAAGAACAAGACCTTAGGATGCAAGTGAGAAAGAAAATGTTGCACCTTACAATAAGTTTAAAGGGACACAACATGAAGGGAAACAAAATAAATGTGATCTTATATGAAGGTTTTAATGTTAGACATGTGGTAAGGAACACCTTAAGAGAGATTGTCCACAAAATCAGGGTGGTAGGCCTTAGATTTTTAGTGCACAGGATGCAAAGACAATTTGGGATGTTGAGTAGAGAATTCCATGGATCTATGTAGCATTTCATAACAGACAGACATATCACCAGGCATCTATTATCGAGATGGATTGTAAGCTTTGTGATTAAGTTGTTTCTATTTTCATTGACCCTAGGTCTAATTATAGTTATGTTAGTCCTGACCCGATGGATAAGTGTGGTTTGAATAAGGAAGTACATGAAAAATATTGGTTAGTGAAGTTGGCTACAAGTACAAATAAAAGAGTTCATAAATGGGTAAGAGTTTGTACATTTGAGTTGAGTGGTATTCCTACATCAACACATTTGAATGTATTTCTATTGGGATCATACAATATGCTTTTGAGAATGCATTGGTTATATCTTCACAGGGCTAAGGTGGATTGTTATCACAAAACAATCAAGTGTTTGGATGACAATGGAGAAAAGAGGATCTTGCAGGGTAAGAAGAAGGAAACATTAGTTAGAATGGTAAGAACTATGAAGGAAAAGTGCAGTTGTAGAAAATGGTGTGTGTTATTTGCAGTGCACATTTCTAGTGATAAAGGTAAGGAGGATAAGGATGCAAAGGTACTAAGAAGGCATCGAATATTATAACGGTTTCAAGATGTGCTTCTAGTAGATATTTCAGAGTTTCTGCCTCACAAAGAAGTGGAATTTTTCATTTATTTGGTACCAAGGGGCAACACTAGCATTAAAGGCACCGTACGAGATGAGCACACAAGAGTTAGTAGAGCTAAAGTTGAAGTTGAAGGAAATTATTGACAAGGGATAAATTAGGCCAAGTGTATCACCTTGTTGTGCACCAATGTTGTTCTTAAACAAGAAGGATGGTACTCTTAGGCTGTCCATTGATTATAGGCAATTGAATAAGATAACCATCAAGAATAGGTATCCATTGCCAAGGATTGATGACTTGTTTTATTAGTTGAAGGTAGCAACAATGTTCTCAAAGATCGATCTGAGATCTATATATCATCATGTATGCATCAACAAAGAGGACATTTACAAGACAATGTTCTCGACTAGGTATGGGCATTATGTGTTTTTTGCAGTTCGATTTGGTTGACTAATGCTTCAACTACTTTTATGTGCTTGAAAAATAGTGTATTGTGTCCTTATCTAGACAAGTTTTTTATTGTATTTGTTGATGATATATTGATATATTCTAAAAATGAGGAAGAGCATGTCGATATTTTAGCAGAAGTGTTGATATTACTGAGAGAGAATCAATTGTATGCCAAGCTTAGAAAATGTATTTTCTGTCAGACAAAGGTACATTACTTGGGAAATATTATTTCAAAGAAAGGCATAGTAGTGGATCTAGAGAAGTTAAGTGTTATATTCCATTTTGTCACATATGATCAGTGAGGATCCTAATGGGATCAATCAACATCCTATCCCCCCTTGTCACCATATTTCATAAAGCCCTGAGCATGTACCTTTCATTTCCCAAAGTTTCAGTGATAAACTGCATCTTTTGAGACAGTTTAAGGACCAACACTCCCTGTAATACTGTTGGGGTGATTTTACTAGCAGGTTGCTCCACTATGGCCTGTGTTGGTCACCAGCAAGTTTCTCTCCTTTGCACTTGCATTGGTTCTAGGAATCCAGGAGCATGATTAGGATTCTGGAAGCTTCCCCTTCTAGGAGTTTCCAAAAGTCGTTTCAACTTCTTATCTTGGATAAAACATTCAGATCCTATCCTTCCCTACTTTGGGGTTTTCACCACTTATCCTTTGATCCCATCCATCCATCAAAGGTGGATCTCTTACCGTAGATTGGTAATTGGATAAGAACTCCTTACCCTACTTCTCTATATATTCCAAACCTTCTATGTGGTTTGGGGTTGGATATTGGAGAGTGATTATGCCCTTATGGTGTTGTAGTGGGTGGTCATCATCTCATGCATTTAGGGTGATTGGAGGTGCATATTGTCACAAGGGAAACGACAAGTCAACAACTTGGAGGAGCTCTTCTACAAGATCAATTTCTACTTATGGTTGTAATCTCCTTCCATTTATATTGATGCTAATAATTCATTGTTTTCCTAAATGTGATGTTGTTATTTCACTTATTTCAATACCATGTTTATCTATTGAATGAAGTACTTAGATAATACTACATAGATCTCGTAGTTTCTTGGCTTATGTTATCTGACTGTGCAAGTTCTAATTTTGGCATTCAGGACTAGAATTAGAGCTTATAATCTAAAGAAGGAGAGTAGTGTGTGAAGGATTCTAGGTAGGCCTCACTCTCTCATCTATTTAATTTAAGTAAAAGCAATGTGTTCCTAGTCTCTCTATTGTTTTAGGTTACCAACCAACCTAGGGGAGATACTTTTGTCCTTAATAATAAATCTTGTATAAAAAATTGGCGACCATACTAGGGAGTGTAGTATTCCCTGGATGGTTTCCTTTTCCATTGTGTTTTATTACCTCCTTGATAGACCTTTTTTGTAGCATCCAACGATGAATAGACCTAGGAAGTAGTTTCATTGAGCCCTTTTTGCAATTATTGTGTCAGAATCCTCTTTCCTAGGCCCAAAGCACCCTATGTGTCTTTGACAGAGCATTGCACCTCGCCCTAAACCACTCTACACCAGCATTGCAACACACTGATGCCTCTTATTTACTAGCGTTTGCCACTACTTTTGCATGAATTTTGCCTTGGTTCTTGAACCTATCTTTGGTCAGCCTACTTCCAACTAAACTTCCTTGAGTCCTCAGTGTCTTGCGATCTCTCCAAAGCATCCATTTGGTTTGCATTTGTGTTGTTTTCTTTTGGTAAGAATTGGTTTTGATTTTTATTTTTTATTATCGCTTGGTTTCTTGCAAACTATTTTCGTCTGGTTGTTAGTTGATTGGATGAATTGTTGTTCTAGTCCTCATTCTGAAAAGTGTAATTGAATCAGTAATTGAACATTTTCATCTTAGTTTTCTCCATTTTGAAAATTAAGTGTGGTGAAAAGAAAAAAAATTTCATCGGCATATAGAGTTTTGCATGTGCATTAACATAGGAACAGTTGCATCAAAAAGGAAATTACTTCTTGCATATTGTTTGTTGCATATTGTGTGTTGCATCTTGATTTTTTCTTCTCTTCCTTAGCTAGATTTTTATTGAAAGAGAAAGGATTTCTATTTTCTCATGCTAGATTTTCATTTTAGGATGTTTAGGTGACATTCATGATGAGACCTAAACTGAAACATAATAAAAGATAAATAGTAAAATTTATTGAATCAACCTAAGGAGAATTTGTAACGTTAGTGCAAACATTTAGAGGTCTAGGCTACAAATGTTTTCCAACATCGTTAAACATAGGAGTTGTCATTTTTTGCTAGTGTTGCATCCTAGGGGTGAAATATCATTCCACGTATGTGACTATATAGGATTGAATTCCACGTACCTTCAGGTATAGTGGTGGGACTCCATGCACATAAAGTATATGGGAACACTCTCATTGAATGATTACGCATTAGAAAACACTACTACAAACTGCACTTCCACGTACCATCACATATATTTTGGGATTCCTTGTTGGAAATAATACTGAGAGGGTGGGTGAATCAGTATTTACAAATCAATAACTTTTTCATTTCCATAATTAGATTTATATACGCTACTTCAGTGAAGGGAACTTGCATGTGCATGCAACTGTTCTTAAGGCAACCAACGTATATCTAGTGAACTTATGATTCAGTTAATTCATCATATGTTTATCTTTAATCTGTGCATCAATACTTTATTAAACATTAAACAGTAACCATGTGCAGTTAATAACAAAATAAACCATCACAAATAAGCAACACACATGAATACCAAGATTTAAGGTGGAAACCCAATGCGGGTGAAAACCACCTTCTACTGTCATCTCTGTCTTCTTTTAATAATAAGAAAATATGTTTACAATCTTGTACTGGTGTAGACTTTTACCAGTATGCAGGCACCCACCTGCAGAAGGCTACAACCTTCTCTCATTTTCCAGCTTCTACTGGAAGGGCGTTGCAACCCCCTAGCTCTTGTACTAGCCAATATGTTTACTAGTATGTAGGCACCAACCAACAGAAGGCTATGACCTTCTTTCTTCCTCCAAGGACCACGTTTCATAAATTTTCAGACTGGATACTCCTGGATCACTACACCACAATATGGAGGCCACGTTTCATCCAATTTTCGTACTGGACCCATCAACAACATTGAAGCTCAAAATCATAATTGCAATACAACCATCAAATACATCTGTATCAACTAATCACTGAAACTCAATCATCACTCTCTGAATCAACCACAGTTGAATTAATCAATCACTGACAACCCATGAATCTCTGACACAACTGAATCAAACAATTACTGAACCTCTAACACAATTGAATCAACCATCCATTCAAACTTAATCAAATTCAGTCAATCAACTGGAACAAACAGATCATTGTAACCATTACATAGATTTGAACCCAGAACACTGCATCAACAACCAAAACTAACAATAACCTCAAAAAGGCATGTCTTCGAATGTATACGCTCCTTTAATGAAGCAAAGCTACGTGTATACGCTACTTCCTTTTGCCCAACCTGCGTATACCTCTAAATATATTGAATCATAAAACCTCTGAACCATAAATTGTACCAATCAATGACATTCTAAAGATCTACTGTCATATTAAAGAGTTCTAAATAGATAGCAACAAGGATCACCCTTCCTTCTCAGTCAATCAATCAATCAGAATCAATTTCCTTATACATTTAGTTCTATTTTCAGATCTAAGAAGACATCATTGACAAACAGTAGTATTGATCTGATAGATCAGTCATCCCTGAACATCAAGCTTTTCTTTTGCATCCGCTACTTGGAAGAGTCAAACCAGCATGTATACGCACCTTCGCTAGAGTGAACTAGTGTATAGATCTGCAAATACTTACTTATAACTTCGCTGCAATTCCCGACTTCAAACATTCCTAGATCATCATATATAAAGGATAAAATGTGTGTTAGCAATCAAATCTAGCCTATCCATTGTCAGATCACATAGTGATAAGTCATTATGATCTTGATCCATCATTAGAACTCATCCATCATCAACCACATATGTGCATCCTTAGTTCAAATCAAGAAGAGCATCAGAAGCCCATAACCTGCATATTTGATCTAACACTTCATAAGATATTCAATACTTGCACACCTTGGCCTAATGATCTTCTCCTCCTTATATAGTTTTAGGCCTTTCTCAATACCTTGGACCATAACCACTTAGGACCAATACCTTGGACCAAATACCTAGGGTCAATACCTCGGACCAAATACCTTGGATCAATACCTTGGACCAAAATACCTTGGACTAAATACCTTGGACCAAAACCTTGGTTTTCCAAGATGTACGCGTTTTTCCTCCTGTGAAAGTGTGTGTATATGTATATGCTCCCTTTTTTCTGTTAACCCACATGTATGCGCACTTTTTCTACAGTGAACCCATGTATACAACTTAACATATCTGAAAATGTCCTTTTTATTCAACTTCATGATTCTAATCTGTAGTCCTTTGTTCCTTCATCCTATTCTTTTGTACCATTACTTTGTTCCCTCTGAATAGACCTGTTATAATGTGATTTTTCATTGTACGTTACTTCTGAATTGATTCCTTTGAACTGCCCTCCATTTTTTCAAATCTATAAACACAACTGCCATGCATTCTGTCACATCTGATATCTCTCCTGTAGATTCATCTAATTACATTGATTCATCTAGTTACCATATACAAGTGAGTTGTTCTGCTGAAGGTGGGTTGCCATCAAGTACAACACATGCATCATAATGCCAACAATCTCCCCCTTTGGACTTGATGGCAACCATTTTGGTGTTGATTACGACAAGCTATAGAAACTGTTAGAGATAACAACCAACACTAAAATACTCTCCTCCTTTGACTTCAAGGGCAAAGGGTAGACCAAGATATTCTCCCCCTTTGATATCAAGGGAAAAGGGCTGGCCAAAGTGAAGGCTTTCATATCTGAACAACTGAATATAAACATTGATCATGCTCACCCTAGGCACATGCTAAATTCGCGGATTAAACTCCCCCTTTTTACATTCTGTGATGCACTAAACCATCCATGCTCCCCCTGAGCACATGCAGAGTCTACAAAAATATTTTCCAAAAGAATAACATGACTCTATAACTCAACTATGTGAGTTTGACCTTCCTATCACCAATCACCCAACCAAGTGGGGATATACCAAATTTGACTCATCAACCCAACCAAGTGGGGATATACCAAATTTGACTCATCAACCCAACCAAGTGGGGATATACCAATTGTTTATACATGACTGAAATATAGCAATTATTACATCATCCTTTCGATGCATAGTGGGGTACAAATTACATCACATGACCAAAAAGGACTCATTAAAAGACTATGATAGAAAGAGACATATTATTACATCATGGGCCTTTACATGACCTTTACATCAAATGATATACATGACATTTTTAACAAAGACAAAAGACCTAAACAAGACCATCATAGTCATCAACAATTACCATTTATGATCTACACCATAGGCATCTATCAGTAGCATCTAGGTCAACAACCTATATATGTCCATTATCACTTCTCAAGAAATGGCAATGTAAATATCATCAACCTATGCCAAATTATGTCATATATAGATATCAACTCATTCTCTTGATCTCATCAATATCAAATTGCTCTATTTCATTAGAAGAAAGACCCGTATCATAACCTTCCATGTCCAAACAGTAAAAAATAATAATTCACATCATATGTATGTGAAAACACCATAGTCATAATCTATGATCATAACATCATCATCAAGAACTGCATGATCATTCCACAAGAACCCTCAATATATCAACCATGTATCATCACTAGGGAACATCCCACATCTGATAAGCATTAACTATGATAATCGCATATGTGAGTATCAAACCTATCATCATAAAGTAAGAAGACATCATCATTATGTGAATAAGTAAGCCATGTCTCCAAATATCCATGTCTTCAAATGGCTATGCCTGCAATAACACCATTCTCTTGGCCAACCAACAATATTTATCAATATGCAAGTAATCATCCATGTATCTAGCATACTATATATCCATCAAAGAGATAGCAATATGTATCTAGAAAACCATGAGCTCATAGTCATGTGTCAATATTTCTTGATACCATCAACAGCAGCAATCCTCAACCACGTGAGAACCAAGAACTATAAGAATCCTGCATCATAATTGCACCATATGAACTTTATGCATCTTTGAAGGCATGATGACAACATAAAAGAAATGAGTGACTCATCATCAAGTAATGAAGTTGTGTACTCAAGCTTTGTACTTCTCCTTGTCCTTATGAAGATTACCATGTAAGCAACATATATGTACTGTATGCATCATCAAAAAGTCATCCATAATCATCCATAAATCTGTTTTGAATAACAACTATGTAACCCCAAGCAATACAATAACCACAACATAGCATGATGTATCAAAACACTTTAGCCACATAAGCATCATCACCATTGATAAGAACCATTTCGTACCAAAGACTTCTAAACATAATGCCAACAATGCAATATTAAGTGTAGCATATTCTCCCCCTAAACCTGTGTCGCCTATTCACTGTCAGATCTGATCATCAGTAAGAAATATCAAGGAGTCATCATCAACTAGATATACATCAAGTTATCAACAACTTATGAGGATCAAGATCACTTCTAAATAACATCCATAGATTGTAGTCATCTATCATCAAGACAGAAAAGATAATTGACAATTATCTAGATCATTTTTCTAAGTCTATCCCACTGCTTCTTCATCAAACCAACATATACACAACTATGTAGCTTCGAACTTGCGTATATACATGACTTGTCTTCATGAAACTTGCGTACGAGATTTAGAACAATGAAGTTTCACACTTTCAGCTCCCCCTGAGTCTGTTATGTATGTACATTGTGCCATGCCACATTTTTCTAACTGTACTTCCTTCTTCTTCCATATCTTCGAGTGTGATGATGTTTTCTCCTTTTGGTATGGTGCCTGAAATTTTCTCCTGCATTCCTTTGCTATATGTCCAAACTTGTTACATGCATAACATCTTACATGTTTCATATTCCTTCTATAGCAGTCAATGGCTTTGTGACCAAACATATTGCAAGAAAAACAATATCCCTTGAAGTACTTGGAAGTTGATGATGTTTCTGTGTGATGGTTATTAGCTTGAACCATTCTACTTCTGCATCTTGCTACAACATGTCCAAAATTATGACATATAAAACATTCAACATTATTCATCAGAGGAAAGAACCGATTATCACTTCCATAGTTAGGAGTAAATGATTTTCTTTGAAGACTCTCTTTCCTTGGTTGTTGATGGGGTTGACCTCTTATCTCCTTGTTGAGCATTTCAGATTTTTCACTAGAGTTCTTTGCTTCAGTTTGTGAGCTAGATTCTCCTTTAACAATTTCATGAAAACCAAGACCATATTTGATGGTAGGGGACCTTTGAATACTAAGAATATCATCCAAAATCTTAGTACTATCTTGAAAGTGTAAAAGTTTATCTTTTTCTTCTAATTTACCTTTAAGGATTTTTACCTCAACCTAATATTGCTCTTCCTCTTCAAGATACTGCTTCTTCATGATTTCTTCAGCTTTTCTTCCTTCTTCCACTTGTTGCCTTAATTTGAGAACTTCATTTTCTTGTTCTTCAAATGCTTGGAGTAGTTCTTCATTCTGCTTATTTGATTTTTCAAGATATTCTTTTAGAGAAAGGATCTTAGCTTCAAGACTTTCATAGTAACTAGATCTTTCTTTAAGTTTCTTGATTGTTGTACTCTTTTCACTTACTTCATTTCTTAATGATGTCACTTCATCCTGTAGCTTTTGACATTGATCTTCCTTTTCCTTGTACTGCTTCCTTACCTTGTTTCCTTCCTCTAACTGATATTTTAATCTGGTAACTTCTTCTTTGTAGGAACATTCCCTTTTATCAATTAGATCTTCTTGATCTCTAATTATATCTGTGAGCCTTATAAATTTTGCCTCTATTTGATTTCTTTCTCTTTCACCCATAAGAGCAAATTTAGTTGTTTCACTATCACTGTCATTATCTTCAAATGAACAGAGAAATGTATTACCAAAGGACAACAAATTCATACCTGATAATTCTTTTTCTTGTTCATCTTCATTCTGAGGTGATTCTGAATCTGAAGAGTTGCTTCCACATAATCCCCAATCGTCTCTCCCACTATCATAGTTCCTATGAGATGCTTTCTTCTTTTTAGGTGCTTTCTTCTTTAGCTTCTTTCCCATTGTTTCTGTGGATCTCCTTCAAGCAATCAAGCTTCTGCCAAAGGACTTGCTTTGATTCAAATTGTTGGAAATAATACTAAGAGTGGGGGTGAATCAGTATTTACAAATCAATAACTTTTTTCATTTCCATAATCAGATTTATATATGGTACTTCAGTGAAGGAAACTCGCATGTGCACACAACTGTTCTTAAGGAAACCAGCGTATATCTAGTGAACTTATGATTCAGTTAATTCATCATATGTTGATCTTTAATCCATGCATCAATACTTTATGTTAGTGTCGGTATTTTCATCCCTTCATTAGTGATCAAAATACTCTTGTTGCATTGCATGTTAGGTGTCTCATCTAATCATCTGCATTCCATTAGGATCATGGATCATCTAATGGTAGTGGCATATTATCAATTTTTCTCATGGTATTTACCTGCTGGCTCATTTTTATACATTCATGTCATTTACAGTCATTTTCTGCCATTAAATTTGCAAAAGCTATTTTTAGGGTTTTAGGTTTCATTAGATCTAGGGTTTTGTCAATAAAGTCTTGTAAAAGCTCAATAATGTTAAGCAGGCACATGAGGAGGTCAAATAAAGTCTCAACAACAAAAATTTCAATAATCACATGCTCAGTGATTGATTTTTCCTCAAAACCCCGTTTTGAGGAAAAACATAATTTTTTTATGTTTTATGTACAAAATTTCATGTAATTTCATTTTTCCTATATGTAATAATTCCAAGATGCAGCCCTGGTCACCTTGCGAAGATCCTACACTCTAGCTCCTGCAAAAGAGTCAAAAAATTCAAAGCATTTAGTCCAACAAAGGCAAAAAGCAAGTCAAACTGCAAAAACAGAGTTTTAAAAAGCAAGTGAAATCCAAACATTACAAAGTGGGTTTTCATAAGTGAAAAAATAAAATCCTTTGTATATAAGGCCTTTTTCATGTCAAAGAGCTCATTTGTGTGCCAAAGAAGAAAAAACAACTGCTAAATCATGTTTTTGAGCCGAAGGAGTGAATTTGCTGCAAACTATGAGAATTCTTGAGGTGTGGCACACCTAGGTCAAGGTGTGGCACACCTGGTCGGCGTGGCGCACCTGGTCGCCATGGTGCACAAGAGCTCAGAGATTACATTGAACCTTCAATGGGTGCGGCACACCAGTTGAGCATGGTGCACTTGTCTTAGGGCATGGTGCACCTGCCTTCAAAGCCCGAAACTCATCCAAATCTTTCTTCCAAGCTCCAAACTTGCAAATTCTCTTTCCACAAGTAAGTTAACAATCCCAAGTGCCATTGTGAGGGTTTTTCATTATTTCTTATGGTGTTTCAATAGGAAAAAAATTAAACCATAGTTATTTGCATAGTCAATTGAAAAATTTGCCTACGGTTTGCAAAATTACAGTTTTTGCTATCTAATTCCCATCCCCCATTTTCATTTTCTCTCACTAACTTCACTCATATCACTTTCCCTCTTCTCTTCCATTCACACTCACCTATCCCCTTATCCCAAAAATTAAAACCCTAATCCCTAATCCCACTACTCCCAAAGCCTAATTAACATCCCTAATCCCTAATCCTTGCTCCCCAACCCTGCCATTCCCAAAGACCCTATAGTCATCACAAAACTTCCACATTCACAGTCCCCATCATCAAATCCCTGTCATTTAACAGCAAATACCTATTGTTCCTATAAAATATCTTCATACTCATCAAAGAAACATCAAATAATGGCAAACATGGAGATAGATTCATCTTATGACAGAGATGAGGAAACAGTGAGTGATTCCTCCAAAGAAATTCATGCACCAAGGAAATATCACAAGGGAGGAAAACACATCTAGGAGGAGCCGACCACACTTACTTAGCTATTGGCTTGCCCTCTTGCTATAGCATGCTTCAAACACTAGTCTTGCTACCAATTTTTTGAGATGGTGGAAAGAGTCAAATACCGCCATGAGCTTGCCAAAGTTTTTGTGCTTCATCTTCACAATGGCTAGGTCAATTTGGCAGGTGTGACATTCACTTTGACACCTGAGACTATAGCTGAAGCAACAAGTATTCTGAATGTGGGTGTACAGTGGAACAAGGGACAGCTGGTGGACAGAGATCATTATGAGCCTTATGTCAAGGCTGGCTTTCAAAGGCATATCAATAGGGTCTTCTCTTTCAGATACCTACAGGACACATATGCTCCCCTTATGAAACTCATAATCAAATATTTCAGCTGTGAAGGAAGATTTTCTCACCTATACACCTATCATGTTAGATTTTCGATGCATTTTACTAGAGTGAGGATGATGAACACCCCCTATTTCATATGCCAAAATATTGAGAAAATGACCACATTGGTGCAAAGGAAACCTCCCCATTCAGCAGTGTAACAACATCTATCACTTTGCATTGATCAAGATTGTGGTTTTGCATCAGCTTAGTTTACTAAATGTTTCATGGGATGATTTCATTTCACATGACGTCTTCACAAGCCCTCAAGTGCCCCCATCAGTTTTTCATGAGGCGGGAGAGTCTTCACATCAGCAAGAGGTGCATGAGACTCAAACCACCAGTGTGCCAATGTTTGTCACTTACCAAAAGGGCACAAGGAGGTTGTTTGTAGCAGCAAAACGAGTACTATCTCCACCCAGGGTGGAAGGGGTCTCATTTCCTTCAACAACAAAGTAGGTACAGGACAAGGGTAAGTAGCCATTACATGATGAGGAGCCCTCAGAAGGTCAAGAGAGAGATTTCATTCTCATTCAAGATGATGACACTGATTTGGGCTCCCAGAGCTCAAAGCTCAAGGAAATCATCCAGAAACAGTAAGCTGACATTCATGACTTGTCTCTCAACCTAGAAAGAGCAAAGTGGGTAATCAATTATCTTGAGGAAAGGAAAAAGTAGTTATAGGACCAACAAACTATCATGGAGCTGCAAAACATAAGAGAAAACCATCAAGCAGCCAAGAGGAGGAAAGTCAAGTTGACACCACTTGAGCAAGAAACTGAAGCTGATCATGAATCTTGGCTTGAAAGGTTAAAAATGCACTTGGAGCAGATGTTGGAGAAGGCCAACAAAGAGAAAAAGATGTTGAGGAACATGGCCTATCACTGTTTGGCAAGAAACAAAGTTTGCAAAGCAAGAATAAGGACTTTGAAGGCCAAGTTGAGGAAAGCTTTTAGGAAGAGGAAAGAGCAAGATAAGCTCAAGATTTTGGCTGAGGATTCCTTAGCCCAGCATAGCACTTGATGCAGGTCACTTAGCCCAAATTTCAAGAAATTTGGGATACTTTTTGTCAATTTTGAATTTTTAGAGCAAAACACAGATTTTTCTGCCTAGTGCGTAGTGCCACCTAGCGCTCGCTTTTGCTAGGGACCTCCTATGGAGGAAAACTTAGCATTTTTTGATTCCTCATACAAAATTGTGGATACCCAAAAATGGCCAAGAAATTTTGTCAAGTTTTGAGCTTCCAAAAGGGTCAAAAACACCTCAAAAATGCCCTTTTCTGCCCCTTTTTGGCCACACAAGAAGCAGTGTTGGGAGAACTCACTTTTGGATGGGAAAATGGACACCAAATTCTAAAATTCCACCTATTTTGGAATGTAGACAGATAGACCTTTCCAACATGCCCACTTGGAGAAAATTTTGTGCACGGGAAGGCCTTCACAATCAGCTACAAAAAATCACTACGCATAGGAAATGTGGCGCGGCGCATAGGATGGAAAATTGTCAATTTTTTGCCAAAAACTCTGTTTTTCGCCTAGTTTGTTTTCTCAGTTTGACTTTTTCTATCTCTTGGTCAAAATAATGATGTAAATTGATGTAACTTGATGGAATTTGATGTAAAAATGTTGAAAACTCACTCATGTACGTAGATACTTTGTGAAAAGGTAGTTTTGAACTAAATGAATTAGTTTCCTAGGTTTTAGAGGCAAGCTGTTCCTGCCTACTTTTCAGTTATTAGTTTAGATCTTGTTGAAATAGCTCCTAAAATCATGAATTCGACCCCTGAATCCTAGCATGAGTTGTTTGTTGCCTATGTATAGTACTTTTTCACTCATTTGGAAAGGTTGGACTCTTGTCAATGCTTTGAGCATTATTGTACATCATCTCTGTAGTTTGGCAGGGAAATAGACCAGAGTTTGTAGCATTTTGAGGGATTCTTGTGGCAACTTGATTTGGTATTGTTTTTCATTCTGTAATGCAAGTTTACATGTGTTTATGTATGCTATCATCTCTCTCTCTTTAGCTTAACTAAATGAAACAAGGATAAAGCTAGAATTCATTGATGTTGCAGTGCTCTACCTAGGGTTTGTTTAGTTATTTATGTTTTTCAACTGTTTGAAGAGGATCCCTAAGACTTTCATGCCCTCTCCAACTACTCACCAGTATTAAGACTCTCCATCTCACTTATTTCAAAGTATTAAACAATTTGCCTACCTCGCCCCATATAAATCTCTGCAACACTGTGTCCATTCCCCGGACCCAAAATTTGTCTTTCACATTTGAGCTAGCAAACTGACATTAAACTCAATCAAACTCCTCTAAGCATATACCTAGCCGAAAATCAGTCTTTACGTTAGTCACCTCAAGCTTTATTGGCCATCTTCTTCTGAGATTGACAAGGAGAGAGCCCTCTCCCAACCTGGTAGGGCTATCTACTAGGTTAAGCATGGTTTGATGTTACTCTAGATCTGCGTTTCTTAGCCTAAGGTAGATTTAGGCCATAACACTTTACTAAACATTAAACAGTAACCATGTGTAGTTAATATGATAATAAACCATCACACATGAACACCAAGATTTAAGGTGGAAACCCAATGTGGGTGAAAACCACTTGCTGTTGTCATCTCTGTCTTCTTTTAATAATAAGAAAATCTGTTTACAATCTTGTACTGGTGTAGACTTATACTAGTACGTAGGCACCCACTTGCAGAAGGCTACCACTTTCTCTCGTTTTCTAGCTTCTATTGGAAGGGAGCTGCAACTCCCTAGCTCTTGTACTAACCAATATGTTTACTAGTATGTAGGCACCAACCCACAGAAGGATACAACCTTATTTCTTCCTCCGGGGACCACGTTTCATAAATTTTTAAACTGGATACTCCTGGATCACTACACCACAATTTGAAGGCCATGTTTCATCCAATTTTCATACTAGGCCCATCAACAACATTGAAGCTCAAAATCATAACTGCAATACAACCATCAAATACATCTGCATCAACTAATCACTAAAACTCAATCATCATTCTCTGAATCAATCACAGTTAAATTAATCAATCACTGACAACCCATGAATCTCTATCAAAACTGAATCAACCATTCATTCAAACTTAATCAAATTCAATCAATCAACTGGAATAGATAGATCATTGTAACCAGTACATAGATATGAACCTAGAACACTGCATCAACAACCAGAAGTAACTGTAACCTCAAAAATGCATGTCTCAGAATGTATACGCTCCTTTAATGAAGCAAACCTGCATGTATACACTACTTCCTTTTGCCCAACCTGTGTATACCTCCAAAGATACTGAATCATAAAACCTTTGAATCACAAATTGTACCAATCAGTAACATTGTAAAGATATACTGTCATATATATTTTAGTTCTAAACAGATAGCAACAAGGATCACCCTTCCTTCTCAATCAATCAATCAATCAATCAGACTCAATTTCCTTATACATTCAGTTCTATTCTCATATCTAAGAAGACATCATTGATAGGCAGCAGTAATACAACAGCAAAACAACAGTATTGATCTGATAGATCAGTCATCCCTGAACATCAAGATTTTCTTTTTCATATGCTACTTGGAAGAGCTAAACCAGTGTGTATACACACCTTCGCTAGAGTGAACCAGCGTATAGATCTACAAATACTTACTTATAACTTCACTGTAATTCCCGACCTCAGACATTCCCAGATCATCATATATAAAGGATAAAACGTGCATTAGCAATTAGATCTAGCCTATCCATTGTCAGATCACATAGTGATAATTCATTATTATCTTGATCCATCATTAGATCTCATCCATCATCAACCACATATGTGCATCCTTAGTTCAGATCAAGAAAAGCATCAAAAGCCCATAACCTACATATTTGATCTAACACTTCATAAGATTTTCAATACTTGCACACCTTGTCCTAATGATCTTCTCCTCCTTATATAGTTTTAGGCCTTTCTCAATACCTTGGACCAAAACCACCTAGGACCAATACCTTGGACCGAATACCTAGGGCCAATGCCTCAGACCAAATACCTTGGATCAATACTTTGGACCAAAATACCTTGGACTAAATACCTTGGACCAAAACCTTGGTTTTCCAACATGTACGCGTTTTTCCTCATGTGAAAGTATGTGCATACGTATACGCTCCTTTGTTCTGTTAACTCATGTGTATACACTCTTTTTCTACAGTGAACCCGTGTATACAACTTAACATACCTAAAAATTTCCTTTTTATTCAACTTCTTGATTCTGATCGATAGTCCTTTGTTCCTTCATCCTATTATTTTGTACCATTACATTGTTCCCTCTTAATAGACCTGTTATAATGTGATTTTCCATTGTACATTACTTCTGAATTGATTCCTTTGAACTTCCCTGCATTTTGTGACATCTGTAAACACAACTGCCATGCATTCTATCACATGTGATATCTCTCCACTAGATTCATCTAATTACATAGATTCATCTAATTACATAGATTCATCTAGTTACCATATACAAGTGAGTTGTTTTGCTGAAAGTGGGTTGCCATCAAGTACAACACATGCATTATAATGCCAATAGTCCCCAATAGTTTTTTATCCATCCATAGTTAACCAAGTTTATTGCCTTGTATATCATGATACACCGAACACAACATTCAGGGACATTGGTTGCTATATGTTAAGTCCTTGATTTTCCAAGCTGTCTATTGCAGTTCATGGATGCTTGGTAATCCTTTATGCCTAGATTACACTCTTTTTTATTTATTTCTTTTTGTGTTAATAAAAATTATTTCCCAATGCAGAAGAACAAAATCCCCCTCCCCATCATTTGTGTCGAATGAAAAATAAGCCCCCACTTCCTCTAGAGGCTACTCCTAATCGTTGTCCAATAGATAGGAAAACACAAACTACTGAATCAGGAACATCAGGAACTACTTCTGGCTCTCCATCCAGTATTAATGAGCCATAATCATCCATCCCTTTAAATTTTAACCCAAGATTACATGTATTTCTATTGGTGACACTAACATAATTGAAACATAAGTCCTTGAAACATTTTTACTTGAGGTCAGTGAAAATGATGTCCCTGAGTCAAAAACATTTTTTCTTGAGGTTATTAAACTTGAGGAGCATCAACCATCTTTACCTGAGTCTTTGGAACCTTCCTCCTCTCTTCCTTTGTCTCAAACATAAGCAATATATCTTAGGCTTAGTCGTGAGCCTCTTTCATACAGACTTATATGTATTGAATAGATACCATAAGAAGAGCCTTGTCCTTCTACTCCCATTCATTGGGAAGGACTTTATTTTTATCAAACCAATCATCTTCCATCTCCTCAACCTCAGACACAATCTCCTTTATCTGATTCTTTGGGCCTACCTGTGGACCTCTCGTGGCAATCTTCATTTAGATTGTTAACCATGACTGGCACTGATTCAAACTCCCAACCTGTGTCCACCACTATGGTTGAGACATCAAGTGTCTCATCCTCATATATTTTTGTAACATCACCAAAAGCTCATTTATATGGTGGCCCGTTCATCCCGCTTAGCTATTAGTCATTATCTAATACCTTTTCTAGTGTGGCTTCAAATCCTTGGACCTCTCCCATGACATCCAATTTAGGAATAATGTATGGTACTTCTCTTATGAATGCCACACATTTTTCTCCTCTTCCTCTGTGTACACCTACAATAGAGAAGCAGGTTGACCTTTATATCAATGGGAAAATCTACCCTCAATAGCCTAACCCTCCGTATGTTGGGTACCCTCCATGTCGATCGTAGTTACCTCCATCATCCCCTCCTCCCATGGCAGAGGGGCAACCTGTTGTTAGTATACCCGAATATGGTAATATGTCTAGTTATATTCCTCCTTATCTTGGGATGGATTCGAGTTTTTGTAAATATACTTTACTTTTACAACCTGGTTCATATTGGGATCGATTGTTGAATCCTCAAACTGTACCATCTTCATCGCAAATTCCTACCTATCTGTCAGCACCTCAACAAGATCAAATATATGTGAGATGACCTTTACAACCTATTCCAATGATGTTTAGTCCCCCCCAGATCCTGATTCATCAACCTATATAAGGTTCATCACCTTCTCAATCAGTTGCATAAGGTACTCCTCATGTTTTGGTAGGTCAAATTCTTAAAAATTTTACACAGTCTTAATCAAACCCGTACTAGGGGGCAATGCAAAACATTATCGAGCAACAATATGGACCACATCAAGTGCCTTTAGAGGCCATAAAATCTAAAGCCAACCATTCCAGTAGGTTTATCATCATCATGGGACTAGGAAATGTGTGCTCTGAGATTTCCCATGCATAAAAATTGACAAAATTTGAGGCAAAACAGAAAGATGACTTAAGGAAATGTGCCCAATGCACCCAAATAGTGTTTATCAAAGTGTTGCACCTTTGCCTGCAGTGTTCCTCTACCTAGGTGCAACACATTTTTCGACACAGGGGGAGTGCATTGGTCCTAGGGTATTTTTTATGAACCCCAGGGGGCCTCAAAACCTTAAAAAAATTGCATGAAAACACAAAAATGGACCGTAGAAAGATAGATAAATGATTCAGTTCCTACCTAGATGCAATAAAACTTGAAATGGTTCCCTAGATTAGTTGTAATCAGTTGTAGAATATCGAGGGAAAGAGGGATCCAAATACTCATTGTTGAAGGTAAAATGTAAAATACTCACTGTTGAAGTAATTTTGAATATTTGTGGTCATTTTCTTATTATTTTATTCATTTTTAGTATTTTGACCTAGATATGCTCCATTTTGACTATGAAACATGTATGTTTAATCCTTCTTGTAGTGTTTTGAGCAGGTTGATATTTGTTAGTAGGTTTTGATTATGTTTTGAATAGGTTAATTTGACCACGAAGTACACTTTTATCTATTTTTCAGGCTCTTTAAACCTACGAAAAAGGAACCAACCTCGAGTCCTCTTTCAACTCTTTTTAGAATCCAAAAATATGAAAATATTTCTAAGCACTTGTCTTTTCAAACTCGTAAAAGTAAATGAAACGATGTCTATTGAGTATAAGTTTAAACCTTTTTCCTGATTGAGATAGACTAACTATGAAAAATGAATAGCTTAGTCGAACATGGCTAAGAGGTTCTCTTAGGTATTGTTTTCTACCTTTTCAAACCAAAGGGACTACCAACAAAAAGGGACATCTGGAGTTTTCCTTTTTGCCTCTTTTTCAAACTCTCTAAACATGAAAAAGAAGTCAAGTTTTACCTTCGGTGGGCTTGTTAAAACATCAAACATTGATGGACTTTTTGAACATGACGAGGCTGAACCACTCCTTCTTAGGTTTCGCTAGATATAATTGGAGGGATTCATCCAAAGGATGAACTTATAGATCAAGCATATTGTTGGGATGGGGTCCCTTGGGTCATTTTTGGGTTAGTTAACCCAAATTTTGTATACCTTTTTATAAAAGATGTAAATTCTCCTCAATATGTGGATGAGGAGCATGTAGATGAATAAGAGTCAAAGGGGATTAGCCCCCTATTTTGGGTAAAGTTTTGAGTCGGCTTTCAGATTCACCCATGGTCCGCAGACCATGGAATTGTATTGAAAAGTCTATAAATAGTTGAGTCTTAGCGAGTCTTAAAAGAAATTTTGGATAGAGAATTGGATACATTGAAGAGATTTTTGTCTTGGGCAAGAGCTAAGGCAAGAAGGCTCTGTTTCCTGCACTTAGATAGAGAAGGGAAGGCTCTTGCAGCTGAGTGTGCAGAAGGCCCAAGTAGAATCCATAGCTGAGCGTGCGAACCCCTGTAGTTATGTGTGCAGGGTGAGAAGAGTCTGTAATGAGTAAATTGAGATTAATGAAGACAGTTTTCCAAAGAATTACTAAGTATTTCAGTTTGTATCTGTTTATGTTATATGCTTCTGATGAATTGTTAGAGAATTATATATTACAGAGCAGTGGAACACATAAAATATTGCAGAAATATAAACACAGAAAATGCATAAAACAAGAGAGACACAGATATACGTGGTTCACCCAGTTTGGGCTACGTCCACAAAGAAACAACCAATCCTTCTTTTTATATTATCTAGCAAACTAAAGAGATACAACCTATAGCAGATCCGGTGTAATTCCCTCTTCACTCTCAATCTCCTCTCTCTTCCTCACTCAAAATATAGATATACATAGACGCAATACAATTCCCTAATATATAGAGAGGGGTTGCCTTCTAGGGCAAAAAAACTTAAATTAAACATAAATTCTACCATCATATCTCTTCCTGATGAATGGCCCAGATTGACTACGAAATTACAACATTTTACAAGGCAATTTTACATCTATTCTTAGCTTCAGGGGCACTGCCCTCGATCCCCCCCGCTGGGGGGGCCTCCCAAAGGTCGCAGCCACCCCCCCGGACCCCCCTTGCAGCGAATATTTTACGCGCGACATTGCCACCCCATTATGAACTCGGGTCCAATGCGGCGATACTTTTGAATATAGAAGATAATCAGGCTCCACACCCAACAATCTCCCACCAGGAGACTGATTATAGAAACTCCACCATTACTTCATTTACTAGACAATGACTCCACTTTGGACCTGGTTGTTTCTCATCTTCTTCATCATACTTGAAGACCAATTGAAACTGATCAAATTCTCAGTTTGTCCTTGGTTACAACTTTTGTTAACATATCTGCAGGATTCTGGCTAGTGCGTATCTTTTCCAGCTTCAACTATCCATCTTCCAACACTGACCATATGAAATGGTACTTGAGCTGTATATGTTTAGTCTTGGAATGAAATGTAAAGTTCTTTGCAATATGTATGTCACTCTGGCTATCACTGTATAACTTGCCCAACTCCTGTTTCTTACCCAATTCATGTGGAAACCTTTGTAACCAAATCATTCTTTACTAGCCTCTATAGCAGTAACATACTCTGCTTCTGTTGTTGAGAGTGCAACAACACTTTGCAGTTTTGAGACCCAACTGACAGTTGTTCCACCTACAGTAAACAAATACCCTGTTGTGCTTCTCCTATTATCTCTATCACCCGCCATATCTGCATCAACATATCCTTATAGAGAAATGTTTGAACCACCAATGCATAATGCTTGATTTTTGGTACCTCTCAAATACCTGAGAATCCACTTCACTGCCATCCAATGTTCTTTTCCTGGATTATTCATGTACCTGCTCACAACTCCCACTGCATGTGCAATATCACGCCTTGTGCAGACCATTGCATACATTAAGCTTCCAACTGCTGATGCATATGGAACTTTAGACATATGAGCCATTTCTTCTTGAGTCTTGGGACACTCCTCCTTACTTAATTTGAAATGGCTAGGCAAAGGTATACTAAATGTTTTTGCATTCTGCATATTAAACCTTTTCAACACCATTTCTATGTACTAACTTTGAGACAATGTTAATTTACGATTCTTCCTATCTCTAGTTATTCTCATACCAAGGATTTGTTTTGCAGCACCCAAATCCTTCATTTCAAATGATTTTGCCAATTTTCTTTTGATCGCATTTATTTCCTGCATGTTAGAACCTGCAACAAGCATGTCATCTACATAAAATAACAATATAATATAGCTGCCATCATTTTGCCTTTTGAGATAAACACAATGATCAGAGTGACATTTAGTATAACCATGTTCAGACATAAACCTGTCAAATTTTAGATACCACTGCCTTGGAGCCTATTTTAAGCCATACAAGCTCTTCTTCAACCTACACACTAGTTTCTCCTTCCCTTTTACCTCATATCCTTGTGGTTTCTACATATATATCTCTTCCTCCAAACCCCTATGGAGAAAGGCTATCTTTACATCTAACAACTCAAGATGCAAATATTCAGCTGCTACTAGACTTAAAATAGTTCTGATTGAAGTCATTTTAACAACAGGAGAAAATATCTCATCAAAGTCTATACCCTTTTTCTGTGCAAACCCTTTCACCACAAGTCTAGCTTTATACCTTTTTCTACCTCCATATTCTTCCTTCAACTTGTAAACCCATTTATTCTGCAATGTTGTTTTACCTGCAGGCAACCTAACTAAGTTCCAAGTCTGGTTATGTGCTAAGGAGTCCATCTCTTCTTTCATGGCTTGCTCCCACTTCTTCCTGGTTTCTACCTACACTGCTTCTTCATAACATTCTGGTTCACCAGAATCAGTCAACAATACATAATATAACGAAGGAGAGTATCATTCAAGGGGTCTACTTATCCCGGTAGATCTTTTAACACCACTTTCAGGTGTTTGAGGTGCTTGTTTTTGTTGTGGTTGTTGTTCTGGCTATTGATCATTATGATTTTCAGGCACCATCACTTTTCTTGTGATCTTTTCAAGCACTGCGTATTCTTTGTTTTCTTTTCTTTGTTTCTTTTCCTGTGGCTGATCCTTATACAAAACCTTTTCATTGAATACGACATCTCTGTTCCTAATGATTTTGTGTTTTTCATAATCAAAAAAGCGATAACCAAAATCATTAACACCATTTCTAATAAAGGTACATTTCTTTGATTTTGCCTCAAGATTTGTTCTATTTTCTTTCTTAATGTGGACAATGGTTTCACAACCAAAAGTCTTTAAAAAAGAGTAGTTTACCTTTTTTCCTGTCCATGACTCCTTTGGAATACCATGATCCAAGGAACTTGAAGGCCCTCTATTTATTAGATAAACAACAGTATCTACAACATCTACCCAAAATTGTAAAGGCAATCTTGCATGCAATCTCATGCACCTTGCACGATCCATGATTGTCCCATTCATCCTTTTTGACACACCATTTTCTTTTGGTGTTCCTGGAACTGTCTTCTCTCTACGAATTCCATTCTTTGAACAGTACCTATCAAACTCTTTGTTGCAATATTCACCTCCATTATCTGATCTGAGACACTTCAACCTTTTTCCTGTCTCATTTTCAACCAAATCTTTCCATTTCTTAAAAGTACCAAATACATTAGATTTATTTCGAATACAATAAATCTAGGTTTCTCTGGTTGCATCATCAATAAAAGTAACATAATAACGAGAGCCACCAAGAGATGATACCTGAGCAAGTCCCCATACATCTTTATGCACAAGCTCTAATTTTTCGCTCTTCTTTTCTTTCCCAACTCTAAGGAATCTGACTCTCTTCTATTTTCCATAAACACAATTCTCACAGAATTTTAAATCAACATGCTTCAAACCTGGCAACAAATTTCTTGAGCAAAGAATCTGCATCCCCTTCTCACTCATTTTCCCAAGCCTATGATGCCACAGTGTTGCATCTTCTCCTATAGAGGTTAAAGCATTAACAGAGTTAGAAATACCATTGCATAAATACAATGTACCAACTTTTCCTCCTTTCGCTATTACCAAGGATCCTTTAGTGACCTTCCAGGTTTTATCTGTGAAAGTAGTTATGCAACCTTCACCTCCCAACTGCCCTGTTGAAATCAGATTTTTCTTCAGATCTGGATCATGCCTTACCTCCTTCAATAGCCACTGATTTCCATTTTGCTGTTTTATGAAAACTGTACCTATTCTAATGATTCTACAGGGTTTATCATCACCCAATCGAACCTATCCAAAATCTCCTTGAAAATAATCATAAAAATGTTTCCTATCAGGCATGGCATGGAATGACACCCCTAAATCTATCACCCATGCATCAATAATATTTTCTAATGAAAGAATCAAAGCATCTTGCAACACATCACCTGTTACATTCGCTTCATGATTATTTTCCTGCTGTGTGTTTCCTTCTTTTCCCTTTTGAGACTTGAAGTCTTTCTTCAGGTGTCCTTTCTTTCCACATTTCCAGCACACTATCCTTGATCTAGACTTGGATCTGCCTTTTCTTGACTTACTACAATATCCAGGGCTCTTTCCTCTTTCCATTTTTCTTCCCCTAGTCTCTGTAGTCAAAGCATTACCTGATGTCTCACCAGAGATTTTTAGTCGCATTTCCTCACTAAGGATTGCATCGAAAACATCATCAAACTTTAAAGTACTAGATCCAAAGACAAAGTTGCTAATGGCCATAACTAAACCATTCCATCTTTCTGGCAATGAGCACAGAAATAAAAGAGCCCTAACTTCATCATCAAAAGTTACCATTACAGAACTTAACTGACTGGTAACTGTATTAAATTCATTTAAATGATCAACAACAGATCCACCTTCTGCCATCTTCATATTAAATAGACGCTTCATAGGAAATACCTTTTTTGAGGCCAAGGGTTTTTCATATAGTTTGGCCAATGTCGACATTAAACCCTCTATTGTCGTTTCCTTTGAAATATTAAACGCTACCGATGCCGCTAGGCAGAGCTGTATTGTTCCAAGTGCCTTTCTATTGAGAATATCCCATTCTATGTTTGTCATACTCATTGGCTTCTTTGTCTTTCCACTCAATGGTTGGTATAGGTATCTACGATACAGATAATCTTCCATTTGTATCTTCCATAGCTGGTAGTTTTCGCAGTTGAATTTTTCGACCCTAAACCTACCATCTTCCGCCATTGCTCCCACTTGAACCAGGAACCCTTCTCTCCTGCGAGTTTATAAGCCAAATAGACCTTCAGCTCTAATACCAGTTGTTAGAGAATTATATATTATAGAGCAATGGAACACATAAAATATTGCAGAAATATAAACACAGAAAACGTACAAAACAAGAGAGACACAAATATATGTGGTTCACCCGGTTTGGGCTACGTCCATGGAGAAATAGCCAGTCCTTCTTTTTATATTATCCAGCGAATTGAAGAGATACAACCTACAAAAAATCCATTGTAATTCCCTCTGCGCTCTCAATCTCCTCTCTCTTCCTCACCCAGAATACAGATATACATAGACGCAATACAATTCCGTCATATATAGCGAGGGGTTGCCTTCTAGGGAAAAAACCCTAAATGAAACATAACTTCTACTGTCAGATCTCTGCCTGATGAACGGCCCAGATTGACTATGAAATTACAACATTTTACAAGGCAATTTTACATCTATTCTTAGCTACGGGGGAGCTGCCCCCCCTGGACCCCCCCTGCAGCGAATATTTTACGCGTGGCATTTCCCGCCCCATTACAAACTGGGTCCAATGTGGTGGTACCTTTGAATACAAAAGATAATCAGGCTCCACACCCAACATGAATGACATGTTTATGAAATAATGATTGAATGCTACGTGAATGCGTTAAATCTATCCTAATAATGCATAAAATTAATGTTTAGCCACTTCTGCGAAGTTATAGGCCTTTACTCTTATGTTTTCTAATGAATTATGTAGATCTACATGAACTCCAATATGGGGTTACTTTTTGATGCACCTAAGTAGGTAAATTGATTGTTTAAGGTTCGCAAGGACTGATCGTCAACCTACGTGAAGTTCTAAAGGCTTCTTTAACTTAGTTATAATAACGAGCCATAAAATGCTATCGATCTGCATGGAGGTAGATCCAAGGCATTGAAAGACATCACACTAGCCTCTAGATGAAGAAACTTAGTTCTTCCATCCCCCAATACTGCTTGGGTGAGATTGCAGCCTTCGCTACGCTGGTTGTTGCCAAAAGGGCCATCAGTGAAGGGTTTTGTTGGTTCGCGCAACTAACTCTGAACCTAGGACAGGACCCCCTAATCCAACAAATGGTTCCATTGTCAAGAGTAAGATTTGCTTAAAGTGATGTGTGATATCACATCATTGGAATCTGACTAAGAAGGAGATTGAAAAGTGGTTAGTTTAGAAAATTCACAAGTTCGTGACTTAAGAAAACAGGAATCTGCACCTGTTGAAGGAGGATTGGTTAGATAGATATCTGTATACAGAGATACACGAAATCTTCTTCTGCACGTTCCCAATTGAACTATATGAGTGGTTAGCTAAATTGACAGACAATCAAGGAAGGTGGAAGCTTGATTGTCCTATAGTGTGGACTCCAGAATTAGTGTGACGACTAGAGGCCTCTTGTTAGGTACCTGTACTACTAGTGTAACCCCTTATTTTTATTAGTACAACCCCCTTATTATATTTTTGTGCCCATGTAGTCTCCATATTGTTATTAGTGTGCCCATAGAAGCCCACTAATTTTATTATTGTGCCCTTACATTATTATTGTTATGTCAGCTCTGATTATGTTATGACCCCTTAGACTCCTATATATAGAAATGAAGTATTGTCATTTATGTCATCCAAGAATTCTTCATTTTTGTAATGTAAAGGAGGTTGACCCCTCAAATAGGCTGAACTCTAAGGTGTTTATCTCTCTTTTCTATCTTGTTGTGAGCTGGTTTCATAACATTTGGTATCAGAGCTTTAGATTCTAGGGTTTCGCTGCTCCAAATAGAGCATTGTGGAAGTTTCGCTATAAAAAATTTTCTGTGATGTTTCAGAAGCTAAAACCAAAAACCATTTGACATGACATCTTGATTAACCTTGAGTCTGCACTTCAGATCTTGTCTCGCCATATTTTTGGAGATATGATTTGAGGAAGTTAGGGGTTCAGCAAGCTCAATAATTCCATCTCAAACAGGTCAATGTGGCATTATCGCTATAATTGTTTTTATAAAAAGTTTCAAACTCTGAAATTAAAACCCATTTGAGCTTAACACTTGGTGAAGTTTGGGCATGAATTTAATATCTTGTTTTTTTATATTTTCAAAGATAAAGTCCAAGACATTTAGGGTTTCTTCAGGCTCCTGAATTACATCCCAAATAGGTGACCTTGGGAAAATCGTCATAACATTCTCTTTGAGCATAAAATTCAAATTTCGTAAGAAGTTATAGCAAGAGGATCGACTGTAGTTTTCTGTATATTGGTTTCAAGTCTTAAGTTTCAAACAATGACACGTGGCACTTCGTACAAGCTCGCTCTATTGAACCAGTCTATAATCAGGTCATCGTGAGATATTTGACGTAACTCTTCCTTGCATAATCCAATCTTGATCAGACTTGTAGGGTTAGAAAGAGGACTCATAGGGATACTGTAGGAAACCATTTCAAAACTTGGAGGCCTAAAATTACATATTTACAGTCATTTCAAGATCAAGCTCCTAAAATCAGGAAAAGGCAATATGAGGAAGTTTGATGGCAAGGATCCATTATATTGGATACTACAGATGGAGCAATATTTTGATCTACATGAGATGAAACTATTACAAAAGGTACATATTGTGTCTTTATATTTAGAACTGAACCAATTTTTATTATATGAAAGGCTTTGTTCTCGTAAACCACTTGTCACGTGGTCAATTTTCTTGGAGGAAATGATAGCACATTATGAGGATACAAAGAGAAACACCTTCTTTAGCCAATTTATAAATCTCAAACAAAAGGGTTCATGGCAAAGCATGTCGAGGACTTTAAAAAATTGAATACAAGGGTGAATGACATTCCAGATAAGCAAAGGATTGATGTCTTCATAGGGACTTTAAAGGATAACATTCAACATGAGGTTCGTCTTTGAGAACCTTATTCATTGGAGAAGGCATTTAGGTTGGCAAGAAAAATTCAAAGCGAAATTATGGAAACAAGGAATCCCACCACTCACAACTATAATTATGGAAGTTTTTTTTCTCCTAGCCTTCCACAACCTACAAGGTTTACAACACAAGAATTGGAAGGAAAAAAAAGAAAAAGGGATTTGTTACAATTATGATAGCAAATACACTAAAGGTCATAAGTGTGCTAAGAAGAAATTATTTTACATATATTATGAAGAGGAGGAAGAAAAGGATCAAGAAACATCAAAATAAGAGTATATACACCATGAACCAACCCCAAAGAAAGAAGAAATGATTCTGAACATATATTTTAAATCATTGGCAAGAATTACCACTCCTCAAACTCTCAAGATAGAAGGACATATCAAGAAGAAAAAGGTTCAAGATGTGAAATATCACATCAAGAAAGAAGAAATGAATCCAACCATATCTTGTAATGCATTGGCCAGAATTACCACTCCTCAAACTATCAATATAGAAGGACATATCAAGAAGAAAAATGTTCAAGAAGTGAAAGATGACATCGAGGATCAAGAAATGAATCTGACCGTATCTTGTAATGCATTGGAAGAAATTACCACTCCTCAAACTCTCAAGATAGAGGGACATATCAAGAAGAAAAAGATTCAAGCAGTGGAAGATCACATCGAGCATCAACAACAAGTTCTCCAACTTTTAAAGGATAATTCTACTTTGATGCAGAATCTAATGAAACAATAGGCAGATCAACGTCGAAGTGAAAGAAGTTTTGATGTAGGCGATTGGGTATTTTTACATCTACATCTCAGGCAAGCTATTTATGAGATGGAAATGTTGGCAATACTACATGCACTTAAGAAATGGTGACCTTACCTAATGGGAAGACACTTCAAGGTAAAAATGGATCATGATAGTCTTAAATGCTTTTTATAACAAAGATTATCTTTAGGAGAATAGAAAAAATGGGTCACAAATATGTTGGGTTATGACATTGAAATCATCTACAAAAAAGGAAGCAAAATTTTGTTGGAGATGCACTCTTAAGAAAGGATGAGGATGTGGAAGCATTGTTTTGTGTTATTTCTATTATCCAACTAGATTGGATAAACGAAGTAAGGGATGAATGGAAGAAGGAAGAAGTGTGGCCACTCATTCAAAAGTTGCAAAAGATCCCAGTTCAAACAATATTGCTAGAACTTGAACAGGAAGGAAAACTCATATTGGAACCTCGAGCAGTCAGAGAAACAAGAACCTGGCAGCTATGAAATCGATCAATTTCAGATTATCTCATCAAGTGGAAGAACTTACTTGCTGAAGATTCCACATGGGAGGACAATAATTTTATATAGAAGCATCAAGAACTACTCAAGCCTTGAGGACAACACTTTTTGAAGGAGAGGGGCATGTTAGGTCCCTATATTTCTAGTGTAACCTCTTATTGTTATTAGTACAACCCCTTTATTATCTTGTTGTGCCCATGTAGTCCCCATATTGTTATTATTGTGCCCCATAGAAGCCCACTATTGTTCTTATTGTGCCCTTACATTATTATTGGTATGTCGGCTCTGATTATATTATGACCCCTTAGACTCCTATATATAGAAAGGTGGTATTATAATGTGTATCATCGAAGACTTGTTCACTTGTGTAATGTAAAAGAGGTTCCCCCCTCGAAGAGGCTGAATTCTAAAGCATTTATCTCTATTTTCTATCTTTTTGTGAGCTGGTTTCATAACACCTCTGAAAACAAGATCACGCGGGTTGTTGATCATTGGCTTGATTGAATTCTGGAGGATTTGTTACATAATTTGTAGTTGACAACTTAGTCAACTATAGCAAAGAAGAGAAAAGATTCTTCAAGGGATCGTGAGGTAAGTATTTAAGGTCACTGAATACTTGGATTATAAGAAAAGCGAGTAATTCCATTGCCTTGATGTTCGGAGCTACGCAAAGTGGACTATTCTTTGGAAATCGTGAAAGCTCAAGACCAGAGTATAGCCCATTGATTGGAACTCCTCCGAGTGACGACGAAGTGAAGGTGCAGACTATTTTGAAAAGTGTTTTTCAATTGATAACTCGGGGTAGTCCTAGAACACATCATCTATGCACTCCATCCCCACCTTCACCTCCACCTATACACCTTCACCCACACCTCCATCTCCACCACCACCATTCAACATGGCGAATGCAATGAAGGTGCTGATCTTCAAGGGCATAGGAAGAGAAGATCCAAAGTAGTTATAGTTTGTTAAGAATGTTGTATGCATAGTGTGAAAAATCACTTATGATAATATAAAGAAGGCTCAGCTAGTTACCGCCTTGCAGGATTGTGCGCTAACTTGGTAAATTAAGTATTCTGCTGACAATCCTCATGCATCACTAGCAAAAACTCAGACGGCTTTGAACAAAGATTTTAGTAAGCCTAAATATAAGGCACAGTCAGTAACTGAATTTAAAGAGATCATGATGAATGTTGAGGAGAAACCTTGGGACTTTGATCAGAGGTTGAAGTTCCAGATCAGGCTAACATGCAAAGCTCAGATAGCTAGCATTGCGACTGGTTCATCACGTCACTTTTGCCCCATTTTAGGATTTCTCCATTACAACAGAAAATTGCAACATAGGCAGAAGCCTTGAATATTGAGATGAGGTTGCATGCATCACCTATTCAGGCTACAAACCTAGGGGTAAAACAAATCCACTTGTAGTTAGCAAGCCTACACCTAGAATTACAGAGTTTGAAGAAAGAAAAGGAGACTAATCTAGAAGTACGCACAGAGGTTTGTTGTTTCAAGTGCAAGGGCCATGGGCATGATAAATATCATTGTCAAATATACGCGAACTACCTTATAGGGGGAGGGCCAGCCCCACTGAAGCTAGAAGCCCCATCCAGGCGAAGCATGGGAGTTGTGCTATGGTGCGCCATTTGTCAAGTCACTGGGCAACATGCGATGGATAACTTCCACTTGCTTCAGAAGTTCATTCAGACACCTTAGTAGTTGTTTTGTAATTTCTGTAAATATGTGGGCCATGACGAGCGCCACTATCTAAGCTATGAGATGATGATGGAAAGAAATGCTACTTACCATATGCAAACAGAAACTCGACCTCCATATCAAAGCATCGGAGGAGAACATGGAGGTTTTCAGGTCCATGGACGAGGGTGATGAGGAGGACCTGGTAGAGGTCATGGTCAAATAATTTGCTACAACTGTGGATCACTAGGGCACTTCGCGCGAGATTTCCATAAGCCTACACACCCTTCAAGTTAATACTGCAGACACTTTGACCATGCCATAGAAGAATGTATGGTGTTAATAGCTAATATGCAAGAGAAGAAAACACAACCTCAGTAGCCTATGTAGAATTTACAAATGATGAGGGCTGAACCCTACGAGGAGGATCAGAGCATTAATACTGTACTTGGAAGTGGTGTGACGACTAGCACAGATAAGGGAGAGTAGCCTGAAGATGATGGATGGGTCCATAAAGCTCCTGAGAAAGAATCCACCTTTGACCTTAATAGTGTGAAGCTAAGAAAAGCTTCACTAAGGCCTCCACCTCAGGAAGCCAAGACAAGACACAAGAGATCAATGCAACACAAGAAGTCGATCCTTCCGTACTCACTACATTTTTGGAGACCTGCATAAAGCTACTCTATGTCAGGAAGGTTGTGGAAGGATTGTAAGACCTAATTGACAAGTGCGCTAATAAGGAAAAGACTCTTGTAGAGCAGCGCGCAGTTAGAAAAATCGGCAAGCATAAGGCACGAACGGGATGTGAGATGTGGCTAACAACGTAGATAGGTGATTATGAAATGGACCAGGTCATCCTGGTTTTGGGGTTCAATGAGAACGTTCTACCAAAGAAGACATGGGAAAGGATGGGAAGACCTGTGTTGTATTGGTCTCCAATTTAGCTTAGGTTGGTGAATCAATAGAAAATCATCCCCATGGGATGCTTATATGGAGTAATGGTTGATATTGATGGTGCAACTACAGTGGCAGACTTTGAAGTTATAGAAATTGTCCATGACAGTAATCCCTACCCCATGCTCCTGGGAATAGACTAGGCTATTGATATGATTTGTGTCATTAATTTGAAGAAGAGGACAATGTCGTTTGAAAGAAAGTCGGTTAGGGTTATAGTGCCCCTGGATCTTATAGAAGGGGCATGCTATACTGAACCAGTCCATGATTATGTGGAAAGTGATGATGAGCTGGACCAAATCTACAAAATAACCATGTGATATTAGGATTGGATCAATCCAATGGTAGATGGACAGATTGCATGGGATTGGGAGAGCTCCTACACTTATGATTTAGATGAGGGATCAGAACTTGGCAAAATCACTTACATGAAGTTTCTACATTGCATTGCAATATGATGATGAAGTCGTTGCGCTGTGTTTCATCAGAGGTAAGAAAATTACCTTATTATGATGGTTTGACTGATGTAGATATGTTTTTATATGAATTCGAGCATGAAGTCCCTGAGGACCACCGCTTTCAAGCATTGGAGTTGGCGATGTGCGCTATGCTGACATGATGGTGGGGTATGCATAAGGATAGTTTTACTGGATGGCGAGATTACATGAGAATGATGAAGCTACAATTTAGGCATGCTAATACCAAAATGACTGAGAAGAATAATGGGAAGGATGATCTGCATGATCACCTGGCAAAGTGGCCTAAGGCATGGGGGATGGAACCCTAGCCAGAATGGGGGCACATATTTTTTCATAGGTTGGATACAATACCCATGCACTGGTACCTTGAAAAAGAGCTCCGCCATGGCACTATAGAATGGGATGTATTGAAGGAAGGATTCTTATTGACTTTCAGCTTCAAGGAGGAATTCACAAGCATCGATGATGCGCCACAAGAAATAAAGAGATTATCTTCAAAACACCAAAGGAACCTATGGAATGGACCCAAGAAAATTAGAGCATCCAACTGCACCATGCATTGTAATGTTATAATGTGATTGTTGGAGAGGAAGAAGACCTAAGGAATATCAATATTCTAGAGATAGAAGGGCATCGCAAAGTTAAAGACCCCTAGGTAGAGAACCCAAACATCTCCGCGCCTTTGAAAATGAAGCAAGTAAACATTGGCAGTTAAGAAGAACCGAAGTTTGCAAAGATTGGAGACTATTGGGACAACGCTACTATAGACAAAGTTGTTGAATTACTTCGTGACCACCAGGATCTCTTCCCCACTAAGTTTTTAGATTTGAAAGCCATACTTGGTGATTTGGGTATTATGAAGGTCACATTAAAGATGGACTTGAAGCCTGTTAAACAAAGGCATTATCGCCTTAATCCTAAGTATAAGGAAAAAGTTCACCGAGAGCTGGATAAAATGCTGGAGGCAAGCATTATAGAACCTATGGAAGATTTTGGTTGGGTTAGCCCGATGGTGGTCCAAGAGAGGAAACAGCAGGCGAGATAAGGATTTGTGTAGACTTGTGGAAGCTTAATGATGCCTGTGTTCATGATCCATTTTTAACAACGTTTACAGATGAAGTTTTAGACAATGTCGGAGAGTAGGAGGCCTATTCCTTTACTGACGAGTTTTTTGGGTATCATCAAATTAAGATTGCCCCAGAGGATAGAAGAAAAACCACCTTCACGACAGAGTGGGGTTGCTTTCAGTAAACTATTATGTAGTTTGGATTAATGAACACACCTACAATATTTTCCCGCGTAGTAATAGAAACTTTCAAAGAATTCATTCATAAGTTCTTGGAAGTGTACTTTGATGAATAGATGGTGTTTGGCTTGATGAAGTTCCATGTAGCAAGTCTTTGTCTTATGTTGGATACATGTCGAAAATACCCGATAGCGTTGGATCTAAAAAATTGTGTATTATGCATTCCTTTTGGAATCTTGCTGGGTCATTTTGTGCGCAAACAAGGATCGATGGTTGACCTTGCAAAAATTATGGTGATTGTGAACTTGGAGGCCCCTAGAAATGTCAAGCAGCTGTGCACAACATTGGGTCACACTGGATACTATAGAAAATTCATCTAATCTTATGCTCAAATTACCATGCCCATGGGAAAACTGCTAAAGAAGGATGCGACATTCTGTTGGGATGAAGAATGTCAGCGCAACTTAGATGTGTTGAAGGAAAAGATGGTAACTGCGCTAATCTTGGTATTTCCCAAACTGAAAAAGGAGTTTCATGTACATGTGGATGCTTCTTGCATTCTGTTGGGTGCAGTACTAACGCAGGTAGGTGAAGGAGAAATGGACCACCCTATAGCCTTTGCAAGTAGGAAGTTATCCAAGGCTGAGAAAAATTATTCAACAAAAAAGCACGAAGGGTTGGCCATTTTCTACGTGCTGCAAAAATGTAGACATTATCTATTGGGAGGACATTTCAAGATGTATATGGATCATTTTGCCTTAAAATACCTGGTCAAAAAGCCTGTGTAGGGTGGGAATATTTGCAGATGGTTGTTATTATTTCAGGAGTATGACTTTGAAGTCATTGTGAAGCCTAGGGGGTTGATTTTTTGCCTTGACCATCTGTCATGGATTGAAATAGGCAAAGAACTCAATAGTTTGGAGGAAGGGTTGCCCAATGCGTAACTCTTTGTGGTATGTGTCGCTGATAATGATTTTCCTGATATTATTCACTTCTCAACCAAAGGGATGGCATCTGAAGGATATACAAGTCAGTAGAAGAAAGAATTAGTAGTGCATGTAATCGATTTTTCGGTCGTAGCAAGACATCCATACAAAATGGGTGAAAATGAAATATTGCAAAGATATGTGCCAGGCCTTGAGCGTGATAGTATTCTTGCTGAAGCTCATGGGAGGGCTGTGGGAGGCCATTATCTCAGAGAAGAAACCACGCAGAATATTTTTTGCATAGGTTTATGGTGGCCAACATTACACAAAGATTCTAAAGCATAATGTAAAGTGTGCTATCCATGTCAAAGGACTGGAAAACCATCATGAAGGGATGAACTACCACTACATGCTCAGGTCTCTTTACAAGCATTTGAAAAGTGGGCAATTTATTTTATCGGACCAATACAGCCACCTGGAAAGAAAACAAGTGCATGCTACATTATCACTATGATGGAATATTTGACTAGATGGGTAGAAGCATAGCCAGTAAAGGATTGTACAAGGGCTATGACAACAAAATTCTTGTTTGAACATGTCTTAACAAGGTTTGGATGCCCAAAGGTTTTGATGAGTGATAGGGGTACACACTTTCTGAATGAAACAATTAGCGCGCTGACAGAGGAATTCCAGGTCTACCATCAAAAGAGTACACCATATCACCAGTAGGCAAATGGGACAGTCGAAGCTTTTAACAAAATTTTTGAGAACACACTAACAAAGGTGTGATTATTTATGTTTGTATTTGTTTATGTTATATGTTTCCGATGAATGACATGTTTATGAAATAATTATTGAATGCTACACAAATGTATTAAATCTATCTTAATAATGTATAAAATGAATGCTTATCTGCTTCCGCGAAGTTACAATCCTTTTCTGTTATGTTTTCTAATGAATTAAGTAGATCTATGCAAACTCTAATCTAGTATTACTTTTTGATGTGCGTAAGTAGGTAAATTGATTGTTTAAGGTCCACAAGGGCTGATCGTGGACCTATGTGAAGGTCTAAAGGCTACTTTAACTCAATTATAGTGACGAGCCCTAGAACTCTATCAATCTATGTGGAGTCAGATCCAAGGCACTGGAAAACATCACACTAGTCTCTATATGTAGAAACTTAGTTCTTGCATCCCCCAATACTTCTTCGGGTGATATTGCAGCTTGTGTTAGGCGGGTTGTTGCTGAAAGGGCCAACAATGTAGGGTTTTGTTGGTTGATGGAGATAACTCTAAACCAAGGTAAGGACCCCCTAATCCAACACATATGTTATCATCTTGAAGCTTGTTAAGAAATAAAGAGGCACTGACTAGTATGGTTGGGGAAATTAGGAAAACAAGGGATTCTATTTTTCTAATGGTAGTGAGTTTCTCTTGAACATGACACTCTTCCACTTCATCTCTGTAGTTGTTGGGTTGGGTATTCTTCTTGTCTTTTCGCTATCATATCATTTTTCAGAGCCTCCATTTAGTTTTTGGATCAATGCTACCAACTCCATTCAGTGTTGACAGTGTGTTCTGTTAGCACCTGGATTGAACCTCAGGTGAAGGAAGGCAATGCCAGGGTAACCACAAACCACACTTAGCCAAGTAGCTAGCCCTACTAGGCCAAGAGAGGGATCTCTCTATAAGGATCTCAGCCAAGATGACTGGATCAAGAAAATGATATTAGGCTAGGTATAGTAGCAGAAGGTTTGATTTGATTTTGAAGGGGTTTTGATGGATTAGGAGGAGCCAAATAGTTAGGGCAAGGGAATTAGGTCAAAATTGCAGGGTGTTCGATGGGGCAAGGTAGGTACAAGGCTCAGCACTCTATGGTTTGATGGGTGAGGTGATTTAGGATAGGTGAGGAGCTAGAAAGAGCATGTAAGCAACATGGATTCTTTATAAACTGAAGAAAACATAGACTATGAATATTTTCCCAAAATAGAGCATAAATATTATGATTTCTGCCTATCAAATTGAAAACAACCACTTAAAATCAATGAAATGATTGATTAAGTACAAAAAACATTTTAACATACGATCACAATAGAGAAAACTGAACTGAACATCATACAACATGGATCCCAAAGAAATAGTTGCAACTTTTCATTAATCTCCTACTAAAAACTGATACAAAATGTTGTCTATTCAAATCCTAAGAATCCAACTGAGTCCAACCCACACAATGACTGAGGAAAAGCATCATATAGACCCCAGAAAACTCATCCTAAGCTTATGGGGTCAAATCCATGAGACGAGGAGCTGTCTATAACAAGATTTGAACTGCTAACAAGAAAATAGGGCGGGCAATGTGACTCATCCCTAACCCAAACAAACTGATACATTACACCTCATGAACTAGTTTTAACTAATGAATCTACCCTAGTAAGCTCTAGAAGCATCATAATTACATTCAACTGATAAATTACAAGGCTAAAATCATGATTTGCCAAGGTGAAAGTGCAAACTAGGACAAAAAAGTGAAAAACTAGACAATCTATCAAACGCGTAGCACTAGTTCTAGGCACGTAGCACCAATGCCAAGCACGCAACGCCAATACCAGGCGCGCCCTTCAACTTCAGCTGCACTTTTGGAGGCCTTCCCGATGTCCAAATTGGGCCCACAATAGCTTTTTGGAAAGCTCTGCCTATCTACTTTCTAGAACATCTTGAATTTTTGCATTTGGAGTTCATTTACCCTGTCAAAAGTCAATCCTCCCAACACTGCTTAGCGCGCAGCGCCCAGGCCAAAAAGAGGGTAGAAAGGTCATTTTTTGAGGGTTTTTGGCCCTTTTGGGCAACCAGTTCTGCTCCAAAACCTTAGCAAATGCACAGGGTGCATGTACTCATCACTGTGAATCCAAAAATGCTGACCTTTTCCTCATTGGATGCCCCAAAAAAGAGTGTAGCGCCCATGGCGTTGCACATTTGCCTTCCATGACTGTGCAAAAAATGGACTGAAAAACACAACAACTTCCTTCAAACTCAAAAATGATCCATCATGCCCAAAAATGTGTTTTTATGACTAATCAAAGATTAGAGGCATGTAGGGATGCCTCAGCAAGCATGTCAAGTCTCCTCCTCTCCTCTTGCTTGGTCAATTTGTCAATTTTCTCATGAGCTCTTTTGAGCTTGCTCCTTGCCACTTGGTTTCTCCTTGCATAATACTTGGCCATCTTCCTTTGCAACTCAACATCTCTGTTTGCTTTTTCCAAGAGGGTCTCCAAGTGTGTGTTCACTTTCTCAAGCCAAGACTCTTTGTTTTCAGCTATGTCCTTGACCAATTGCTCATTTAGAGTGAGTTACTCCTCCAATTTTGCCACTTTTGTCTTTCAAGCTCTAAGGCCTTTTTCAATCCTCTTGTTCTTGGCCTTTTTCTTTGTCCATGTTCATCATCCGGTTCTCCATAATCTCCATAAGCCTCATCAAGCTGAAATTTGGCTTTCTCAGCTTCCCTTTTTGCCTTGATGTACTTGATTTGCACCAACTCCTGCTTAACTTATATCTACTTGTTCTCTTGCTCATACAAGGAGATGATATATTTGGCCCTTTGTAAACTGGTCTCAAGCTTCCTGATTTTGGTATCCTTTGCTTTCAAGGCATCCTGATTGATTTTGTCTTTCTCCTCATCATCTGTGTTCATAAGGAGAAACTCCTTTTTAGAGTAATGTTTTTCATGCTGCTGTTTGACCTATGCTTCCTCCACCATTTTCTCTTTTCCTTTAACTTGTAATGTTGATGATGAACGTAAGGCCCCTCCCACTTTCTGTGGGGTAAACACCTACCTCTTTCCCCTTTGATAGGTGAAAGCAAAGGGCTGCAAATTGTTCCTCTGTGGTATAATACTCTGACCATGCTCAACGTGTACATCATGTCCCTCACTGCCATCATGCTCATCATGTTCGTCATCACTATCATCATCTCTATTGGGTGAATGAATGGCTACATGAAATGGTGATGATGGAGGTGATGGTGTGGCTGACTCATCAGATGAAGATGAATGATGTATGGATTGAGGTGGAGGAATGGAGGTGGATGGATGAGAGGATGAAGGTGCCTCTTGGCCATACTAAATAGGTGGACTATGAAAATCTGTTATTAGGGTTTGATTTTAGAAATGATAGCAAACACCTATGAAACCCTATGTAGATCAACAATGGAGGGAAGGAGTGAATATATTTTGCCACCTACCTCATTTACTAAAGTGTGTGATGACCAATTTCGAAACTTGGTGGCGATGGAGGATGTTCTGGCTTGTTTATGCTACTTCCAGGAAAATGTGTAGTGACCCAGGAAAACGTGCCCTTCAGCTACAGGACCACAGCGCCATTATAAATTGCACTAGAATCCTTGGCAAACATGCAGTGACCCAGTCAAACGCGCAACAACCTGATTAAATGTGCCCTCCAACATTCAAGTTGATTTTGGCTACCTTCATAGTGTCCAAATTGAGCCTAAGATAGTACATTGGAATGGTATCTCTCTTGGCTACAAAATGGACCTCTCAAGCATTGAAAATGATCAATTATAGCCCCTAAAAAGTCGATTCTCCCAAGACTAGTCAAAAAGTGCAGAATGAGGGTGCAAAAATGAAGTGTTTTCTTGCCGGAAATGTTTGGAGGTCTTCCTTAACTCCAAATTGAGATCATTATAGTTCATTGGAAAGCTATTTATATCTAGTTATCAGTTGACTCATCAAAAAAGTCATGTGGACAATCTTGCTAGAAGAAAAAATGATTTTCCCAAAGTCACTATAGAAGTGCAACAACTCTCTTGTAGCAACTGTATTATTGACATTTCTCTAAATCCATGACACCTGTGTAAAACATGAAGGAGTTTTTTCATCCTTGGCCTATTATGGACAAAAACCTCTCTCACATTTGCCAAATTCATCCTTGTTTTGTCTCAAACATAGTTTCAATAAAAACCAGCCCTATGTGTGGCAAATGATTTGTCCCTTGGAATGACTTATTGAAAAATGATGGAGACATGATGTGTATGAGTTGGAATGGCATCATAATTTCTAAAATTATCTCCCTTATGCCTCATATACTCAGATATCTCTGATTCCATAGCCAACCTTAGCTCAATGGGTGAGGAAATTATGGTTTAGTGCTTGTGGAAAATGATGATTTGGACACCCTTGGGAAAAGACAACTCCCTTTGGCATGCACTTAACCCTTTGAAACTTTACCCTTTCACTTGACTATTTCCTTTGACAAATTGATCTTTTGATGGTCTCGAATCTTTGGAACACTGAGTTAGTGGCTTGGGATGGTGAAACTATTACATTTGAAAGACATAAAATTACATAATGAAATAAGAATTTCTCTTTACAAATCATCTTTACATGGCGAAGGGATGTTATTTGATCATGATTTACTTGTTGGTCTTATGCAATGGAATGGAACCTTGGAAACCCTAATGACTTAATGAAACCTTGAGAAACCCTAAAAGACCTAATGAGACCTTGAAGGACTGAATTTCAAGCTGACATAATGACCTCATGACTGATACAAATGGAATGATAAAAATAACTTTATGGATGATGTACAATCAACAAGTTATGAAACTATGCCAGCAAGTAATCAAATTTAGGGAAGAGTGATGTTTTTGGACTAGAACTAGCATCAATGACTAATTTTTTTGCATGACCTAGTGGAATGATAAAAAAAAATTGAGTGGGACCCCTAAAATGACATGGAAAGAGGAATTATGATCACTTATGGTAGGATGCAAATATTGACACTAACATGTTCAAGAGAAGTCATTCAGTTGATCCCCGCTACAATACTCTTAAGACTTCATTTCATGTCTACCTTTCTTGATCCAGTTCCATGTCAACATCAATTTGATCATTCTGTCTCAATCATGATACTTGTTTCATGTCATTGATGGGGGATACATCAAGGCCCTCCTGCGATGGGTCACTTGTTTTCAACATCAACACATCATCCAAGTAGTTGACTAAGAAACACCCCTTGGTACCTTGGTGCTTGCATACATAAATGGAAAGTTTCCTCACTATCAGTGACATGTTTACATTAATGGCCTTTGACTGAAAGATTCTTTGTGGTGTTCGACATCAACTCATTCATTCACACCATACAAATTGTACTGCAGTACCTTGAGAACCATTAACATCATTGGTGGTTTCTCTCACGTCTGTTAACAACTTAAATCATTGACCAATAATCAGATGGTGTCTACCATGTTCAACTCCGACTCATTAATTCACATGGTTAGACTCATACATTGGTTGGCCGTGTGAACAAGATAGAATACCCCAGATCTAGTTTCCACCATCATCATTGTGATTTTAGGATTATACAAAGGTCACAATGTATGATGGCCATGATCATATAGGAAGTCATCCAGTCATGGGTCCACTAGTTGCATCTATGGATGTGTCTTTTGATCATTATACATGTTATGTTAGCTTATGAGCTGAGTATGGGTATGCCTTCCTCAAAAAACAAAGATGTCATGTTGTAAATGTATTGTAACAGATGAAGCTCATCAGTTATCCTTGATCCCTACTTGTCATAAGATAAAGCACTTCAATCATCAGTCATCATCTATGACTTTGCGCTTTAGGGGGAATTCTATTATAGGCCATTTTGTCACATCCGATCAGTGAGCCTCTTAATGGGATCAAACAAGATCCTATTCCCCCTTGTCACCATCTTGCATAAAGCCCTAAGCATGTACCTTTCATTTCCTAGAGTTTTAGCCCTAAACTGCATCATCTGAGTCATTTTAAGGACCAACGCTCCCTATAATCCTATTGGGGTGCGTTCACCAGTAGGTTGCTCCACTATGTCCTACGTTGGTCACCAATAGGTTGCTCCACTTTGCACTTACGTTGGTTCTAGAAATCCGGGAGAATGATCAGGATTCTAGAAGCTTCCCCTTCTATGATTTTCTAGAAGTTGTTTCAACTACTTACCTTGGATAAAAAATTCGGATCCTATCCTTCCCTACTTTGGAATTTTCACCACTTAACCTTTAAGCTCGTCCCTCCATCAAAGGTGGGTCTCTTACCCTATATTGGTAATTGGATAAGAAATCCCAACTTAAGCTACTTCTCTATATATTCCCAACCTTCTATGTGCTTGGGGGTTGCATTTTGGAGAGTGATTCTGACCTTATGCTACTATAGTGAGTGGTCATCATCTCATGCATTTAGGGTGATTGGAGGTGAATATTGTGACAAGGAAAGAACAAGTCAACAACTTGGAGGAGCTATTCTAAAAGATCAACTGCTACTTATGGTTGTAATCTCCTTCCATTTATATTAATGCAAACAATTCACTGTCTTCCTATATGTGATATTTTATTTCAATACCATGTTGATATATTGAATGAAGTACTTAGATGATACTGCACATATCTCATAGTTTCTTGGCTTGTGTTATCTGATTGTGCAGGTTCTAATTTTGACATTCTAAGCTGGAATTAGAACATCCAAGCTAAAGGAGAGGAGTGTGCGAAGGATTCTAGGTAGGCCTCGCTCCGTCATTTATTTACTTTAAGGAAAATAATTGTGTTCCTTGTCTCTTTGCTTTTATAGGTTAGCCACCGACCTACAAAATATATTTTTGTCCTCAATCATAAATCTCATATAACAATAAGGGCTATCATGGAGTGGGAAGCTCCTAGAAATGTGGATGAGTTAAGATCATTTATGGGGCTAGCAGGTTATTATAGGAGGTTCATCAAAAACGTATCTTGCATTGCATATCCTATTAGGTCACTGCATAGGAAAATTAAGAAATTTGAATGGACAGAGGAATGTGCAACTAGTTTTGAGCATTTGATGCATTTGTTGACAAATTCTCTAGTGTTGAAGATTGCAGATCTACACAAAGAGTTTGTGGTGTATACAGATGCTTCCAAGAGAGGACTTGGTGGAGTCCTGATGCAGGAGAGTACAAGTGAATCACATAACAACTATGAGTTCTTATGGGATAGACTTACAGGATCAGATACTATAGGCAGGACAATAAGATGACAAGTACATGGAGCTTATGCACAGGCTACAATAGTGTATAGGTGATCAGGATGTGGATTATAGTCTTATAATAGATTGTTTGGTCAGATTTAGGGACAAGATCTATGTGCTAAATGAAAATGATCTCAAGAAGACCGTCTTACCAGAATTTCATGCTAAACTGTATTTATGGCACCTAGGATACTAGAACATATTGACAGAGATGAAGAATTTATATCATTGGCCAAATATGAAGAAGGAAGTGGACGATTTTATGGCTAGATGTTTGGACTGTCAACAGGTGAAAGAAGAATGTAAGCATCCAGTTCGATTACCACATCTGATTTCAATTCCAAAGTGGAAGTGGGAGGTAATTTCCATGGACTTCAACACAAGTTTTCTGAGGACATCTAGAACACATGATTCCATCATGGTTGTGGTGGACAAGTTGAAAAAGGTAGCACACTTCATTCTAGTGAAGTCTACTTATTCAACTAATGATGTAGCATAGGTATTCATCGAAGATGTAGTAAGGTTGCATGGTGTTACAAGGAAGATTATGTCAGACAGAGATGCTAATTTCATTTCCAAGTTTTGGAAGGCGCTATTTGTAGGTGTGGGGACAAAGTTTTCCTTAAGCATAGCTTAGCATCTCAAGACATATGTATAGACATAGAGCTTCAACAAGATATTGATGCAGGACCATCCAAACTTAGCCAGTAATGCGATTGTATGTTCACATGTTGTGGCTAACAAGAGATGGATCTTATTGACCTGAGTGGTAAAAATCAATTCTTAGGAGAGAGGGTTGGATCTCTCAAATTGATCTTTAATTCAATTATTGTAACAATTAAATCATTGTATTATTTTTAGAACATGAGATAAGTGTTAGGATAGGTGTGTATCAGATCTTGAAAATAGGGATTTAATAGTTGAGATGACAAAAATAAAGATTGAGTTGTCAATGTTGTTAGGATAGGATTTGATCCATAAAAGAGAGGAACAAATGTAATGATGGAGATTTGGATGGAATAGGAGAGTGTTACAGGGAAAAGTGTCTACTCAGAACTGCTTATCCCACTAAGGTGTGATAGCCACCTTAGAAACAAACAAAGTAAAGCTACTTTCGTTTTTCCTTTATGAAGTATAGATAGAGAAGAACAAAGAAGACTAACCTCTGTCTTGCACTAATCTCTTGGTTCGATTCCTCTCCTTCTTGATAGTCTTTCGCTACTTGTTCCCTTGCACGCCCAGCTTCACATAGTACTTGTAAGATCACAGTAGCATAGCACTATACAAGAACATGGATCTATAATCATAAACAATCTAGGATCAAATGTAAATTGACCATAAAAATGCAGCAAACATAAATGACACAAGAGTATGGAGGAAAACTTGAATAGCTTTTATTGATAAACAAGAAAGAGCCAAGGGGAGTTACAACCAGTTGTTCTGACCCAGGATCATCCTCTCAGCAAGGAAGCCCTTCTTCACCTCATACAAAGCTTAGATCACCCAACAATCTGATGTTTTATCTCAAGAAACCAACAACAATTCCTTACAATATGCAAAATTCCGGCCTCTGGATCTCTGGGATGAGGGATCCATATATAGATATCTGTAAGGGAGATGAGTCAGCTTGTGATTTTATTAGTGTCTTCCCTCTGATAGTTCTTTCTTCCACTTGGAGATTGATGATCTCTTACTCATCCTTGGTCGAATTCAGAGAGGCAAGTGTCACAGGAGAAGTTTCTGGAAGCTTCCATTGCCTCTCCACCTCGCGGAATGACACTGCCATTTGTCATTTCTCGCCCATCGCACCCCATAGAAGGGCTTTCTAAAATGCAATGCACCCACACAGTGTGTTTAGGTGAGATGCAACGCACTTTGCCTATGGAGCAGCTGAAATGATCCCGTTTTGACTAATTCTGAGCAGTTTTTCATGGAGAACTTCTGGGAGAAGCTGTAATCAGTTGACCTTGCTCCTTTAGGGGTTAGAACAATAGTTTTAGGGACTTAGGAGCCCTTTGTTTATGGACATTTTATGCTTGGGGTTGTAGTGCCCAAAAATTTCTATAACAGTTGCCCCCTAAAGCATGAGGTCGTTAATCTTTTGATGTCAGGTGAAATGCTTTATTATGAGGATCCGAAGTTCTTTCAAGCTGGGAGGAGACCTGTAATAAGATACAATACAATACATTATCTTCATAATATTTTCATGATATAGCTGAGGCGGGCATTCCCATGCTCGACTTTATAAATTCATTTTCATGTACATAGGACAGACAATCGTCTGAGTGTAGACTGATGATTCTGGTACAGCCATCATCCGTTTGATTGGATGATTATCTGTGCAGCAACAATGTACATTTAATGTCTTGATTTCCCTGAATATATATCGCAGCCCGGATGGAAGAAACTAGATCCAGGGTCTTCAATCTCGTTCGATCTTCACTCGAAGTACAAGTTGATCCATGTGAGAGATGTTCTGGAGTCGAACATGGAAAGACATCGCCTGATTACCAGCCAATGATGTAAGCTGTTAATAGGCGCGAGAGGAATCACCGATAATGATAATGACCCTCAAGGTACTGCAGTACAATTCACGTGGTGTGAATAAAGGACTTGGCGTCGAACACCACGTAAAATCTTTCGGTCGAAGGCCATTGATGTAAACCTGTCGCCGGAAGTGAGAAACTTGCCATTGAGGCATGCAAGCTTCAAAGTACTGAATGGGGTGTTCCTAGATCGACTTCTTGGATAATGAGTTGATGTCGACAAGAAGCTATCCGTCACAGGAGGGCCTTAATGAATCCCACATCAATGACACGGAACGGAGCAAATGATTTTAATGGAGGTGAAAACGATCTGGTGATATAAGGTTCAAGGTGGCAGTCATGAAAGAATGGAGTGTAAATGTATTGTAGCGGGTGATACACAAGTGAATTCTCTGAATGACTTCTCTTGAACATATCAGTGACACTGACGTGATGGATTGGTAGCGTTAACCCCAAATGTGGATGGTGTGATGGGACCATGGTGATGTGATCGGTGAATGAAACAACCCAACCCGACTTGGATGCGGAGTGAAAGTGTCATGTTAAAGAGCGACTTGCTACCAACAAAGTTTCTTCAAGTTTTCTTCCCAATTTTTCCCCAGTCATTGCCAACCAGTACCTATTTATTTTTGTCAAGCTTGAGGAGGATAACATATGCTTGTTCTATAATTTTCCCTTCGGGCAAACCCATCGCTATGTTTTAACGAGCCTAGCGAAAGTGAAACTCGTTATCGTCTATAGACAAGTTTTTCGCTATTAAAATTTTAACGAGTTTAACGACAAAGATAACTCGGTCCTTTTCAATTTTAGAGAGTCTGAAAAGGAACGTAAAGGAAACTCCAAAATTCCTTTTTCGTCATCTAATCCATTGAGTCTGAAAAAATATAAAACAATACAGAAGGGATGAATTTTTGATACTTTTAACGAGCCGAACAAAACAAGCGCTCGATCGTTTTGTGTAATAATCCCTCAAGTCCAAAAAGATTAAAATTTAGAGGAGGGATAGCACTTCTGGTCCCTTTAACGAGCTGGAGAGGCCAATGGCTCGACAATCTTTTCATATTTTACGAGTCATTTGAAAAGAGCTTAAAGGAGACTCGCCTTTTGAGGAATGAGTGATAAAATTTGGTAGCAACTGATTCCAGGTAAGGTTTGGAATTTTCCAATCACGGCAGTGTTACAAGGATGGCTAGTGAGATCACTCTTCGCAGTTGTTCCTCAAAATGGGTAAACAATCAAATGGAGGTGAATGATCGGCCAATGTAAAAGTGGAGGTGACGGTGCAAACACGACCAAGGCTTTAAAGGCTGAAGTATTACATTCACGGTGGTCATTTACCGGAAATTGGTTCATTTTTTAATGAGCTTAAACTCTGGAGGAGCATGTGCTCATTGCTTATGTTTATTTTTTAACGAGCATGAAGTCCGCGCTAAAACTGCTCGATTAATCTAGTCGTATCATAAGAATGTCCCATATATAAAAACAACAACTTTTAGAGTTTTCCCCCACATCCTTTCTTTATGCAAGTTAGGAAACGACCAATCCTGCGAGTTTAAAGGGTTAGAGGACCTACAAATTTAAAAAATAAATAGTCGCTCTTCGCTTGAATGCCAAAAGGTTTGCATGCCCCGAGGTATAAAACAGAGTTTCAAGGTTACCCCTTCTTTCTTCCGTTAAAACATTTGTTTTACCGAGAGAGGTCTACCTCTTACAGGTTACCAAAGATTGTTCTATTCACAGCGTAAACAAAACACTTCTTCGGTGATGTCTACCGAAATAAACAAAGGTGAGTGGCAATGCCTGCCAACTCACATAACTTTGACAAGAGAATCTTATTCTAGAATAACCCCCTCTTCTAATCACGGACGGGAGTACATACTAGTCATATTCTCTCATGGAAACCTACCCTATACCCAAAGTTTTCCTGCTGAAGCAGACCAGGGTGCATGCCCCCTGGGTTTCAGTCATGTCCCCCGAATCACTCGCGCTCATCAGGTGGACGGACTGGGGATTAATGAGACATTCCTTGTGTGAAAAGACCATTCAGGGATGGTATATGACTATTTGCTCTGTGTGATCTGGGAAATGAAAGCTGGTCCACGAGCTTGACCACTCTTCCTTCGTGCAGAAAATACATTACTCTAAAGAGTGAGGAGACAATCGCTCCCATGCATTAAATATAGTCTCGTCCAAGGAGTAGATTATAATCCAAGGGTCCTTGAACTACCATTACGTTCATTTGAATGGTTTTCCCTCTCAATGTTATGGGCACATTGGGAAGGATCCCTAATGGTCGACTGGTTCCTTTATCAAAGCCTGTTAGATTTCTCATCTCAGGCAAAAGCAATGGCGAACCAAGCGCTTTCCAAGCAGTCGAGGAAAGGATACTCACAGAAGCCCCTTCATCTATGATGGTACCGGCCATAACCATTCTATATATCTGAACAATGATTCGGAATGGTACACTAGCTGGTAAATGGGGTCTGCCTAGTTGATTCCAATCAAAGGAGACAACTAGGTTGCTTGGAGGTGGAACCGAATAGACGGCCGGGTATGACTCTGACGAACTTCGTTCCTGCGGTAAAGGAATGGGTAAATTGCCCTCATGTTCATCGGAGTCTGTGCTTACAAAAAGAATTTGGACGGTGTCATCCTTGTCCTCTTCGGTGACTGTATCATCTGAAGATGGAACCTCTGAAGGCAAGACTGGGTCAACTGCCGCCTCGACCTTTTGACTTTCGTCTGGTATGGGTTCAAGTGGTTTGTCTTCAATGATAGACGCTTCGGCCGACCATCTGGGTGGGTCAGCCGGTTTTTCAACTAGTGACGGACTCGGCAAGAGTTTTTTTATATCCCGGAGGAAGTCGTAACGGCGAAACTGGACGATCGTCTAAAACTATTTTCGCCTCATCTAAGAAGGGACAACGGTGGACGGCATGGTCGCTTTCGCACAGTTTACAAGGAAATCTATATTTTCCTTTTTGTCCTGGGGCTTCACTTTCACTAGTCGACGGTGTGTTTTCAACATGATCATCATAGGTTGACGACACCAGGTTGTGCAAACGAGGAGACCATTCCCTTAAGATCCGAGGGATGCAAGGACAATCTCTATGATAGTGGTCTCCTTTGCAAATGACACATGGCGATTTAGGCCTGGTCAGTGCAGTGTGTGGATTTTCGCTAGACAACGCTTGGTTGCCCCTTTCGCTTTTGGCTCCTTCTTCTTCTTCTCTTTCTTCTTCTTTTCCTTCTTCTTCTCAGGTACTTGACTTTTGGCTTTACCAGCTCTATCAAGTGAAGAAGAAGGAAGAGAGGAAGAATTGGAGGAAGTATAAGGTCGGTGGGTAACTCAGGACTCGTCTAGTTGCTGACTCAATTGTTCAGGAATTGCTGTGTTCTGAACGACAGAGGTTGAGAAGAGCCATACAGGCAAGCCGATTGTCAGTCCTAGAAGCGACAATGTGGCCATATGGGGTGCACCAACATCTCCCCAAGAGGAGAAGGGACTAGGATTTCCCCCAAGGGGAATTCCTTGGTTGGTGGATTCCATTTTCTCAACCCAAGATCAACGTAGGAAAGGGTGATAAATATTCAGTTTAAAATAAATTTTAGACGCTTTGACACAACTTGCTTTTTCAATTTTTAAGAGTCGAGAAAAAACAAAAGATGACTCTAGTCACCTTCGATTTTTAATGAGCCTGAAGTGACAAGTGCTCAGATGGACCTTTTCTGTTAAAGAGTCTAAAAAGGAACGAAAGGGACTGCTCTAGAAATCTAGGTAGAGGGATTACCAAACCAATCGCAAAACTGCAGAATACTTTTTACGGTATGGCAGTCAATCTTCCCAATTGCTGTGTTCAGTGCATTGCGATCGATAGGGCGGCAGACACGGATTCCTATGGATAAAGGATTAAGCCTATTTTGGTCTCCCAAAATATACTCGACGGTACGTGGGAGCACAAGTCCGTACTGGCACTTATCATCTCAAAGTGGAGGAATCACCCAACCATTAGTGAGAACAACAGTTACCAGGCTTTACGATGCCGGAATACGTCTCTAGCCTAGACTTCTAAATGTTGTGCATTAGGTTCCAAAGCGTTGTTAGATTCATTGAATTTATTTTATAGTTGATCTTGTTTATGAAGTTTTCCTTTCAGGTTCACCACAAGATGTAGTATAATTCCTAAAATGCAATCTAAGATGATAAACAATCTTTTTATCTTCTTTGTGCAATGAAAATCCTAGCTACTAAGGAAAAAAAGGTAAAATTCTTTCACAAAGAGCAAAGAGCACACTCTAAATGCACTTTCCTAAATCAAACCAATCAGACTGTCTAAATGCAAATGCACATGCATGTATTTGTTTTTGACTTTCTTAGTATATGAATGATAAAAAGAAAGTTGATGCACAAATCTGAATTTCTTTTCAAGCGACAATTATCAACAAGTTTCTTTTCGAAAGCAAAAATGGAGACAATCACAACACCTTACGATTTTGAAATGAATACTTGTTTTCGACACTAGAAAAATTACAAATTCAGACCAAAAAAAACAGTAACAAGATAATCGACTATCTACAGCAATCAAACTCTTTCCTATGATTGAAAACGACACTTGCGACACTTTCAAATCAAAGGAAGATAGTGCGATTATGTTACTTTTTGCAAAGGAGAACTGAAAATGACTCAACAAACACATAAAAACATTTACAGTTCTTTTGTACAAAGGAGGTGGAATAACAGCAAGAAAAAGGGGTTTCAAACAGAGATATACTGATCACAGGCAGCAAAATTCATGAATAGAACTGGAGAATGAATCACAGAAACCAAAACTAAACAATGCCTAGTCTGATCAATGCACCTGTAACACATGGAATTTGAAATGCAGCGCACCTACTACACTCGGGAAGTGCGCTGAATTTCAGATTCTCAGAACAGTACCTACGCTGGGCCAGAAACGAGACATTGCTTGGGTTCCGGGTCACAGTTTGCAGTTCAGTTCATGGGTTTTGGCCGAGCTAAAGGTAATAAGTAATGCAACAATCAGGGGTAGATCTAAGGAGGATCTAAGAGCTACCACAAGGGAAATCAAAGAGTTTGTGAATCAGTTGTTTAAATCATAAACAGATCCCGGAGATTGACTGAAGTGGCATTAGATCACCCAACAATCTAATGTTTTATCTCAAGAAACCAACAGCAATTCCTTACAATATGCAAAATTCTGGCCTCTGGATCTCTGGGATGAGGGATCCATATATAGATATCTGTAAGGGAGATGAGTCAGCTTGTGATTTGATTAGTTTCTTCCCTCTGATAGTTCTTGCTTCCACTTGGAGATTGATGATCTCTTACTCATCCTTTGTTGAATTCAGAGAGGCAAGTGTCACAGGAGAAGTTTCTGGAACCTTCCATTGCCTCTCCACCTCGCGGAATGACACTGCCATTTGTCATTTCTCGCCCATTGCACCCCATAGAAGGGCTTTTTGAAATGCAATGCACCCACACAGTGTGTTTAGGTGAGATGCAACACAGTTTGCCTATGGAGCAGCTGAAATGATCCTGTTTTGACTAATTCTGAGCAGTTTTTCATGGAGAACTTATGGGAGAAGCTGTAATCAGTTGAGCTTGCTCCTTTAGGGGTTAGAACAACACTTTTAGGGACTTAGGAGCCCTTGGTTTATGGACATTTTATGCTTGGGGTTGCAGTGCCCAAAAATGTCTATAACAGAGAGTCAGTGAGCAAAATATTGAGAGAGAGATAGGGTTTGTGAGTGAAATAGAGGTCAGACAACTTGTTGTAATCGAGCCGAGAGGGTCAAGACTCTGTAATTTATATTTTATTGAAATAATTGATTAAGTGTGGCGTTGTGTATTATTCTTGGTGTGAAATTCTCTCAAATCTGTGTATCAGCATTTTGGACCCTAATCAGGTATTATTTTCCATTTATGTGTTTTATTGATAATTACAGCCAAATAGCGTTAAGGGTTAATACTGAGATTAGGTGCTAAATCTTATTAAGTATATTTCTTAAAGGTTCTGTATTAAGCACATGGGTAGTATTTGAAAAGCAGTAAGTGGTATATTGTGTGGAAAACAAACGGTAAATGGTACTTTTCCAAATCGTGTGATTAAACTAAGGTGTTGACACGTAGCATGGAGAACCCACTTATCTCACATGCTCTCAACCTAATATCAATCACGCAAGTAATCACGTGAGATTGTGTGATAACCGTTGGATCGAATAGGACAACTCGATGGTGGAAATCAATCAGACTAGTTGGCAAGTGGATACGACGCGATATATGTTGGATTTGAAGAAGCCAGATCAATGGTGGAGATTGAAGCATTGAGGAGAAATAATTCAAAGTAGGAGCAATGGTGATTGGTCAAGCAAGTGGGACCCTCAAGAGAGAATACACATACAAAATATGTTTAACGTGTAGCTGATTGGTTTTTAAGTGAACCTTTAGTCTAATTCTATACTACCACATCAAGTTTGGTAACCATCCACATCATTTGGTATCAGAGCTCAAGGATTAAGTCTCATATAGTAAACATGCCACCTAGGAGAGGAGCTGGCATAGGTTGGGGGAGGCCTATAGTGAATGCAATTGTGTTGGAAGAGATTCGAAAACTACGTACAAGGATGGAGACAATGGAAACTACTCAAAGGAGAGCACCTGATGAAGGAGATGTCAGTGCTGCAGAGGAATCTTCTAAGGAAGAAGAAGAGGATGAAAGCGAAGCTACCAAAGTTCTAAAAATGTTGGCCAAAGTAAGTGGAAGACCAAAGGTGGAAATATCTCTGTATGACGGGAATCTCAATGTAAAAGATTTGATGGACTGGATCAGTTCATTGGACAATATTTCGACTATGAGGAGGTTGATGACAAAAAGAAGGTGAAATTTGTAGTTACCAGATTGAAGGATCATGCAGCTATTTGGTGGGATGAACTACAAACATCTAGAGAAATAAAGGGTAAGCCTAAGATCAAACAATGGGATAAAATGGTGAGTAGGTTGAAAGGTAAATTCATGCGAAAAGATTATTAGTTAAATCTTTTTAGACAGTTACAGAAATTGAGAAAAAAGGGTATGGTTGTCAAAGAATATACAGAAGAATTTTATAAATTGAGCATTAGAGCAGGACATGCAATAGATGACGCAGAAAAGGTACCCAAATACATCAATGGCTTGAGATAGGACATACAGGATGAGATCAACATGCTGAGTCTGAAGACAATTGAAGATGCCTATCAAGTAGCTTTGTGTAGAGCTGTAACAAGGGTCTTTTTCACCTCTAGTTATCTCACATTACAAGTCAATCCGGGAGCGTTTTGTTATTGTAAAGGGTATCTCAATTTGAGGCTATTTGTCAGAGTAATGCTTAGTAGTATAGGTCTAAGAAATACAAGAGTAAACGGATGCTAAGCTATGGCTAAATTACTTTTGCATAAAGAAATCACACGCGGCAACTTTATCAGTCAAGGGTACGGAAATAGTAACCCATCCCTCTAGAAACTGATGAAGGAAAAGGAATTAGAGTATGGATCATGGATCTGGGAGCATAATAGCGTCTGTTGTGTCTCACGACAGCCTTGATCCTCCTCCCACACCAAACCAATGAATGCAAGTAAAAAGGAACAGCAAGAAAGCAGAATGGAACGACAATTCAGAAATGGAACAACAGTAAAAGGAACGGCAGTAAAGAAACTAAATCTCACGAGTTCAACACTCTCAATTCTTGGCATCAACTTACATACAAAGAAAGAGCAATCTTTTGTACAAGTAGACAGCTTAATCAAATGGAACAGCAAATCACCATAAACAGGAAACGTCAATCATATGTACACATAATCTGAAATGATCACCAGTAGTCCACACACAACGTTAATTCCATCTTCTTATGATCGTCACTCCAACCATATGTAGCTAAAACATTCCACTTATAAATTCTGTAACAGAAGTGAACAACTCAGAACAATGTTATTTGATCAATTCTGGAAATATGATGTAAACTTGTTACAAAGATTTACAAAAGGAAAACTACTGATGAACGAGTATGGAACAGCATGTAAGTATATCAGATTATTAAGAACAATAAACAAACCACACAAAGCCAAACTGTAATGATACAATCAGCCAGTGTCCGTTGGAGCCGGGCCCTTAGCTTCCAATGGCACACCGCCGTAACTTACTTCAGATGCAGGGAGAAAGTAACACCAAATATATTATATTAACGCATCAATGATAGTACAGCAAAACTAAGTCTCAAAGAGACTCGATAGTCTGAGTTTAACCAACTGTGAAGTCTGTAAACAGAAAGTAAAGATACAAGATAATCAAAAGTCCCTGAAGTCTTCGATGCTGCCCCTTTTTATACAAGTAATGGCGGAGTTAACTAAACAACAAAATAATTGAAAGTAACGATCCCTCAGGATCAAAGATCCTGAGGGATTTGTTAAACTGTTAACTCCTCTCTTTTCTCTGCCTAGCCTTCCGAACTGACAGTCCTTCATCTCGTCCCGGATTGATCTGCCTTGATTTACTCGCCCTGGTCTGGATTTTATTTGGTTTTGGAGGGACAGCCGTTATCTCCTCATGGAACTCTCGTTTTGCACCGCGCCTTCCTACTTTTGTCTTTTCCTGCATAGAGAAGATAACTATTAGTGATTGGGTCATTTGTGCTCATTCTCATTACATTCTCCTTATTTTATAACAAAGAAAAGGTTACAACTATTGCTTGAAACACCACTAAGTTATTCGTTAAAACATACCTTACCAATGCTCTACACACCCCCCGGCTTACTCTGTTTCCTGGCCTCATGAAAACATTATAATTAACATGGAGAGCGGTAAGAGAATAGGCGGGAGAGGGCACCTCGTGAGGAGGTCTGTAACCATGGTGAGCAACCAGATTATCAAAGAATTGATTCAATTGATCTGCAGGCATATTATACAAGGCCTGGTACCCAGGTGCAGGGTGCCAAATAATTGGGCTACGGAACCGGTATCCTAACCAAGACGGCCCAGCTTGCAGAATGCGCTGGCCATAAAGGCTCAACCGTTCAGCAACCAGCTCAAAATTCTCGTATTTGAATGGCTCCCTGAGCTGGATGCTTGGGGTAGAAATCCGATAGCGGAATTTGGCAGCATCCAGGGCAGAATCCTTAATAGCCAGAAAGTATTCCAAGCTATTTCGGATCAAATCCTCATGCATGGGTCATAGCAGTTCTATGACGCCCGGGGTTCTCATAAGGCTTTTGTTTGATTGCCATAGGTGAACTGGGTCTCTAGGCTCGGCCCTGACCCATAGATCTAGGCTGTTCTCCTGCCTCTGAAAGGCATTGTAAGCCCTGAGCCACTTTAACTGATTGACCCCAAATGAAACAAAGGCTTGTAGCTGTATATCTCCCACGAAAGGGCCAGGGTTTAAATCAGTTTCCTGCTCAAGCACCATATTGTGAAAATAGAATTCACATAGTAACCGTTGGACCTTAACCCCATAATGTTTGCAACAATCAATAAAATCATTAACAATATTAATCTGAATAGGGGCACCTGCCCTGACAGCTTTTATTTTCAATCTTAAGTATCTTTCAAGGAGAAATAAAGCATAATTCTTTGCAGGGGCCCTGCAAGTCAAAACATCATTATACAGTGAACATACAGTGTCCAATTGTTTAATAACAGCATCTAGTCGACGTGTTACCTTGGCAACCTTTTCCTGTTCCTTCTGCCATCCTTCAAAGGCCTGACTCTCTGATTGACTCATGTTCCGCAGTTGCTGCTGCAGTTCTTCATGTTTTTCCCGAGGGATCATTTGTTCCTTTAACTGCTCAGCTTCCTGCTGCAACTCCTCGTATTTTTCCCGAGGGATCATTTGTTCCCTTAGCTGGTCAGCCTCCTGTCGGGCTTGCTTCATCTCGTGGTGCAAGGCCTTGGTTTTTGGATCCTTTTTCCATGATTTCTCAGAGGCAGGGAGTTTTACCTGGACCTTCATGTTTCGCTGCCTGGAATTCGTATCCCGAATTATCCCTAAAGGTGGTGCCTCAGTTTGGACTGCTTTGTTTTCCCTTTCTTTCTTAACATGAATAAAGGGGTACGATGGCCCCTCTGTAAATGGAATGTCGTCTTGCGGCTCGGTTTTGATTGGAACGGCAGTTGGTCCCAATGGGCTATTTGGAACAGCAGTCTGTTCCTCAGCGTCAATAGGAACGGCATTCTGATGTTCCATATCAGATGGAACGACATTTTGTTCCTCAGTGCTGGTTGGAATAGTCGTAGGTCTATCAGCGGAGTATTGACCTACGAGACGCCTATAAGCCCCTTTCCTTCTCATCTGACAGGACCCTGCTGCATTTGTCCTTCTTTTTCTCCTTATGGTCCTTCTTATTCTCAGACTGGCTTTCAAACTTCGAATTTTCTACCGAAGCTGGGCTATAATATTCAGCAGTCTCTGCTGTTTCTTTCTCAATTTCTTAATTTCTCTTGCCTCGGCAGTGGGCGCATGAGTGGCCCTTAGTTCTGCTCCTCTTTCATCGAGGGTTTCTTCTGGCATTCTGGGAACGAACTGTTCCCGACAAGCATTTTCATTCTCCACGTCATCAGCAGGTGGGTTTTCTTCTGGTGTCTTGGGAATGGATTGTTCCCGGTTGGTATTTACATTCTCTGTCAACAACAGGGAGGTTTTCTCCTCCTGCCATTTCTTCATGCAATTCTTCATGCGTCTCTTCCCCAGAGGGTCCTTCAGGAGGGTCTGCTGGACTGGAAGGTGAAGCATAATCTCCCAGGCTGGCCAAGATGGTGGCCAGCTCTTCTTCCTCCACGGGGACCTGTGGAGGGCTGTCCCCCAATTGTTCCATCTCCTCCTCCTGAATTGGCTGCTCAGTGGCTGCCTCTGGATAGTCGGCCTCGGCCTCAGAGTCAGAATTTTCATTTCCTTCCTCGACTTCTGCTTCGTTCTCAATTTGTTCCACATTTTCCCTCAAGGGTTCCTGTTCTGGCACTGGTGGCTCATCTGTTATTTCGATCGGTTGGTCAATGCTTAGCTGGATTTTCTCCAGCCTGCCTTTTATTCTTGCCAACCGAGCTGACTTCCTAGGCCTCTCGGGCTGTTCAGGTGTGCTGGCCACCTGTTCTTCCACCACCACCTTTCTGCGTTTTTCAGATTGTTCTGGCGTGCCAGAGAAATGCCTACGTTTCGAGGCAGCATGCTCTTCTGTGGCCAGTTCCTTATGTTTTTCTGCATGTCCATATGCTCTAGAGGAACGTTTTCATTTTACTGACTCCGTGCGTTTCTTGGGTTGCTCGGGTGTATCCGAGGGATGCTTGGGTTTTGGTGATTCTCTGGGCTCCTTGGGTGCTTCAGAGGTACTAGCGGGATGCTTAGCCTTTGGGGATGGTGATGCCACTCCCCCTCCAATTGCTGTAATAAGCTCCCCCCAGCTACTCTGCTGCTGAGTGAGACTGTAGCTCACTATCAGGCGGATCAACCCATGGTGGCTAACCACTGCGTCTTCATGGTGTGCCTTTTTCAGGCTCTGAGAGGCATCATGCAGTAATGAATTTAACAATGCAGGGAGATTCACAGAACATTTTCCTTTTAACACAGCCAGGAGCTTAAGGTGATGCGGTCTTACCACATCTTTTCGCCCCTCGCAGGTGATGTAGCTCTGCACCACCTTTGCCAATTCGCTCCAGGGTTCTCCTAGCGTTGCCGGCAGCACTCCTTTTCCCTTCACTGTTAGATTCTGTCCTTCGTCTTGGAAAATTTCTATGATCTTTTGCAACCTCTCTTTCTTTATCGTCCATATTGGTCCTGAGGCTGGTAATCCTGTTACTTCCGTGATTATTTCCTTCGTGACCATTATCTGCTTCCCACCCACTACGGAGTGTTCTTCCTGCAAATTCTGCAGGAATTCCATGGCCACAGTTTCATTTGATTCACACAGGCGGCTAAAATAAGTTAGCCACCCCGCCCTTTCTAGGATCTCCCGAGCAGCTTCGGAGACTACTAGCTCACTAGGCTCGCTTCTGATAGCCTTGCCTCCCATGGTTCTGTTTCGGGATCCTAGATGGAACAGCAATTACCTGTCGCAAAGAACGTAATCGCAGCAAGAAAAAAAACACAGAGCATCCATGAAAATTGATTGTAAATAACAACTTTTTGCAAAAATAGCATTGTCATGCCGTTAACCCATACCGTACCTTCGTACCATATCATTTCCGAATGATGTGCTAACACGTGGCCGGCGGAGTAATGAGGTCACCTCCCCCCTCGCAATATGATAGGTTGTCCCAGCCGTCAAATGGAGGAGGAGCCACCGTCCCGTCACCAAGTCATAAAGGAACAGCATATAGAGTTTTGCCATGTTTCAGATTAGACAAAGAAATACCGAGATCGAGGCAAAAGGTAGATCGCGTTTTGCATAAACCTGCGTGATGTGATGCAAAACAGGAGGATAGGATGTCTGGCACTCATATAAGGTCTGAGGTAGTCATAGTCAATACCTTTGCCATGATTGGTGGTGATAGATATTCATGCGACGTATCCATCAAAGTGTAAGATATAATTATTACGAGGATAGAAAGAAGTATTTGATATGATCCAAATTGGTGTATATATTACGACTCCGATACCATTAACAGAGCTCTGCTACCGACAGGTGTTCATAACCTTGGCAGAGTTGTTTATTTCACCCTGGAACCATGGTCCTTTGTGTATTTTTGAAGAGCAATTCTTGTCAAAATGCAGGCCATCATGCTGGCTTGGTAACCAGATAACCATGATGCCATTCACCAGAGAGGCGCGAAACGTGGGCAGGCCGGCTCGTAATGAGACCCCCTGTTCCAAGGTTTGTTTATGTAGTGAACCCGTTGGACCATATCCCTGGTGTGGTGGCCATGATGGGAATGCCACTTCGCTTCCAATCTTATGATCATAGTAGGCTGGTTCTTTAATGAAACCCCCTATCCTGCATTTGACAAATAATTTATTTTTTTTTTTTTTTTTTTTTTTTTTTTTTTTTTGAAACAGACTTTGCTCTTGTGTAATTACACATAAGGGTGGTTCAGCCCTCCTTAAGAGTGGGAATGGCAGAAGAAGTCTTGTCATCCCAATAGGAAGATATAAATCTTCTGTTCTTATTTCCAAGTAATAATAGAGAAAATTGTAGGAACTCAACATGATGAAATTTTCCAACAAGGCAGAGGAGGTGAGACCATGACAGCAAAAATGATGAGTGTGTGGATCCTTCCTTTGTTGTTGCATCAATACTAGGGCTGTTAAAGATAGCGATTTATGATATGCTGATCTTGATATATCCTGACTTTTATATTCATTGCATAAATGTATAGCTGCTACTTATGGCCTTGGAAAGAGGATGGACAACACATCCTTTATATGAAAGGGACAAGAGCATACTACTCCTTTTTGAAAGGGAGGGTGAGGAGGAGTTCATCTTATGCATTGCCTTAAAAAAAAGGGTAGCAAAAGCACACAAATGTTGTTTCCTTTGAAAAAGGAACAGCCAAAAATACTCAAGTGTTGTTCCTTTTTTTGAAAAGGAACAGCAAAAACACACAAGTGTTGTTCCTTTTGAAAAGGAACAGCAAAAACCCAAAAGTGTTGTTCCTTTTGAAAAGGAACAGCAAAACACACAAGTGCTGTTCCTTTTGAAAAGGAACAGCAAAAACACACAAGTGCTGTTCGTTTTGAAAAGGAACAGCAAAACACACAAGTGCTGTTCCTTTTGAAAAGGAACAGCAAAAACACTCAAGTGTTGTTCCTTTTGAAAAGGAACAGCAAAAACACACAAGTGCTGTTCCTTTTGAAAAGGAACAGCAAAAACACTCAAGTGCTGTTCCTTTTGAAAAGGAACAGCATGCACGAATACTAAAAACATATATACAAAATTTACAATCTTATATACAAGATGTGGTAATAAAAGATGAATTTCTTACTAATCTATAGGTGAGGAAGTTTTTGCTTCCTCGCCCATAATCTCAATGTTAGTATCTTGGCGTAGCTGCTGACAAAAAGATTCCCGAGTGAGCGGTTTACGATACAGACAAACTCGATGGCCGTTTACCTTAAATGTATATCCAGACCCATCGATTGTGATCAGAGTAAGGGTCCCATTGTCATGGACTTTTTGAATCTCGTATGGTCCCAACCAACGAGTCTGAAGCTTCCCCGGGAAATCCTGAAATCTAGAATCATATAACAGAGCCCAGTCTCCTTCATGAAATATCTTGTTTTTGATAAGCGCATCATGCCATTTGGCTCGCTGCTGTTGAATGAGTGCTGTATTCTGTAATGCAGAGAGCCTTATTTCATCTAATTCATTAATTTGCTGTAATCGATTTTTCTGTGCTTCACTTAAATCCAATCCGACTTCTTGGGCCGTTCGCAGCGTTTGGATCTCGAATTCTATAGGAAAAATGGGTTGCTTTCCAAACACTAAGTGATATGGTGAATAGCCGGTGGTGCTTCTCCATGTGGTTCGATAACCCCACAGTGCCTCGGGTAGTCGGGCGGCCCAATCACGCCGATGTGAGGCAACGGTTTTTGTCAAAATAGACTCTATTACCTTATTGCTACTCTCCACTTGCCCATTTGCCTGAGGATGGTATGGGGTAGTAATTTTATGCTGGACACGATAGTTATTGAGTGTTGCATCTAATTTATGCCCCACAAATTGTGGTCCTCCGTCTGTAATTACTTACCTCGGAAGACCATAACGTACAAACAAATGGAACAAGAACTGTATTACCGAATCTTCTGTAGCTCTAGGCAATGCCTCCGCTTCAACCCATTTGGTAACATATTCAGTTTCCACCAAAATGTAGGTTCTTTGGTTTGATGGCGGGCTGATGGGTCTGACGAAGTCCAGAGCCCAGCGTTCGAAAGGTTCGATCACTAATTGAGGCCGCAAAGGCATTTCATCGGCTGGACCAGGTCGTCCTGCACACTGACAGCTATCACAGGCCTGGACAAATTTTTTCGCATCCTTGAAAATTGTAGGCCAGTAATATCCCGTTTGTAATAATTTATGTGCTGTTCTTCATTCAGCAAAATGTCCTCCACATGGCCCGTCATGGCAGGCTTTCAAGATATCAAAGATTTCGTCCTCTCGAATACATCTTCTGATTTCCATATCTGCTCCTGTGTGAAACAAATAGCCCCCAACCCACGAAAATCGATTGCTTTTCTGAACAATCTGCTTCCGTTCATTGGGGGTTAAATGTTTTGGAAGCTTACCTACTGCAAGATAGTTAGCAACATCAGCGTGCCAGGGAGTCTGAACAGCGACAGCAAATAAGTGTTCGTCTGGAAATTGGTCCTCGACTGCCGCTGCTTCAACTGATTTTGGTATTCGTGAGAGGAAATCAGCTACAGGGTTCTCCTTCCCTGGTCGATCTCTAATTGTAATATCAAACTCCTGCAACAGGATCAACCACCTGGTTATTCTTCCATTTGTAACAGGCTTATTTGCTAAACACTTAATAGCAGAATGGTCTGTATACAAAATAACGGGATAGCCTGTAATATAGTGTCTAAATTTATTAACAGCGTGTATCACAGCTAAAAATTCTTTTTCGGTGACAGTGTAATTTAATTCAGCCGGAGCCAAATTTTTGCTGATGTAATAGATGGCGTATGGTCTTTTATCCTCTTCTTGGCCCAGAACTGCACTGATTGTTGTGTCTGAGGCGTCAGTTGAAATTTGGAATGGTAAACTCCAATTAGGTCCTCGGAGAACTGGAGCTGTAGATACCAGCTTCTTTAATTCTTTGAAGGCTCGATCACATTTCTCTGTCCATAAGAAGTCAACATTTCCAGTTAATGCATGTAAAGGTGCGGCAATATGTGAATAATGTTGTATGAATCGTCTATAATACCCAGAAAAACCAAGAAAACTGCATACCTCTGTTTGATTAGTGGGGGTCGGAATAAGCAAAAGTATTTGAATTTTAGCCGGGTCTACCTGAATACCAGCTGCTGAAATATAGTGTCCCAGAATGAGTCCTTCGGTCATCATCATGTAACACTTTTCGTGACTCAAGCAAAATCTGGTAGCGATGCAGCGCTGTAGGACTTTTTCGAGAGTATCTAGAGCTAGATCAAAGTCATCTCCATATGGTGTGAAGTCATCCATGTAGACTTCCAATCCATCATTAATTAAATCTGCAAAGATGCTAAGAACAGCCCTTTGGAATGTGGCTGGAGCATTACATAAACCAAAAGGTAAGACTCGATAAGCGAACGTTCCCCAGGGACAAGTAAAGGTAGTCTTATCTTGGTCTTCAGGGGCAATCTGAATCTGATTGTATCCGCTGAAGCCATCCAAGAAGGAAAAGAATTTCTTGCCTGCTAAGGTGTCCAGTACCTGATCTATGAATGGAAGAGGGAAGTGATCTTTTTGTGTGGCTTTGTTTAATTCTCTATAATCCACACAGATCCTCCATTTCCCGTTCTTTTTAGGTACTACCACAAGTGGAGAGACCCATTTGCTGTCAGAAATAGGATAAATAAAATCAACATCTAAAAGTTTCTGAAGCTCAGCTTTTACAACATCTTTTAAATGGGGGTTGAGTCTTCTTTGCGGTCGATGAACAGGTCTTGCATCTTTTTCGATATAAATATGATGTGTGCATAGCTGGGGATCAATCCCTTTCATATCGTGATAGTCCCATGCAAATTCCTCCTGATACTTTCGTAACAGCTGGATGAGTTTTGTCTCTTGATCTGGTGTCAGATTAGCGTTAATATTTAAAGTTTTCCCCAGTTCAATTTGCACTACTTTGCTATTAGCGACAGAAGTCACAGGTATAATTTGGTCATGTTCGTCTTTCAGAGGATCCTCCTCTAATTCGTTATCAAATGCCGCTTTTATCATAAAACATTGTGTATACGATGTGGATTCTGTTTGATTAATGAATTTATTGATGGCATCGTCTTCCGTTTGATCTTTGAAATCTAGCGCTTCCTGGACTGTTAATGGGGGTCTAATATTGTCAGTGATATATGAGGCAGGGCGCAGGTTGGTTCTCATCATCGTGATGCTTGGCTGCGCTGGAGGGTACAAGATTAAATTTTTGATATCCGGCCCTCTGGTTATGGTCATGTTTCCCTGCCGGCAACCAATGTAGGTGTCAGCAGTAGCGAGCCACGGTCTACCTAGAATTAGCGGATGTCCATCTAGTCGGGTTTTCGGATTAATTATCAGGAAATCGGTCAGGTATTCCCAGGAATCCACTGAAACCATGACATCATACAAGGTGCCTTCTGATCTAATTATTGATCGGTCAGCTAGTTCTAACAAAGTGGAAGTAGGTTCTACCGATGTAATTCCGAGCTTCTGGCAAGTCGATGTTGTCAGGATGTTAATTGCAGCCCCTAGATCAACTAAGATGTTGGTCAAGGTCTGCCCATAGATTTGAACAGTGACAATTGGGTTTCCAGGGTCCTCGTATTTAACTGGTGTTTCTTTTCCTGATAGGAGGTCGGATAAGGTGCCGACTACCTGGACTCTTGGGTTAGAGGTTACATTTCTTTTTTATTTTCTGCTACACGGGTCTTTTATGGTTTTTGCATATATGGGGATATCCTGTATAGCTTGAAGGAATGGAATTCTTATATACAAGTTTTGTAGTTCTCCCAGAATATCAAAATCTGGATATTGTGTTGGTCGTGGAATGGCCAATCGTTCTGGGAAAGGTGGAGGAGATGTAATTACTTACTGATGAGCCTGGTCTTTATTTACATCTTCCTGTTGTGACGGCTGTTCTATAGGTAACTGATCTTCAATGTGAGTTGTTCTATGTCCCTCAGTTTCTATTATTCGCCCAGATCTTAACTGAAGATCATTGCACTCCCGCAGATTAGATTCAATCTCTGAGGATTCTATAATTTGAAGAGATTGAACTGGTCTATTATTTGGATTGGGGTTGGGTTGGGCTGGGAGCTGTGGTCTCAGATTAGGCTGGGGATTTTGTTGTAAGGCTGGCAGAGTTGGTTGAGGGAGTGGAATTGATCCTGCTGGCTGATATGTCGATTTTGGCCAGCTTGTCTGCCAGGGTGAACCTTGCGAAGTAGAAGGGGTCCACTACGGAGGATATGAATTATTCTGCCAATATGGTGGGGGATAAGGGAAGTTTGGCCAACCAAATTGGGTCATCCAAGGATTCGGAGTAGGAAATATTTGAGGTGACCAATTCGAAAACGGGGGCTGAGACTGGTTTTGCCACATATTCTGTTGCTGAGCATTGAACTGCGGGGGTTGAAAAGAAGAGGAGGGGTCTGAAAACATACCAGATTGCCTAGGCTGCCATTGACGACGCTGGTTAATAAAATATGCTGATTCTGGCTCCTCTTCTGCTTCTTTGTATACTGCCTTCAAACCAGGAAGTGAGGGGCAGCTTTCAGTCAGGTGGTCCTTGGTACAGATAGCACATATTTGGACTGTATCCAGCGGGCATTCCTTGTGGCTATGTTTCTTCCTGCATCGAGGGCAGAAAACCGCTAGATTCTGTTCCGCCTCTGCTTGCTTCTGTTTAGCCTACACAATATCAAGCTGTGTAGTTAATGTCCCCAGGATATCAGTTTTAAAATTTTCTAGCAAATTTCCAAGTTCCACACGTGTTACTCCCTCTGTTGATGTTCTGTTATCTCTGGTAAAGCGATCATATTCTGCTGGTTTTATCCTCGTGCTGCCTCTTGAGCTCCTGATACACAGATCAATGATATCAGCAAAATTTTCCTGATAAATGTCTCCTTTCCCCATAATATTCAACGTTTCAATCCATTGTTCTTTCATACCTCTAATTAATGCGGTTTTCAACACGTTATCAGGTAGAGGTAACGATGCATAGGGAGATCTTTGCAAGTTATATTGGAAACGTTCCACATATTCTTCTAGAGTTTCGTTTGGTCTGGCTGACATTTGAAAAATTTCATCTTTTAGTTCTCTTGACCTACAGTAATCCTGATATTTCTTTAAAAAGGCTTCTTTCATTTGATCCCAATTGTTAATAACCCCACCACCTAAGCCCATAAACCATCTTAAAGCAGCCCCTTTTAATGTGGAGGGGAACAATTTTAATTTCAGGGGATCGGTGGTGTAATCGTATCCTCTACATAATACATCAAATTCGAACAAGAATGCATCCGGATCTTCTGATGTAAGGCCATGAAATGTGGGGATATGTTGGAGAGGGATAGCTTTCATGGGCGCATTTGCTGCAGAATCTACTATAGGATATTGCAATGTGGAGGTCTGGGTGTTTGGCTGATTCTGCGCCATGGGATCGAATATATGCCAGTAATCTTCAGGAATTTCCAAGAGAGTGTTCCTTGGTTGAGAAGGGGTAGTCTTAACAGGGATTGTTTTGACAACACTCCCTTTATCAGGGATAATGATGGTCCCAACTGTCTGAGGTGAATGAATTCCTTCAACGAGGATTTTTGTAGCGCTTCCTTTATCCGGGCTATTTAAAGGCTGGTTTGGTTCAATAGGAGATCTAGGTTCCCCGATTTCCCCTGTTTCTCCTCCTCCTTCGCAAAGGTTACTAAGATTCCCTTCGTGCAATAGTCCAGGAGTCAAATTTTCAATTTCTTGAAAGTCCTGCTCCTCTGTTTGACTGTGCACTTCAACAAAGGCTTCAGATGGTGATCCCGAGGCCTGAAGGGAACTAGTAGGCTGTTTAGAATTGATTTTCCTATAACCTACTGATGGCTGAGATTCGGCTTTCTTATATATTTCGTTTATGAAGGTCGTTCGTCCAAGGGTCACCGGCCCCTTGGCTTTGGATGGAGGCTTTTGATATTTCTCTGGCTTTTTCTGCTTAGTCATGCACTCCAATTAAACTGCTAAATCCTATTTAACCAATCAATTCTGCTAGGAAAGCGGACGGTGGAGCAGGGCTTTTACATGCTCCGTACGAGGTTCTTACCTTCTGTTTTTAAAATCCAACTCTCCCCTAGCAGATTCGTACACTACCCTATTTAAAAGACAAATGGCTATACCCTTTCCTCGGCACCGGCGCCAAAATGTAGAGCTGTAACAAGGGTCTTTTTCACCTCTAGTTATCTCACATTACAAGTCAATCCGGGAGCGTTTTGTTATTATAAAGGGTATCTAAATTTGAGGCTATTTGTCAGAGTAATGCTTAGTAATATAGGTCTAAGAAATACAAGAGTAAACAGATGCTAAGCTATGGCTAAATTACTTTTGCATAAAGAAATCACACGCGGCAACTTTATCAGTCAAGGGTACGGAAATAGTAACCCATCCCTCTAGAAACTGATGAAGGAAAAGGAATTAGAGTATGGATCATGGATCTGGGAGCATAATAGCGTCTGCTGTGTCTCACGACAGCCTTGATCCTCCTCCCACACCAAACCAATGAATGCAAGTAAAAAGGAACAACAAGAAAGCAGAATGGAACGACAATTTAGAAATGGAACAGCAGTAAAAGGAACGGCAGTAAAGAAACTAAATCTCACGAGTTCAACACTCTCAATTCTTGGCATCAACTTACATACAAAGAAAGAGCAATCTTTTGTACAAGTAGACAGCTTAATCAAATGGAACAGCAAACCACCATAAACAGGAAACGTCAATCATATGTACACATAATCTGAAATGATCACCAGTAGTCCACACACAACGTTAATTCCATCTTCTTATGATCGTCACTCCAACCATATGTAGCTAAAACATTCCACTTATAAATTCTGTAACAGAAGTGAACAACTCAGAACAATGTTATGTGATCAATTCTGGAAATATGATGTAAACTTGTTACAAAGATTTACAAAAGGAAAACTACTGATGAACGAGTATGGAACAGCATGTAAGTATATCAGATTATTAAGAACAATAAACAAACCACACAAAGCCAAACTGTAATGATACAATCAGCCAGTGTCCGTTGGAGCCGGGCCCTTAGCTTCCAATGGCACACTGCCGTAACTTACTTCAGATGCAGGGAGAAAGTAACACCAAATATATTATATTAATGCATCAATGATAGTACAACAAAACTAAGTCTCAAAGAGACTCGATAGTCTGAGTTTAACCAACTGTGAAGTTTGTAAACAGAAAGTAAAGATACAAGATAATCAAAAGTCCCTGAAGTCTTCGATGCTGCCCCTTTTTATACAAGTAATGGCGGAGTTAACTAAACAACAAAATAAACTGTTAACTCCTCTCTTTTCTCTGCCTAGCCTTCCGAACTGACAGTCCTTCATCTCGTCCCGGATTGATCTGCCTTGATTTACTCGCCCTGGTCTGGATTTTATTTGGTTTTGGAGGGACAGCCGTTATCTCCTCATGGAACTCTCGTTTTGCACCGCGCCTTCCTACTTTTGTCTTTTCCTGCATAGAGAAGATAACTATTAGTGATTGGGTCATTCGTGCTCATTCTCATTACATTCTCCTTATTTTATAACAAAGAAAAGGTTACAACTATTGCTTGAAACACCACTAAGTTATTCGTTAAAACATACCTTTCCAATGCTCTACACTTTGAAAGCAGAGGAGAAGATGTTGAGGAAACAAAATTAGAGGAACAAAGGGAAAAGTTCAGCAAGAGGTAGACGAACTACCAGATCAAGATTTCAGCACCCTCAGGGTGAAGCAGGAGGTTCAAGTTATAGACCACCACAGAGAGGAGACTTTAGTAGAGGAAGACTTGCACCTAGAGGAAGTGGCCAAGGAAGAGAAATTCAGTGTTATACATGTGGAGAATAGGGACATGGATCATGGGACTGTCCTCATAATAAAAAAACAAATCAGTGGAATGTGAAAATGGCTGAGGCAAAGGAAGATAAACCTAAAATTGTAAATAAGGAAGAATCACCCGGAGTAGGAGAATCCTTGTTATTAAAAAGGGTATTGCTTAAAGCAGAGAAAGAGACAGGAGAACCATCTCAGAGAAAGAGTTTATTCAAAACTACATGCAAGTCCAAAGGAAAATGTTGTAAAGTGATAATTAACAGTGGAAGAATTGATAACCTGGTTTCTACAGAAATGGTGGACAAGTTAGGATTAGTGAAAACAGTACACCCTACTCCTTACAAAGTATCGTGGCTACAAAGAGGACATCAACTTATTGTGACAGAAAAATGCAAATTAGAAATCCAGATTGGTACTTATAAGGATGTGGTATTATGTGATGTAATGCCAATGGATGTATGCTATGTATTGCTGGGAAGGCCTTGGCAGTTTGATTGGAAATCCATACATGATGGGAGAAGAAACACCTATACTCTAGAGAAGGATGGGAACAAACATACACTACTGCCATTGAAGAATAAAGCAGACAAAGAAGCGCCTAGAAACAGTGTTACACTGATAAGTGGGAAAGAATTGCTGCAAGAAGTAAAGAAGGATGAACAGATACATTTTTTTGTCATAAGGAGACCTAAAGTAATTTTGACTTCCACAAACTTAGATTATTTATCTTAAGGAATCAAAACTATGTTGAATGATTTTGCTAATATTATTGTGGATGAGCTACCAAATGCATTACCACCAATCAGGAGTATTATTCATCTATTTGATCTAATACCTGGAGCAAGTTTTCCAAATGAAGTAACATATAGGTTAACTCCTCAAGAAAATGCAGAAGTTGGGAGACAAGTGCAAGAACTGATGGATAAGGGATTAATCAAAGAGAGTCTTAGTCCATGTGTTGTACCAACAGTACTTAGTCCAAAGAAAGGAGGTGAATGGCGCATGTGTACTGATTCCAGAGCCATAAACAAGATTACTATCAGGTATAGATTTCCTTTACCACACATGGATGATTTGATGGATTGTTTAAGTGGATCAAAGTATTTTACTAAAATAGATCTGAAGAGTGGATACCATTAAATAAGGATTAGAGAAGGAGATGAATGGAAGACTGCATTTAAAACAAATATTGGGCTGTATAAATGGTTAGTGATGCCTTTTGCACTAACTAATGCACCCAACACATTCATGAGATTGATGAATGAAGTCTAGAAGGAATATGCAGGCAAATGTTTCATTGTTTATCTTGATGATATTCTAGTTTTCAGTAGAAGCAAAGAATAACATCTGAAGCATCTTAAGTTGGCTCTAAGAACTCTGTAGAAAGAGAAACTACTGATAAATCTTAAGAAATGTAGTTTCTTGAAAGAAGAATTAATATATTTGGGGTTTATAGTTTCTAAAGAAGTTCTGAAAATGGATCCAGAGAAAGTCCAAGCAATTTGGAACTGGCCTATTCCAAGAAACATATTTAAGGTTAGAAGCTTTCATGGTCTTGCAAGTTTTTATAGAAAATTTATCAGAAGTTTTAGTCAGATTTGTGCACCAATTATTGAAACAATCAAAGAGACTAATCATCCATTCAAGTGGAAAGAAGTAGTAGACCGAAATTTTAAGTTGTTGAAGAAGTACAGAAAAACTAGTTTTAACTTTTCTTGATTTTGGAAAAGTTTTTCAAGTTGAAACTGATGCTAGTGGAGTAGCAATTGGAGCAGTTCTAAGTCAGGAACAGAGACCAATAGCATACTTTAGTGAGAAACTAAATGAAGCTAAGAAGGAATATTCTTCTTATGATAAATAATTTTATGATATTATGCAAGCTTTAAAATAATGGAGACATTATTTACTACCAAAAGAGTTTGTATTGTATTCAGATAATCATGCATTACAGTTCATAAACAACCAACCAAAATTAAACCAGAAGCATGCCAAGTGGCTAGAATTTTTGCAGAGTTTCACTTTTTTGATAAAAAATACAAGTGGTAAGTTGAACAAAGTTGTTGATGCTCTAAGCAAGGTAAATTTCATTGTGCAAGAATTAAGAGTTGGTGTTGTAGGATTTGAAGAAATGGTTGATATGTATAAAGATGATGTAGAATTTAAAAATATTTATGTAGTTGTACAAAATCCAGCAATTTATAATAGAAGGCAGTGGTTAGATTATCTTATCCAAGGAGGTTTACTATTTAAAGGTAACACACTATGCATTCCCAAATGTTCTATGAGGGAAAACATAATCAAGGAGAAACACAGTGGAGGGTATCTGGGCACTTTGGACAAGACAAAACCTTTGCTAAGGTAAATCCTTTTTAGTACTGGCCAAAGATGCAAACCGATGTTAGGAAATTTTTTGAGAAGCGTAGGATCTATCAGCATGCTAAGGGGAGAAGCCAAAATACAGGATTGTACCAGTGATTACCAATACCAGACCAACCATGGGATGCAGTTAGTATTGATTTTGTTTTGGGATTACCTAGAACTCAAAGAGGAAATGATTGCATTTATGTTGTGGTAGATATATTTTCAAAAATGGCACACTTCATTGCATGCAAAAAGACTAGTGATGCAACACATATTGCTAATCTATTTTTTTTCAAAAGTTGTAAGGTTACATGGATTGCCTATAAGTATTGTGTCTAATAGGGATACAAAGTTTGTTGGGAATTTCTGGAGAGCTCTTTGGAAGAAACTAGGTGCCAACTTTAGTTTCAATTCCGCATATCACCCTCAAAGAGATGGACATACCAAAATGGTAAATAGAAGCTTGGGAAACATATTGAGAAGTTTAGTGTATCAAAATCCTAAGCGGTGGGACTTAGCACTTGCTCAAGCTGAGTTTGCTTATAATGACACTCCAAATTGAAGTATTGGGATGAGTCCATTTTAGAATTTTTTTGGAATGAATCCAAGAGGGGTGTATGAGCTCAAAAATTTGGGCAAATAGGAGACAAGAAGTGCAAAGGCTGAAGAGTTTGCAGAGTAGATGCAGAGACTACAAGAAGATTTCAAAGATAGATTGTAGGATAGAAGTGGCAAATACAAAAAGATAGCTGATATGAGGAGGAAAGAAAAAGAATTCGAAGTGGGAAATCTAGTGATGGTGTACTTGAGGAATGAAAGATTTCCTGTTGGGACTTATAATAAACGAAAGATGAAAAATATAGGGCCATGCATAATTGTGAGGAAGTTTTCAACCAATGCTTATGAAATTGAGTTTCCAAAAGGGATTGGAATATCACCTATCTTCAATGTTGCAGATTTATATTAATACAAGGAGAAAAAGGCAGAGTTACAGAAGGAACCTATAGAAGATGAAGTTCAGACATTAAATTGGGAAGAACAAATGCCAAAGAAAATCAAGAAAGAGGTAGAAGATGTTTTGGAGAAAAGAGTATCCAAAAGAACCCGAGGACAAGATTATTTTCAATATTTAGTCAAATGGAAGGGACAACCAATGGAGGATGCTAGTTGGTTAAAAATAGCATAATTACAAAAGTATGGAGTAAACCCTGAAACATTGATCAATGATTGTTTTCTTCCCGGGAGTCTGATGTTGGAGCATCTAGACTTAGCCAACAATGTGATTCTATGTTCACATGTTATGGCTAACAAGAGATGGATTTTATTGACCTGAGTGGTAAAAATCAATTCTTAGGAGAGAGGGTTGGATCTCTCGAATTGATATTTACTTCAATTATTGTAACAATTAAATCATTGTATTATTTTTAGAACGGGAGATAAGTGTTAGGATAGTTGTGTATCAGAGCTTGAGAATAGGGATTTAATAGTTGAGATGATAAAAATAGAGATTGAGTTGCCAATGTTGTTAGGATAGGATTTGATCCATAAAAGAGAGGAAAAAATGTAATGATAGAAATTTGGATGGAATAGGAAAGTGAGTAAGTGAAAGATTGAGAGAGAGATAGGGTTTGCGAGTGAAACAGAGGTCAGACAAGTTGTTGTAATCAAGCCGAGAGGGCCAAGACTCTGTAATTTTTGTTTTATTGAAATAATTGATTAAGTGTGGCATTGTGTATTATTACTGGTATGAAATTCTCTCGAATCTGTGTATCGGCATTCTGGACCCTAATTGGGTATTATTTTCCATTTATGTGTTTCATTGATAATTACAGCCAAATAGCATTAAGGGTTAATACCAAGATTAGGCGCTAAATCTTATTAAGTATATTTCTTAAAGGTTTTGTATTAAGCACGTGGGTAGTATTCGGAAAGTAGTAAGTGGTATATCGCGTGGAAAATAAATGGTAAATGGTATTTTTCCAAATTGTTCGATTAACCTAAGGTGTTGACACGTAGCATGGAGAAACCACTTATCTCGCATGCTCTCAACCTAATATCGACCGTGCAAGTAATCACGCAAGATTGCACGATAACCATTGGATCGAACGGGGCAAATTGACGATGGAAATCAGTCGGACTAGTTGGCAAGTGGATACGATGTGATATCCGTTGGATCTGAAGAAGCCAGATCAACGGTGGAGATTGAAGTGCTCAGGGAGAAAGAAGTCAAAGTAGGACCGACGATGATTGGTCAGGAAAGCGGGACCCTCGGGAGGGAATACATGTACAAAATATGTTGAACACGTAGCTGATTGGTTTTTAAGTGAACCATTAGTCTAATTCTAGACTACCACATCAATTTTGGTAACCATCCACATCAGATATTGGAGGACATATTGAGGATGTATGTGATGCATCAGTAGAGGAGATGGGAGGAATAACTTCCATTTGTTGAGTTTTCTTACAACAATGGGTGTGAGGAGTCACTAAGGATGAATTTGTTTCAGGCACTATATGGGAAAAGTTGTAATAATCCCATCAGTTGGAGGGATCCATTAAACATGGTATTGATAGGATCGGACATGTTGGCAGAATGGAACAGGAAATGTAGGTTATCAAGAAGAATTTAAAGGTAGCACAAGACATTAATAAAATTTAAGTAGATCGAAACAAGATGTTTAAGGTATTTTAGGTTGGGGAACATGTGTATTTGCACATCAAGCTCAAGAAAATCTCCTTGAGGATTGGATCATGTGCTAAGTTGGCACCTTAGTTTTTTGGACCTTTCAAGATTCTTAAAAGGATTGGACCAGTAGCCTATCGACTTGCACTACCTCTGACAGTGAAATTACATGATGCTTTCCATGTGTCATTGCTTAAGTATGTTAAATATGTTAATCATGTGATTGACTGGTCTATATTAGAGGTGGAGCTAGATAGATAATTCCATTGGGAAACTTAGTGTGTATTGCAAAGAAATATTCTCATTCTTTAGAACTGTGAAATCAAGCAGTTTAAGGTGTAGTGGAAGAACTTTGAGCCCAATGAGGCTACATGGGAGATGGTCAACCAGATGCCAGCTATGTATGCTTCTCTATTCACTGGTTGAGAAAATGTTTTTGGCATATGTTTTGGTGTGATGTTCTGGTATATTTATATATGTATATGGATGTAAATACCACCATGAGATGTGTTATAAAGCTCCAATAATAGGTATGGGTGTCATGTCATTATGGATGTCATGTTGTTATGTTGTCATGTTGGTTTTCTTTCAGCAGGTTGATCATTGTAAATACTACATCGAGCTAAGTTATAAAGCTCCATGGAAAGTATGTTTTTCTTTTCAGCAGTCTTATTGGTTGTAGGTGTCATTGAACATCAAGGATGGTGTTTCCCTAAGGGGGAGGGTCCTGCAATATCCCTAGACAAAATTCCATGTAATAAAATTAATAAAGGCAAAATAATAACTAAGGTCATGGGACACGTATTCCAAGTTGAATGTTGGGAAAAACATCCTAGTGTGGATGATCATTTTATTTATTATGGCTAAGGAAATTGTAAAAGGTAAAGGAAAAGGCTTTGGAAAGGCATGAGGCATTAATTGAAATTTAATTTATGTAAATAATGGAAATTAGGAGAAAAGGAAGGTGAAAGGTCACAGGTTGCATGTGAGGAGGAAAATGAATGAAAATAATGGAAATTTAAAGACAATAGAGACCTCATTAATAAAAAAGGCTTCCGAGGACCAGTTGGTACCTTTTTTCAGTTTAGTTTTGGAGCTCTCTCTCTATTCTCTCTCTCACAATCTTGGAAACTTAGAGCATTCTTGGAGCACTCTAGCACTAGATAAGGGAAAGAAGAAAAAGGACAAAGAAGGCAACTGGAAGAAAATATCAAACAAGGAAGAACAAGATCAAGAAACTATAGTGGGATTCCTTGCAAGTATCGATTTTCATGTGTGATTTCCTTGCTAGATTTGGCATGCATGGTAGATGCACATGTGCATTGGGTTCTCTTCCTCTCGTTGGCATGGGTATTTCTAGGCGTGATAGAGTCCTCCATCCTTGCCTTTCCATTTCTAGATAGACATGGTGTAATGGGTTCTCTTTTATTTGGTTAATTTGGATTGGTGAATCATTTCAAAACTAAGTGAGATGGTATTTGAAGAAGAACACAAGGCCTAGGAATCCCTCGACCGGAAAAGGTGGGATTATAGTAAATCCATATTTTGTGTACCTCGGTGTAGAGCTGTAACTAGGGTCTCTCACACCGCTAATTATTCCACATTAATAAGTCAATCCGGGAACATTTTGTTATTGCAAGAAGTAGCTCAATCCGAGGCTATTTGTCCGAGTAATGCTTAGTAGTACAGTGTTCGGAAGATTCAAAGGAAAACAGATGCTAAGCTGTAACTAAACTAACCCAAAAGATAGAATCACACAAAACAGTTGATCAGTCAAGGGTACGGAATCAATAACCCATCCCTCTAGAAACTGATTAAAGAAGAGAAATTAGAGCATGGACTAATAGGTCTGGGAGCTGAGCAGTGTCTTGCTGAGGCTCACTACAGCCTTAGGCCTTCTCTCACACCAAAACAACGAAGGCAGGTAAATAAATCATCGGAAAGTAAAATGGAACAGCAAAACAGAAATGGAACAGCAGTAAAATAGAATAACAATAATCAAATGGAACAGCAATCCGTAATGATTTATGGAACAACAACCATCACCTGTATGTACATGTTCTACACTAATATAGCAATTTGAGAGTATTGAATGATACAACTATGTTTCTAAACAGAATGACGCTACTCTTCAAATCCCACAGATATTGTTTCACATAAATCCAATGTCAGTAACATTCATACCAGTACTCTGTTACAGAAATGGCTGAATAAAGATACGATTCGACCCTGTGTAAATCCAATTATACAGTGCAAAGTCTTTACATAGAGAAATCATTCATTCATTAAACATAATAGAGCATAGCGTATCATATAAAGAATTCATCAGACTGCTAAGTAATAAAGATAAACAAACCACACACAAATCACCGTATAATGATACAAAAGCAAGTGTCCTTCGGAGCCGGGCCCTTAGCTGCCAATGGTACACTGCCTTAGATTACTCTAGACGCGGAGACGGAATAAACACCAAGTCTTTTATATTAATCGCATTCACAAAAGTATAACAAAATCAGGTCTCAGTGAGACTCAATGATTAAAGTTTGTTCTGGAACTGTAAAATTACAAAAACAGTCGTCTTTGCTTAATGATGTTGTGCCATTATATAAAAGAAATGACGGAGATATCTAGATAATCAGAGATAAGTAAAGCAGCGATCCCTCAGGATCGAAGATCCTGAGGGATTCGCTAATCGTTCAATCTTTCTCGCGTTCGCCGAGGCGGTATCCCGCATTCTTTTCCTGGACTATTCAATTCCGATTTTGCTTGATCGTGTCTGCATCCGGTTCCCTACTGGAGGAACAACAATTATTTTTCCTCTGCTTCTCGCTTTTGGGCGGGAACTCCTTGCTTGCACGTCTTCCTGCATAGAAAATGTCAATTATTAGCACTTGAGCTTCCTTTGTCTATTTTTGCACATTTTATCAAAATCCTTTATCTTCTTTGAATTCCTCATGCAGAAAAGGTTACAATTATTATTGAAAAACCACTAGATTGCTTGTCAAAAGCATACCTTCCAGGTGCTCCACACACCCCCCTACTTACCCTATTTCATGGCCTCATGAAAACATTGTAGTTGACATGCAAGGCGATGAGAGAATAGGCCGGAGAAGGGATCTCGTGAGGAGGCCGACAACCGTGATGAGCAACTAGATTATCAAAGAACTGATCTATTTGATCTGCAGGCATCTCATACAAGGCCTGATACCCGGGTGCAGGGTGCCAAATAATTGGACTGCGAAATCGATACCCCAACCAGGATGGCCCTGCTTGCAAAATCCGTTCCCCATAAAGGTTCAACCGGCTTGCAGCTAGCTCAAAATTCTCATATTTGAATGGTTCCCTGAGTTGGATGCTTGGACTAGAGGTCCGGTATCGAAATTTTGCAGCATCGAGGGCAAGATCTTTAATAGTCAGGAAATATTCCAAACCATTTCGGATCAAGTCTTCGTGCATGGGTCCTATTATCTCGATGACACCTGGGATCCTCATAAGACTCCTATGCTCTCTCCATAGCGTCACTGGGTCTCTAGGTTCAGCTCGTATCCACAAGTCTAGGTTATTTTCTTGTCTCTGGAAGGTGTTATAAGCTCTGAGCCATTTCAGCTGATTAACCCCAAATGAGATGAAGGCTTGGAATTGTATATCGCCAACAAAGGGGCCAGGATTTAAATCAGTTTCCTGGTCTAGCACAAGGTTGTGCAAGTAAAACTCGCACAATAACCTTTGAACCTTAACCCCATAATGCTTGCAACAGTCTATAAAATCATTAACAGTGTTGATGTGGATAGGTGCTCCTGCCCTAACGGCTTTTATTTTCAATCTCAAATATCTTTCAAGCAAAAATAAAGCATAATTTTTAGCAGGGGCCCTACAAGTCAAAACATCATTATATAAGGAACACACAGTGTCCATCTGCTTAACAACACTATCTAATCGACGAGTTACCTTAGCAACCTTTTCTTGTTCCTTCTGCCACCCCTCAAAGGCTTGGCTTTCAGATTGACTAATACTCCGAAGTTGCTGTTGTAATTCTTCGTATTTCTCCCGGGGGATTGCTTGCTCTCTTAGTTGTTCAGCTTCTTGTTGGGCTTGCTTCATCATCCTGTGCAAGTTTCTCGTTTTTGGATCCTTTTTCCATTGGGCCGTAGAGGCCGGGAATTTTGCTTGAAACTTTTTATTGCGCTGTTTAGAGTTCAGAACCCGAATAACCCCTGAGGGTGGTGCCTCTGTTTGGATCTCCTTATTCTCTTTCTCCTTCTTGACACGAATGAAAGGCTGCTGAGGTCCCCCTGCCATTGGAACATCTTGCTGCTCTTCTCCCTTAATTGGAATGTCAGTTTGTTCTCCAGGGTCAGATGGAACAACAGTCTATTCCTCTATGTTATTTGGAACAGCACCTTGTTCCTCATTAACATTTGGAACAGCAGACTATTCCTCGGCAGTAGGTCTCCTGATGGGGTTTCGACCAACAAAACGGGTTCTTGTCCTCGGGGTTTTTGTTGTAGTAGCCCTCCTCCTTTTCCTTGTGGTCCTTTGTATTCTCAAATTGGCTTTCAAAATTCGAATTTGCTGCCGGAGCCTGGCTATAGTGCCCAACAACCTCTGCTGTTTCTTTCTTAATTTCTTAATCTCCTTTGCCTCGGCAGAGGGTTTGGCCCTTAAGCCCGCTCCTTCTTCATCTGGGATATCTTCCGGCGTCCTGGGGACAGACTGTCCCTGATTGTTGTCTTCATTTTCATAACCAGGCAGGTTTTCTTCTCCTGCCTTTTCTGCATGTACTTCCTCGGGTAGTTCTTCCTCTGCGGGACTGTCAGGGACGCCTGCTGTGCTGGAGGGCTAGCCATATTCCCCCATATTGGCCAGAACTGCTGCCAATTCCTCCTCACCAACAGGGTCCTGCAACGGGCTACCCCCTAGCTGTGTTATTTCTTCTTCTTGATTGCCCTGTTCGGTAACCATTTCTTCCTCAGAGTGCTCATCTTCTTGGTTGCTTTGTTCGGTGGCCATTGCTTCCTCAGAGTGCTCATCTTCTTGGTTGCTCTATTCGATAACCATTTCTTCCCCTTCCGGCTGGCCAGTCCCGGGCCCTGATTGCTCCATATTTCCTTCGGAAGGTCCTCCTTCTGGTTCTGGAGGTTCGTCCACAATTTCAATTGGCTGGGCCATTGTTTCCTGAATTCTTTCCAACCTTCCTCGTATCCGGGCCAGCCGAGCTGACTTCCTTGGTCTCTTAGGTAGGTTGGGTGTGCCAGCAGGTTCTCTGGGTTCCTCTGGTCGTTCTGGCGTATCGGAAGGTTGTTTCCGTTTTGAAGCGGCATGTCTTTCTACTGTTGACTTCTTGCGTTTCTTTAATCGTTCCGGCATACTAGAGGACTGTTCAGGTTTTGGGGGTGGTGCAGCCGATCCTCCTTCGACTATTGCGATCAGTTCCTCCCAAGTGCTTTGCTGTTGAGCGAGACTGTGGCTCACTATCAACCGAATCAGCCCATGGTGGCTAACGACTGTATCTATGTGCTGGGCCTTCCTCAGGCTTAGGGCCGCGTCATGTAGTAGCGAATTTAAAAGTGCAGGGAGATTTACAGAACATTTTCCTTTTAAAACAGCTAAAAGTTTCAGGTGACGAGGTCTTACCATGTCTTTTCTTCCTTCGCAGGTGATATAACTTTGTACTGTCTTCGCTAGCTCGGTCCAGGGTTCCCCTAATGTTGCCGGCAGAACTCCTTTCCCTTTGACTGTCAAGCTTTGGCCTTCGTCCTGGAAAATTTCCATAGCTTTTTGTAATCTTTCCTTCTTCGGCGTCCATATGGGTCCAGCAGCTGGTAATCCTGAGACTTCTGCGATGATATCCTCTGTAACCTCTATCCGCTTTCCTCCTACTATGGAGTAATTTTCCTGCAAATTCTGCAGGAATTCCAACGCCACGGCTTCATTTGATTCTTGCAGGCGGCTGAAGTAATTCAACCATACTACGTTTTCCAGGATTTTGCGAGTAGCAGCGGAAACTGTCAGCTTGTGAGGTTCACTCCGGACCGTCTTTCCGCCCATGATTCTACTCAGAAATGGAACAACAACTGCTTGCGGTGTTTGCGACGCAGAGAGGATGATCGTTGCCAAGTTTTGGAAAAGATCACCGAGCATACAACGAAAAAAAAGATTGTGGATGGCAATTTCCGTAGAATGGAAGCATCATACCGTTAAACCATGTCATTCCTTCATACATTATCTCGCCTGAATGGTATGCAGCCACGTAATCATGGAGTAATGAGATTACCTCCCCCCCGCGATCTGATAGGCTGTCCCCAGCCGTCAAAGAGAGGAGCAGCAGCCAGTCGGAGGTCCAATCATAAAGTACAGCATATGAAATTATGCCATGTTTTAGAAAAACAATGAAATGCCGAAACCGAGGCAAAAAGGTAGATCGCGTTTTATATAAGAGCCTGCGTGATATAATGAGGAGCTAGGGGATGGGACGTCTGTCAAGCGTACGAAGTCTTCAGTGGTCACCGTCAGTTCTGTTGCCATGATTGGTGGTAATAAATATTCATGTGATATATACATCGGGTGTGACATATGATCTTTGCAAAGGATAAGAGATAGAAAAAATTTAATATCATACCTGTTGGTGTAATTATTACGACTTCTATGCCATTAACAGAGCTCTACTGCCAACAGGTGTTCATAACCTTGGCAGAGTTGTTTATTTCACCCTCCGGAACCATGATCCTTTGTGTATATTCGAAAGAGTGCTTTGTCAAAATGCAGGCCATTATGCTGGCTTGGTAACCAGATAGCCATAATGCCATTCACAAGGTAGGCGCGAAACGTGGTCAGGCCGGCTCGCGATGAGACCCCCTGTTCCAAGGTTTGCTTGTTAATTTACCTTCGGACCATATCCCTGGTGTGGTGGCCGTTATGGGAATGCCACTTCACTTCCATCCTTATGATCATGGTAGGCTGGCTCTTAATGAGACCCCCTATCCTGCATTTGACAGTTTTCATATTTTGTTTTTGTTTTCTTTTGCAGAGCACCTCTCTTGTTTATTTTCACATAAGGGTGGTTCCGCACTCCTTAAGAGCGAGGAATGGAGGAAGAAGTCTTACGATCCCAATAGATAGATATAAATCGTTCGTTCTTACTCCTAAGTAATGATCAAGAAAGATTTTTAGGGGAATCGTCATGATAAAGATCACCAACCAGGGTACCGGTAAATGACAATGACAGCGAAGATGAAAAGTTCACGTCCCTCCTCTTGTCCTCTTATACATACTGGCTTCATAGTGATAGCGATTTATGATGTGCTGATTTCGGTATATCATGGTTTATGTTCACCGCATAAGTTCATTGCTGTATCTACAAGATTGAGGAGAACATGGGGGCAAAGCATCCTCCATAAGGGAAAAAACATGTCGATGGCATTCCTGAGAGAAGAATTCATTCGTAGGATACCATTTCTTTGAGAGGAACAACGGAAAATCGCAAATGCTGTCCCTTTTGAGAAAGGAACAGCGAAGATACTCAAATGTTGTTCCTTTTGAAAAGGAACAGCAGACACACTCAAGTGTTGTTCCTTTTCGCAAAGGAACAGCAAAAACACACAAGTGCTGTTCTTTTTCGCAAAGGAACAGCAAAAAGCACAAGTGCTGTTCCTTTTCACAAAGGAACAACAAAAAGCACAAGTGATGTTCCTTTTCACAAAGGAACAGAAAAAACACACAAGTGTTGTTCCTTTCCGCAAAGGAACAACAAAAACACACCAGTGCTGTTCCTTTTCGCAAAGGAACAACAAAAACACACCAGTGCTGTTCCTTTTCACAAAGGAACAACAAAAACACACCAGTGCTGTTCCTTTTCACAAAGGAACAGCAAAAACACTTGGAATATAAGTAAAAAAATCAAGGAAACATATATGCAAGATGTTATGTACAAAAAAATGAATTTCTTAAATCATAGGTGAGGAAGATTTTGCTTCCTCTCCTAAGATTTCCATATCAGTATCTTGTCGTAGCTGCTGACAGAAGGATTCCCGAGTGAGTGGCTTTCGATAAAGGCGAACTCGGTGGCCATTTACTTTGAATGCATATCCAGAACCATCAATTGTGATCAGGGTAAGGGTCCCATTGTCATGTACCTTCTGGATTTCGTATGGTCCTAACCATCGAGTCTGGAGTTTCCCCGGGAAGTCCTGAAACCGAGAGTCGTATAACAGAGCCCAATCTCCTTCATGAAAGACTTTATTCTTGATCAGTGCATCATGCCATTTAGCTCGCTGTTGTTGAATCAATGCTGTATTTTGTAATGCAGAGAGCTTGATTTCGTCCAATTCATTAATCTGCTGTAATCGATTGATTTGTGCCTCACTCAGATCTAGGCCGACTTCCTGTGCAGTTCGTAGCGTTCGGATTTCGAATTCTATGGGGAAAATTGGCTGCTTTCCAGACACTAATTGATAAGGTGAATAGCCTGTAGTACTTCTCCATGTGGTTCTGTAGGCCCACAGTGCCTCAGGTAGCCGAGTGGCCCAATCTCGCCTATGCGATGCAATGGTCTTTGTTAAAATTGATTCTATTACCTTATTACTACTTTCTACTTGCCCATTTGCCTGCGGATGGTATGGGGTAGTGATCTTATGTTGGACATGATAATTGTTAAGTGTTGCAGCTAATTTATTTCCAACAAATTGTGGTCCACCATCGGTGATTAGTTCTCTCGGAAGTCCATAACGTACAAACAAATGGAACAAGAATTGTATCACAGAGTCTTCTGTAGCCCTAGGTAATGATTCGGCCTCGACCCATTTAGTAACATAGTCTGTCGCCACCAGAATGTATGTCCTCTGATTTGATGATGGATTGATGGGCCCAACGAAGTCCAGAGCCCATCGTTCAAATGGCTCAATGACCAATTGTGGTCTCAGAGGCATTTCATCGGTTTGGCCAGGTCTTCCTGCTCGCTGGCAGCTGTCACAGGCTTGTGCAAATTTTTTCGCATCCTTGAAAATTGTAGGCCAATAGTATCCCGTCTGCAATACTTTATGTGTTGTTCGTTTTTCAGCGAAATGTCCCCCGCATGGCCCGTCATGGCAAGCTTTTAGAATGTCGAAGATTTCGTCTTCTCGAATACACCTTCTGATTTGCATGTCTGCCCCTGTATGGAACAAATGGCCTCCAATCCACGAAAACCGAGTGCTCTTCTGAACAATCTGCTTACGTTCCTGAGGGGTTAAGTGTTTTGGTAGCTTACCGACTGCAAGGTAATTGGCGACATCAGCATACCAGGGTGTTCGAACAGCAACAGCAAACAGGTGCTCGTCAGGAAATTGATCTTCCACTGCTGCTGTTTCAATTGCTTTCGGTATTCGTGAGAGGAAATCAGCTACAGGGTTCTCCTTGCCAGGTCGATCCTTGATTGTGATGTCGAACTCCTGCAATAAGATCAACCATCTGGTTATTCTAGCTTTTATAACAGGTTTATTTGCCAAATATTTGATAGCAGAATGATCTGTATATAACACAACGGGATAGCCTGTGATATAATGTCTAAACTTGTTAACAGCATGTATTACAGCCAGGAATTCCTTTTCGGTAACAGTATAATTGAGTTCGGCAGAGGATAAATTTTTGCTGATATAGTAGATAGCATATGGTCTCTTATCCTCTTCTTGCCCTAGGACTGCACCAATTGTTGTATCCGAGGCATCAGATGAGATTTGGAATGGAAAATTCCAGTTTGGCCCTTGAAGGACTGGGGCTGTTGATACAAGCTTCTTCAATTCCTTAAAAGCCTGGTCGCATTTTTCTGTCCACAAGAAATCAACATTGCCAGTTAAAGCATATAGAGGTGCAGCAATACGTGAGTAATGTTCTATAAATCGTTTGTAATACCCAGAAAATCCAAGAAAACTGCGTACCTCCGTTTGAGTAGTGGGGGTAGGAATAAGCAAAAGAATCTGGATTTTAGCCGGGTCTACCTGGATGCCAGCTGCTGAGATATAGTGCCCTAGAATGAGCCCTTCTGTCATCATCATGTAACATTTTTCGTGGCTCAGACAAAGTCTGGTAGCGATACAACGTTGTAGGACTTTTTCCAGGGTATCTAGAGCTGGGTCGAAATCATCTCCATATGGTGTAAAGTCGTCCATATACACTTCACGTCCGTCATTTATTAGATCTGCGAAGATACTAAGGACAGCCCTTTGGAATGTAGCAGGGGCATTACATAGGCCAAAGGGCAAAACTCGATAGGCAAACGTTCCCCAAGGGCAAGTAAAGGTAGTTTTATCCTGGTCTTCAGGGGCGATTTGGAGTTGGTTATATCCGTTGAAGCCATCCAGGAAAGAAAAGAATTTCTTTCCTGCCAAAGTGTCCAGTACTTGATCTATAAACGGGAGAGGGAAGTGATCCTTCTGCGTGGCCTTATTTAACTCCCTGTAATCTACGCAAATCCTCCATTTTCCATTTTTCTTGGGTACCACCACCAGGGGAGAGACCCATTTACTGTCGGAGATGGGATAGAAAAAGTTAACATCTAAAAGTTTATGAAGTTCAGCTTTTACTACCTCTTTTAGATGGGGGTTAAGTCTTATTTGTGGCTGACGAACAGGTCTTGCATCTTTTTCTATGTAGATGTGGTGGGTGCATAATTGGGGATCGATCCCTTTCATGTCAGGGTAATCCCACGTAAATGCTCCTTGATATTTTCGTAACAGATTTACAAGCTTTGTTTCTTGGTCTGGTGTAAGGTTGGCGTTGATATTTAGGGCCTTACCAGGTTCAATTTCCACTACTTTACTATTGGCAACAACAGTCACTGGTATTGTTTGGTCATGTGCGTCTTTCAAAGGGTCTTCCTCTAGCTCACTATCAAATGCTGCCTCTATCATAAAACACTGTGTGTGAGATCTAGATTCAGTTTGACTAATGAAGTTATTGATGGCATCATCTTCTATTTGATCTTTAAAATCTAAAGCCTTCTGTACAGTCAATGGGGATCTAATATTTTTAGTAAGGTATGACACAAGATACTGATTGGTTTTGATCATTGGCAGGCTTGGCTGTGCTGGAGGATATAGAACTAGATTTTTAACATCTGGTCCTTTAGTTATGGTCATGTTTCCCTGCCGGCAACCAATGTAGGCATCGGCAGTAGCAAAGCCAAGGTCTTCCTAATATTAGCGGATGTCCATCCAGTCGGGTTTTTGGATTAATTATCAGGAAATCAGTTGGATATTCCCAGGAGTCTACAGAAACCATGACATCGTATAGAGTGCCTTCTGGTCGAACTACAGATCGATCTTCCAATTCTAGCAAAGTAGAAGGAGGTTCTACTGATGTGATGCCAAGTTTTTGGCAGGTAGAGGTTGTCAAAATATTGATTGCAGCTCCTAGATCAACTAAAGCGTTAGTCAGGGTTTGGTCATAGATTTGGACAGTCACAATTGGATTTCCGGGATCTTCGTATTTGATAGGTGTCTCTTTTCCTGATAATAAGTCAGATAAGGTGCCGACTACTTGGACTCTTGGGTTAGTGGTTGTATTCCTCCTTGATTTTTTTATGCACAGTTCTTTTATAGATTTTGCGTATATGGGAATATCTTGAATGGCTTGGAGGAATGGAATTTTTATGTACAGGTTTTGTAACTCTCCCAGAATGTCAAAGTCTGGATGTTGTGCTGGTCGTGGTATGACTAATCGTTCTGGGAAAGGAGGAGAGGATGTATTTGTTTGTTGATGGGTCTGTTCTTTATTTACACCCTCTTGTTGTGGTGGTTGTTCTATTGGTAACTGATCTTCAATGTGAATTGTTTTGTCTCCCTCTGTTTCTATGATACGTCCAGATCGTAACTGAAGGTCATTGCACTCCCTTAGGTCAAGTCCAGTTTCTGATGTTTCCATAATTTGGAGGGATTGGACTGGTCTATTATTAGGATTGGGATTGGGTTGGGCTGGGAGTTGCGGCCTTAGATTAGACTGGGGGTTTTGTTGTAAGGCTGGCAGAGTCGGTTGAGGGAGTGGAATAGTTCCTGTTGACTGATATGTCGATCTTGGCCAATTTGTCTGCCAGGGTGAACCTTGTGAGGTAGGGGGAATCCATTGCGGAGGGTATGAGTTATTCTGCCAATATGGTGGGGTGTAAGGAAAATTTGGCCATCCGAATTGGCTTGTCTGATTCATCCATGGATTTGGAGAAGGAAATGGCAGTGATGACCAATTCGGGACTGGGGGTGTAGATTGGTTTTGCCACATACCATATTGCTGAGCATTGTACTGCGGAGGCTGAAAAGAAGAGGTCGGGTCAGAAAACATACCAGATTGCCTAGGTTTCCATTGGCGACGTTGGTTAACAAAGTATGCTGATTCTGATTCTTCTTCTGCTTCCTTGCATACTGCCTTCAATCCAGGAAGTGAGGGGCAGCTCTCAGTAAGGTGGTCTTTCATACAGATAGCACATGTTTGAACTGTATCTAGCGGACATTCCTTGTGGCTGTGTTTTCTTCTGCATCGGGGGCAGAAAATTGCCAGATTTTGCTCCGCCTCCATTTGCTTTTGTTTAGCCTGCACAATATCAAGCTGAGTAGTTAATGTCCCCAGAATATCAGTTTTAAAATTTTCTAATAAATTCCCTAGTTCTACACGTGTTACTCCTTCTGTTGATATTTTGTTATCTTTAACAAACCTATCATATTCTGTTGATTTTATCCTTGTGCTGCCTCTTGAACTCCTGATGCATAAATTAATGATATCAGCAAAATTCTCTTGGTAAATATCCCCTTTTCCCATGATATTCAATGTTTCAATCCACTGTTCTTTCATTCCTCTAATCAATGCAGTTTTCAACACATTATCAGGCAGAGGTAGTGATGCATAGGGGGATCTCTGTAAATTATACTGGAAACGTTCTACGTATTCTTCTAAAGTTTCATTTGGTCTGGCCGTCATTTGGAAAATTTCATCTTTTAGCTCTCTCGACCTACAATAATCCTGATATTTTTTAAGAAAAGATTCTTTCATTTGCTCCCAGTTATTTATGACTCCACCACCTAAACCCATGAACCATCTCAGAGCTGCTCCTTTTAAAGTGGAGGGGAACAGCTTTAATTTCTGGGGGTCAGTGGTGTAATCGTACCCTCTACATAGCACATCGAATTCAAATAAAAATGCATCGGGGTCTTCTGATGTAAGTCCATGAAACGTCGGGATGTGTTGAAGAGGTATTGCTTTCATGGGTGCATTTGCAGCAGAATCTACTATAGGATATTGCAATGTAGAAGTTTGAGTATTTGGCTGATTCTGCGCCATTGGATCAAATATGTGCCAATATCCTTCCAGAATTTCTAGGAGGGTATTCCTAGGTTGAGAAGGGACGGCCTTGGCAGGAACTGTTTTAATGACACTTCCCTTATTTGGGATTTCTGTCTGAGGGAATGGGGTGCCTTCAAGGTTAACTTTGGCCATGCTCCCCCTGTCTGGGCTGTTTAACAATTGGATTATCCTAGAAGGAGACCTTGGTTGCTCTATTTACCCTGTTTCCCCTTCTCCTTCACAAAGATTGCTTAAATTCCCTTCTTGCAGCCGTTCTGACACAGAATTTTCAATTTCTTGGAAGTCCTGTTCATCAGTCCGACTATGCACCTCAGCGTAGGCTCTAGATGGTGATGCTGTAGCCTGAAGGGAGCTAGTAGGCTACTTAGAATGAGTCTTTCTGAGGCCTACTGACGGCTGAGATTCAGTTTTCTTATAGATTTCGTCTATGAAGGTTGTTCGACCAAGGGTCACTGGTCCTTTGGCTTTTTCAAGTTTGACTGGAGGTTTGATATTCTTTTCTAGCTTTTTCTGCTTAGTCATGCACTCTAAAAACTACTAAATCCTATTCAACCAGCAATTTTGCTAAGAGAGCGGACGGTGGAGCAGGGCTTTTACATGCTCCGTACGCAGGTTCTTACCTTCCGTTTTTAAAATCCAACTCCCCCCTAGCAGCTTTGCGCACTACTCTGTAAAGGGCAAATGGCTATACTCCTTCCCCTGCAACGGCGCCAAAATGTAGAGCTGTAACTAGGGTCTCTCACACCGCTAATTATTCCACATTAATAAGTCAATCTGGGAACGTTTTGTTATTGCAAGAAGTAGCTCAATTCGAGGCCATTTGTCTGAGTAATGCTTAGTAGTACAGTGTTCGGAAGATTCAAAGGAAAACAGATGCTAAGCTGTAACTAAACTAACCCAAAAGATAGAATCACACAAAACAGTTGATCAGTCAAGGGTACGGAATCAATAACCCATCCCTCTAGAAACTGATTAAAGAAGAGAAATTAGAGCATGGACTTATAGGTCTGGGAGCTGAGCAGCGTCTTGCTGAGGCTCACTACAGCCTTAGGCCTTCTCTCACACCAAAACAACGAAGGCAGGTAAATAAATCATCGGAAAGTAAAATGGAACAGCAAAACAGAAATGGAACAGCAGTAAAATGGAACAACAATAATCAAATGGAACAGCAATCCGTAATGATTTATGGAACAACAACCATCACCTGTATGTACATGTTCTACACTAATATAGCAATCTGAGAGTATTGAATGATACAACTATGTTTCTAAACAGAATGATGCTACTCTTCAAATCCCACAAATATTGTTTCACATAAATCCAATGTCAGTAACATTCATACCAGTACTCTGTTACAGAAATGGCTGAATAAAGATACGATTCGACCCTGTGTAAATCCAATTATACAGTGCAGAGTCTTTACATAGAGAAATCATTCATTCATTAAACATAACAGAGCATAGCGTATCATATAAAGAATTCATCAGACTGCTAAGTAATAAAGATAAACAAACCACACACAAATCACCGTATAATGATACAAAAGCAAGTGTCCTTCGGAGCCGGGCCCTTAGCTGCCAATGGTACACTGCCTTAGATTACTCCAGACGCGGAGACGGAATAAACACCAAGTCTTTTATATTAATCGCATTCACAAAAGTATAACAAAATCAAGTCTCAGTGAGACTCAATGATTAAAGTTTGTTCTGGAACTGTAAAATTACAAAAACAGTCGTCTTTGCTTAATGATGCTATGCCATTATATAAAAGAAATGACGGAGATATCTAGATAATCAGAGATAAGTAAAGCAGCGATCCCTCAGGATCGAAGATCCTGAGGGATTCGCTAATCGTTCAATCTTTCTCACGTTCGCCGAGCCGGTATCCCGCATTCTTTTCCTGGACTATTCAATTCTGATTTTGCTTGATCGTGTCTGCATCCGGTTCCCTACTGGAGGAACAGCAGTTATTTTTCCTCTGCTTCTCACTTTTTGGCGGGAACTCCTTGCTTGCACATCTTCCTGCATAGAAAACGTCAATTATTAGCACTTGAGCTTCCTTTGTCTATTTTTGCACATTTTATCAAAATCCTTTATCTTCTTTGAATTCCTCATGCAGAAAAGGTTACAATTATTATTGAAAAACCACTAGATTGCTTGTCAAAAGCATACCTTCCAGGTGCTCCACACTCGGTTGCCCTGGATCAGGGCTAGGAATACTTGACTGGTGAATAGTGAGACATACAATAAATCCTGGAGGGTGGAGTCTCGATTATGCTCGGGAATCCTTGACCGGTGAGTGCAGGATATACTGTAAAGCTTAGAGACTAGGAGGTAGACAAATTCCAAACAATGTAGGTCAAGAAATCTGGTGGTGTTGGGCATGGGATCCCCCGCAGTAGGTTTTGGGATTCAAAGCCCAAGTTTTGGTCAAAGATGGTGTAGAACCTCATGAATTGCGGGAGCGAAGTGCGAAGTGTACAATTGAGTCATAGGGTTGTCCACCTTAAACATTGTATTTTAAATTAGTGTAAATTCGGCCTACCCATGGTCTATGGACCATGGGGTTGTATAAATAAGAGCGAGGCTCTAAGTGTAAAAATAGTTAAGTAAGAATAGATAGAAATGCGAAGGCATGGTTAGAGCGTAGAGTTGGATCTGAAGTGTACTGGGTCATAGTAGTATTAGGAGGCTCTACAGCTGAGTGTGCAGAGGCCTAGTAGAGTCCACAGCTGAGTGTGCAGACCCCTATAGTTGAGTGCACAGGGAAGATTTGGGTCTGTAGTCAGGGTTGAAAGTTAACAAAGATAAGTTCACTCTATGCATCTGTTCTTGGATCTGTATCTTGGTGTTATGCATTACTTTTACTCTGTTTATTTACTGCACACAATTTATAAATACTTGTATGAATGCTTATATACAAGTAATTAGAGAACAAAGCCTAATTAAGGAAGACCTGGGTATTTAACATGGGTTGCGTTGCAGCTAGAGCTACGTGAAGACAGTATCACAGGGCGTGGGGTGCCCGCTGGTGTGCATAGCCCAGTAAGCGCGAAGGTTGGACCACGAGCCAATCACCTCATATCACACATCCCCAGGGTGTGGAAACCTAGTTCTAGCACCCTCCCCTACTACTTTGGTTGAGACCTCACTTCACACTCCATGAACTATTGTCAAAAGGGCCAGTAGTACCAGGATTTTCTTGGCTAAATCACTTCTGAACCTGGGTCAGACCCCACTAAGCCAACAAATGGTTCCGTTGCCGGGACCAGGATCTGCATAAGGGATTTCTGATGTTGTGCTATTGGAACCCAACAAAGAAGGAAATTGAAGAGTGGTTGGACAAGAAAATTCACGAGTTCGCGACACAGGAAAATAGAACTCCACAAGTATCTAAGGAAAAGTGGTTGGAATGTTACGTGTACACGGAAATCCACAATATTTTCTTTGCATCCTTTCCTTAGGAGTGGTATGAGTGGATTGCAAAGTTAGCTGAAAACCAAGGAAGGCGTAGGCTTGATAAACTAATAATGTGGACTTCAGAATTAGTGTGTAGACTAGAAGCATCAAAGGACAAGATCGCGCGAGTTGTGAACCATTGGCTCGACCGAATAATAGGGGGATTTATCCCTGAGTTTGGGGTAGACACGACCATGAGCTACAGTGAGGCAGAATGGCGCTTTCTCAGAGGACCATGAGGTAAGTATATTAAATCTTTGAATACTTAGATTAAGATGCTATTGTGTGAAAAAAGGGTCATGAGAATACATTAATGTTTGGGGCTACGCAGAGTGGAAAGATCTACAAAAGTAGCGAGGAATTAGAAAAGAGTCCCTTAATTTTACCCCCGTGAGAGAGCGAGGAAGTGTTCGCTAAGGTCTCTCTGAGAAGTGCAATCAGTTTGATAAGGCAGCGCATTTCGCGGCTACCACCTCCACCCATGCCACCACCTGCTTCACCTCCCTCACCTCCATCTCCACCCACTCCACCTCCACCACCTCCATAGTTCAGCATGGAAAGTGCGACCAAACTACCAGTATTTAGAGGGGTAGTGAATGAAGATCTAGACCAATTCTGGTTCGTGGTAAGAGCAGTATGGGAAGCACAAGGTGTCATAGATGACAATATTAAGAAGGCTACATTGGTGAGCACGCTGCAGGATTGCACATTAACATGGTATATCAAGCACTCTAACAACCACCCAAATGCAGGGATAGCAGAGATCTAGACCTTGTTGAACAAGGAATTTAGTAGGCCAAAGTCAGAAACACAATCAATCATCAGGTTTAAAGAAATTGCAATGCTCCTGGGTGAGACTCCCTGGGATCTAGATCAACGACTGAAGAGTATGATCCATGAAGCCAATATTACATTGACAGATGGACAACATCTTGCATGGTTTGTAGCATCACTGACACCACACTTGAGGACAACATTGTCACAACAAAAAATTTCCACCCAGGCCGAAGCATTGGAAATGGCGATGAGGTTAGATGAGACCCTGATTCAAGACCTTGGGTTGGGAGTTCAACAAATCCACGCGCAACTACAGAATCTGTGTTTGGAAATGCAAAGTTTGAAGCAGGATAAGGTGTAGTGGCTAAAGGCGCACGAGGAAGTATGGTACATAAAATGCAAAGGGTAGGGCCATGATAAGGACCATTGTCCAGTATTCGCAAACTATTTGGCAGGAGGAGAGCCAATGCTGTTGAGTTTGGAGGCACATGCAGGGCTGAGTGCAGCATCCACTTTATGGTGCGTGATCTGTCAGATAGGAGGGAAACACATGATGGATAATTGTCATTTACTGCAAAAGTATACACAGACACCCCAGCAATTGTTTTGTAATTTCTGTAGGTTGGTAGGCCACGATGAGGGTACTTGCCGCAGCTATGAGCTAATGATGGATCGGACCCCAGCCTATAGGACGCAAATAGAAACACATGCCCTCGACCCAACTGTGGGGATGGCATGCACTCAATTTCATGGGCGAGGTCAAGAATGATTTGGAATGAGACCAGGAAGGGGCTGCGGACAATTAATTCGTTACAATTCCAAAGGACCAGGGCACTATGCCCGCAATTGTACCAACCCGATGAGGATATCCTATTCGAATTGTGCTCAATTTGATCATGAAATAATAGACTGTCCTGCGTTGATCACAAGGATGCGTGAAAAAGGGGTATTCCAGATTCCTTCGACTCAGAACATACAAATTATGAGGTCTGAGCCGCACGAAGAGGACCTGAATGTAAACATGATGCTCTGAAGCAATACATTCACGGGAGATGATACGGGGAAGCAACCAGAGGAAAGTGCGTGAGTTCGTATGGCTCCTATAAAGGAACCTGAGTTTGACTTAGAATGCACAAAGGAGACGTTCATGGAAGCTAAGAAGAGCTTCATGGAGACCTCCACTTCAGGCAGTAAGGATCAACCAGAGCCAGGAATGTATCCTTCAATGCTCACTACCTTTCTGGAGACATGCATGAAACTGTTGTGCGACAGTAGGGAAATTAGAGGACTAGAGGAGCTAATCACTAGGTGCGCGGGGCCAAGAGAACCATGCATAGTCCAGAAATTGGGGAAGCATGCATTGCGCACCGAGAAATGAGGTTGACTATGCAGATTGGTGAGTATGAAATGGATTAGGTAATCCTAGATCTGGGTTCGGACGTGAATGTGTTACCAAAGAAAACATGGGAACGCATGGGCAAGCCCATGTTACAATGGTCCCTTATTCAATTATGAATGGCAAACCAATAGAAGATTTTTCCCATGGGGAGGTTGCAAGGGGTAATAGTTGATATTGAAGGCGTGAGTGCGCAGGCGGATTTTGAGGTAATAGAGATTGTTGATGACAACAATCCCTATCTCGTGCTATTAGGAATAGACTGGGCCACTGATATGAATGGAGTCATCAACCTGAAGAAGCGTAAGATGATCTTCGAGAAAAAGTCACTACGCGTAGTAGTCCCACTAGACCCAGCCGAAGGAGCACGCTACACTGAACCAGTGTGTGACGATGATCTAGATTGTATTTATAAGATAACTGTGCATGACCAGGATTAGGTGAATCCAACTGCAGATGGGAGACTCTTGTGGGAGCGTGAAAGATCTTGTACTTCGGATTCAGATGAAGAGGTAGAATGATGGAAGAATCAGTTGCATGAAGTAACAATGCTAAACTACAACATGATGATTAGATCACTGTGTTGCATGACAATAGAGGCAAGAGAGCTACCAATATATGATGGATTGATAGTGGTGGATGAATTCCTGAGCAAATTTGAAAGCATAGTACCGGAACAGTAGTGGTTCGATGCATTGAAAAGGGAACTATGCGCAACACCCGCACGATGGTGGGGTACACATCAAGGAAATTTTGAGGACTAGCGTGGATGTAGAAGGATGATATGCCTATGGTTTGGAAATCCCCAGCTTTGAACAAGAGTCAGTCAGCGAGGATAGATCAACTTGCGTGCCCACCTGTCTCGATGGGTACAAACATGTGCTGTGCATCCCACACAAGCACACCCCAAATTCAGGATCGAAAATTGGAACATGACACAACAACAGGAACAACGATGCACACCACAAATGTTCCATGTAGAAGCATTCAAGAAGGTATGCGGAGTCATGAATAGGGTTCACCAGGCAAGATGAACTGATTGGGACCTACGCGTACCAACGATTCGATGGGCCTATAGGTCCATGTGCAAAAACCTAAGCACAGAGATGATTCCAAACCTGAGGAGCAGAGTCGAGACCATAATTTTGGAGGAAAGGAATCCTCACGCAATAGCTCCCACAATTGGGACAATACGCGAGGACCCAAATGAAGAAATTATGTTGTTATGCGAGGGCAAACATATGCAAATTCAAGAAGCCATTTGGCAAGGGAACCTTAAGCTTCGCAAACTCGAAGAAGATCGGGTATGACTGAAGAAGGAAAGAATGTTAATGGACACAGAGATCAAAAAACTGGAAAATGACATCACGCAAGCATGTCTCGTCAACAAACTAAGAATGACAAGACAAGATATGGACAGCCATACTACTGCATTAGAAGATTGTTGCCGAGAATTTGTGACTCTACTACCATGGTTGCAACTGCACCTTACCAAAAAAAGTAACCAAGGGAGCACACCGCATAAGGAAGACCACGCAGCACTAACTATCGCGAGGATAATTGAGGAGTGCCCACAGGCTAGGCTGGAAGGTGAATTGAAGTCTCACATAGGTGGTACGACCACCTGACTAGCCGTAGGGAGCACAGTCTCAGTGCTCAGAGCAGTTGAAAGAGAGCGCGGGACTATAAAAGAGTCTGTGGGGGAGCTGCACGATAAAGAGGTTGCTTGCAAGATCGGCATGTCACAAGGATCATGCCCACGCTGAGGGGATTGCGCTGTCGCGTGGGTAGGTTGGGAAGTGACCGTTGGTGTCACTATTCATGACAGGATATCCAATTTAAGACAAAAAGGAGCGGGCGACGGCAATTAAGACACAAATTCAGAACTAGATTTGGGACGATTTGCCGCCAAGAATGCATTAATGACTCAGAAATGGGGGGAACATCAAATTCAAATTCAAAAAAAGCTATAAAACTACCAAGGCTGGCCACGAGACAACACTTGATTGTTTGAGATTTGAGCTGTTATAAGAGCCCACAATGTTGAGTGCCAAGCGGTGTTTGAGACTCCAAAGTTGCGAACAACTACAGACAGCTCGAACAAGATGACAACTACTAGGAGAGGTGTGGGTTTTGTAGAAAGTATTGCCGAGGAAACCGTGTAGAGCCCTACACTACAAGTGGGTGATGCACCAAAAATTCCAAAATCGCCCCAAACACCAAGGCCCAAGATGGATCCATGGGCAGCAGGACCAGTCTGCATGTCCCCATGAAATCTGTGGTTTGGTAAAATTTCTATGGAAGACAAGGGCAAGACTGTTAATATTGAGATAGATAATGAGGAGGAGGACCTCCAGGCTTTCATAGAAGAGATAGAGGTGGATGAATAAATGGAATAAGACATCCAGCCCATGTGCACTGCCATAAAACTGCCCGAGTATGTCCCTCTGTGGAAAGGGAAAGCAAAAGTACCCAAGGATTTGGATACTGTTAAGAGCTCACTCCAAACCCCGCTCCTCCCAGATGAAATTCTATTTGAAGGTTCGGCCTTCAGCCGCATGCACACAATGAAATTTGAAGATTGGGAACTCACGAACTGTGAAAAGTTCCCACATTTGGAGACTAGCAACCTCATGAAGCAGAGAAAGGATGGGTCAATTACAACACTAGAGCCGCAGAAATGGCTGTGCAATGTGGAGAAGGCCAGGATACTCCACCTACTATGGATTCCACACTTTCACAAGGTACTAATCATGATCTTTGTCATCAGGCAACTGCTTTGCCTAGTGCACGATGGGTACTTGTGGCTGGAGGAACCTATTCCCATCATGGCGGAGCTTATTCACAGGATTTCTCAGCTTCCCTGTATGGGAAGGGATCCCATGGAAATAGCTGGCAAAAGCAGAGATTTGGCACTCGCAGAGGCCATGAAGAAGAAATATAAGTTGGAAAAGAAGTAGAGAGGCTACGTAATTAGTAGCATTCAAGACAAAGGGGTGTGCATAGCCACCCAGCTGCTGGCTAAGAAGGTGATGAGAAAATGTCGTGAAAACGAGGTACCAGCGACGATCGTCGTGCTAGCTGAACAATGCGTGGAGGGGGTCCAATTCAACTGGGCCGAATTCCTCTGTGAAGAATTCCTAACCAACTGCAAAGAAGCTCAGGAGCAGGGCAAGACCTTCCACTACGCGTGGTTGCTCTTGTCTATCTTATTGGTGACAGGGGAACTGCCTGAGGACCAAGGATAATTTTAGGGGCGAATGTTCGCCCTTTGGCGAAATTAAGCGGTTTTAAATTTTTAGTGGGCGAATATTTTGTATCATAGTACATTTTTACAAATCACCTGAAATAGCCCACCTTATTTTAAGGGAGAGGGTAAAAAAGGTAAATTTAGCCCCTGAAATTAGGACTTACAACCTTCCATTCGCCCATTTTCAAGAATAGGTTTTATTTAAGTGAATCCATTCGCCCATTTTCAAGAATATGTTTTATTTAAGTGAATCCTATGGGCCAAATACCATATTTATAAAAGAGGTATGGTAAATTAATAAAAATATAAATAAATGAGAGGTATGGTAAATAAATAAAACATTTTTTATATTTACTCCATAAGTCACCTTATATACATGTAAGGGTGTAAACAAATAAAAATATAAGTAAAGTGAAGGTATGGTAAATAAATAAAACGTCTTTTTATACTTACTCAAAAGGTATGGTAAAAATAAAAATATAAATAAACTAGACGTATCGTAAATAAATAAAATCTCTTTTTATATTTAGTCCATAACCCTCGTTCTATTTATGAAGGCTCAAGAAAGAGGTTTTATTTAAGTGAATCCTATGGGACAAATACCATATTTGTAAAAGAGGTATGGTAAATTAATAAAAATATAAATTGTTAGGTAAACTTGACTTGAGATAGAGTCAAAGTTGACCAGGTTAAATAGTGATGGTTTTGGGGCACATGGTATTGTGCACCCATGGTATTCGGCCGTGGTATTATATGTAATGGAGCTTATAAAAAGCTGGAAGGACTTCATTGTAAGGAAAGGCCTGGAGGTGAGTGGTGAAGGCTCACTTGGTTAGATTGGCCAGGGTTTTGGCCACTGCTAATGAGATCTTATTGAGTTGGGTTTTTCCATGGATTTGGGGTTTTCCCGAATAAACATGCGTGTTTATGTGTTTATGGTTGTTGCTGGTTTTTTCTTATATTTATTCCTCTCAGTAATTATTTATGTCATGCAGTAAATTTCTTAACAACTGGTATCGGACCCAGATATTGGCTTCAAAGGGATTCTTTGATGCCAGGGGTTTATAGTGGCTGATGAGATCAATGCAGCCATTTTACAGATCTAGGTCTAGAAAATAATGGTGGAACAATCGTACGCGGAAGAACCTCGAGGAGAATTTGCGATATTTACTGGTTTGGAATATGTTGATGAATTGTTCGGGATTCATGTGGCTATTTAAAGAAGGTTGAGAAATACCTTTGGTAATATTAAAATTCAAGGCTGATTTTGTTGGGAGCTTTTTCGTAGAGAATCGATAAGGGATATTCCCTATGTGTTCTATGCCGTGTTGAAAGATGGAGTAGGCGTGGGCTGCATGCAGGTCATCAGAAGAAAATTGTTCACGCAACTTCGAAAATTGTTCGTTTTCTGCTACGTGAGGCGCCACCAGTGCTGGAATCTATGAGGTTCTCCCAGTTGGAGTGGTTTGATAGAAGTTTTTGAGCAAATCAAATTGAAAGAGGATGGATCGCAGCATCAATAAACAAAAAAAAATTAATGAAGTCAAAATTATTGCATGTAAATGGGCATACTACTGTAAGACCTGATAAGGCATGTGTACCCCTCGGTGATCACCGGTAAAGTCTGGGTTAAACCTAGGTGATAGAGGGGATGTCGGGTTAACAATACCCCAGGTAAAAACTCTGAGGGGGGTAAGAGCTAGAGTGAGCGGGATTGTCTCACTTAGCAGGTTTGGCTGGAGTTAGTCAAGGAACCCCAAGTCAAGTTTAAGAGGGGAATATTGTTAGGTAAACTTAACTCAGGATAGAGTCAAAGTTGATAAGGTTAAACAGTGATGAGTTTGGGGCACATGGTATTGTGCACCCATGGAGTTAGTCAAGGAACCCCAAGTCAAGTTTAAGGGGGGAATATTGTTAGGTAAACTTGACTCAGGATAGAGTCAAAGTTGACCAGGTTAAACAGTGATGGTTTTGGGGCACATGGTATTGTGCACCCATGGTATTTTGCCCATGATATTATATGTAATGGAGCTTATAAAAGGCTGGAAGGACTTCATTGTAATGCAAGACCTGGAGGTGAGTGGTGTAGGTTCACTTGGTCGGATTGGCCAGGGTTTTGACCAATGCTAATGAAATCTTATTAGGTTGGGTTTTACCCTGGATTTGGGTTTTCCTGGATAAATATGTGTATTTATGTGTTTATGGTTATTGCTGGTTAATTTTATATTTATTCCTCTCAGTATTTATTTATGTTATGCAGTAAATTTCTTAAGGTAAACAAATAAAACATTTTTTATATTTACTCCATAAGTCACCTTATATTTACGAACACTCAAAAAATGGGTTATATTTAGGTGAAACCTATGGCCAAAATACTATGGGACAAATACCATGGACTAGATTGTTATTAATACCATGCAAAAAACCATTATTAACCCTAATATTAGAATTAATAAAAATAAAAATGGCACATGGTATTGACCCATGGTATTCACCAAAATGGCACATGGTATTGACCCATGGTATTCACCTGGAGTGTAGCCTATTTAAATGGGGGAATTAAACCAGCATGTAGCCTATGTTAAGATTCACTTGGACTTTTACAAAGTTTTATTATTTAGTGAAAGACTCGCCAAGATCTTACAAGATTTTATAATCGAGTAAAATATTCGCCATGCCTGGTGAGAGATTCGCCAAAAAATTATATATACATATTATATTATTGATAAAATCGCCTTTCATTTTTCCTATATACCATGGAGATTCGCCCATTTATTATATTTATAAATTTAGGGGGGTTCTTAAAATTTTCCTTGCTGAGGACAGTCAGTTCCCTCCTCTTGAACAGGACTTGGCAAAGGCGGCAAAATACGCGTCGCTCTGGGCGATGAAGGACGCCACCAGGATCCGTGAGACAAAGATCTTCTGGGTGCTCATGGAGGCGAGCGTCTGGATTTGGATCAACAAAAGCTCATGCCTATCCCCCACAGTATACAACAGTTTGCAAAGCTTTGCAAACTTCAAGGCAGGTATGTACAATGTTTATATCAAGGCGCGTAAGGATCCGGCATAGAACTGGACCAAACTTCCTTTCATCGTGATTGATGATGCCATTTTCGCTGTGCTTGACTCATGGCCACTCGAGTGGCAAAAACAGAAGGATGCCACCAAGCCTCTGGCATAGCAGAAACGTAACGAGTAGTTGGCTGAGGATATAAGGGCTTTTTGCGAGGTAGCAAAGGCCGCCACAGAGCAAACCAAGGGCGCCGAAAAGCAGCAACAACACAAGCAACAGGGGCCACCACAATGCGAGAGAAAGGAGGCCTAGACTTGACCACATGATAGGGAATAGAGGACACAACGAATGGCGCAGACCCAAGCACGAAATCTACAAAACTGAAATGGCCACGCAGTATGAAACGAGCAGGCCCATGGAAGAAGACCAAGGCTTCCAAACTAGATAGTGAACCTATTACACTGACAGAGGGTGACCTCTACAACATCGGTGACACAGTTCGCGAGGTCACTAGGGAAGCGCTCCTAGAAGTGATGACAGAGTAGCAGAATGTGTTGGGGGCCTTAGGGCGCAGCTGCAACAACTTCAAGTGTGCCCCCATAGGAAGGAATGGTAGCCCCCTATAGTGTCGTAGGTACATCGGCAATGAAGCAGTTGCTGCGGGTCAAAATGGCTAACACTGTCGTGCTACTAGAAGGAGCACTGACAGTAGACAGCGCAAAGGACAGAGCCGTGGTGGGCCAGATCAAGGGAATTGGCCTAAGCTTAGCTTCCCTTCTACGAGATACATTGTACCAGCTTCAAGACAAAGCAACAACAGAACTCTACACTCGGGCAGGATGCGCAGTACAAATTCTCATCGAATAGCAAATCAACATCAAGCAGCTTAGTCTACAACGTGATGAATCACTGGCGTAGAATCAGTAGCTGGAACAGATAGTAGAGGAAGCATGTCACTACACTCCAGAGCTATAAATTGCAACAGACCGACCAGTTGGAGTGCGAATTCATAGATTGGCTGGTGGATTCTTCGAGGCAAAGGAGGAAGCAAAGAGGATACAACTGGACCTCAACCTTCAGATTGTCAAAATGCGATTAAAGGTGCAGTCATCCACGCCCTTGGAAGTTCGAGAACGACGCACTGATGTTATCCAAAAAGGGCTCGAGGAAATAGGACAAGTAGTGCAGAACTGTACTACGATGTTGGAAGAACGCTTTGTGGTCCTCACTTCCTTACAGAAGGACCCCACCATACAACACTTGGAAATAGAGGCGCAGGAGCTTCAAGTACAGTATGATAGTGTGTGCGGGAGAGCAAAGACAATTTTCCTAACCCAATGGCTGGAAAAGTTATAGCAGGTGAAGGCACTAAAGGAACAGGTGGATGCTGCATGACAGAAAGAGGTAGTACTTAAAGCACACGTCCAGCCTTGGATTGATGAGGCCTTCCTCATCACTACCAATATCGAAGGAAAGCACACAAAGATGAAGGTGATGCATGTTGTGAGTCAGGGATCCGCCCTTGACAGTGAGCATACGGACGAAGGAGTAGAGCAGATCTAGCAGATGATAGAACTGTTCTGCGAACCTTCGCGCAACACAGGCATAGTTGGAGGGGCTCCATGCCAAGATCTTCGCACCAATAGAGTGACTTGAGACAAGTCACGAGGATTGTGTTGGGGGCCTGTTGGGCATGGGATCCCCCGCAAACAAGTTTTGGTGCTCAAAGCCCAAGTTTTGTTCAAAGATGGTGTAGAACTCCGTGAATTTCAGGCGCGGAGCACAAAGTGTACAATTGAGTCATAGGGTTGTCCGCCCTAAGCATTGTATTGTAAATTAGTGTAAAGTTAGCGTACGCTTGGTCTGTGGACCATGGGATTGTATAAATAAGAGCGAGGTTCTAAGTGTAAAAATAGCTAAGTAAGAATACATAGAAATGTGAAGGCATGGTTAGAGCGTAGAGTTGGATCTGAACTGTACCGGGTCATAGTAGTAGTAGGAGGCTCTGTAGCTGAGTGTGCAAAGGCCTAGTAGACTCTGTAGCTGAGTGCGTGGACCCCTACAACTGAGTGCATAGGGTGAAGTCGGGTCTATAATCAAGATTGAAAGTTAATAAAGAGAAGTTTACTCTATGCATCTATTCTTAGATCTGTATCTTGGTGTTATGCATTACTTTTACTCTGTTTATTTACTGCGTGCAATTGATAAATACTTGTATGAATGCTTATATATGAAAATATTCTAAGTAATCAGTGAACAAATCCTAATTAAGGAAGACTTGGGTAATTAACACAGGTCGCATTGCAGCTAGAGTTATGCGAAGTCAGTATTGCAGGGTGCAGGGTGCCCGCTGGTGCGCATAGCCTAGTAAGCGCGAAGGTTATACCGTGAGCCAATCAACTCATATCAAACATCCCCAGGGTGCAGAAACTTGGCTCTAGCACCCTCCCATACTACTTCGGGAGACCTCAGTCTGCACTCCATGGACTATTGCCGAAGGCCAAGTAATACCGAGATTTGCTTGGCTAAATCACTTCTGAACCTAGGTCAGGCCCCACTAAGCCAACAGGTGGAATCCATGCATGTTTAAGGCTTAGTGATCTAGTGGGAATTGCGGTAAATCCTAAGGAAACATGGATTTGTTTTGTTGCGAGTCCCACATTCATGCTTGGAATATGGAATAGGAGTGATTCACTGAAAGAAATATTTGGTTCAACGTAATCTATGGTCACGTGGTTCTTGGAAGTCCCTGACTTGGTTGGCTTATTCATTCATTAATAATAGCTCCTTCTCCTTGGTATTTCATGTGCAAATGTACTAGTTCATATGTGATTTTTATGGGTGTTGTATCCTTTTTATTTCTATTGGTTACATGATGGTTATGAGTATGTTTCATAACAGACTTTATGTATGGCTCTCATCATGTTTTGATTAGAAAATGAATGTATAATAAATATTATGACTAATATATGATAATGTATATATTACGATAAGGCAACAATGCTTCTTTATGAATCTCAGATAAGTATGAGACCCCTATGCTCAGATATGTTGTTATGACCTGTAGATTACATATTTGTGACATGTTTGAAGAAATTCTTGTCATGGCTAGTAGGAGCCAGATTAAGTACTTGTCATAGAAATTGCATTAATAGTCTTATTCCATTATTATTTATCATTTCTAAAAGTTTCATGAAGTTCTAGGCAGTGGTTTGAAAACTAACCCTTAAAAAGTGGCTCAAAATTTGGGTTGCTGGCACAAAATTGCCTAGAAAAATCCATAGTCGTTGGCATGCCTTTTTGTGGGAGTGACTAGAAGGCCTCAGTTGCATGCATGTCTTGTCATGGTAGCAGCTAAGGCTCCAGATCAGTAAAATTTCAATTTTTCTCAGTGGTTGGTTACTTGGAGGGGTTGGTTGGCTCCTGAAGGTTTTGTAGCATGTGTGGAAGGTAAAAATGGTTTTTTTTTTGTCATTTCCACTTCCTTAACTATACATGGGGAGTTGAATCACATCATAGTAGCCTCTCTTCACATGTTTACCCCAGTTGACTGATTATCTTGGGTAAATGTGGGAGGAGGGTATTACATCAAATTTAAATTTATATCTCCTACACCCCATTCGGGTGACTGGGAATGATAAGATCCATTACTGTGCTGTAAGAAAACAAAAATTAGTTACAAATGCTACTACTCTCCCCAATGATGCTAGAGATAATAGGGTTTTAGGTCCCTTATGTAAGTGAGGGGGTAGGGGGTGGACAACTAAACAAATATCCATAAAGTTGATACATTGTGCGGAGTATAAAGGTGTGAAGGAAGAAATGATGGGGTAGTGAGGGATCCTCTACACTTTGCACAAATTATCAACATTATGGGAAAGGTAAAAAAAAATTAACTAAATTTCATCAAAAAGGACATAGAAAAGAAGAAAAAACAACTTTAAAAATGCATAAATTTAATCACGGATTTTGAATATTGCTCCAAATGAGATAATGTGTATTGAAGAAAACTTAAAGTACCATCAAAGGTGTGGAGGAATTATATATTGTGCCTAGTGTAAAGGAAATTATATTGACTTGATATAGTCCCCGCTCTTTAAGAAACTCCCTTGCACACAATTTATTTGCACACCCTTTATCCCACACTTCCCATGCACCTGATTAGGTTTGATGGTGAGCATGAGCTCCTTCATCGTGATGAGAGAAAATATTCTCAATAATTTCACTTACTCACTGACAACTAGAGCAAGCACCTATTTGAATATTTTTCACACTATGTTGCGTTAATGCTCTCACATTGTGCACAGGTACAAAAGATCACAATGAAAGCCTCTTCCATACCTCTGCACTAACTATTTAAAAAAAACAATGTTATTTGGCTAAATTTGATAGTTATTTGAACCTATATTTCAATCCATGTTCATATGTGTTTTGGGAAGTTTTAGTGTCTACGGATAAACACTTAAACCCCTAGACTAGTAGCTAATTCTAGAACAACAGTTCAAAGTATTCGCTACTTTTTTCTATAAGCAATAGATTAAATAAGAGAATAGAGAAACCTACTTGTAGCTTCCGCTTGTTCCTTATCTCCCTTGACCGATCTTGTCACTCCTTCTCGTACTTAAGCCACTTGAGAAGTACCTACACATAGATATAAACAAGAACCCATCAAAGCATATGATAATAATATATTGATTAAACATAGCATGGAATCAAGTACATGATAAACATATGAAAGCATCAATGAATAACACAAGCATATGGAAAAAGATTTGAACACTTTATTAGTGAAAGGAAGAGATATAACCCATTTCTCGATTCAGCATCGCTCCTCTAGTTCAATCCCATCCTCTCCTCATAACAAGGAAGACACTTTGACATCATTACAACACTTGTAATTAGCTCAAGTCTCATACTAACAACATCTCCCTATAATTCAATAATTTCTAGCCCTTGATCACTTAGATGAGTGGTCTTTTTATAGGTGAATGAAGGAAGTTATGCCATAAATGGTGATAATTAATGCCCTCCCAAACATAGGATTTAGTTCCATAGAGGAAGGGATAAAGGTATTGATGTTCCTTAACTCCCGTCCTCATCCAAATGCGTACCCAAAGGAGTGGATACCCTTGAGATACTTCTAGAGGCACCCAATGGATAAGGAATCTTTCAAACCCTCACAGAAATTTGCTCAAATTCACCCATTGTAGGCCAAAGAGAGACCAAGTGCACTGCAATGCATACTAACAGTGTATTGGCTCCACTGCAGTGCACCCTAATGAATGCCTACCTACATTGACCTTATTAGAGGCCGTTTCTGGATGATTTCAATGATGGAACTTCTTGGGAAGCTAGGCATTCTGATGGTTGACTTCTTTTAGGGCATGTAACAACTATATTAGGGATTTATAGGCCCTAATAGTACTGATCTATTAGTTGGTGTTGATGTGCCCAAAGGGATCTTTAACAGTTGCCCCCTAAAGCATGAAGTTGTAATTATATATGTCGAGTGAAATGCTTTATCATGTGGAGAGGAGGTTTTGAAGCGGAAGGTGACCTGCATCAATTATAATACATATATCATGATAAATTTTTTTTTTCCCATGAACTAGCTGAGGGAAGGCATACCCATGCTCAGCTTATAAACTTTCATTACATGTACAAATATAGTCATCTATAGATATAGACCCACGAATGGATGACCATGAATGTAAGGCCATTGTACATTTGATTTAGTACTCCTAAAAATATCACAGCCTGGATGGATGAACTTAGATCCACGATCTTCAATCTCGTTCAACCTTTCGCTCAAGTACAACTCTAACCATGTGAATAGATGTTCTAAAGTCAAAAATGGGAAGACATCGTCTGATTACTAGCCAATGATGTAAGTCCTTAATAGACCTGAGAGGAATCACCGATAATGATAATGACCCTTAAGGTACTACAGTACATTTCGCATGGTGTGAATAAATGATTTGATGTTGAACACCATACAAAGTCTTTTGGTCGAAGGCCAGTGATGTCAACCTATTGCCGGAAGCGAGAAACCTACCATTGATGTATGCAAGCCTCAAGGTACTGAAGGGGTGTTTCTAAGTCAACTTCTTGGATAATGTGTTGATGTCGACAAGAAGAAACTCGTCGCAGGAGGGCCTTGATGTATCCCACATCAACAACATGAAATGAGGTAAATGATTTTGGAGATGAAAAATCGATTGACGACACAAGGTTCAGGAATCGCGGTCATGAAAATGAAGGTTTACAGTATTGCAAAAGATGAAGTTTGAACTAAATGACTTCTCTTGACATGTCGACGACACTAAAATGAATTGGTAGCATTGACCCACAACAAATTAATGGATGGTGTGATAGACCAACAGTGTGATAACCATCAAGCTGAATGACCCAACCCACATAGTCACAATGATGAGGTGAAAGTGTCATTTTCAAGAGTTACTTGCTACCATAAAGTGTTTTCCCCTTTTTCCAATTTTCCCCAGTCATTGCTGACCAATACCTCTTTATTTTTAATCAAGCTTGAGGAGGATAACATATTCTTGTTTGTATAATTTCACCCTTCGGGTGAATCCATTGCTATTTGATGTTTTAATGAGTCTAGTGAAGGTGAAACTTGGTCTTGTCTAGATGGACAAGTTTGTCGCTATTTGATGTTTTTAACGAGTTTAACGACAAAGATAACTTAGCCCTTTTCATGTTTAGAGAGTTTGAAAAGGGACGAAAAGGAAACTCCACAAGTTTTTTTTCATAAATTAATCTCTCAAGTCCAAAAAAGCGTAAAATAATACAGGAGAGATATCATTTCAAATCCTTTAACGAGATGGAAAAGACAAGCGCTCGACAATCTTTTCATATTTAGAGATTCTAAAAAGAGCTTAAAGAGAACTCCAAGGGGGTTCCTTTTTCGTTTTTAACAAAGCTCAAAAAAGAGATAAAAGTTTGCTTTGTGGTCAAAGATGTTCAATTTACATTTGAGCACGTCAAATTCTACCCTTCAGTTGTTAAACCTACTCAAAACACCATCAAAGTGGATTAAAAATACCTGTTTCATGGATAAAATGAATAAAAACTAATTTTTACTCTATTAATGTGCAAGAAATAAACATAAAAACAAGTTTTACCATCCATTTTTACCATTTCACATTTACCCTTTGACTTTGGTGCTCTGGAGCAATTTTTACCTCGAAGTTCACTATCTAATTGCGAAGGATTCAGTGGACCGTTCCTCGTGCCATCCAGACTAGGTATGAGCTATCTCTGTTCTCTTTCATTTCATTCCATTTATTTTTAGTTTTTAGCAAAAAATTTGAGTTTTTGAGTCCCCTAGGGTTTCATTTTTAAACTCTGGGATCAGCGCACCCTTTCAACATTGAAAGGTGTGTTGCATTGCACACACCTAGAAGGTTGCATGCATTATAGCGCACTATCTCTAAGACAGGGGTGCGCTGAGCACAAAACTCAAATTTGTACAACTGTTTTCTCCCAAATTTTCCGCTGCTTTTTGCAAAAAATGGATACTAATTTGTCTAATGGTTGCACTACAGACATTCATCAGATCAAAATGGAGATTATATGGAGAGAATGAGAGCATGAAGAACAATATATGACTGCCCTAAATAATCAGGGTACAGTTGAGGCCCTAAAGAATTGCGAGTTACTCAAGTATTTCCGACTATCTAGCATGTGGCAGTAGATTGAGCTTTTACAGTTCCTTGTTTGTTCATGGGATCCTACTGATTAGCCCTTTCACATTAGGGGTAAAGTGATCCCATTTACCATCGATGAAATCTACTTTCTGACTGGACTGTGCCCCCATCTCATTGTCAGGATTTGCCAAAGAAAGTGAATCAGTGAGAGACTATATACGATAGTTCTGCCGGGAAGGTGCTCAACCTAGCAAAGACGGAAAGATTAACATCAGGTATGTTAGTGATTTACCATTGAGGACAATCCTCTTTACCCTCGCCAAACTGCCTAGCATCACGACACTACACTTGGCAAACAGGTCAAACATGCAATATTCTTTAGAGTGTTTAGAGCCAAAAGTGTTCAACTGGTGTGAGGCAGTTCTTTCATTAGCGAAAGAACAACTGACCAAGGTGAAAAGTGGAAAGAAAAATAATTTTGGCTATGAATTGATCCTGATTTCTTTCACCTTGGAGGGAATTCCACTTATGCAACCACAACTTGTTTCACTGGGTGTATCTGGACCTAGAGATCCATGAATGCAGATATGGGTGGATCTTATGGCTAGGCATGTTGGTCAGAGATTGATCTCATTTACCCCTGCATTCTTTGAGTGGTTTGATCGACAGGATATGGCCATCATAGGGTATCCATATTCAGGAATGGATTTCTGTGGAGATCTTGACTTGATGTTTCCAGTTAGAGAAAAGTGGGGTGCTATCGGTAAATTGTTTGGCCAAAGTGTTTTTGATTTTAAAGTTTCTACCTTTTTGTGTTTTTTGATTATTTCCAAGTCTAAAAAAAACATTTCTTATGTATGCAGACGTTGGACCTATTTAACTTGTGGGACACCAACAAGAGGCAGGTGGGCCAGGACAGAGACCTTAGCTGAGCTACAGGATCACATAGAGGGTTTGACCTTAGGCATTCTAGATGTCCAGATCGAGGAGTTACCTATGCGACTGCAACACCACACTATCGGTGTGCCGAGTCGTTGGATGAGACTTTTACGCATGATAACATAGGCTGTGACCTGTTATTGTGAGCAACACTAGTCTACTTAGATGTCTTTTGCATACATTTTGAGTTTTTGGGTCAGATGACCAATTTTTGTCTTGGGCACAAACTGTTTGTAAAAACATTTAAAATGACTCTCTATTTTACTTTCAAAGTTTTATTATGGTTAAGTGATGCAATCCTATTCAACTAATGATGTGAATTGAAAATATTTACTTTACATATGTCGCAAATGTCTATTTAACACATAATTCGCTAAAGAATCAATTAATGTGTTTAGATTTCTGGAAATATGGTGATATTGAATAAACTCAAAATACCTTTCCAAAATATGAACTCTAAGGAACATGCGATGAATTGTTGGGTCTCGGACAGTATAGATGCCAGTAAGTTGTAGTACAATGAGTTGTGAGTCTAGCCTAATGATGATTCGGTGTATGCCAAGTGAAATGGCATCAGAGAGGAGTTCAATCAACGCACTATAATCAACAATATTTTTTGTTAACTATCCAATACATATCCCTCTAAAACTCACTAACTCGACGCTTGGAGTGAAAGTGGCCCATGATGCAGAAGATAGATTCTACGTACTACGACTAAGCCCATCGGCATAACCAATAAATGGTTCCGAAAAGTTCAACATCTGCAACAAATGCAAAGTGGATTACTTAACCAAATAAGAACTCTAAAAGAAACACACACACATGCAATCAAAGCATATATATAGTGATTTTTACTACACTTAACTAAGCATAGTAACGTTTAAGGTACAACCCGTTTTGGGGCTGCAATAATGGAATCCCATCATAGTCCACTAACTCGTAGGCACCTTTCATCAAAAGACGCTTAACAACATAAGGGCCCATCCATAGCAGTTCAAATTTTCCCGCTCCAAGTTTATCAGACTCCTAATTGTAAAGTAAGACCAGGTCACCTTCTAAGAAGACACGAGGCCTGACATTTTTATCATATTGTGCCTTAATACGTTTCTTATGCATCTCATGTTGGAAATAATACTGAGAGGGGGGGTGAATCAGTAATATCAGGTCAATTATTTTTCATTTCACAATCAGATTTGTATACACTACTTCAGTTAGTGAAAACCACGTATGTACTCAACTACAGTTAACAAAACCAGCATATAACCAGCAGACTTGTAATTTAAATTATTCTTCAGATGTTAATCATTAATCTGTGCACCAAACCATATAAACAGTAACCAGGAACCGTAAAACAGAATAGGCAGTCATACATAAGAACACAAGATATAAGGTGGAAACCCAATGTGGGTGAAAACCACCTGCTGCAATTCGTCTCTATCTTCTTTTAATTAGAAACTTCTTTTTACAATGTTTCTGTACTGGTGCAGTATTATACCAGTATGCAGGCTGCTACCTGCAGAAGGCTACAACCTTCTCTCATTCTCCAGCTTCTCTTGCAAGGGAGGTACAACCCCCTTAGCTCTTGTACTAGCTAAAGTGCTAGTACGTAGGTGCTGACCTACAGAAGGCTACAACCTTCTCTTTTCTTCCAGGGACCACGTTTCATAAATTTTAGACTGGATCCATGAATAACATCAATAAAGCATCAATTATATCTGCATCAACCAATCTCCTTTATACAAAAAAGTACTAATTCAACCAATCACTTCTTAGAAAGCTGTAACCAGAATACAGTGACAGTAACCAGAACCAAACCTAAACCCAGAACACTGCAACAATAAATAGAAGTATCTAAAACATATTTCATGAGACGTACGCTACTTCAATATGCAGAACCAGCGTGCATACACTGATATATTAAGGCCAACCCACACATACACTGTTTTGAATTAATGAACCTGCGTGTATACACGCCTTTGCTATTCCAAACCTGCATACAGATCTATAAAATATAATTTACCCTTTTCACTTATTCAGACATCAGTTAAACCCAGATTATCAGATTTATAGATCAAGTCATGCGCCAAATATAACAGATCAAAATAACACAAAGATACTACTATTCAAGCCTTAAGATCTTCAGCCATCAATAGAACTTATCCTTCTTCTAGCGCTCAGGTTCCTCCTTGATTCTGATACAACTATGCACAATTACCCAATGACTAGTATTCTCGATCTTGCTCTTCATCAGATATTCAATGCATGAGTCAATGCTTTTTCCCAATGATCTCCTTCGCCTTTTATATTCTTAGGCCTTACTCAATACCATGGTCCAAAACCATTTAGAACCAATACTTAGGGACCCAATACCTGGGTTCAATACTTCAGACGCAATACCAACGTCCAAAACCATAGGTCCAAATACCACAGACCTAGAACTTAGTTTTCCAACATGTACGCACCTTTCCTTGCGTGAAAATGTGTGTGTACGATATACGTGCCTTTGTATATAGAGAAACTGCGTGTATACACTACATGGTATATAGTGAACCTGGGTATATACGCGACTTGGTATATAGTGAACCTGCGTGTGTACACGACTTGGTATATAGTGAACCTGCGTATGTACGCATCTTGGTATATAGTGAACCTACGTATATACTTTTCTTTCTTCATTCTTTGTAGTCTAATCATCAATTCTTTGTTTCTAACCTGTTGTACTATGATCTGTCATTTGTGTGAGTTGCCATCAAGGACAACACTTGTGTCATAGCGCCAAACCTATGTCCTAATGCCAACAATCTCCCCCTTTGGACTTGATAGCAACCCCAAGTTCCTCAAAGTCATTCCCCCCCTTTGTCATCAAGGGTAAAGGGTTATTATCCCCCTGAGTACATGTTGAAATGTCTGCTCTGCTGTGTTGTCCATGCTCCCCCTGACAGTAGTCAAGGTCTGCAAAAGGATGTTCTACAAGAAGAAACATGACTTTATACATCATACATGACCTTCCTATCACCAAAGACTCATACATACAACCATTTCCCAACCAAGTGGGGATATACCAATATTGACTCATCCACCCCACCAAGTGGGGATACACCAAAAGTTTACATAAGATAAACAAGAACATTACATCATCCATCCCAAGCATAGTGGGGAAACCAACATAGGCCGTTACAAGACCTTAATAATAAAGGAAATACATGACATAGAGACAAAAATATCTAAGATCATCAACTAACATCAGCAGAATTTGTCAATCATCATTCAGACCAGCAACCATGATCTTCTAAGATAATGCCAGCAATGTATTATTATACGTATATGCTCCCCCTAAACCTGTGCCAGATGGTCTCTGTCAAACCCATGTCAGACTCTTTTCATCCTGAGTCTTTCCCCACTGCTTTTCTTCAAACTAACATATACGAGACTGTACCCACAAAAATCAGTGTATATATGAAGATACGCTTCATTAAACTCGCATACAACCACTGTTCTCTGAAACAAATAATTTCAACAGCAAGACGATGCATCAACTACTCCCAGCTTTTGTCTGAGGTATTCAAATGTCTCCCTAGGCAGTGGTTTGGTGAGTATATTAGCAACTTGTTCTTTGGATGGGACATACTCCAATTTTACCTTTTGTTCAAGCACTTGTTCCCAGAGAAAATAATATTTGATAGGTATGTGCTTGGTCTTCGAATGCATGACTGGATTCTTTGAAATATTGATTGCACTTGTATTATCACAAAAAATGGAGATAGGTGGAGTACAAGTGATTTGAATGTCTTGCAATGTTTACATCATCCAAAGAAGTTGTGTGCAGCAAGAAGCAGCAACCACATATTCTGCTTCAGCTGTAGATAAAGCAATTGAACTTTGTTCCTTGTTGAACCAAGATACTAGTCTGGAACCCATAAAGAATGCACCACCACTAGTGCTTTTTCTGTCATCCACGCTTCTTACCCAATTTGCATCTGTATATGCATGAAGTGTGAGATCTATATCTCTAGGATGCCATAAGCCATAATTTTGTGTTCCTTGAAGATATTTGAAAATCCTTTTAACTTCCTGAAGATGTGCTTCTTTTGGATTTTCCTAGAATCTTCCAACTATTCCCACTCCATGCATGATGTCTGGTCGGGTACCCGTCAGATAGAGTAGACTACCAATCATGGATCTATAGGTTGGTTGATGTACTACTGCTGATTCATCATTTGCGCTGAGGCTGCATCCTGTTACCATAGGGGTACATACTGGTTTCGAATCTTCCATGCCATATCTCTTCAAGATCTGCTTGAGGTACTTGGTTTGAGATAAAAAAAATACCGTCTTTATTTTGTTGGACTTGTAAACCAAGAAAATATGTCAACTCACCAAGCAAGGACATTTCGAATTCTTTCTGCATCACCAAGGCAAAGTTTTGACTCATGGCTTATTCATTGCTACCAAAGATGATATCATCAACATACACAACAAGAATTAGGAATTTATCATTATCAATTTTTATATATAGATTGCTATCTGTTGATCCTTTTCAAAAACCTTGTTGATGGAGGTATTTGTCCAGACGATAATACCAAGCCCTTGGAGCCTGTTTAAGACCATAGAGTGCCTTCCTAAGTCTGCATACAAGTTTTGGATCATTTCCAAGGATGAATCCATATAGTTGATCAATATACAATTCTTCTTCTAAGTGTCCATTTAAAAAGGCTGATTTTACATCCATTTGAAATACTTTGAACTTCTGAAAGCTAGAAAGAGAAAGAAACATTCTTATGGCTTCAAGTCTAGCAATCAGTGCAAAAGTTTCTTCAAAGTCTATACCTTCTTGTTGAGAATACCCTTTACAAACAACTCTGGCCTTGTTTCTAATAACATCTCCATTTTCATTCAGCTTGTTTTTGAATATCCATTTTGTCCCTAAGACATTCTTATCATTTGGTCTAGGAACCAACTCCCAAGTGTTATTCTTTTCAATCTGCTCAAGTTCTTCATTCATGGCCATGACCCAGCATTCATCTTTGCATGCTTCACTTACATTTTTTGGTTCAGTGGATGAGAGTAATGCTAGATAGATTGAAGCTTCTAAAATAGTTCTTCTTGTTTGTACACCTACCTCTTTCTACCCCAAAATTTGAGTTTCTAGATGATTCTTCTAAACATACCTGGAAGGAGTATTTTCTTCTAACCTTATCTGTTCTTTTGGAGCCTCATGGGTTTCTTCTTCATCATAAGTCTAATTTGATGTTGAAGGATAGCCCTCATCATCTTCGAAATCTTCAGATTTTACCAACCTAGGAATGTTTCCTTCTTCATCAACCACTACATCAATACTTTCAACAATTTTTCCAAGTATTTTATTGTAACACTTATATCCTTTGCTATGGGGAGAGTAACCAAGGAGAATTCCTTCATCTGCTATAGGTTCAAACATGCCAAGGTTTTCATCAGTCCTTTTGATGTAACATTTGCTTCCAAAAATTTTGAAGTATTTTACTGTGGGAGTCTTACCATACCAAAGTTCATGAGGAGTTTGAGTGTTGTTCACATGGACGTTTGTCTTGTTGAGAATAGTAACTGCAGCAAATGCAGCTTCACCCCAGAAGGTTATGAGAGTTCCAGACTCATCAAGCATAGCACAAGCCATTTGTTGAACCGTTCTGTTCATCCTTTCCACTACTCCATTTTGCTGAGGAGTCCTTGCTGTAGAGAATTCCCTTCTTATTCCATGTTCTTCACAAAAGTGAAAAAATTCATTCGAGGTAAATTCCCCTCCTTGATCAGACCTAAGGCATTTTATTTTGTGATCTGATTCATTTTCAACCAAGGCTTTGAATGCTTTGAACTTTTTGAAAGCTTCATCTTTATGCTTCAGAAGTCCTATCCAACACATCCTGGAAAAATCGTCAATGAACAATATGAAGTATTCTTCTCCTCGAGGTGACCTCTTCCTAGATGGACCACATACATCAGTATGGACAAGTTCAAGTGGCCTACTAGCTGATCCTTCCTTCTCAGGGAAATTAGTTCTAGTTTGCTTACCAAACTGACATGATTTGCATATTGTATTGTATGGAATTCTGATATCAGGGAGATCATGAACCACCTGATATTTGCATGCTTTCCGTATTTGAGAGAAGCTTAGATGCCCCAATCTTCTATGTCATAGCCAGTGTTCATCATTCTTGCTTAGATATAATTGTTGTTGTCCTCCCTTAAGTATGTATAAATTATTGGGAGTTCTTATACCTTTGATCACTGTTTCTCCTGTATCAACCTCTTGAACAATACATCCATTTGATTGAAATATTACCTGATTTCCTTGATCACACATTTGACTGGCACTCAATAGATTATGCTTTAAGCCATCAACATACATAACATTTCTAGCTTTGACCTTTTCTTTGAAAAGCACAGAACCTTTACCTTTTATGAGTGTAGGGGTGTCATTTCCAAATGAGACCTTCCTTTCCTTTTCTAAGGCACTATATGGCTGAAGTTTTTCTTTATCACCTGTCATATGTTTCGAGCATCCACTATCGATGTAACACTGATTTTCCTGCCCTTCCACATATAAGGCTATACCACATCTTTTTGGTTGCCGTTCTTTCTTTCTCCATGTTTTTGGACTCAATGAATCTTGCTCCTTCTGAGATGTTTTCCGAAACCTACTCCTACATTTAGAATCTTCATAACCGAAGTTGTTACAAATAGAACATTCTACTTCATTTTCAAGAGATGAAAAGTTATTGTAAGTCCTTTTCATGATCCCAGTCATACTCCTTTGTTTTTGTGCTTTTCTAGTCATGATGGTCTTGTAGGCAACACATTGAGTAGCTTTGTTTCCAAAGTTATGACAAGAGAAACATTGGCCATTAAAGAAATTCCTTTGAATATCAAACCTACCAACCAAATGATTGTAGTTTCTATTGACATCCATTCTTGAGGCAAATTGAGAATGATTTACCTACGATTGGTTGTAGCTTATGTTCATCCTTGAAGTAGATTGCCCCCAATTTACTTGGTGATCTCTGTTCATTCTTGAAGTAAATTGTCCCTGATTTACCTGGTGATCTACATTATGCCTTTGCTGTCGATTGTCAACCTGTTCACTTCTCTTTTTTGCATCAAGATAACTTTTGGAGGTGGATGGCTTCTATGCTTGAGATGATTTTTCAGTATATCCAAGACCTGTCTTGATTAGAGGAGAACGCTGCACTTTTATAATCTCATCTAAAGTTTCAGATCCTTTAGCAAATCTAAGATTAAGAGCTTTTGATTTCTCAATATCTTTTCTAAGTCCCACAATTTCACATTCTAACTTTTCATTGTGTTTTTCCCTTTCAGCAAGTTGAAATGTCAGAGTATCTATAATCATATTCTTTTCTTCTAAAAAAATTTTGAGTTTAGAAATTTCTTCATAAAGACCTTCTTCATCTATAGCATCCAAGAAATCATCATCTTCAAAAGCCATCAAAAGTCTATAATCATTACATTGTTCATCTTCATCACTATTTGAAAATCCATCACTGTCTTCATGTGTATAATAGCTCCTCTTACTTACATTCTATTTTTTGTTCCATCTAACTGGTTCCTTACCTTTGTCAAGCTTATCTTTATGAGGACACTTGGTAGCATAGTGACCGACTCTTCCACAAGAAAAACATTTGAAAGGTAGCTTACCTCTGAATCTTCCAGAACCCCGTTGTAGGTTCTTGACAAAGTTTGATTCTTCCTCTCCTTCTGACATATGTCCTAACTTATTATAATCTCCTTTTTCTGAGGATTTGAATGTGACTTCTCTCTTGTCTGATGGTCCCCCTTTTCTCATTTCAAAAGCAGTTAGGATTCCGTGCAGCTGTGACATGGTAATGCTCTGTAGATTCTACTTTTCTTCTATGGCAGAAACTTTTGATTCAAACTTAGAAGACAAAGATCTTAGAACCTTTTCAACCAAAGTAACTTCTTTTATTTCTTCACCCAAGTTTTTCATACAATTAACAATCTCATCTATACGTAAGAAATAGTTAGCCACACTTTCATCATTGTGCATTCTGAGATTTTCATACTGAATTCTGAGAGTTTGTAGTTTTTCCCGTTTTACCTGATCATCTCCTTCATAGCTCAGAACGATCTTGTCCCATATTTCTTTCGTGGTTTTGAGATACATAACCTTGATGAATTCTAATTGAGATAAACTCCTTAATAGAGTATTAACAACCTTTTCATTTGTTTCATACTGCTTCTTACCAGCCGTATCTGTAGGAGTTGCTGATGGAAATGTGTATCATGTTTCCACGATATCCCAAACTTATGTACTAAGAGATTGAAGATAGGCTGTGATTCTTACCTTCCAATAGATGAAGTTGCTCCCATCAAAAATTGGTGGCCTGATAGATGCCTCTTTTTCGTAGTTGTTCATGATGATAGATCTTCCTTCAAGCAATCAAGCTTCTTCTGAAGGACCTGCTCTGATACCAATTGTTGGAAATAATACTGAGAGGGGGGGTGAATCAGTATTATCAGGTCAATTATTTTTCATTTCACAATCAAATTTGTATATGCTACTTTAGTTAGTGAAAACTGCATATGTACACAACTACAGTTAAGGAAACCAGCGTATAACCAACAGACTTGTAATTTAAATTATTCTTCATATGTTGATCCTTAATCTGTGCATCAAACCATATAAACAGTAACTAGGAACCGTAAAACAGAACAGGCAGCCACACATAAGAACACAAGATATAAGGTGGAAACCCAATGTGGGTTAAAACCACCTGCTGCAATTTGTCTCTATCTTCTTTTAATTAGAAACTTCTTTTTACAATGTTTCTGTACTGGTGCAGTCTTATACCAGTACGCGGGCTGCTACCTGCAGAAGGTGTTTGGTCAATTTAGTGTGTTCTAAATTGCTATTTAGAATGTCAATCCAGGATTCGTAAACTGACGAAGTGATGTGTACTATATGTACAAGATAACCATTTCCTTAGTCTTTTGTCATTTTTGAGATTTTTAGTTTGTTTTTGGATTTTTCTTTCCCTAATGTGTGATGGCGAAAATGAAAGTTAAGTATGGATGGTGATGGTGATTTCTACAGTGATTTTCCCAAACTTAAAAGTGCTCAAAAAGAAAGCTTTAAAACAACTGTAATGAAATCAATTCTTAAGAGGAAGTAAATGTATCAAACAGTGAACTAATGACAATGGCCCAGTATCCTTGCTGCTGAATGAAAAAGAAAGTAAAAACTGAACTTAAAGTAACTCAAACTAAAAGCAAAGCAACTAGTTCACACTACTTCACTCTTCTGATCCTTTACCCTTCAGCTCAATCTACCTTGTGGGAAGCAATCATGAACAAGTCAAGCAATATGATATCTAAATGTCAAGAAATTAAATTGCATAAAGGAAACTAATCACACTACTTCAACTCTTCTGATCCTTTACCCTTCAGCTCAATCTACCTTGTGGGAAGCAATCATGAATAAGTTTAAGCAATATGATAACTAAATTGCAAGAAATTAAATTGCATAAAGGAAACTAATCACACTACTTCAACTCTTCTGATCCTTTACCCTTCAGCTCAATCTACCTTATGGGAAGTAATCATGAATAAGTTTAAGCAATATGATAACTAAATCACACTACAATAAGTAATATTCTGATTCCTTACTAATAGAGTCACTTGACTATAGAAAGAAACCATAAACAAATGAGTAGTATGATGTCTAAGTAGCAGAAAATAAATAAGCAAAACACAACTTGAAAAAGGACAGTGCTGGAATTAAACTTCAAAAAATGGAAATTAGCAGGAAGGACAAGATGATCTCATATGTCAATAGTTATCAAAAAGATTAAAATTTGCCCGGGCTGCCTAAGAAAACCTGTAGAAAAGCATTGATCAGCTGACAGCTATAAGGAAAACAGAAGTGAAAATGTAAACAGCAGTGAATTAAAAACATCAAAACAACATGTTATATACAAGCTACTGATTATGAAAACAGAAACATAATAAAATCAAATGACAACTATACAGGGCTTTAGTGCGTAGGGGCCCTCTGCCACCTCAGCCAGTCAACGAATAGTCACAAGAACGAGCTCAGAAAAGTAGTCTTCTCATGTATTAAAGCAGCAACAAAATATATAAAACAGAGTACAGTGGGGTGATAATAGCAACTGTTCAAAAATTACATCGCAAAAGCTTCTACACAACATTCATCAACGCGTTATTTATAATGAAAAAGTGTTGAAACTAACTAACTGAATCCTATGCTATTAACTGTGTTGCCAGAGACACGTAGATCTCCTCAGCCGAGATCTAGCGTAACTGTCATCATGTCTATTAAATCTTCGGAGTGGTAGCTGTTGGATTCAGGTTACGGGGATGATCTCCAGGTGTGCCAATGTCTCCGTGGGCTGAGGACTGTGCCACGTAAACTTTCACGTGCTCAAAACAGAGATGTGCCACCGCTAAATTCCTTGGTTGGCTTTGCCTTTGACCCTTGTTGACCATGACCTTCTATGGATGATTTGGCTGATTTGAAGGGACACGTTCCATGTACCCGTCACCTGTAGCTTGCCCATGTGGCTCGTTTCTTCATAGGACACCTGTAGCATAGCTTTTAACAAAATGGCTGCGGAATCCTGTGCTGGCTGCGGAAACCTGTGCTGGCTGCGGAAACTGACAAGTTTCCGCAGCTGCCTGAACAAAAATCTAAACCAAACAACAGTCATAAGCATAGTTAGAAAACCATGTCAGAAGCTCTTTTTAGACTATAATGCAATGATTTAACAGCTTGGTGGATGAAGTAAGTGGAAAAAGAAGGCTAAGAGGGTGTATAGGAAGGCGCAGGTTTGAGGCTCAACATACCCCCACTGTGAAGGTGTTGCATGTCCTCATGCAACCAAAATTTAGTTATTTCCCTCTAATCCATATGTTCTGAGGCTTCTGCTAGGACATCTAGCCCTCTTTTCTTCTTCTTTGATGCTAACATCATCCTTGGTTTTCTAACTAGACATTTGAACTTGAGATTAATCAATGCTCTGCTTAACTTTTTGCAATTTTTCTTCAGTTTCCTGTTTTTCTTTTGCCACAGTCCTGAATGGAGCATAGTGTTATCATGGACAATCTTTTCTACCTTGCTCTGCTCTTTGAGTGCTTCATTTTCCTGTTTGATATGCCTATTTAGGACTTCTAATTCAAATACTTCCTGTTTCAAAGACTGAACTTGCGCATCTAGTGGTAGAGTGGTACTCGGTCCTGTAGCTGATTGTTCTAAGGATTCCAGGTAGTTATATACCTCTTGTTGATTAGGATCTACCTCAGGTGTCTTTCTCGGACAAAGCTCAAAATCTGGTGGAGGAAGAGGACTGCTCTCTCTTTCCCGCCGAAAAGGGCTTTCATCATGTGGAGGACTTGATTCAATGTTTGGCTGAGCTGAAGATTTCTCAAGTGTCTCTTCACCTAAATCAATAAAGTGAGACTGTTTTTCTTGGGTTTTATTCACCTTTCCTTTTAGCCTAGTGCTCCTCCTTAAGTATGGACTAGTACTCTTTTCTTGTGCACTCTATTTTCCTTTTTGCTTTTTCTTGGCTATAGTAGCAGCCTGAAGATGTACTAGTCTTTCTGATAGTGGTTGATAATCCTCCTCTATGGATTGCTCAGGGGATGGATAGACTTCTTGAATGGTTCTTTTTCCTTTTTTCTTTCTTCTGTTTCTTATTTTTAGCTCTATCTTCTTCTTCTTTTTGGATAGTTTCTTGAGTTTCTATTGTAGGGGAGTCTTGGACTGTAATGTTCTTTTCTTTCCTTCTACTTTTCCTTGGAATCTTTGGTGGACTTCTTCCAGAGGCCTCAGATGGCTCTTGGAAGTAGTTTCTTGTCAAGAATTGCTCCCAAGTATCTTTATTTTTCTTCAACTGGTCCTCAATAAGAATTTTTATGAATCCATGATGGTAGAGATGAGATTCAATGGTTCCTATGTGTTTTTGAACTGTAAAACTCATATTTTTCAAACTCAATAGCAGAAAATGAGGCAAATTAAGAGTGTGACCCTCTATGAAATTCATCATCAGTCTAGCATGATACATATACATAGAACCAAAACGACCTTCACACGTGATAAATTTCTGGATGACTAACAGTAGACTAGACCATTCCTCTTTTAGTGCATGAATAGGGATGCCTCTTGTAAATACGGTGGTATCCATACCTTGGTTTTGTAGCATGATTCTCCATATTTGATCATCCACACTTCTATTTTTAAACCACTTTTCACCTTCTTGAGGTAGGCCTGTGGCAGCTGCTACTGTGGCCTCGGTCACTGTAAACTTTAAGTCTCCAATCTCCACTGTTTGTCCATCAAAAGACCACGCAAAAGATTTGGTCACCTCCTTGTTATGGCCCTTAAACTTTTGGATAAATTGTAGCCATCTGGCTTTCTTCAGCAATTCCTTAGTTTGAGGATAACCTTCCAAGTATTTCGGTCCTTCTGGCTCGGCTCTCAGTAATTTTCCCATCCTCTGTTTTAAATTCCAACTGAGAGTTCTTCTGCGTGTGAGGGTTCAGAAAAAATGGCTCTGTTACAGGGTTTAGGATAGACTGTAGTGACTGCAGTCGGGGTTTAGAACAAACTGTAGTGGCTGCAATCAGAAATGGAGAACAAGGAATGGAAGAACCCTAATTATCGGAGGAACAGAGGGTGAGCAGAAGTGAACAAGTTCAAAATAAAATGCGGATGCATGCGAGGAGTATGGTATTAGTGGAGTGGTAAACGAATGGAAACATATGATTATGTATGAAATTTTTACACGTCTCAATAGACGGCTGCGGAAATTACGGCTAAGAAGAACCGTAACACAATAGGTCACGTCTCAAGAGTACGAGTAATAAATGGAAGTGCAGTCAGTCTTGAGTTTAAACTTAGAATAATCATGAGACCGTTGGAGAAATGAATGCGAGGTATGTGGAGTGATATCGTGGAATAGGAGTGGTAGTGGAGCTATCGTATCAAATCATTGCACATAGTAGAACTTGTTATGGTTTGATAACTATGCGTAATTATGACTTGAATTGTTATTTGATAAATATTTTTGATCATACCTTTGGAAACTTTGTCATTTTTTTGCTCAAGGCTTCTAACCAATTGCTCTTCCTCGATGTCTTGGGGATGCCCCATGTCTTTAGCTCAATTACACCTGCATTTCATTATTATGGCACTAACAGTTGACTGTAAATTTGAAAACAGAGTGATGCTGGCTACGGAAACTACTTAAGGCTGCGGAAACAGCTTTCAGCTGCGGAAACTGAGACAACACCCCCTTGACTGCACGAAGATAGTTAGCTCAATTTGAAAACAGAGTGACAACACCCCCATGTCTTTAGCTCAATTACACCTGCATTTCATTATTATGGCACTAACAGTTGACTGTAAATTTGAAAACAGAGTGATGCTGGCTACGGAAACTACTTAAGGCTGCGGAAACAGCTTTCAGCTGCGGAAACTGAGACAACACCCCCTTGACTGCACGAAGATAGTTAGAGAAGAACTAGCTGAATGAAAATAGTCCTGAAAGGGACTTTTATTGATGAAATGAAATGGAATGAGTGGAATGAAATGAAAATGAAGTGGAGTGAAGTGAAATGGAAATGAGAATGAGATGGAGGTGAAGTGAAATGGAAAATGAGATGGAGTGAAGTTGGAAAGAGAAGGAGAGGAGATTTTTTTTTTTTTTGGGAAAATATAGAGTGTCAGGTGTCCCTGATTTTCACTCTACATTTTCTATACAAGACCGCCAATCTATGATTGGTTTTCAGGCTTATACGATTTTTTTCTCTTTTTTTTTTTTTTTTTCACTGAAAGAAACAAAGGCTAGGCTGATGGGGGAGAAGGATTCTTCTCCACCAGCCTTATTGCAGAATTTTCTTGGAACATTTTGACAAATTCCTCTTTTGAGAGTGGCTTATGATAAATTTTCAATCGGTGGCCATTCACAATGAGAGGAGTTTGAAATTCATCAATAGTCTTGATTCTTACCACTCCATTGTTAAAGACTTTGTTAATCTCATATGGCCCAAGCCAATGTGTCTGAAATTTTCCTTTGAAGTCTTTAAACTTGGAATCAAACAGTAACGCCCAATATCCCTCTTGAAACTTTCTCTCTTTGATATATCTGTCATGCCATTTAGCTCTTTGATGTTGAACTAGATCAGTCCTTAAAATTGCATCTTGTCTGATCTCATCTAGCTCATTCAGCTGCTCCATTCTGTGCTTTTGGGCTTCTCATAGATTCATCCCCAATTGGACTGCCATCTTGAAAGTCTTGACTTGAAACTCAATGGGAGCAGGACTTCTTTCCCATAAACAAGTTCATAGGGAGAATGTCCTGTTGTGTTCCTCCATGTAGTTCTGTAGGCCCATAAGGCTTCAGGAAGCCTTTCTGCCCAATCTTTTCTGTGTAGATGAACAGTTTTGGTGATGATGCTTTCAAGAACTTTGTTTGTAGACTCCACTTGGCCATTTGCTTGCGGATGGTAAGGAGTAGATTTTCTGTGCTTGATTTTTTATTCTTCCATCAGCTTCTCCATCGAGTTAGATGTAAATTGACTTCCCTGATCTGTCACAATTTCTCTTGGGACACCAAAACGAGTAAAAATATCCTCAAAAAGAAATTGAGCAACTGAATTTTCATTGGCAGAAGGCAATGCTTTGGCTTCTACCCATTTAGTGACATAATCAGTGCATACCAATATATACTTCTTTTGTTTAGATGGTGGATTAATGGGTCCAATGAAATCTAAAGCCCATTTTTCAAAGGGTTCGATGAGTACCTGTGGTTGTAATGGCATTTCATTTGAAAGAGTCGGTCTCCCAACTCTTTGGCAGCTGTCACACCTTCTGACATATTGTTTTGCATATTTGAAAAGGGAAGGCCAATAATATCATAATGAAAGAATTTTATAGGCCATCATTTTGTCAGCAAAGTGTCCACCGCATGGTTCATCATGACATGCCTTGAGGATGTCAGGCATTTCATCTTCCCGAACACATCTTCTGATCACACAATCTAGCCCTGTTTTAAAAAATTCATTAGAAATCCATGAATAACTTGAACTCTCCTGAGTAATTTTTCTTTTTTCACCAGGAAATAGATGTGGAGGTAGCTTCCCTGTAACCAAATAGTTAGCAATATCTGCATACCAAGGAGTCTTAGTAGTTACTGCAAACAAATATTCATCTGGAAACTTATCCTCTAGAGGAGAATCTTCGTTAGTATTTTGGATTCTAGACAAGAAATTAGCTACTGTATTTTGTTTCCCTGGTCTATCAAACACAATAATATTGAATTCTTGTAAAATTAAGAGCCATATTGTAACTCTTCCATTAGTAACAGGTTTATTCATGAGATATCTAATTGCAGAATGATCAGTATGGACAAAAGTTTCACAGCCGGTTATATAGTGTCTAAACTTATTGATTGCATGAACAACAGCTAAGAACTCTTTCTCAGTCCCAGTATAGTTTAACTCAGTGGGAGTCAAATTTTTACTGGTGTAGTAAATTGCATAAGGAACTAAATCCTTTTGTCCTAACACAGCTCCTAGAGCTGTATCTGAAGCATCTGTGGAAATATGGAAAGGAAGTTTCCAATTCGGACCTCTCAAAATGGGTGCTTCAGATATTCTTGTTTTCAAAGTTTCAAATGCAGATTGACAATCAGGATCCCATTTGAATTCACAGTCTTTTGTAAGTAATTTGAAGAGTGGAGATGCTATTTTGGTGAAGTTTTCAATAAATCTTCTATAGTATCCAGTAAATCCAAGAAAACTTCTAACATCTTTTTGACAATTTGGAATAGGCAACTTGGAGATGACTTCAACTTTTGATCTATCAACTTTAATCCCATCTCCTGAAATATGATGTCCTAAAGCAATCCGTTCAGTAAACATCATAAATCATTTTTCATGACTTAATGATAGGACTTTTTCCAAATTCTCTAATGCTTCTTCAAACGAATTACCATAAACTGTAAAATCATCCATATAAACCTCTACACAATCATGGATTAGATTGGAAAAGATTCCTAGTACTGCCCTTTGAAATGTTGCGGGTGCATTACATAATCCAAAAGGAAGTAGTCGGTAAGCAAAAGTTCCCCATGGACAGGTAAATGTGGTCTTGTCCTGATCTTCAGGTGCTACCTGAATTTGATTGTAACCACTAAAACCATCCAAAAATGAAAAATACTTTTTGCCTGCTAAAGTATCTATTACCTGATCGATGAAGGGTAAAGGAAAGTGATCCTTCAAAGTTACTTTGTTCAATTCCCTGTAATCAATGCATACCCTCCATTTACCATTCTTTTTAGGTACTATAACCAAAGGAGAAACCCATCGGCTATCTGAAATTGGATAAATGAAGTTTACATTAAGTAACTTTTGGAGCTCTTCTTTCACTATCTCCCTAAGGTTTGGATTCATCCTTCTCTGAGGTTGTCTGATTGGTCTACTGTTTTCCTCAATGTAGATGTGATGAATGCAAGTCTTAGGGTCAATACCTTTCATATCGGTATACTCCCATGCAAATGCAGTAGAATGTTTTTGCAAGATTTTGGTTAGTTCTTCCTGTTGTGATCTTTCCAAATTTTTGTTGATATTCAATGTTTTTCCTGGAAAGATCTCAATGGCGGAACTACCAAATTCTTCCATAGAGAAAAGAGACATTTGTCTAGATGATAGATACTCAATGTCAGAATCTAACTGAAATTGTGTGTGGTCATATTCTGAAGATGTTTCAAAATTTTCTAATGTGTTCAGAATTTGACTATCTTCACTAACCTCAGAAATGGTAAAGACAGGTTGTATAGTATCTTCATCATCAATCCATTCATTATCTCCTATTTCTGTGATTGCTTTTGCTGGAGGATACAGATTGAATTTCTTTGTCGAATTACCATCAGAAATATACATATCCCCGGACCTACAACTGATGAAAGCATCGGCTGTGGCTAGCCAAGGTCTTCCTAAGATGAGAGAATGTCCTCCTAAATTACTCTTGGGAGTTAAAATCATGAAATCCATTGGATATTCCCAAGAGTCTAAGGAGACTGAAATGTCTTCTAATACACCATCTAGTTTAATAATTGATTGATCTGCAAGTTGCAGTAAAGTAGGTGTAAAGAGAAGGTTAGGAAGTTGTCGTGGCGGAAAAAGTCGTTTGTGCGGACACAACTGACCTCCCTAGGAGTCTAAACTCTCTAGCGACAAACAAGACAAAATGGAGTGATCTTTCTCTAAATATACCTTTTACAACATGAAAACTACAAGTGTTTAGGCTTACCTTATTCCAAAACGCTGTTGTTGTAGTCCGTCCTTGCCGATCCGGATGAGCTCCTCCTTCACATTAATTCCTGCAACCACAAACAATCAAACAATTACCAAGCACTTGCATCTCATATAATAAAACATATATTCAACATGCAGACCAAGGAACACATGAAATAACTCATTAACACAAGCTATTGAGAAAAATGAACCAGTTTGTATTAATAACGAAACAAAGAAACTCTTACAACCTGGCCTTGGTGTTGTGCAAGTTCCTCCCAGGGTCCATCAAGGGTTTTCCTCTACTTTGACAAAGCTCACCCACTTCCAAGTAGAATCAAGCAAAGACAATCTCTCCTCACAAGGTTCTAAATGGGAGTCCTAATTCCTGCAGCATTTACCCAAAGAAAATGTATAGCTTCAACCTCCCCTCCTTCTGGCTCAATGCCTTTATTTATAGTGCTGTAAAGAGGTTATTCAGGTCCACCATCAATGGGATAATCCTCCTCTTTGAGTGGGATAGCTCCCTTATTGATGGGATAAGTTCCTCCTTAATAGGGATACATGAACCAACTGGAGGCGCATCCATTTCATCAAACCGACCTCTAGAAAGTTCTAGAAGTAACCACAAGTAACTTTTTTAAGATGAAACTTGCGCATTTTTCCTTTTACAGAAGGACGCACCTGTCCCTTAACATACAGAGCGTCCAAGGACGCAGCCTTTGTGAACATTATGAGCGTCCCCGCAGGTAAGGCTTGAGAGAACCTGCGTCCCCAGAGATAAACACATTTTTTACAAGACTTTCTCTCTTTTTTGAGTTTGAGATGGATAGCAGAGGCATAAGACTTGCCTAAGAGGGTAGCATGACTGTTGATTGATCCATACTAACTGTAAATAGTCATGGTGACATTTTTTAGTGTAACAGATTGCCCCCTAAAGTGTGAAGCCTGGAATAGATTAGGGTTTTGTAATTCTAGGAAGGGTGAAGCGCTTTATCATTTCAAGGATTGTCTTGTGGATGACCTGGTTGGAACCTGCAATTTTCAACACAAAATACATGTATAAGATTATATCATCACTGAGGTAGGCATTCCCATACTCAGATTCAAAACTTTAACTAATGGACTAACTACTCTGATACAGGAATGATCTTGCAGTACATCATTTTTATAGACTTTTGTAGACACAGTATGGACGCAACCATCTGTTTATGATTAGACTACATAGATAATGAATACAAAACTCCTCGCAGCCTGGATGGTAGAAACTAGATCCAGGGTCTTCACTTCTACTTCCCGAATTGGTACGATTCTAGCCATGTGATTAAATGATTTGATGTCGAACATGTTAGAAACCACTTGATTACCAGTCGATGATGTAAACTGTTAACAAGCGTGAGAGAGACCACCAGTAATGTCAATGGTTCTCAAAGTACCAAGCACAACCCGTGAAATGTGAATAGATGTTTTGATGTCGAACACTTCACGGAATCCTTTGATCGAAAGTCAATGATGTAAACTGACGTCAAAGGCGAGAAACCTGCCATTGATGCATGCAGACTTCAAGGTACTGTCGATTCCTAAGTCATCTTTCTAGATAATGTGCTGATGTCGGTAGAAAGCGACCCGTTGTAGGCAAGCCCGCAACACGAAATCATTGTTCAAGTTGAAGAAATGTTGCTGTAAGGACTGACTCAGGGATGGTCAAATGGATGACAAGTATTTTGCAGATGAAAGTTTTTCTTGCAGACCTCTTGAACACATAACAACACGACAGATGGCTTGGTGACGAATAACTCAAAGTTAATCCCCGGAACCCGGTTAAAGACTTTCAAAGTGGTTTGATCAACTGTGAGGTAAAATATTTCCCAACCCAGGTGAATGAAAAGTGTCGTGTTCAAGAGTGGTAATAAAGTTTCTTTTGAGACAAAAGGTAACAAACAGGTTCATTCTTCTCTCTTTTCCCCCACCATTTCTGGCAAGTACCTCTTTATTTTTAACAAGCTTGAGGAGGATAACATATGCTTGATTATAAGCTCATCCTTCGGACGAGTCCAACCTAGTTTAAATTCGAACCCTAGGAAGGAGTGGTTCGTTCCTGTTTGTAATTGAACAGGTCCTCTACTGTAAAAGTTTAACGAGCCCAGTATAGGAGAAACTCGGCGTTTTTCAATTTTAGAGAGTCTGAAAAAACTAAAGTAGACTCCACGTTGAACTTTTTCGTACATTTGTGTCCCTCAAGCCCGAAAAAGTATAAAATAATACCTAGGGGAACCGCTTGATCTTGCGACCAAGGAGTACTTTCATAATAGTGTCGTTGACCTGAAAAGTAAAAAGCGATCAAGGACACGTCGTTTTATTTCCTTATCGAGTTTGAAACGACAAAAACCCGGCAATCTTTTCCTGATTTTGCGGTCAGAAAAGAGCTAAAAGGGGACCGTCTTTTAATTCCGTTTTAACGAGTGTAAAAGAAACGCTCGGCAATCTTTTCATGTTTTAAGAGTCTGAAAAGGGCTTAAAAGAGAACTCCAAGGTTTCACTTTTTCGTAAGTTTTAACGAGTTCGAAAAAATGATAAAAATGTACTCATATGGCCGACTTTCAATTTAATTTACGAGTAGGAAAAGACGGAAAGATCTCGGCATTTTCATTTGTTTTACGAGAATGAAAGATAGCAAAATAATCTCGGTATTTTCATGAGTTTAACAAGTCTTGAAAATAACTGAAATTGACTCGACATAGGTTTCATTTTTACAAAAGCTTGAAACAGAGAAAAACTATGCTTCAAAGTAGTTTCATTTTTACACAAGCTTGAAACAGAGAGAAAACTGTGCTTGATGCCCCCTAAGCGTAACTGCTAGAGCGCATGCCCCCCAGCTTCATTTGGATGAAATGAAGGTTGAGTTACGAGATCATTTGAAAGACTCGACCTAAAATTACGTAAAAAACTGAAATAACTAACCTAAATATACAACTTAACATTTATGAGATCTAGTCAATCTCTCGACTCAAGTAGAGGAGGATTTGTTTCATTTTTTTTTAAACGAGCTTGACACAGGAAAAGAACTATGCTCGGATTCGGTTTCATGTTTACGCAAGCTTGAAACGAAAAACTATGCTTGTTATAAGTTCGCATGCCCCCAGCATGATGACGCAAAACGAGGTACATGCCCCCCAAGCTTCATTGCATTCAATGAGTTGGATGGAATGAAGCTTTACTTTCAAGATCTTGGAAAGACTTGTGGGAGTTGTTTCATTTTTTAGTGAGGTTGACACAGGAAAAGAACTATCCTCAAAACCCTTGTTTCATTTTTTAAACGAGCTTGACACAAGATAAGGAACTATGCTCATAACTATTTCTACAATCTACCTAACAAAAACTCTACTCTAAAAACCTTGATTCATTTTTTAACGAGCTTGACACCAGACAAGGAACTATGCTCATGACTCCTTGTTTCTTTGTTTTAACGAGATTGACACAAGACAAGGAACGGTGCTCTGAAATCCTTGATTCATTTTTTTAATGAGCTTGACACAAGACAAGGAACTATGCTCATGACTACTCTCTACAATCTACCTACCTAACCTACCCTTGTTTCATTTTTTAACGAGCTTGACACAAGACAAGGAACTATGCTCAAAAAGTTCACATGCCCCTAGCATAATGATGCAAAGCAAGGTACATGCCCCCCAGGCTTCATTGCATTCAACCGGATGGATGAAATGAAGGTTTACTTTCAATATTTAACTTGAAAGGGGAGTTTTTTCATTTTTAAGGAGGTTGACACAAGAAAAGAACTATCCTCATACCTGATTCATTTTTTAACGAGGTTGACTCAGTAACAGGAACTGTCCTCAAAACCCTACTTTCTACAATCTACCTACATATCCTAAAATCTAGCTGATTCATTTTTTAATGAGGTTGACTCAGTAAAAGAACTGTCCTCATGCTAGCCTATTTCATTTTTTAACGAGGTTGATACAGGAAAAAACTATCCTCGTCAACTGATTCATTTTTTAACGAGGTTGACACAGTAAAAGGAACTTTCCTCGGATTCACTGAGCATGGCTTCTAACTGGAAGAAAGACATGTCAATGGACACACCTTGATCATGGCTTCCAAGAGATCTTCATCAGAAGGAAGAACAGTTCTTTGGAAGGAACACATGTCAAGGGACTCAAAAGGGATAAGAACATCGTGTTCAAGTAATCCCATAGAGTTTTCCATATCAATTACCGGATCTAAATCAACAGTGAGAAGCTCACTTACATTGGTAACTGAAAACATGGGATCAGTTGCCACATAATTAACCCGTGGCAGGGTAGATACCACTTTAGAATCAGGAACAGTTAGGGGTGTCATATTATTGGTAGTTGAAACAAGACTAGGGAACGAAAGCTGGTCTACAGTCACAATACTGCCATTGTGAGGGAAAGACATCACGCGAAAGAGTGTCGATACGACAGCTTTCATTGCATAAACATAGTCTCGCCCAAGGAGTAAATTGAAATCCAAGGGACCTCGAACTACCATAAGATCAATACAGACAGTTTTACCTTCCAATGTAATGGAAAACTTAGGAAGGATCCCTAAAGGTTCACTAATGGTTCTGTTAAAAGCTTTTAGATTCTGCGTAATAGGCGCAAGCTGAGGGGAACCCAAAGCTTTCCAAACAGCTGAGGATAAAATACTAACAGAAGCACCTTCATCTACCTGAGTACGATGTATGTCCCTACCACCAGCCTTGACAATGATTTGGAAAGGGATGGAGGAAGGAAGACGAGGTTCTGTCAGTCTATTCCAATCAAAGGAAAAGACCTCAGTACTTGGAGGGGGTTCTGTAGAAACAGGTGAAATGCCCCCCGGCATAGAAGAATCTGATGTAACAAGAAGAACATCAGCGGTATGAAATTTACTCTCGAAAAGGAGAGTGTGATCGACCAAATGTGAAATTGAATCGACCACTTGATCAACTAATGGATCATCAACCTGAGTGACATGAGTTTCACTCTCCAATGGAAGAGTGTGATCGACTGTACTTGAAATTAGATCAATCACTCCGTCAATTGACGGTAGGTTGGGAGAAAGTTTACGGTAACCAGTTGGAAATTCTTGCTATGGAACAGTAAGGTTTTCCAACAATGTTGAAGCTTCATCCATGTGAGGGCAAATGTGAGTTTGATGACTCCCTTTGCATAACTTACAAGGAAACCTAACTTTACCCATTTTCCCAGAAACCTGACTATCACTGGTTGATGGATCAATGGAAAGTTGATGAGATTTTTCTGACCATACTTCCAAGACCTTTGGAATACCAGGACAATTGGCAAGGAAGTGGTCACCCTTACAAAGCCTGCAAGGGTATTTGGGTTTACGGTGCATGTCAGAATTTTCCTCAACACAACTAACACTTACAGCCATGGTTGGTTGGTTGACTTCTTTCTTATCTTTCTTCTTCTTCTTCTTCTTCTTCTTAGCCTCCTGGTTACTAACATCAAGGCTTTTACCAGGCGAAGAGGAAGAAATGGAGGAAGAAAGATTAGGCGAAGAAGGTAAAGGGTCAACAGAAGGTTGGTGATGTTGAGATGGTGAACTCTGTTGAGGTGAAGCATCCGGTTGAGATGGAACAATTGGAGTATTTTGGGCCAACGAAGTTGAAAATAACCATATCGGTAAACCTATTGTAAATCCAGGTAATGACAAAGTAGCCATATAAGGAGGACCAACATTTCCAAAGTAAGGAAAAGTACTAGGATTCTCATTAGGAGGGGTTCCTAGGTTGATAAATTCCGGAACATTTGCCATTATATTCAACTTCAGTGAATTTTATTAACAATTTAAAACTAAAATTAACAATTCACAATTCACACTTAACAACTAAAATTCACAATTCACACCTATGGTCTCTAAAAGTAAAAACAAACAAATTAACACGCGCTATCAAATCTAGGGGTCAAACCACACACAAATAGTAAGCTCTCCGGACCGAAAACACTAGTTGGTGATGAAGCCCAACCTTGCAGAATTCAGTACAGAAATGGCGGGTGGAACAGTTACCCCGGCAACCTGCTTAATGAATAGACCGGCACAAGTTCCTCCACTTTAACCGTCTCGAAGTGAAGTGAACCCCCCGGAAAATCCAAGTGAGTATAACCGACGTCTGCTCCAGGTACAGTGGGACCTTCCCTCCACCGTCACCTCGGTAGAACCCTAAAGATTATGGTCACTAAGGTCACCAACAGTAACAAATACACCTGGGGGAACAGTCTAAACTCCGACAGCACGCAAGGGCAGAGTAGCAAGCTCAATCCCCTTACCAGCTCCTTGACAACAATCCAAGGTTTACCGATAAGTGACCCCTGGCTCCTCGACAATGGTTAATCCGAGGTTTACCGTTTGTAATACGTACTGTCTGGCGTCGTTCCCAACGAGGGGGGAATGATCCCCTCACTGGTTCGGACACGAGCTCGTGCTTCTCCTTTAAGAGGAGCTTTCCCAGAGTGCAATTGAAACAATTGGATTTATTATCAAGATAAACTATCTGTTTGGTTTTGCTGTCTTGGAGAGTTAAGTACTCACCTACTCCAAGACACTAGCCTAAGCTATGTTGGTGTTTCAGAGCCCTAGAAATGTGAAAATTACTAGATGAATTTTAATTAAGCGCTGTGTTATTAAGGCTATTATTACTCAAATGGGTAAATGGAGATGAAACCAATGGTGTTATGACCCGACTCAACTGAATGCAATCGAATATGATAATGCAATCCTTTCAATTCGATGAATCCTAACTAGAGTAAGGAGAGAGTTTCCATTCACTTCCAACAATGCAAAAAATTGATCATTAAGAGAAAATTTAACAAATTCTCTAATGCACTAATTTCATCAAGAAAAACTAATGCAAATCAATTCCAAACCAATTTTTATTTTTATTTTTGTGTAAATTCAAATCAAAGAAAGCTAATCTAAATCTACGATTGATTTTTCAGAATGTAAACTATGCAATTGTAATCTATGCACAATTCACATGAAAAGTATGCAAATGTAATCTATGCACATTTTTCATTCATATTCTGAAACTGAGAACTCTAATTATGCAAATGTGATCTATGCAAGAGAATTCTCAAACACAAGATGATTCTAATGTAATCTAAGAACCAATCAAGTGCAAGTCGAGAAAATTGGGTGAGAGTTCCAAAGATCAAAACATAAAAACACTCAAAGGTGATTAACACTCATACACAATTTAGCCCCCCCCGGCGAATGAGGGGGAATTTTTTTTGCAAAAACAAAAGCAAAAAGATGCAAAATTGTGAAAAGACTGAGAGAAACCTCCAAGTAATGACCAAAGGAAATCAAATTAAGAATTTCTCAAAAAAGAGACTCAAAACACCCAATTGATGAAAGCTAAAAGCAGGAATGCTAATGAAACAAGTTCAGGTGAAAATTTTTGACAGGGTACTAAAGGATCTGGGCAGAAAACACTAAGAAAAAACAAAATCTAAAAGCAATTAAAGCAAAAAATGGAGTTTTCCTAAATTTTTACAGGAAGACGCAGGCAACTCATTAGAACAGGCGCGGGCCCGCTCTGTGCAAACGGCAACAGCGCGTCCAAAGACGCACTGTGCAGTACTCAGAGGGTGCGTCCTTCTGGAAAAGTTAAGAAAAACCAAATCTAACTAAATCTAAAGCTAAGCCACCCAAATACTAATTCTCACAGTCAAAAACCAGAAAATAAAAATGATTTTCTCAGAGCAAAGTTCACACAAAGGAAAAGACTTTCACATTAATGGATTCCCCAGTGGAGTCGCCAATTTGTCGTGGCGGAAAAAGTCGTTTGTGCGGACACAACTGACCTCCCTAGGAGTCTAAACTCTCTAGCGACAAACAAGACAAAATGGAGTGATATTTCTCTAAATATACCTTTTACAACATGAAAACTACAAGTGTTTAGGCTTACCTTATTCCAAAACACTGTTGTTGTGGTCCGTCCTTGCCGATCCGGATGAGCTCCTCCTTCATGTCAATTCCTGCAACCACAAACAATCAAACAATTACCAAGCACTTGCATTTCATATAATAAAACATATATTCAACATGCAGACCAAGGAACACATGAAATAACTCATTAACACAAGCTATTGAGAAAAATAAACCAGTTTGTATTAATAACGAAACAAAGAAACTCTTACAACCTGGCCTTGGTGTTGTGCAAGTTCCTCCCAGGGTCCATCAAGGGTTTTCCTCTACTTTGACAAAGCTCACCCACTTCCAAGTAGAATCAAGCAAAGAAAATCTCTCCTCACAAGGTTCTAAATGGGAGTCCTAATTCCTGCAGCATTTACCCAAAGAAAATGTATAGCTCCAACCTCTCCTCCCTCTGGCTCAATGTCTTTATTTATAGTGCTGTAAAGAGGTTATTCAGGTCCACCATCAATGGGATAATCCCCCTCTTTGAGTGGGATAGCTCCCTTATTGATGGGATAAGTTCCTCCTTAATAGGGATACATGAACCAACTGGAGGCGCATCCATTTCATCAAACCGACCTCTAGAAAGTTCTAGAAGTAACCACAAGTAACTTTTTTAAGATGAAACTTGCGCATTTTGCCTTTTACAGAAGGACGCACCTGTCCCTTAACATACAGAGCGTCCAAGGACGTAGCTTTTGTGAACATTGTGAGCGTTCCCGCAGGTAAGGCTAGAGAGAACCTGCGACCCCAGAGATAAACACATTTTTTACAAGACTTTCTCTCTTCTTTGAGTTTGAGATGGATAGCAGAGGCATAAGACTTGCCTAAGAGGGTAGCATGACTGTTGATTTGAGCCATACTAACTGTAAGTAGTCATGGTGACATTTTTTAGTGTAACAAAAGTTTCAGCTGTTCCATATGTTGATAGCAGCCCCTAAATCAATCAAAGTATTTGGAATTTCTACCCCACTGATATGTGTTTTGACAATTAGACTACCGGGATCTACATACTTCTGCATAGTAATTTTTCCCATCATGATGTCTGCAATTTTCCCTACCAGGTGGATTATTCTTGTGTCTCTAGGTTTCCTTCCTGGTCTTTTAAGACTTAACTCCTTTATTGTTTTCGCTAGAATAGGAATCTTTTTAATGGCTTGTAACAATGGAATCTTGATACAGACATTCTTCAATTCAACTAGAAAATCATAGTCACGCAACAAGATTTGTTTTTCCACCCCTTTTTCAATTTGTAATCTTTCAGGAAAAGGAGGTGTGGATGAAGATGCAGGTTGCTCAACTATAGGAGTTGTGGGGGTCAGCTCTTTTTCTTTTTCTTTCTGAGTGTTTGGGTTTTGAAGAGATGCTTCAGAACCCTTATTGGCTTCAAGAGATTCTTCCTCATAAATGTTTTGATTTTGGGCATCTATAGAAGGTTTATCTAGAATTCTACCAGATCTGAGTTGTACATCATTGAGAGGAACAATCATATAGGCAGGAAATTGTTGACCTTCTATCATGTAAGCATTTTGAGGGTTTTGTTTGTTGGGGTTTGGCAATGGTTGAGAAGGAAGTTGATTTGACTTCTGTTGGAATGGAAGTAAGAGTTGAGAATTTGGGTTTTGTTGAGAGGGTTGTTCTTGTTGAAATGGCAATGATAGTTGTGGGTTTTGATTTGGAAGTTGTGGAGCTTGTTGGTTTTGAAAAGATGGAGGATATTGATAAAATTGAGCAAATCTCCCATAAGGATTTTGCATACCTTGTACCCATGATTGAAAAGGATTTTGAGGTTGGGACCAAGGTTGTTGCCAAGGATTCCAATTTGGTGGGGGTTGAAAGTTCATAGAGTTGTTAAACCCTTGATTTTGTTGCCCCTGCCAAGGTCTCCTTGCAACAAAACAGAGAGACTCAATTGTATTTGGATCTTCTTGAAAGATAGCTTTGAGCCCAGGAATTGAAGGACAATCCTTGGTCTCATGATTTTCTGAACAAATCGCAAATGTTTCTACAACTTTTACATCCAAGGGACATTCCCTGAGAGCATGTTTTTTTCTACATTTTGGGCAAAAGATGGCTAAAGCTTCTGCTTCTGCTTTCTGCTTATTGTGGATCTTAAGAGTGTCTAGTTGCTCACTAAGACTCCCTAAGATATCAGTTTTGAATTCATCAAGCATATTGCCAATCTCAGCCCTACTAACTGATCCAGTTGCAGATTTGTTTGCTCTGATGAGAGAAGGATCTCTAGGCCCTTTTCCAGTTTTAGATTTTCCTCTTGAGAGATGGACACACAGTTCTGCTATGTCATGAAGTGGAAGTTGAGATATGTCTCCTTTTCCCATCATTTTCAAAATATCTATCCATTCATCTCTAATGGCTTTTAATAGAAGGGCTTTCAAGGTCTCCTCATCTAAGTTACTCATTTTTTCTCTTTCTAGATTGTATTGGAATCTTTCAAGTAAATCCTCCAAGTTTTCACCTTCTTTTTGTACCATTTTAAATACTTCATCCTTGTGGTTGGTAGGCATACAATAATCCATGTATCTATCCAAAAATGTTTGTTTCATATCATTCCAAGTCCTAATGGATTGAGTGAGTAATCCCATGAACCATTTCAAAGCAGCTCCTTTCAATGTTGAAGGAAACAATTTGAGTTTTTGAGAGTCTTCCAGATAATCATAGGTTCAACACACGACCTCAAACTCAAATAGAAATGTTTCAGGATCTTCATTTCTTAACCCATGAAAGTTTGGGAGGACAGATGGTGAAATATTTTTCATTGTTGCTCGAGAATCCTCATCGACTATAGGAAATCCAAATGAGTTATCGCCATCCCTATTTCCCCCATTGTTACCTCTACCTCCTCCATTATTTCCTCCTCCCCCTCCTCTACCTCTACCTCTACCAAATCCGTTAACTCCCTCTTCTGTCATGGTAGTTTTCTCAGAGATTTCAGAGTCCTCTGGTTCCTCTACTAATGGCGAATGAGGAGGAATTTCTCCCTCTTCTTCCTCAGGTGATTCTAATTCTTCAATTACAATGTGTCTCCCAGTAGAAGAAAAGAAAGGATCTTTTCCTAATTTAGATTCGATGGATGGTGAGGAAGAGTCTCCTAACTCAACTACTGTCTCTTGAATTCCAGGAATCCTAGGGCTAGGAGTGTAGGTTGGAGATGATGGAGGTGTCTCTTGTCTATTCCTTGAGGTAGAAGGAGTTGTAAAAATCGAACTCTTGGCTCTAGCTAAAAACCTTCCCCTAGAATCTCTTGCTCTATGCATGTCATTTTTTATTTTTCTTCAAGTCGGGCTAATAATTCTCTTTCTGATCTTCCAGGTCACTCTAGGTGCAAGAAGAGAGCATACTCAAGAAACTATTAAACCAATAACTTTCTCTTTTCTGGTCCTCCAGATCACACTAAGTGCAAGAGGAGAGCATACTTTGAGAGGTTATCAATTTTCCTTCCTTGAAATTTTCTTGTTTTTTTTTTTTTTTTTAAGAAATTGGCTACCTAATTTCACTTCCCCGGCAACGGCGCCAAAATGTTTGGTCAATTTAGTGTGTTCTAAATTGCTATTTAAAATGTCAATCTGGGATTCGTAAATTGACGAAGTGAAGTGTACTATATGTACAAGATAACCATTTCCTTAGTCTTTTGTCGTTTTTGAGTTTTTTAGTTTGTTTTTGGATTTATCTTTCCCTAATGTGTGATGGTGAAAATGAAAGTTAAGTATGGATGGTGATGGTGATTTCTACAGTGATTTTCCCAAACTTAAAAGTGCTCAGAAAGAAAGCTTTAAAACAACTGTAATGAAATCAATTCTTAAGAGGAAGTAAATGTATCAAACAGTGAACTAATGACAATGGCCCAGTATCATTGTCCACATGGGGTAGCTCAAGCGGCAAGGGCCGTGGAAATGAAGTCTCACCGAACCGGAAGTCTTGGGTTCAAATCTTGGGCTACCCTTCCCCCGTAGAGGGGTACATAATGGACATGTAAATCAGAGAGTCCCACCCCAGCTTACAAAAAAAAAAAGACAATGGCCCAGTATCCTTGCTGCTGAATGAAAACGAAATTAAAGACTGAACTTAAAGTAACTCAAATTAAAAGCAAAGCAACTAGTTCACACTACTTCACTCTTCTGATCCTTTACCCTTCAGCTCAATCTACCTTGTGGGAAGCAATCATGAACAAGTAAAGCAATATGATATCTAAATGGCAAGAAATTAAATTGCATAAAGGAAACTAATCACACTACTTCAACTCTTCTGATCATTTACCCTTTAGCTCAATCTACCTTGTGGGAAGCAACCATGAATAAGTTTAAGCAATATGATAACTAAATTGCATAAAGGAAACTAATCACACTACTTAAACTCTTCTGATCCTTTACCCTTCAGCTCAATCTACCTTATGGGAAGCAATCATGAATAAGTTTAAGCAATATGATAACTAAATCACACTACAATAAGTAATATTCTGATTCCTTACTAATAGAGTCACTTGACTATAGAAAGAAACCATAAACAAATGAGTAGTATGATGTATAAGTAGCAGAAAATAAATAAGCAAAACACAACTTGAAAAAGGACAGTGCTGGAATTAAACTTCAGAAAATGGAAATTAGCAGGAAGGACAAGATGATCTCATATGTCAATAGTTATCAAAAAGATGAAAATTTGCCCGGCCTGCCTAAGAAAACCTGTAGAAAAGCATTGATCAGCTGACAGCTATAAGGAAAACAGAAGTGAAAATGTAAACAACAGTGAATTAAAAACATCAAAATAACATGTTATATACAAGCTACTGATTATGAAGACAGAAACATAATAAAATCAAATGACAACTATACAGGGCTTTAGTGCGCAGGGGCCCTCTGCCACCTCAGCCAGTCAACGAACAGTCACAAGAACGAGCTCAGAAAAGTAGTCTTCTCATGTATTAAAGCAGCAGCAAAATATATAAAACAGAGTACAGTGGGGTGATAATAGCAATTGTTCAAAAATTACATCGCAAAAGCTTCTACACAATGTTCATCAACGCATTATTTATAATGAAAAAGTGCTGAAACTAACTAACTGAATCCTATGCTATTAACTGTGCTGCCAGAGACACATAGATCTCCTCAGCCGAGATCTAGCGTAACTGTCATCATGTCTATTAAATCTTTGGAGTTGTAGCTGTTGGATTCAGGTTACGGGGATGATCTCCAAGTGTGCCGATGTCTCCATGGGCTGAGGACTATGCCACATAAACTTTCACGTGCTCAAAATAGAGACGTGCCACCGCTAAATTCCTTGGTTGGCTTTTCCTTTGACCCTTGTTGACCGTGACCTTCTATGGATGATTTGGCTGATTTGAAGGGACACGTTCCATGTACCCGTCACCTGTAGCTTGCCCATGTGGCTCGTTTCTTCATAGGACACCTGTAGCATAGCTTTTAACAAAATGGCTGCGGAATCCTGTGCTGGCTGCGGAAACCTGTGCTGGCTGCGGAAACTGACAAGTTTCTGCAGCTGCCTGAACAAAAATCTAAACCAAACAACAGTCATAAGCATAGTTAGAAAACCATGTCAGAAGCTCTTTTTAGACTATAATGCAATGATTTAACAGCTTGGTGGATGAAGTAAGTGGAAAAAGAAGGCTGAGAGGGTGTATAGGAAGGTGCAGGTTTGAGGCTCAACATAAGGCTACAACCTTCTCTCATTCTCCAGCTTCTCCTGGAAGGAAGGTACAATCCCCCTAGCACTTGTCCTAGCTAAGGTACTAGTACGTAGGTGCTGACCTACAGAAGGCTACAACCTTCCCTTTTCTTCCAGGGACCACATTTCATAAATTTTCAGACTAGATCCAAGAATAACATCAATCAAACATCAATTATATCTGCATCAACCAATCTCCTTTGTACAAACAAATGCTGATTCAACCAATCACTTCTCAGAAAGCTGTAACCAGAATACAGTGACAGTAACCAGAACCAAACCTGAACCCAGAACACTGCAACAATAAATAGAAGTATCTAAAACATATTTCATGAGATGTGCGCTACTTCAATATGCAGAACCTACATGCATACGCTGATGTATAAAGGCCAACCTGCGTATACGCTGTTTTGAATTAGTGAACCTACATGTATACGTGCCTCTTCTGTGCCGAACCTGCGTACAAATCTATAAAAGATAATTTACCCTTTTCACTTATTTAGACATCAGTTAAACCCAGATTATCAGATTTATAGATCAGTTCATGCGCCAAATATAACAAATCAAAATAACACAAAGATACTATTATTCAAGCCTTAAGATATTCACCCATCAATAGAACTTATCCTTCTTCTAACACTCAGGTTCCTCCTTCATTCAGATCTAGCTATGCACAATTACCCAATGACTAGTATTCTCGATCTTACTCTTCATCAGATATTCAATGCTTGAGTCAATAATTTTGCCCAATGATCTCCTTCCCCTTTTATATTCTTAGGCCTTACTCAATACCATGGTCCAAAACCATTTAGAACCAATACTTAGGGACCCAATACCTGGGTTCAATACTTTAGACGCAATACCAAGGTCCAAAACCATAGGTCCAAATACCACGGACCCAAAACTTAGTTTTCTGACATGTATGTGCCTTTCCTTGCATGAAAATGAATTTGTACGATATACGCGCCTTTGTATATAGTGAAACTATGTGTATACACTACTTGGTATATAGCGAACCTGCGTATATACATGACTTGGTATATAGTGAACCTGTGTGTGTACACGACTTGGTATATAGTGAACCTGCGTATGTACGTGACTTGGTATATAGTGAACCTGCATATATACTTTTCTTTCTTCATTCTTTATAGTCTGATCATCAATTCTTTGCTTCTAACCTGCTGCACTATGATCTGTCATCTGTGTGAGTTGCCATCAAGGACAACACCTGTGTCATAGCACCAAACCTGTGTCATAATTCCAACACCTTGTTAGCCCATGCGGCATCACAAAAGGTTTCATCTAGATGGATTAACTCCAAGAAATGTGCTTCTCCTTTAGTAGTGTCAGGTAGTAGGTCAATCGCGAGTTTGAGAGACGAGATTTCACATTGGATTGGTACTGCTTCCAAACCATACACCAACTAGAAGGGTGTCAATCCGGTTGCATTTCTCACTGAGGTTCGATATGCCCACAAAGCCAAGTACAGGATTAAATGCTAATTCCTTTTATGAACTCCAATCATTCTTTGCAACACGCGCTTAATGACTTTGTCGATAGCCTCAACTTGTCCATTAGCTTGCGGGTAGTATGGAGTAGAATTATCATGTGACAACCCTAATTGGGCATTCAATTCAACCATCATATGATTGTGAAAATGTGACCCATGATCTATAACTATGGCTTGTGGTACACCAAACCTGGCAACCACATGGTTGAATTAAAATAAAGTAGTTGTTTCGCCACTGTTCTTTAATGTTGGCATCGCCTCGGCCCATTTGGTAAAATAGTCAACAACGACTATAATATAGCCATGCCCCCTGGCCGAGGTGGGGTTACATGTCATAAAGTCAATGCCCCATTGGGCGAATGGGCCAACAATAATGACTGGATGCAGTGGTGCATGTGGTAGTATGGTTTTACGGTCAAATATCTGGCAAGCATGGCAACTCCTAACTGCAGGAATGCAATCTTTGAATATGGTTAGCCAGAAGTAACCAGCACGAAGAGTTCTCTGTGCTGTAGCATAACCAGATAAATGCCCCCCACAAGCACCTAAATGACATTCATTCAAAGCTTTTTCGGCTTCCCCGTGAGTGAGGCACCAACATAAAATTGTATCAACACCACGACGATAAAGTGTATCATCAATGATCAGATAATCTATGGCTTGGTATCAAGTACATCGTTGCTCAGAGCGAGAGGTATTAGGCCAAAAAGCTTGGGTCTGGAGATAGACCAGTATATCCCCATACCACGAATCACTTGACGAGATAAGAAATATAGATTCATCCAAGATTGATGCTTTTGATGTTAAACCATTGGAGGATGAGGGAAGATCACAAAGTAACTCGGCAAACACAAGAGATTTCTTTGACTTAGATTTGATGAATTCCAAAACAAACTCCTACAAGATAACTATCCATTTAGAATATTTCCCCCCAGCAATTGACGTGACGAAATGTATGTCATAGGGTTGCAATCTGATATAATGGTAGTTTTACGGAGGAGGATGTAATGACGAAATCTCCACGCATCTTGAATGGTAGCCAAAGCTAACTTTTCAACATATGAATACTTACTTTCTATATCATTGAGATTACGGCTCAAGTAATAAATAGGATGTTCAATTCCACTTTCTTCTTGGACTAAAACCATACCAATGGTTGTATTTGCAGTGGTGAGATACAGGTAATAGTCTTTTTGATAGTTTGGAGCATACATTAATGATGCTCTAATCAGGGAATCTTTAAGAGCATAAAAAGAAGCTTGCACAACTTGGTCCCAATGGAAGGGTACCCCTTTCTTCAATAGACACGTAAAATCTTTATCCAGTTCAGCATATTTTGGAATGAACCTCCTCAGAAAGTTTTCCTTCCCTTGAAGTCTCTATAATTGTAACAAGTTTGAAGGTGGAGCAAAGTAAAGGATTGTCTGAACCTTAATTGGATCAAGTTGAATTCCATCTTTTGAGACTACGAATCCAAGCAATCGACTAGAACCAACACAAAACACACACTTGTGTGGGTTGACTCTTATCTTGTAGTGTCGGCACGGTAATTATTAAGTTCCAATGGAGAACAATATTTTCCGACATGAATGTTCTCTACAATGTTAGGCTTGGTCGAAATGTTTATAGAAATTGTTTCTTCTATGTTTGACAAATTACGCTCAGAATCTACAATATTTATTCTAATAGAATTCGACAAGAAATCAATGATTGATGGGTGGCTTATTTCATTTGAATAATCTTCAATGTCATCTGAAAGGTGGGAATGATGATGATAATCCTCCCATGGTTCCTCTCCTATCATCATTGATTGGACAATTCCTTCATCCGTAGAATGTATACGTGAAAAATGATCCGAAGAGGTACCATATTCTAATGATTTGTCTACCCATACAATTGTTGAGTGTGGATTTGGGTTTGCCGCACAAGCCTTAAGGATTGATTTCTATGATGATTCAATGGGGCTTAACGAAAACACCTCACTATTACCATCAACTTAAAATTGGTTGGAAATCCTCGTGAAATTAGATGAGGTAGAGGAAATCATGTTGCAAGTCTCTACTCTTGCTACTTCCGCCAAATCAGATGGTGGCGGGAGGGTAAAATTACCCATTAGGGAAGGATCTTTAAAGAGACCTACTCCAACACTTTAAAGTGACAACGGGGGTCCATGTACCAATGGAATGCTTCCCGTAGCCTGTGAACTATTGGAAAAGAAGGCTAGCTGATCAATGACTCTGATTCCACCCTTGAAAGGGAATGCAATAGTATGAAAGTACGTGGAAACCATAGTAGCCATAGCATATACCCAAGGCCTTCCTAGTAAAATGTTGTAATTGAGGGGTCCATCAACTACCTCAACTTCAACAGAAACTATTTTGCCCCCTAGTTCGATTTGCAAGTTACTCAAAATCCCACATGGAGTATATGTTCTTCCATCAAAGGCTTTTAACATAATTGGTGATCATGACAATGGCAGTGAACCAAGTGTTTTCCAGAAGCTCATGGACATAATGCAAGTAGATGCCCCCTCATCAATAATTTTTCAGTGAACATTCTTATTGAGAGCTTTTACTTGGATTAGGAAAGCTATTTGTGTCAGTAACTGTGGTGAATATCCCTCATGGTTAAAAACCACAAGGTTTGAATCTGTAGGATCTATTCCACCTATTGCTGACAATAAAGCTTGTTTCTAGGAGAGACAGTTTCGCAACAACTTGAGTGTCGACATAGCGGAAGATGATTGAGCAAGATCTTCCACTATGTTATATTTTTGAGCTGCTCGAGCACGAGGGTTGAATGTCAATTTGTGCACAACTCCCTTTGGTGGTCTTATTGTCAATTCAGGTAGAATTGGTGGAATAACTTCAGATGAAGTTGAGGTCGAAGTATTAGGATGATCAGTGGCCTGATTATTCGACGACGACAGATTTCCATAATATTTTTTTCTTTTTGACACCAAAACATCATTTCGTGGCTTTGTTATGGATAACATAAGTACTTGGGATGTGGACGCATGGTCTGTTGCAACCAAATGTGTCTCCAGGGTTGGAAACAGAGCTGTCAACATTCTTGATGTGTTTAAAGTCTTTAAAAGTTTAGAGACCTCAGAGCGATGTGGACAATCTCTTGTATAATGCTCGTCATTACATATCAGACATGGATAGCAACATTTCTTGGCCGTGGTAGAGGAATTAGATGATTTCTTTGAAGGGGAATTTTCTTATTTCTTTTTGTTGTTTTTCCCCTTTTTCTTACTTCCTGGTGGCTTTGGAATTTTGCCTTTGTCAGATGACATGGCATTAATCTCGAAGGTAAGAGTTTTTTTTGATGCATTGGTAGTTTGATTGGAAACAGCAAGAGTTTGACTAGATGGTCTTCCTAATGCTTGTGTGCTTGAAGAACTGATCACACCATCACTGGCATGAGAGTCCTTACTCAATTGTGGAGGTGGTGGAACAGTGAAAGCTGGTCTAAGTGCATTGGGAATTTTATCATAGAGTGTGATAGATTGTGCATAAATCAAATCCAACCATTGGGCACGAGCAATGACTTGCTCTTTTGTGACAACCCCACCTTTTTCCACATCCTCGGTGATTGATGGCAACAAGGATTTTATGAACCACTCAACTAAAAGCTGATCGGGAACATATATCTTAACCATTCGACGACGATGCCACCACTCGTGAATATGATCTGATATATGGGTAGTAGTAGTCTTTTTAAAGTTGGTTAGGAGCTCCGTTCCAGTCTCGTATCTAATAGGTAACTAGAAGTGGGTCAAAAAAGTAGTGGCTAAAGTGGCGAAGTTATTGAAAGAATCTCTTGGTAATTCAATGTACCATTTAGTAGCTGGACCAGTAAGTCTTCTTTGTAAAAGATGGAGTCTGACCGAATCATCATTAAAAGTGCTTGATGAACACCATAAATGTAAGGTCATAACATGATTTGATGGGTCTTCTCCAAGATTTCCATTAAACTTCGGAATGTCAAATGGTAACTTATGCAGAATTACCAACCACCAAGGTGCATATAATATTGGATCATTAGTGAGCCGGTTTAAATATGGTAATTTTAAATTTGCTACAAATGGCAATTGTCGATTCAAGTTAGGTTGAGCATACCCAAGATATGATGGAATTGCCTATGCAATAGGTCTTTTCATACCAACATAGGGCATCTGCATTTGGCAACCTTGGTACGATTGTTGAAAAAAACTAGTATAAGGTGGTTGTTGATAACCAGGTTGAGTTTGTGGTTATCCATAACCTACAAAGCCTTGTTATCCATGACCTTGGTAAGCTTGAGATTAACCAAAACCAAGCTGAGCTTGTGAAACAAGTCCAAAATGGGGTTGGAACTGCTGGAATTGGGGCTGTTGAAATTGCGGCTGCCGCGGTTGTTGAACCAACTGTTGTTGTTGTTGGTACAACTATTGTGGACTTAACTGTTTTTGCCCATGAATGAAAGGTTGGCCATGTTGTGAATAAACTATACTAGTGTAAGCCGGGGCAGTCCAGATAAAGGTATACTAACCTGAGGTTATTGCTAAACTCCAAACACAAGTGGCTGTTGTATAACAACTTGAGAAACTTAAACTTCTTGACATGAAACATGTGGTTGCAAGGTATAAGGATCAACTTGTACTAGTTTAGATACAACAATTTGAGCTTGTGACTATGGTACAGTAGTAACAACAGGTGTAGTAGGAATTGTTGACATAGTTTGCATTGGTTGTGTTGGATACCCAAGCCTTGGTTGAACTGGCATTGTTGGTTGCCATTGACAAACTCTAATTCCAGGTTGACTTGAATATTGTGGGATTTACCATATGGTTGTCGTCTCAAATAAGGAGGATATGGTGAATAAGCAAATTTCTCTCCATATGGTGGAAATCAAATATTTAATGGATACATAGGTCTTTGTTGACCAGATTGCCCAGCCTGATACTGATATGTAGGATCAAACTATTGAGTTCCCATTAGAGAAGAACCAGGTAAAATTCTGGTTGAGGACATGGGTGATGACCATGGTGTAGAAGCAACCCCTGAGTGGGTTCCAGACAATGATTGGTAACCAATTAGGATGGACGATTCACCATACATTTGCAACTCAGGTGTGGTAGAAAACACCAAAGAAGTTAGAATAGAATATTAAACTGCAGTTGCATTAGATGATACAGTATGGGATGTTAAAGGTTGTTCAGCCATAGTAAACTGACCCAAAAGTTTTCCTAAAGATTCGACGGGTACTTGAAAGAAAGCAGGATCATATGAAGCAAAGTAATCAAGAGTAGTAGGGTAAAGATAAAGCCCAGTTCCAAAGTGAAATAGGGTTCCAGGTGTGGAATCTTCTACTAATTCCTCCTCTATGGCAATCAAACCTGGTGGAAGAACTTCACCATCGGGTCCGTAAAATATTTCTGGTGTTGATGAAGGAGTAGTTTGAATAGTTATTGATGTCTAAGGGGTAACCAGTTGATCGTCTCCCGGTAAAGTAGCAACTTCTGAATGTTCAAATTCGAAGTCCAGATGTTTAGGTAAATGAACAAAAAATTTAGAGGGAGGTTCCTGAACAATTTCAGGTTCAGAGGTAACTTCTATTTGAACTAGGATAGATTCTGAATTAACTTCTGGTTGACCTGATTCAAGTTCAGAAGTACTTTCTTGTTGAACAATTTCAAGTTGAGTATCAACTTTTTGTTGGACAACCTCAATTACCATTTCACTAGGATCAGTGCTAATGTCCTTAGGTAATTGTGAAACTTCTTCTTCAGGAACGGATGTACCAGAAATAGTCGGAGTAATTGGAGTCTCTGTACTTACCGAAATATATGTTTCAGGTAACTCAGATGAAGAAATAGGAGTTCTTGATGTACTAGACTCAGTTAAACAAGACTGATTTGTCTGAATTGGTGTCGCTTCTAGAGGCAAAGGCTGTTTGCTCGCTATTCCCCGTGAACAACTGTGTATGTGTTGATGTTCCTCCATGATTGCTGATTAATTTTATTATCAAAAAGGAACTAAACAAAAAGGGGTAACTAGGCAAAAGGTTTACCAGGCAACTGTGAACTAAAGAGTACCTCCTGGCGAACCAAGAAGTACGAGCAGGAAATCTCCCCAAATGTTGTGTTCAGTGTATCACATTTGCAAGGCGGCCGACTCAGTTACTTAAGGATGCACAACAACCGAGAGTTGTCCTACCATATATACCTGAAGGTAAGTGGAGGCCCAGTCTGTATAAGCGCTATCTAATGTAAAACTGCACAGTGAGAGAATTCCCATATACTTTACGTACTGTAACACCGCCCTATATACCCGAAGGTACGTGGACGAACTACGATATACTCACATATGTGGAATGAGGTATCACACTCGGGATGTATTGCAGACAAGTTAGCAACAACTGCTTTGTTTAATGATGTTGGAACACGTCTCTAGCCTAGAACCACTAAATATTATCGTTAATGAAAATGCTCCATTAAGTAAATTGATGTTTATTTTAAGTTGATCTTGCTTAGAAATTTTCCTTTCAATTTCACCACGTGATGTATTCTAAAATTCCTACGAATGCAACTATCATGATAAGCATCCTTTCCATTCAATTTAACGATGAAAATCCTAGCTACTTAGGGATAGAGAAATCATATTTCTTTTGATCAAAGAGAAAAGAGCACAATCTAAATGTAAATTCCCTATACTATTCCTTTCAGCACACACAAACTCTTTTCAATGAAAAATTCATGTATTTCTTTTCAATATCCCTTAATGTGAATGAGCAAAAAGGAAAGCTAATGCACAAGCGATCAACAAACTCTTTTCATAAAAATGACGATTTTGTGATAATTTCCTTTCAAGGAAAGGAAGACTCTACGACACTTCCATTTTCAAAGAAATGAGGAATTACGATACTTTCAACGAAAAGACTAATCATTTTCATATATCAATCAATCGATCTTTCATGAATGAAGATTTTACGACAATTCAACTTTCGAAGGAAAAGATGATTTTACGACACTTTCTTTCATTAAAGATCAATCGATCAAAACTAGCTTTCGAATATAGATTAAAAATGATAAAGTAAATACATAAGAAACATTTATGAATCCTAGTCTAAGTAGGGCCAAATTAAGGATATGAAAAACTATTTTTAGAGACAAAACGTCATTGACATTCAGCAACTCATTCAAACAGGAGAAAAAATGCAAAAAACTTTCAGTTCCTAGATGGGAAACTAACCCTCAAGGGATCAACGTAGGCAGAAGTGAGAGACAGTGCATTGAAGTGCACTGCATCTATGCGGTAAATGCACTGCAGCGCACTATGTCCTTCATTGGACTACGCTAGTGACAGTAAGCCATTCTGAAGGCAATTTTGACTCAATTTTCGATGAAAGAAGACTAAAATTCAGCCAACAACTACAAGTACAGTATGTAGAAATTTCTTAAGAGGTTGATAAGCTACTAAGATGGATGATCGCTCCCCAATGGAGTCACGAATTTGTTTTGGGAAGTTTTAGTGTCTAAGGATAAATGCTTAAACCCCTAGACTAGTAGCTAAGTCTAGAACAACAGTTCAAAGTATTTGCTACTTTTTCTATAAGCAATAGATTAAATAAGAGAATAGAGAAACCTACTTCTAGCCTCTGCTTGTTCCTTATCTCCCTTGACCGATCTTGTCACTCCTTCCCATACTTAAGCCGCTTGAGAAGCACCTGCATATAGATAGAAACAAGAACCCGTCAAAGCATATGATAATAATCTGTTGATTAAACATAGCATGGAATGAAGTACATGATAAACATATGAAAGCATCAATGATAACACAAGCATATGGAAAAAGCTTTGAACACTTTATTAGTAAAAGGAAGAGTTACAACCCATTTCTCGATTCAACATCACTCCTCCAGTTCAATCCCATCGTCTCCTCATAACAAGCGAGACACTTTGACATCATTAGAACACTTGTAATCAACTGAAGTCTCATACTAATAGCATATGCCTATAATTCAATAATTTCCAGCCCCTGGTCACTTAGATGAGTGGTCTTTTTATAGGTGAATGAAGGAAGTTATGTCATAAATGGTGATAATGAATGCCCTCCCAAACTTAGAATTTAGTTCCATAGAGGAAGGGATAAAGGGATTGATGTTCCTTAACTCCCCTCCTTATCCAAATATGAACCCAAAGGAGTGGATAACCTTGAGAAACTTCTAGAGGCACCCAATGGATAAGGAATATTTCAAACCCTCGTGGAAATTTGCTCAAATTCACCCAACGCATGCCAAAGAGGGACCAAGTGCACTGCAATGCATACTGACAGTGTATTGGCTGCACTACAGCGCACCCTAATGAAGGCCTACTTGCACTGATCTTCTTAGAGGTAGTTTCTGGATGATTTTAGCGATGGAACTTCTTAGGAAGCTAGGCATTATGATGGTTGACTTCTTTTAGGGCATGTAACAACTGTATTAGGGGTTGATGGGCCCTAATAGTACTTATCTGTTAGTTGGGGTTGATGTGCCCAAATGGATCTGTAACAATATGTTCATTGAAAAAAATAAAAAATAGAAAGTGTAGGAAAACTACTTTCTTCAACGAGTGGAGTATGCACAGTAAAGTATATTATATTATAGATATATATGTATATATATAGATATAGATAAATCATGAAGAATAAAAATTCATTTTAATTTCAATTTTTTAAATCTCAATTTTCTATATCAATTTTGCAATACTTGCAAGGACTATTCATGATGATTAGTGCATATACAAATCCCTTTGAGACTACATGTGTGAAATGAAGTAGTCTAATTATAAATTCTAGAACTATGAATGAAACTTTGGTTTATTATATCATTTGCAAGGAAATATGTTGCTTTATTTATTTCCATCGATTAAACTGTATCATACATGCAAGCAACAGGACTACAACATATTGTGTTCTAAGTGGCATGTAATTGGAGAAAGTAATACATGATCTACTAAAAGTTTCCTATCAACAATAAATTTGTGTAGATAAATAAACTGTTATTGATTTCCTCACTTATTTTATTTTAATAGTTAATATTACCCTATATCTGTTATACAATTGTTATATTGTGAAAAATATTTCTCATTGTATGGAATGCAAAGATGCAAATCAAACTCCACAGAATGAAATCTCTTCATACTACGCATATAACAATGAAAACAAAACCTTGTTCCATTTTACCATTGCTAACCTAAAACATCTTGTATGGATTTTATGTGAGAATTTGAACTTAGGTATGTAACAAAAACAAAAAAGGGTGGGAATTTTTCCATGCATAATTTTCGAATTGGACATCGATGTTCACTATCAATAAGGTCATTAAAATAGGCATCTTTGAAGGTGTGTCCATAAAATTTTAGAATGGAATATGTATATCCCACCACATCTAAAAGTAGCACAAATGTTTAGAAATTATTTGTGATTTGTAAGAAATTTCTTTGGCAAAAAATTGTGAGAAATTCATTTTGATCACTAAATATGTCCCATCACTCCTATAAATTACCTCGTGGCCATCACATATTAAATAATAATAAAACTCCTGTTGTAAAGATAATAATTTCGAAATGCTATTTTTTAGCTTAACGTGAACTAGTAGAAACCATATTGATTCAAGATATGAAATTGGCTTGTAGGTACAATTAATCATCTACACTTATTCCACATCTGGTATACACGAAGCCAAAATTTTCATGCCCCAAAATTTAACAAGCATAAATTGCTAATTAATTGATTTATGTGTAGTATTGTGCAGAACAAAAGTGTGTAGAAAGATTGTGCAAAAGGAGAATGTATACAAAAATCTAAAACATTGCAAAACAAAGTTGATGTTTCTTGCTCCACATATCTATTCTCCCACACAACACTTCTTCTTCACACAGGTTAAAAAAAAACTTCATTTAATATTGGATAATAGGTGTTCAATCCATAAATGTGAAATCACTAATGCACTTAGTATTCGAGAAATATTAATACCAAGGTTCACTCACTCTATTTTTATAGTAGAACATTGGCTGGTAGAAAAACAAGCTAACAGAGTTAATGTCATGAATATGCATTGATTCATTGAATATATTCCAAAATTACTTGTATTTATTGTCACTATAGCTTTAGTTAGTCATAGGGTTAAGCTAAATCGAACATCATGTTCGAACTAATATGGAAAATAACACTGTCATAAACAAGAAGGAACTTATTGCAATAAAATCAATGTTTAAGTGCCACTATATCGTTACATAAATCAAAATAGAATGAGAATTAGGATATTAATAAAATAGTATGTTGATATCAATTTCTAAAGTGTGCCAAACACAAAAATCATGAAACATGACCCTATGAATTGGACTATCTCAAGTGGTAATTTAAGAAAAACAGATATGGTTTAGAGAAATCAGTATTAGAACAATATTTTCTAATTTCATATCAGGAAAATCAATACTAGCTAGATTGATGATGATCAATTGTTAATGAATACCATTAAAATCAATAAAAGTTAAATTTCCTTTCAAAATATTGATGTCAATTCATGATTTAGATGACTTGTGGCCTCATACACGTTATATGTATGCTTGTTGGAACTAAATTGGTTTGTAAAATCTTTCGTAAAGTGATTTGCCAACATTCATCTTTTTATACGCTCATTAGAGTTGAACTTGTTTCTAAAAGTTCTAGGCAAGAAACTTGCTTTGTTTCTTCTGAAACTGATAAGTGTTATTAGGATTTTCTTTATCATTTGTCTACAAATTCTTGAATTTTCTAAGTCTTTTTAGTATCGTCGTTATCAAAATTTACTTTCTAGTGAATTGCCTTCCCAAATTTCCATTGCTTTAAGCAAAATTACTTTAAATGGAAACTGTGCCATGAATTTAGAAGACAATTTTGATATTCTTGGCATTATTAATTTGGTATTACACTGGAATCTCATTGCAGTTCCAGAGAACTAGTAAACCAAATAGAGGAGGATGAAAGGGTGATGGGGGGTGGGACTCTCAGTCACTCAGAATACCATGGTAAGCTGAATGGAGGAGGAGGAAAGGGGGGCGGGGATCGAGGGATGGGTTCTTTGTCACTCAGAATACCACGATTTAGGTGTCACTATTGCAATATCAATAGTGAAACAAATGGTTGAAGAAAGAAATTGAATAAGCTTACATGATGTTAGGTCCCTATAATACTAGTAATTCCCCCATTACTATTGTCATTGTAGCCCTTATTGTTATTATTGTGCCCCTATTGTCCCCATGTTGTTATTATTGTGCCCCATACAAACCCACTATTGTTATTATTGTTCCCTTATATTATTATTGTTATGTCGACTTTGATTATATTGTGACTCCTTAGACTCCTATATATATAAAGGAGGTTTTGTCATTTGTATCATCCAAGAATTCTTCATTTGTGTAATGTGAAGGAGGTTTCCCCCTTTGAAGGGGATGATTTTTAAGTCATTGATCTATCTTTTCTATCTTCTTGTGAGCTGGTTTCAACATTTGGTATTAGAGCTTTGGATTCTAGGGTTTCGCTACTCCAAAACAAGCCATCTTGACATTTTCACTCTAACATTTTTTTCTGCATTGTTTCAGAAGCTAACAACAAAATACATTTGATTCAACATTACAATGATCCTCGGGTTGAAATTTCAGATCTTGGCTCGCTATATTTTCGGAGATATGATCCAAGGAAAATAAAGTTTTTGCAGGCTCACAAATTACATCCCAAGTAGGTGAACTTGGGAAAATAGTCATAACTTTCTCTCTGAGTATCAGATTGAAATTTTGTAAGAATTTATAGAACAAGGATGGAGTGTATTTTTATGTGCATTGTTTTTAGGTCTGAAGGTTGAAACAGTGACACGTGGCATTTCGTAAAAGTTCGCTCTAATGAAAAAGTGTATAATCATGTCATCTTGGGATATTTGGCATAATTATTTATTGGAGAATCCAATTTCGATCAAACTAGTGGCATTGGAAAGAGGATTCAGAGGGCTATCATAATTCGTAATTTGAACCTTGGAGATCCTAAATTTCAGAGATACATCAAATTCAATATTGAGCTCCTACAAAGTGAAAAAAGGTGTATAGGTTTTTTTAAGCTTCTGCATAATTTTGGTTTGAAAAAATAGTTTAAATGAATTAAAGGGGCCTAGTGAAGAATAATTATCATTTATTGATGCCTCAGAGAAGGAAAATGGAAACACCTAGTAAGCAGCCTGAAATCTCTAGCATGACTCATGAAGAAGAGGAAGAAATGGAGCATAATATATCAAAATAACGAGACCAAGAGCAACAAATTTCACTCTCACAAAAAGTAACAAAAGCTAATATGGATGGTTTAAAGAAAGGCATGGAAGGTGTGGAAGCTAAGATGGATGGTATGAAAGAAAACATTGAAGATTGGGAGAAGGACATAGAAGATTGGAAGGAAGGTTTGACAAAGTTACTACATGAAAGGATTCCTAATGGCGAAAAGTTATTAGAGAAAACTTAGAATGATAACAAAATAAATGTTAATCATGATTCAAAGAATGAAAACATTGAAGATATGAAGAAATACGTGGAAGGTTTGAAGGAAGTTTTGACAAAGTTGCTACAAGAAAGGCTTCCTAATGGGAAAATGGTAGTAGAGAAAGCTCATGATGAGAAAAAAAATAATGTTAATCATGATTTCATAGACTCTAATGATGGATTGAAGACCCACCATGTTCCAAAGATCAATATGAGGAAGCTTGATGGCAAGGATCCCGTAACATGGATACTACATATGGAGCAATATTTCGATCTCCATAATGTGCAAAACACACAAAAGATACGCATTGCAGCTTTATATTTGGAACAAAATTAGTTTGTATGGTATCAATGGCTTTGCTCTCGTAAACAAATTGTCACTTGGGCAGCTTTTGCAGAAGAAATGATAGCACAATATGAGGATACAAAAAGCAACACTTTTTTTAGCCAATTGATAAATCTCAAACAAAAGGGTTCAATGATGGAGCACATTGAGGACTTCCAAAAATTGAATATAAGGTTAAAATATATTCTAGAGGAACATAGGATTGATGTGTTCATAGGGACTTTAAAGGATAACATCCAACATGAGGTTCACCTTTGGGAACCTGATTCATTGGAGAAGGCATTCAGGATGGAAAGAAAAATGGAAAGAAAAATTATGGAAACAAGGAAGCCTACCACTCACAACTATAAAGATGGAAGTGTTGTTGCCCCTAGCCTTCCACAACCTACAAGATTAACACCACAACAATTGGAAGAAAAAAGAGAAAGAGGGCTTTGGTACAGTTGTGATAACAAATACAATAAAGGTCAAAAGTGTGTTTAGAAGAAATTATTTTACATAGATTGTGAAGAGGGGGAAGAAAAGGAACAAGAAACGTCAAAAGAAGTGGATATACATCAAGAACAAACCCTAGAGAAAGAAGAAATGAATCCGACCATATCTTGTAATGCATTGGCTGGAATTACCACTCCTCAAACTATCAAGATATAAGGACATATCAAGAACAAAAGGGTAATAGTGTTGATTGATTCGGGAAGTACCCATAATTTTATTCACTGTAAGATAGCCAAGGAATTGAATTTCTTCCTATATCCAGCACTAGAGTGTCATGTTATGGTTGCAAGTGGAGGAACTATAAATTGCTCTGGAAAGTGTAATAATATCAAGCTATCCATGGGAGAATATGTATTAAATATCCCAATGCTTTCCATTCCAATGGGTGGTGTTGATGTTGCACTAGGAGTCCAATGGCTACAATCCTTGGGTACAATAGCTTTTAATTTTCAAGAAATTTTCATGAAATTTTCTTCAGAAGGAAAGGAAGTTGAATTAAGGGGTATCACAGGGAAACCGGGAAAGATAAGCAACTCTAACGGAATGAAAAGCCTCTAAAGAAATAACAACAAGGCATATTCTCACAATTATGTTCGCTAGAGGTTCCCACATCGAAATCATCTATTTCTCCAGATCTCCAAAAAGTCTTGGACAATCATTCCAAGGTATTTGAGACTCCCAAAGGCCTCCCACCTATTCTTGATCATGATCATGTTATTCATTTGATTCCAGGAAGTGTTCCTCCAAACATCAGGCCTTACAGATATACCTATGCCCAAAAGAGTGAAATTGAACATATGGTTGCAAAAAATCTAGAGGTTTGTATAATTCAACCTAGTTAAAGTTATTCCTCTACTCCAACTGTATCATTGCATAAGAAGGATGGGTCATGGCGCATGTGTCCAGATTATAGGGAGCTCAAAAAGCTCAATATTAAATATAGATTTCCCATTCTTGTCATTGATGAATTATTAGATGAATTGCATCGATCAATTTACTTTACCAAGTTGGATCTTCATTCAGGATATCATCAAATTAGAATGAAGATTGAAGACATTCCAAAAACAACATTTAGAACTCGTGAGGGTCATTATGAATTTTTGGTCATGACTTTTTCCCTTACCAATGCACCTTCTACATTTCAAGGTTTGATGAATTCCATTTTCAAACCCTTCCTTAGAAAATTTGTTTTAGTATTTTTTGATGATATACTAATCTACAATAAGTCTTGGAAGGATCATGTTCAACATGTTGACAGGGTGCTCAAAATATTAGAGGAGAAACAATTATATGCAAAAGGCTTCAAATGTTTCTTTGGAATACAAGAGGTGGAATATCTAGGTCATATTGTATCTCATGAAGGTGTTAAGGTAGACCCTAGCAAAATTAAAGCCATTAAGGAATGGAAAATCCCCAAATTCATAAAGAATCTATGAGGATTTTTTGGGTTGACAAGGTATTATCACAAGTTTGTTAAGAATTATGGGAGAATGGCAACACCTCTAACAACATTATTGAAGAAATATGCATTTTCATGGACTCCAAAAGCAACGAAGGCCTTTTAACATCTTAAAGAGGTAATGTTCCAAGCATTAGACTTCACAAAAACCTTTCTTGAGGAATGTGATGCCTTAGGAAATGGAATTGGTGTTGTTTTAATCTAATAAGAAACACCCATTACTTTCGAAAGTCATCCAATCAAAGGAAAGTATTTACACAAAGCTATTTATGAGAAGGAAATGTTGGCAATACTACATGCACTTAAGAAATGGCGACCCTACCTAATGGGAAGAAACTTCAAGGTAAAAAAGGATCCTGATAGTCTTAAATAATTTTTAGAAAAACGATTATCTTCAGAAGAGAAAAAAAAATTGGTCACAAAGATGTTGGGTTATGACTTTGAAATCATCTACAAAAAAGGGAAGAAAAATGTTGTGGCAGATGCACTCTCAAGAAAGGATGAGGATGTGGAAGCATTGCTATTATCCAACTAGATTGGATAAACGAAGCAAGGGATGAATGGAATAATGATGAGAAGTGTAGGCACTCATTCAAAAGTTACAACAAGATCCTAGTGCATCTGATACATTTAGTTAGAAAATTGATTCATTATGGTACAAAGATCATTTATACCTAGGTAAGAATTCCCAACTCAAACAAAAGATTCTTATGGAATTCCACACTTCTCCCTTAGGAGGGATTTTTGAAAACTTACCACAGGGTTAACAAGGAATTTTTTTGGGATGGCCTTAAATCAGATATTCAAAAGTTTGTGGTGGAATGTTTGCTTTGCCAACAAAATAAATTTGAAACAATTAAGGCCCCGTGTCTATTAAAATCTTTATCCATTCCAAGCCAACGTTGGGAGGAGGTTTCAATGGATTTTATCACAGGTTTACCCAAGTCCGAAGGAAAGAGTGTCATCATGATGGTAGTTGATAGATTTACCAAGTATGCACACTTTTGTGCATTATCTCATCCATTTAAGGCTAGTACAGTTTCTACAGCATTTATGGAAACAATTCAAAAGCTACATGGAAACCCAAAGATTATTGTAAGCGATAGAGATCCCATTTTCACTGGAATTTTTTTGACAAAATTGTTTTCTTGTCTTGGTACTCAGTTAGCTCATAGCTCATCTTATCATCCTCAATTTGATGGGAAAACTCAGATAGGAAACAAATGTTTGGAAATATATCTTCGTTGATTTGTCTATGATAAACAAACACAATGGGTGAAATGGTTGCCTCCGACTAAATGGTGGTATAACACTTCCTTCCATACTGCCACAAAAATGACCCCATTTATGGCACCTTATGGATATCATCCACCATCCATCACATCATATTTAAGAGAAGATTCTAAGGTTCAAGCAGTGGGAGATCACATCGAGCATCAACAACAAGTTCTCCAACTCTTAAAGGATAACCTCACTTTGGCATAGAATAGAATGAAACAACAAGCATATCAACATCGCAATGAAATAAGTTTTGATGTAGGTGACTGGGTATTCTTACAGCTACAACCATATAAACAAATGTCCCTCAAGAAATGTAAGAAGGATAATAAATTATCACCAAAGTATTATGGTCCATACAAGGTGTTGCAAAATATTGGTACTATGGCATAAAAATTGGAGCTTCCTGGAGCTTCTCGAGTGCACCTAGTTTTCCATGTTTTATGCTTAAAGAAGGTTATAAGTGACAAGCTCCCAGTTCAAACAATATTTCCGAACTTGACGAGGAAGGGAAAATAATACTGGAACCTGAAGGAGTCACAGAAACAAAAACTCAACAACTATGAAATCGATCAATTTCAGAGTATCTCATAAAGTGGAAGAACTTAGTCGCTGAAGATTCCACATGGGAGGATGATAATTTTATACAGATGCATCCAGAACTACTCAAGTGTGAGGACAACATTTCGTTGAAGGAGAGGGGCATGTTATGTCCCTATAATACTAGTGATTCCCCCATTACTATTTTCATTGTAGCCCTTATTATTATTATTGTCCCCCTATTGTCCCCATATTTTTATTACTGTGCCCCATAGAAGCCCACTATTGCTATTATTGTGCCCTTATATTATTATTGTTATGTCGACTTTGATTATATTGTGACCCCTTAGACTCCTATATATATAAAAGAGGTTTTTTCATTTGTATCATCTAAGAATTGTACATTTGTGTAATGTAAAGAAGGTTGCCCCCTCAAAGAGGCTAATTTTTAAGTCGTTGATCATTCTTTTCTATCTTTTTGAGAGCTGGTTTCATAACACATGAAGTGTTATATGTAATCAATCAAGATATCTTAATGCTCAACCAAGATATCTTAATTCTTAGCCAGGATATCTTAACGCTAATGAATAACATATTGGGACTTCAACAAATGCTTGGGCAGCTAGAAGATGAACTAGAGACCATAACGTTGTTAGAATATTTCTTGCAAATCGTGAATGGAGAAATTAAACCTCCAATCTTGCAACACAATTAATAGAAGCATCAACCTCCTGGAAGAAACCGTTACTTTAGAAATCGTCACCAAATTTTGCTACTTGCTCAACCAATTTTGAAATTCACTACATGCTAAAGGCCATAAGTTACAATTTTATTGATACATTAAAAAAAATACCTTTTCGAAACATATAGTAGAATAGTATAATAAAATTACAAAACCTATACTCTGATCATGCTCATGGAACATAAATTTTGTAAATTACACCAAATTGGATCATCAGAGTAATGTAAATGTTATGTGTGATCTAATCAACTTGTACAATTGCAAACAAACGAATCTTGTTCTCTCCTTTAGAAAAGTGTGAAAGTGTTTACTTTCTTTTCCTACTAATAAAATTGTACAATTGAGAACAAAAAGATCTTGTTCTTTCATCTAGAAAAAGTTACATGCTAACAATTACAAATAGATGGATAGCATTCCTTTGCTTAGGAAAAGTTACATGCTAGCACTAACTTGTCATATTTTTTTTTTTAAAGTCACGTGTGATGGAAACGTCTATGAAAACATAACCTATGTGTAAAGGAAATACATTTTCTAATATTTTTTGACTAATTATAGGATTTGCAAATTTGATAAATCATTAAAACAATGTAAGAAATCACATTGTAAAAAAGCAGACACGACATAGCACAAAACATGGAACTTAAACAAACAAATTCATTGAAATATATTTTTGTACAATGTTAATAGCTATAGATCACATAACCACAAGATGAAATAAGATCCCAACCATCCAACAAACCGAAAACACTCTTTAGCAATGTTTAAATTCTTGAAGCAAAACATAGAAGGTGGCATTAAGAGTGAAACACGAATATGCAGAAGTACGAAAATGCATATGCTCACCGACCCCTCACCAATAGTCAATGGGAATTTAGTCTTACTAGTCATTGGTAACGGGATATCCACACTTTTCGTAGAAAAATTCTTGATTTTGACAACTCGACAATAATACTATCTCTAGAATACCATTAGTAGATTGCTTGAAAATGCTAGCAAAGAGAACCATACTATCATTAGATTCATCAACAATGTAAACAAATACCACCGTCGTCATTGTATACACATAATCATGTTTTGACGGTTTATTATAAATGTGCCATGGATCTCAAAATTGGACAAAAAATCAATAACAACTAATTTGTCTGCACAATATTTCTGATAGGAAACATTTTTCAAATCAGGTAATACTTTCTCTAGTTCCATGCCTCTTAGAACACAATATGTTGTAGTCTTATCGTTTGCATGTATGATACAATTTAATCAATGGAAATAAATAAAGCGATAATTTTCCTTGCAAATGGTACAATAAAGCATAATTTCATCCATAATTCTAGTAGTTGTAATTGAACTACTGCATTTCACACATACACTCTCAAAGGTATTTGTATATGCACTAATCGTCATCAGTAGTCCTTGCAAGTGCTACAAAATTGATATAGAAAACTAAGACTTAGCAACTTGAAATCAAATCTCTCTCTCTCTCTCTCTCTCTCTCTCTCTCTCTCTCTCTCTCTCTCTCTCTCTCTCTCTCTCTCACTCTCTCTCTCTCTCTCTCTCTTAGAGAGAGAGAGAGAGAGAGTTTAATGTGCATATTCCACTCGTTGAAGAAAGCAGTTTTCTTAGACTGTCCACTTTCTTTTTTGTTTTAATGAACATATAAACATCGATTGTGAAGTTTGATTTTTTTTTTTCTTCTTATTTGTAACTATATTTTTTATTAAGATGAACAAAAAACAAAAAATCTTGCAATTGTATTTGGATTGAAAGGTATGTTGGAAGAAGTTTTCCATGTACTTGAACCTGTCACATATGCAATATTTGTAAAATAGTACATGTGAACCATATAAGAAATGAATAATAAATTGCAATCATTGAAACATTCAAATAAATCTAAGCTTACTATTTTATGTCTTGATTTGCATTCCCATCTTTGATTTCTAGTACACATTGCATCCTTGTCTGTGTTGGTAACATTGCAATGGCACCGATTGTTCCAACTGGAAATAGATCTTGACTAGGAGAAAACTTTAAATCATGATATTTGGGAAAAAATGGTACTCTCATGAAACATGAGAAATGTTTTCTACAATGCTAAAGCTACTTACTACAATATTTTTCTTATAGTCATGAGGATCATCTTTGTGCTTTGGAATTATTTTGAAATTTATAATAGAAACACCAGTGTTTGCAATAATTTTTTCCTCGTGTTTTTTAATAAATTGTGTTGGCACAAGAAATTTTATTTTTATTTCTTATGACCTTCTTATCTGTCAAATTTTTACAGAGTATTGCCTTTGTCTTATTTTCTTTGTTAAAAAGAGTTTGATATGTAACTAACACAACGCCATGGGAAATGCTTCCCATTATGTTGTTACTGATATCTTCTATCAATAATGGCATAAAATCGATCTTTTCTTTCCTAGTCATGAGCATTGAATTGAAATTAATTCAAGAAAACAAAAAAGAAATTGGTTTTATAGTTAGCTAAACTAGGATAGAACTACCTTTCTGCCTCTGTTTCTATTTTGTTTTATACACTTTTCATTCTTTCTCTACTGATATTTGATTCTATAATTGTGCTCATTGCCATCTCTACATCTTCATCCATGTCTATTGCCATATCATTGACAATATCTTTATTTGAGACCAGTTCGAAATCTGATATATTTTTTCCCGTTCACAAATACTACACTCAAATCACTGCTTAAAAGGAAATTATAATTGATACTAAGAAACAATTTGGTCATGAAAAGAAAACTGGATATTACAAAGTCATTGCTAATGTATATTCTAATATCAGGTTCATAGTTACTAGATAGAATTTGATTTCTATGCATATAGGTAAAATACTAAATATATTTCAATTTCGAAGTTCCTTTTTAGATATATTAAACTAAAAAATTAACAAATATACACATGCACAAATGTTTTATGGAAATATTCAAAGTACCTTTTTGCTTGTAGTTATTCTAGTGGATTCCAATCTCTAAGTGTTACATGTTACTTGAAAAATGAAATAGCATTGTTTTTAGTTATAGTACATAAAAAGCATAGAAAAAATAGAGAGATATATAATGTAATAATCAAATGACAATAAATAGAACATCATCACATCTCTTAGAAAAATCATCACTATCTTTAACTATATTCGTTTTACTTGTCTTCATCTTCCTTGCTTCGAAGATATGAATTAGATAAAATATATAGAAATAAGAAAAAAAAGAGGTTCTAATTTCATCGCATCAAAAAAATTCATTCCTAACAGCTACATGAAACTAATGTATATTGTATAAAATGCTTTTAGTACTCTCATGTTATCCACTTTTTGAACTATGCACGTTATTGCTACAAGACTATAACATATATTGTATGAAGGCTCTTAATGCTTTCATATAGAAGGAAGGATGCACAACTTACATGAAAAATGCTACATGTTTTGCACCTACGTTTGAAACGAGCTTGATAAGAAAATCGTCCATGTCATGCAACCACCAGAACAATCACTGTACAACTCGAAGAATAAATCGTTTTGTAACTAGCTCCCCTGAAAAGTAATTAAACATGCGTCAACAACATGTATACTAAAAAATGCATGATAAAAACCTAGTCAATGCTCATACAGACAACATGGCTAGAAAAAATCAGCAAAATAATAGAGATTCAATGCATTTTGACCATGACGTGAGTGCTATAGTCCCTCGCGAGGCAGGGACTAACTAGTGGTTGTACTTGTCACATTACATTTTATTAAATTTTCAACATATATATTAGATACTAACTAAATATGACATGTTATTCATGATATGTTATTTTGAACATCTTACCAATGCACTTGTAGATAGAATGAGGCAGGGACCAATAAATAGAATTAGTAATTAGAATCATCACATTACCTTTCAAAAATTCATGGTATGTTTTATATACTAAGTAGTAATAAAAACTTAGCAAACAAATAGAATAAAGAGACAACACTCTTTTACCGTGAAGCAAGTGCTAAACTCCATGGTGACACAGGGACTAATAATAAATTTAAAAAATTGTTAGAACCATACCTTTGAAATGAGGCTGGTTGATGAATTGTTCACACTACTATGTCAAGGTGGAAATGTTTAATTTGGTATCGGAATGCACAATGAAATCTTCTTCTGCACCTCTACACTTCAAAAAACTTTAAATGATTAAAACATATAACATCTTTCAAACTTTATAGTAAAAAGAACTACAAAAGTTTGAGGCATGAAAAATTCGAGTAGGTAATTAACTATCCCCACTACTATCTCTACATGGGTTCATTTAATTTGAGCTTCTTGAATACTAATTACATTTTTATTTGACATTTGTCAATTAAATAGTTATCATCCAACACTAAACAAAATATTTTCCTAATTCACACGAGGAAGGAGTGTTGTGCAGGAGAACGAGTGTGCAGAGCAAGTAAAAAAAGCTTTATCCTCTCTGCACACTTCTAGAAATGGTCCCTCACACTTAGTATAATTTGGAATCTACAAAACATTAGGTAATATATAAAAGATAAAAGAAAATTCTTGAAAATATACTTTCAATTAATGTTTTTGCACAATGCCTTGAGAATTATTTTCATAATTGGTAAATAGACTCAGAATTCAAATGAGCATTGAATACAGAGTCATGGTCTAAAGAATAATATTTGTTGTATAAATCATTTATCAAAATCCTGATACTTAAATCGTAAAAGTAAATGCATTCAACCCAATGGGAACTTCATTTGGGATCTCGTAAACCGTAATTTCAAAAAGGCACTTGCAATAAAAAACAAAAAATTGCATCTTGGAATTAGTTTAGTTCACAATAACGTATCCAACATGATTTTCTCCAAATAAGAATGGGTGATCAATTGTGTGCACTATTGTGTTGATGTGGGTGTGTTTTATTTGATATCGAGATGTAAATGAGCTCTAGTGAAATTACTTTGCGAGTGGTCTGATGTGTGGTTTTCAAAACGTTTTTTGCTAGTTATGAGTGCGAAGGTGTGGTTGCATGCAATTGTGTGCAAATATGTAACGAGAACAATGAAAGAATTAATTATTTTGAAAAACAATGTTGTTTAGCTAAATTTGATAGTGATTTATAAAAACATTAAAATATACATTATGTTAATTGTGGAGGAAACCAAATTGACTCCATATAGTCCCAGCTCTTTAATGAACACCCTTGCACATAATTTCTCTGCACGCCCCTTCTCCCACACATGCTGCACACATGATCATGCCCCACAGGGAGCATCAAGTCCTACATCCTGATGAGCGAAAATCTTCTCAAGAAGTTCAATTTTTCATTGATAGTCAAAGCAAGCACCTGTTTGAATCTTCTCATTTGTACTTTTCCCTATCAAATGACCCCAACTTATTATGCTAGAATGTAATTTCTCTCTTGTTTTGGTACCCCCGTGATAGATCAAAATCATAACAATTTCATATTAAATTAATATATAAAAGCTTCATCCACATATTTCTTCAGTCCCCCACAGAATTTTTGCACACACCCTTTCTCCTGCACTTCCCACACACCCTTTCTCCTTCCTCCACATAAGAGCTCTAGTGAAATTATTTTCTGGAGTTCTCAAATCTATGTTTAGTGGCTCTTAGTGCAGAGGTGCCATTGTGCACAAATACAAAAGGAGTTGAATGCAAGCTTCTTCTGCTAAACTTGATAGTTATTTGAATCTATATTTCCTTATATTTCTATTGCATTCTGCATAATAAAAGAAGTAGTTGTACAATAGAAGTATGCAGGATAGGAAACGTTTTTTTTCCTTTTTCAATAAAAGGGAAACTTGACACACTCAACAATGTTGGAAGCATTTATACATGAAATTAACTATCACTTGTTCTGAACAATCTTATTAAACACTAAGATAGATTGGTTTCCATATCATGTGTGGAGTAGTTTTTAAAATTTGAAATATACATTGCGTCGAGTGCAGAGGAAAATAACATTACTCGATATAGTCCCTAGTCTTTAACAAACTCCCCCATAGACAATTTCTCCACACACCCTTTCTCCCATACTTCCTACACATTCTTTCTCGACACAACAAAGTAGTAGCAATTTCATATTAAATTAATATATTTTTTTAGCTCCCCCTCACTTATGTAAGCGACCTAGAAGCTTGTCAGTTCTAACATCATTGAGAAGAGAAATAGCAGTGTCAAAGAACTCACCGACAAAATGACCAATAAAAAAGTTAGCCTTTTTTTATATTAAAATGATTTGTTAGGAAATGACAAATACTGAAAATAAATCACCCTCCACCAAGGGAATTATGTCCTGTCAAGGCTCTCTTAGCCAATCAAAAATTAGAAATAAGATTTCCAGAAATTAGACTTTTTGTGAATTTACGAGAAAATAGAAATATTTAGCTTTTTCCTGAAACTTTGGCTAAAATTACAAAAACGCAGCAAAATAATAGAAAGTCAACACACTTTGACTGTAAAACGAGTGTTATAGTCCTTGGTGAGGCAGGGAATAATAAAATAATGGATGTTGTTTGCAATGGACTAATCAATGAAATAGAGTTGCAAATATCTCATGATGTTAAAATGACAAATTGGGTTTTGTATAGATTTACTCATGTCAAACAAAATGATGAAGAATAATCCCTTAGAGTAAGAATTTGGTGAGAAAAATTATTTATTCATAGATGTTTTTCTGGATCCCAAATATAATAAATAGAAGACAACACTTGTAATAAAATTCTTGAGGTTCTATTAATACATTGTTACACCAATTAATCTCATGGTTGTTATTGTAATTATCATTATGCTAATTGACTTCTTAGTTATCTTTGTATTTTTGAGTCAAGTGATTATAAACATTTTTAAAGAAATCAGAAATATATATATTTTTAAATTTATTTGGATAGTTAGCTATTAAATATATTTTTTTCAATACATTTAATAATTGTATTACACTATAAAGATGTTTAATGTAACGTTTCTCTATACCCTAAAAACGTTAGTTATTTTTGTTATTTCATATATTGCATGGTCATATCATTAGTAAAATTGGATTGATGCCTAATCCCATAAAGAACAAAGTTATTCTCAAAATGCCACTATTCATAATCACTTTAAACATATGCATTTTCCTAAGTCATATTAACTATCACAAAGCATATTCATTTGAGGGTATCAAATTATAAAATGTATTCTTATATGCAAATATATATGACCTAATTACATATAAGTGTAAAATGTGAAGCTCTAGGTGGAAGGGACTTACATATCACATGTAGTCAATGATATAAAAAATTGAAACCTTAATTATGCAATAACAAAATATTATTGTGCAAAAATTAAAATGAAAGAAATGGCATGATCAAATATTAAAGAAAGATAATTAAAGCTTAGTTATGCTTATATCACTTTTTATTGGTAACTTATCATAATGCAAAGCATGATACGATATAATATCATGTATTGTTACTCCTCATTCACCCTGCAAAAGGCAAGTGTTAAGAATAAGAATATCCACTAATAGTATGCATATTAGATAATAAACCAATGTCGTCTTAGCTATAATAAGACAACCTTGAGAAGGTCAATGCTTATCTTGTTAACAAGCATCAAGATGTAAGCATATGAAATAATTGAAAAAAATAATAATAAAAAAGAGCAAGGAAAACATATATTTAATGTAACTGGTATTTGCATCAACTGTTGTAATAGAACCGACAATGTCATGCATTTTGAGTTCACATAAACAACAAATTAGGTAAATACTTGAATCTTTCAACCCTTGATAATATCTATGCATGAGAGAAGATATGATTGAATAATAAAAAATAAAAAATAAAAAATTGACCAAATCAATCATCTTATCTACTAATGCAAACCAACATATGTTCACAAACTAGAAATGAAAGAGAATTATAGAAATATTATATTCAAATTGCATAATCAAATATTATAAAATATCATGATTTTGCTTGCACATGAGGTGGGATCAGGCCTCTAAAACTAAAGCTTCTTCTCTCAGAGCCACTAAACCCCCTTCCCTCAAATGAATCCATGGGTCTTTTTATACACAAAAAAACCTTATAACTATTTACATAATTGTATGCACAATTAAAAGAAAAATAAAAATTATTTTAAAAATAATTTCAATTTTTAAAATGACTAGAAGACTTTCACATCCTCCTGGAATTTGAGAAAAGTAAAGATCTCTTTCATAATTCTTCATTGAGTTATTTTACCCCGATTTCAATCCATTGTAACAAATTTCTTTGCCTTTTAATCGATTTATAATTCATAATCATGCATTACAAAATACAAAACAATAACTAGTTTCTACAAGGTATTTTACAATCAAATCAGTGAATTAATCTTTGCTTGCCTCATCAATATTGTATTAATATATTTCCCCTAATCTTATTTTAATTTCCTATGGTAAATCTAGATAGATTCCTCCAAATTATAACAAACCCTAAATCCTAAAAATAGATTCACATATTTTATGCAAATTTATTTAATTTCTTCTTGATTCGATCCTTATGGTAAATCATAAATTCTTAATCCTTATGGTAAATCATATTTAATTCCTCCAAGTTATAATGAAATATTGGAATAGATTTCATGCAGGTGAGTTAGCAGAGGGGAATGTTAATTTAAAAATAATTCCTAACCCAAAAAAAATATGCAATTTAATAAACCTTTCGCGAAGTAAAACAAAAATTTCAAGCCAAGCTGAAGGCTCCATGAAATCTAGAGATTGGAGTTGCTTTTAATCGACGGTTCATATCTCAAATCAGGTGGAGAGTTGGAAATGAGTCATAGTTTAATAAACTCATTGTGAATGAAAATAAAAACTTTAAGAAAATAATAGCTTGCTTTAGTTTTCATTTAGTGTAATATGATTCACACAATGGTGAGAATGATCACACATTAATAATTTATTACATTTTAATAAAATGTTTTCAGACTTAATAATATTATTTACGTGCTTTTTGGAACAGGATCTTAAGCATAGTAATGGATGGAAAATATTTTGTTAGTTTTTTATGAAGTGATTTATTTAATTTCAATGAAATATATGAATTTTAATTCTTGCATTTTACTAGTATTTACGTTTGTAAAATATGTTTTATGAATTACTAATAGGGAACTCAACTCTCTTTAAAAAAAGAGTTATTATAAAAAGTATTTTATTTATATCTTGTCATTATTTAATTTCTCTTATTTTTTGGATTCTAATTCCCCTTTTTATTAGCAATTAGTTGTTAATTATGTTTAGTTATAATTATGATTTTAATAATGTTTTAGTGGTGTGTATGTTATGACATTTTATTTAGTGTTGTAATTATTTATGCATATTTATTTATGTGTGATAAATAACATTAAAATAATAAAATAATAACAATAAAGCACACATTCTTATGGATATGTGATGTTATCTAAATAACATCACAAAATATCATTAATGTTCTTTTTCATGGCTGAAGTCTTTAATTTATTTTATTGATACATTTTTTTGTGCGACTAAGGATAACGTGTCAAATAGGATAAAGGCTAATGAGACAGAGTCCTTAGATGTAGCCAGTTTTTTCGGAGAGGGTTGAATTCATCACCAACATCTGGCTCCTACTGGGGGATGATGCCTCATTGCGAGGTAACAAGAATTGTAGACCTGGTGCCTTCAAATGGGCATGGAGTCAACTCATATTATGAACTAGACGTTTTAAAATGCAAACATCATGTGGCATATTTATAGATAGTCATTAATGATGAAACTTTACCAGCCAGAATTTGTTGGGGATCCATTTTATTTAGGAAATATCCACATTCATGTGAGGAGACGATTCCTCATTCGAAAGTTATATAACAAAATTAATGATTGATATTTGAGTGCAAGGATAGAGGTTGGAGACTTACCGGATTTGTTGCTTATTTATTCTTTCCTTCATCCTGGAATGTGCGAGATGTGAGTGAAATTCCTTTGCGATGATCAAATTTATCATCAGACACATCATGGGCATTAACTAGTGTGCAAATTGGCATCCAACATAATGTATGAGTCGCTGATCTATTCACATCATAACCATATGATTTCATCAGGTGGGGTTGCACTTTTCCATATAATATGACCTAGTGGCCATTTGATCAAGAGGTTGTTGGGCGTTGGATCATATTGGGTGGTGAGGATCCTATTAAGGTTCTCACATGTTACCACAGGAGATTACCACTATCTAGTGACTTCAGGACAAAGGGAGGGTGTTAGCCTCCGTGTAAGTTCTGACTTGAATTCATTTACATTCGTTGGATTATTAGATCTTGGCTATCAGACATAAAATCATAACCATCAATTTAAATAAAGTTCAATCATTCAATGATATATGAAGGATAATTTTGGGTCTCATACCAAAATATAAAGAATTTCAAATGATTAGCCCAAAATTTGTAAGATTGGTATACACATAATCAAATTTCAATAGAAATTAAACATATTAAAAATTCAGATAGGAGAAAATTTTAATACCATCCATTCTTATTTATGCAGGAAGATGTGTCATTCTCATAGTTATAAGATAACCAAAACCCTTCATTTGTTAATAGGAGAAGGAAAGGGAGCTTTCAATGCAGAAAAATATAAACTCTAACCCATCCTAGGAAAGTGGTTCATAAACTGTTGTGGATATTCCATTGGATAGTTCGTCACAATAGATATAATAATATTATATTAAAAACTTGGGATTCTACACTATTACAGTTTTATTAAAATTTAACATCTATAGATTTAACTGTAATTAGCGCATGCATGCGAATGGAAATTATGCAGAAAAGTAGAGAACGAAAAAATAAGGTCACACACACACACACATAAGACACAAGATATGCTCTCTGGAAAACCCTTTAGGGAGAAAACCCAACTGGAAGTTGAGGGCACTTCACTCTCTTTCTCTGTCTAGAAATATGGATGCAAGTACAAAGAAGTAATGGTTGTGGTCCATGGGTTGATATATTGCATAGATACTCTATGTGTTCTCTACCTCCTATCTCTCCTGGCTATCTTTGCTCTATTATGGGACAAAATGCTCTTGAAAGAATGGAATGCCTCTTCCTCCTAGTGCCCCAATTATAACACAACCTGATAGCCTACTAGTGGTTAATTTTGACTACATAAACTCTTAGATAGAGATACAATATAGACTCTTATAGAGCCTTTTACATCACAATCACATGGATAAACCCTTTTCTATGTATAATGGGGGCTGATGTGACATCCTCTTGAACTATAGGTGTGAAAACAAGAAGGTCAACTTTTGAGTGGCATAACTTTTGCATACAGACTCTGATTGATGCGCTTATTGTGCCATTGGAAATATATTTGTATGTAGAATAGCATGAAATGGTGTTTCACATAATCAACAAAGTTTTACCCCCCAAAAAATGTCGTTTGATGCCTCAAAATACTCCCAGAAGGTTTGAGACCCCATTTTGCCAAACTGGGTCCCGCCAGTAAAAACAGTCCTGTGAGATGATTCCTCTTATTTTTCCACTTCAAATGCATTGAGAAGGATGAAAAGAAATATAATTATCCAATCCAGATCAAAAATAAAATGAATTTGTTTACATCTTTAAGTTTTAACTGATCAACAACAAGAATGAAACCAAGATTAATTGTATGAGATCCTAGTATGTAAAGACTCGTGAATTTAGTATTTATTCAAATATAAGGCATTTGTCCATATATTCAGTCTATTAGGTTAATTATGGTAATGATTTAGGTCATAGCGACCAACTTTTCATATATTTCTCAACCTTTATAGGAGCATTTCAAATTGTATACAAATAATAGCATTCTTACAGTTATTGATTGAAAGATTACAAAAGTTATGGTACTAGTTTAATATCACAAGGATGACATTCATTTTAAAATAAAGTTCAATTGAAACCATGAGACTAGTTATCAAGGTTTATTTCCCTTTTTGTTTCCACTACATGAGTTTCAAAAACCAAATGTCACTCTTCTACCAGCGAGCATCCATAGCCCCAACGACATCATCCACTATTCTGATTAATAAATTTCATCACTTTTCTATTCTCATATAAGCACGAATTACATAAGCTTCATTTTATTTCATTAATTAACTATGGGATGATCATGCACGGTTATTTGACCTAATACCACTAACCCTTCTCGGCTGCTATCAAGTGTCTATTGCCCCAACGAAAATGTCAACATGCCTCATTTTGAAGTAGCTAATGGGATAATTATGCACTAGGGTGATCTAGTACCACATATATTGCTCTGCTACTAGTGAGCATCCATAGCCCTAACGAAATTATCTGCATCCCCCATTGTGAAAAATGATTTGTTTTAGGTATTCGAGAACAATATGATGGTTAGGGAAGGTCTCATGCATGGAGTATGAATGTAAGTAGCTAGTACAACAATAGTTTTAGTGCCATTAGATTTTGTGAAAATTAAACCTTGTGTTTATAGGTTTAGTACCTATAAGGTAATGTTATTCTTTAATGATATTTATGTGTAAGGAGTGCAATAAAATAAGGATGTTGTTAAGAAATATAGAATATGAAGTTTGAAACTGTTGAAGAGATCAGGTTTGAGCCCTTTAGAAAGAATAATTACTCTTCAACCTTCATACATGAAAGAAGTCCTTATAAATATGTTAAAAACTCATCAATATAGAGTATAGTAAGGAATCACAAATCTATGCTTCATTATTGCTATGATCACTAAATATTCTTTATGATGCAAAGGTTTCATGTTTATTCATTCTAAATTTAAAAACATCAAGGTATATGTAATCAAAGTTCTAATGGGTTTATTTATGTACAAAATTATATACACATCTCTCAATAACAAAATGTATCAAACAAATAAAAAATCCAATGTAACCAAGTTAAAAATTTATCAATGGCATACCTTTTGACTTGGGGCTTCATGCTTATCTAGAAAACAAATATTGGAAGTAAATTCAGAAAGTGTGAGTTATGTTGACTAAATTGCATCCTCGAAGTAAGTAGAAGTATATGTAACAAGAATTTAATGTCCTTTGAAATACCTTGTCCATCCAACGTTCCACGAAGTCATAGTATTCTGTGTGAAAATTCAAATGATCAAACTTTTCAAGCATAACTTTTTTTTGTAATCATTTTATAGGAGCGTCTTTCATATATTCTTTTCTCGTTTCTTTATGAAATTATAACATGGCTAGTCTTGTGGAAATATGAATCATCATATCATTCTTTAAACAATTCCTTAGAAATTGATAAAGAGTATTTGTCAAAATAATTTGCATATTTCAAATTATAATTCAATTTTTCAATATGTTGTGAGTAAGATTGTAAATTATGCTTAGGAAAATGAAGATCATTCCTATCACTGTATAATTCAACCATCTCAAATTTTTTAGTAAGGGTATCACTATTTAATTCAGGGGAAACTATAATTTCCCTTTATAAGATTTATGATCTGTAAATTCTAAATTAAAACCACAATCATCTTGAAAACTACTAGATTTATTATATTTGTGTAACTAGGAAAAGATAAAAGACAAAAATTGATATTAATTTCATGTTCATTATCAAATTCAATTTATTGATAACTATCATAAATATGTTGCTCTAGAATATATTACAAAGATGTTTCTTTAGTTACATTGTCATAATCCTCATTTTGATAAATATTAGAAGTATTTAGAGTGTGTTCAAAATAATAATTAAAATCTAGACCTGATTCATGATTCAATTCATCTTCATAATCATCATAAATAGGTGGTTGAGAATAGTCAACATGAAAATTAGACGAAATAGAATCAGAATAGTCAAAGATAAGTTCACATACTAGTTTCCTTATTGCATCACAAAAAGGTTGAAAAATTGGATCAATTGATTGAAGAATATCTTTATCGATTATTTATTGGCGTGCATCTTTAGGAATATATAGCATAATTTCTGAATGGTTAGATATAGAATCAAATCAATTAGATGTAACTTCTCCTCTATAGATATTATTATTATCTTCTAAATATGGAACCAAAGATGAGTTAAAATTATTATGAGTTATAGATTCTTGATATTTCTTAAAACATAAAAGCATTCTATGATCTTCTGTTATAGAAGGATGATTGTTTTCTTCATGACTTTCTAGATTAGATGACAACATATATTGTTCATCATCATGTAAGATAGAAGATGATATTTGATGATTTTCAGAGTTAGATTCATCGATATTACTTTCTACTTCAAATTCATAATCTATTTCAAGTTTTTTACTATTATTATCATATTGATTTCCTATACTATCATCATTATAATTTTTACAACAATTAAAATCGAGTAACTTTGTAGGATACATACATTTATAATACTCACGAAAGGTTGTATGAAAATTTTTCAATGAAGAAATTACACTTGGAGGAAATCTTTTGTACCACTTTTTGGCATCACCTTCCAATGACATCACGAATAACTTCATAAGTACATACTCATGGTGAACCCCCATCTTGGAAATGCAGTCATGGAATGAAATGGAATATTGAGTCGGATCATCACCTTCATCATTTCAAAAATGGGGAAAATAGGTATCCCATACCTCTATGTCTGGTAATCCATGTGGAAAAACTATAATGTCAAAAAAAATTAATGGAGCTAATTGTAAAGAAACCCATGAGACATCCATTGAAACGAAAATGAACAAAAGAAATATTTTAGGAGTCACTAGGTGAACTATTAAGCCAATAAATATTTTCTTGAAACCCTTACGATGCATGTTGTTGTAACTACGTCCACCAATGGGTCTTAGAATTAACCATTATTCAGTTATTGGAAAACGAAATCTTGACACTTCATTCCCCGGTAATAGCGCCAGAAGAATGTTGGTTCTCAGATTGTTTCAATGACAAAGAGCAATCCATTAACACATTCAATGAGGGTTTAAAACCCTCCCACTTTAAGATAAAGGGTTGGTCTCCCTTCGCCTTAGGGGGTATTCCCTATATCAAATTATAAAATGTATTTTGATAGGAAAATATATATGACCATATTACATATATTATAAAAAGGAGTGTAAAATGTGAAGCTCTAGGTGGAAGAGACTTACATACAACATGTAGTCAATGATATCAAATTGAAACCTTAATTATGCAATAAGAAATAATATTCCATAAACTTAAAATGAAAGAAATGACACAATCAAAGATTAAAGAAAGATATTTAAAGGTTCTTTCAATGCTTATATCACTTTTTACTGGTAACTTATCATAGTTCAAAGCATGATACACTATAATATCATGTATTATTACTCCTCAGTCACCCTGCAAAAGACAAGTGTTAAGAATAAGATTGACCACTAATAGTATGTATATTAGACAATAAACCAATCATATATTGGTTGTAACAAGACAATCTTGATTAGGTCAATGTTTATCTTGTTGATAGGTAGCAAAATGTAAGCATATGAAATAATTGAAAAATAATAAATGAAAAAAAATAAAGAAAACATATCATTGATGTAACTGGTATTTGCACGAACTACTATAATGGAATTGACAATGTCATGCATTTTGAGTTCACATAAACAACAAATCAAGTAAATACTTCTATCTTTTAGTCCCTGGTAATATATATATCTGAGAGGAGATAGGATTGAATAATAGAAATCAATTTCAATTAATTGATCAAGTCAATAATTTAAACCACCAACACAAACCAACTTATGTTCACAAACTACAAATGAAAAAGAACTCCAAAAATATTATATTCAAATTGCATAATCAAAGATTACAAAATATCATGATTTGATCTATGCATCAAGTGCAATAAGGTCTCTAAAACATAAGCTTATTCTCTCATAGCCACCCAACCCCCCTCCGTCAAATGAATTTAGGGAATTTTTTTATATACAAAAAAACATCATAACTATTTACATAATTGTCTAAATAGTTAAAAATAAAAATAAAAATCATTTTGAATTTTAAAATGACATGAAGACTTTCATATCCTCTTGGAATTTGAGAAAATTAGTTGTCTCCTTCATAATTATTCGTTGAATTATTTCATCCAAATTTCAATCCATTTTAATAAATTTCCTTACCCTTTAATCAATTTATAATTCATAATCCTACATTACGAAAGAAATACCATAATTAGTTTCTACACAGAAGTTAAAAATGAAATCAATGAATTAATCTTTGCTTACCTCATCAATATTTTATCAATATCTCTCCCTGAATCTTATTTTAATTTCCTACAATAAATCCAGATAGATTCCTTCAAATTATAATAAGCCATAAATCCTAAAAATACATTCACATATTTTATGCAAATTTATTTGGTTGCTATTTGATTCGATCCTTATGGCAAATTGTAAATACAAAATTATTAAATCCTTATGGTAAATCATATTTAATTCCTCCAAGTTATAATGAAATCTTGGAATACATTTCACGCAGGTGAGTTCACATAGGTGTATGTTAATTTAAAAACAATTCCCAACCTAAAACATTTATGCAATTTAATAAACCTTTCGCAAAGTTAAATAAAATTTTGGGATGATAGTCGTCGAAAGCGGAAAACTTCAAAATTTCTAGCCAAGGTGAAGGCTCCTGGAAATCTAGAGATTGGAGTTGCTTTTAGTTGACAATTCATATCTCATATCGGGTGGAGAGTTGGAGGTGGGTTAACGACCCTCCTCTCTCCCGATGGAAACCAACTATTGACATCATTATTTTCGGTTAACGACTCCAGTTTCATATTGGGTGGATAGTTGGTGGGTGTGTAAACCTTCTCGTCCAACCCGATGACATTCCCACGAGTGAATTCATACTATGGGCCTCATGTGTAAGTTTAATATCAAATGGTTTAATAAATGTTTTAATGTGAACCTCCATTCAACATGATTTACATATTTGTGAATAATTTTAATAAACTCTTATAAACTTTTAAACGTTTCCAGAATGCTCATTTTAACAAATGGTTTTAAAATTTACTTTGGTTAGTGATTTACAAAGCACAAAGCACTAATCATTTAGATGGTAAAGAGAGAGATCTTTGTGTTTATAAAAAAATGTTTTAATGTGAGCCTCCATTTAACATGATTCATATATGTTATTTTGTTTTCTTCTTGAATGTGTAGGAAAAGAAACCACTTTAGGTTGTGGATGAAAAGCAGCTGTGACAATGAAAATGGCTACTAAACATTGTAGATCTACATCGAATGATAGAAACAAACCCTACCAAAACCCTGATATATGCCACAATCATAGTTAAACAACAAAATGGAATAGTAAAATAAGCGCAAGTAACTCCAATAATCCAATAGAAACTAGATATATAAAGAATATGTTTTATTAAACAACACCTGTGAAGGGAACAAATAATGTTACTCGTCCTCCTCTATGGGATGGGTTCTTGGCTATCCTCAAACGTCTTCAGCTTTTATAGTCTCTCTCCTCTACAATGTGTAAACCCAACAAATAAATGTTTGAGCTCAATGAAAACTCAAATGGAAAAGAAAAATGGTGTGCGACAGTGATAATAATCAGAGATGCAACAATGAGTGCAACAATAAAAATAGTTGAAAGTGGATAATGAATGGAAAACCCTTATATTTATAAAAAAATATTAGGTTATCCTTGAATAATGTGCAATAATAAAATATTATTAACCTCATTCTAGAAATAACGATTTGGAATATTTTATTATATTTGGTTGGAGGGAAAAATATTTAAACTTTTATTTAGAAATAATAAATAAATAAATGATTTATTTATCATCTCAAGAAATAGGGCTAAGGAATAATAAACAAATAATGATTTATTTAATTATTCCTAAGGGATTTGGTCAAACTTGACAAGGAATAATAACTAAGTATTGATTAATTAATTATTCCTAGGGAAAAATAAGATAATTAATGGTTTATCTATCAATTTCTCATAATTGGGTCAAATATGATAAGGAATATTAATTAAACAATGGTTTAATTTATTATTATTAGAAGATAATTAAAAAATAGTGATTTATTTAATTATTCTTCATGGGTTTAATTATAAATTTCTTAACAAATGTGGTTTATTAAGTAATTTCTCATAGTGAAAGCAATTTTACTACGGTAAAATTTTTCTTACATGGTTTACTTCGATCCATCTAGTAAATTATGGCTAGATGATCATTTTTTTTATAACAGATTCCCCCCCAATGTACGAGCGTTAAGAGAAAAATGTATGACTGAGGTACATTGTAAGGACACAATCACTAGACAAAAAAGTGGAGTCAGAGAGAGAGAGAGAGAGACCAATAGAGTTGAAGTGAAAGATGATAGTGACAGAGGGGGAGAGTCTAATGCAAGTCTCCTTTTTTGTTGTGTACCAAATCTCAATGAGGCGAGGGATGCATACATATACCCGCTGAGATAACTTAGTACAAAATAATGATGCACTCAGAAACATGAAGCTGAGAAATAAAATACATGCTAAATGGTACATGACATGTTGACATAATTAAGCCAGAAAATAACACAATGTGTCCCATATACCTAATTTTCCTGGAAAAAGCATGAGATAGGACTGAATACAATAACATCTGAGAACATGTGATATAATGGCCCTTCCCTAAAAAAATGGGTAGGAGGGAGCATAGAACAACCAAAGAAGCCTTGTTGAACAGTAATGGGCTCTACAAAACTGAATGGATTATCTGAAGGAGACGTGCATGCTATAAATGTTGCAAGCAGCCGGAACTGAACCCATAAAATCTACGGAACTGCATCTAAGGTTGTAGTATAATAGGAAGGCATCTCGGCATGTGGGGGGCTACTTGAAGGGCAACCCCCTCATGAGGTCTGAAACATCTCACACACACACGAGAATCACTGGTACAACCTACTGCATCAATGGACCATCAATTCAAAGGTAAATGATGATTCCTTTTGCTTGATCCGAGGCACTGAACAAGCGTCAAAGCTGGAACCAAGATACACTACCCTCTAGGCCATTCTTCTGGAATAGATGTGTTAATGTCGACAAAATAGGGCCCACCATAGGTAAGGCAATGTGGATCCTCAATAAGGCATGATGGAAAATAGTAATGTGATTGATGGAATGACACCAGGGACAATGGAAAAAGTGGGACTGAGGGACAAACATATGACTTCCCTTGTCAGAGCATAAAGTGCATGGTTGACCTGGCAGCGACTGACTCGACTTCGAAGGGGATGGTGCACAGTATGACTGAAGGCCAAACAGGTTAACACAGGATGAGTGGTATGCAAATATTGATGGAATATTGTGACATAATGTATGGGACACGAAACAGACTCCATGGACGCAAGGTGACTCATCCCAGATGCTCTGAACAAGTGTGACTTGATGACGCTGCCACACATAATAGACCCGGTAGGGACCATGAAGACATGAGCATATGATGGTTACTCATGATGAAAATGGACACATGAGATGACAAGTATTAAGAGGAGGTGGACCTCAAAGTACAAGTGTCACTTTATGAAGAAATTTTATTTTGAGAGGTGATGAAGTGACGATTCTTGGAAAAATGGCTTCTTGATGAAGTTTCAAATAATCAAAACTAAGAGAGACCCATTATAGTACTCGACGAGAGATTTCTAATGGTGTCGACGGATCATCAAACCGAGCTATGGTTTGGTCGCAATGGGCAACAAAAAAAATGTGGACTTTTCTCTAAAAGGACGTTTTCCCTCCAATTTGAATTCATTTTCTAAGTGAGCTATGATGAATTAGGAGAGGAGGAAAAGGCCCTAAGTCTTTTAGAGATAGCAGAGGACAAATCAACCATCGAAATTGGGATCAACAACTTTCATGAAAGTGGCCTTACTTGTCTAAAGATGGCCTTAATGCTTCTTGGAACGATGGTTGCTAGTGAAGAATTAAGGGAAGAGGAAAACGAGAATGAACTACTAGAGGAGGCCTAGAATCATCCTCACCTACGAAGTCAAACATGAGGAATATGTGGACATAAGTAGAATATTTGAAGATATGGTATCAAACGTCTACGATATGTAATGTGAATATGGCTCACTGGATATGTCGATAGGACAAACTATCCAAGGAATGGGAGGATAATCGACCATACCTATATCTAGTGGTGATCTAGGTCGAAACTTATGTTAATCAATTGGGAATATGGCTAGGGGGGAAACCATCATGCCCCCAAGCATGGGATACTGCTCGCAAACATATGTGATGGATGGGATTCATCTGGTATGCAAAGGTGGGAATGATGCCCCCAGTAGGAGGAGTTTGTGTAGTGCCATTGTGATCTGAGTGATCGAAAAAGGGATTCAAGTATCTCGGCCCAACTTGGCACAAGATCTTCCAAATGATGATAAGGAGATGTAGGGACCTATGTGCCCCCTAGTATGCTATGGGCATACTGGATGTATTTAGAGTGGTGAACTCCAAATATGGAAAGACATTCGCATGATGGGGCATATCGTCCCAAATATAATCAGGGGTATCCATGGCTTCCATGATGTCCTCATCAGAATGGAATATAGGGGGATGGGAGGAAGATTGACTACATGATGCAGCGACAGTACTTGGTGCATCATCCTGAGAAAATCTACCAATGTTGAGACCAAGGCTTCTGATGAAGGAGGTTTGATAGAAGCACGTGCAGAAACCTTAGAAAGGTTTTCCTATGAGTAACTCAATGATGATGAGAAGTAAAGGATATGGATCGTGGAGTCCGTCATCTCGACATTGCAAGGATGGATCACGATGGTATGATTAAAGTACCCCTGTTATGGTACACTATGGGTACCGAAATCCACAAGTAGAGGAGTAAACGATCAACTATGAGTGGCCTTGTCCTTGTAAAGTGTTTCAAGGCAATCATGAAATTCATCTAGACGAGGGAAACAATGGGAATAATGACCATAATGATCAAAAATGGCACAAGAGTGATTTGTGCATAACGTTTTAAGTTTCTTGGCTAGTCTCGTAAGGTAACTTGAACCTTAGGGATATTTGGCTCAGGGAACACTTCATGAACCAGAGGTTTGAGATGAGAAAGTTCAAGATAGTTATTGGTGGCATGCCCAACAACCTCACACAAAGCACACGGAGGTGTTGGCTTTGGATCTTTGGGAGCTGGAGGTTCTTGGGTAACCTTGTCCTTAGGTTCCTTCTTCTTGGCTTTGCCCCCTTATACAGATTCTTTCGCAATAGGAGTGGGTTCCTATTGAGGTGGCAGTGGAACTGGAGTAGTGACAAGGGTCGTAGGGACCAGTTGAACTGGGGTCAAAGCATGATACGGTATGCATTAACCATCGTTAATGTTTATAGGGGGTCAATTTACCACACTTGCATCCCTAGAGTCATATTAGGGAGGAACAATGAAGCCATGATAGGGACATAAAATATTCCCAGAGGAGGAAACAAGAAAGGTATTTTTCCTGCAGGGTAATGTCCTGGTGCAACAACTCCTAGATGGTTGAGACCTAGAGGAACAGTTCTTGGTGGGAACAAAGAGGATGCACCCACAAAAGAAGGAGGCCTTGGGGAGGGTGGATCTAGATGGCTCATATGAGATGGTAATCACGGGGTTTTGAGGAGCTGGTTGCAGCTTAGATATACCAGACTGCTTGTGAGAAACCCATGATTCTTGTAGCATGCAAACACTCAAAGAGCTAGGCTCAGAGATAGGAAGGGGAGGACCAAGGAAAGAACCTAATAATGAGGAATCTTTGTAGACTCTGAGTGGAATGCCGGTGAGAGGGGTTGAAGACTGCTTGTCGTACATCGATGAGATAATGGACTCAGGGGAGATCAAGGATGTCAGCTCGTATTATGTCAACTGATCAATGGTGATGATATTCCCTTCATGGGGGCAGCACATCTTGTGGAAAACCACATATGCGATGGCTGACATGGCATAAGTGTAAGTACAACCCAAGAGAATGTTGCAATCTAGAGGGGCATCAATAACATCAATGTCGACATGAACAATCTTGCCTGCAACAGTCACTAGAAAATTGTGATACATGCTGAGAGGTTGGGAGGAGTGACTATCCCAAGCAAGAAAAGTGATGGTGGATGGGGACAACTCAAGTCACTTTAGCTGCTTCTAAGCAACAATGAACATCATGTAGGTGGATGCACCTTCATCAATAATTCATCTGGAGATGATGCCATTATGGACTGCTATCTGGAAAGAAACAAATGGAGGTAATGGAGGATGTTTTGATGTATCAAGGGGGAAGACAATCAAACGATTGTCTGAAGGATCTACTACACCAAAGAAGTTAGGAGAGCTTTCTTTTGAGATGGGAATGACTGGAGGACTTCCAACATCAACATGGTAGTAGGTGATTGTGCTAAGTTATCTACTATATTGTATATATGGGAAGCTCAGTTATAAGTCCATTTACGACGTAATGGTCCCTTGGGGATCTTAGGAATTGACTCAACTTTAGGTTGATGGATCTAGAGTAGACCATTTGGTGTCATAAGAGGCTTAGTAGATGTTTTGGTTTTGGACTCAATGGTAGACGAAGTCAATGGCTTGTCATATTAACGTGACTGATTTTGCTAGTGGACATCAAAGGTATTGACCTCATCAGAATTCATGATGAGGATCTGGTAGTCACCAGGACTAGAAGGTTGGGGAAGGTGAGCTTCTTGACCTGGCTGAGGTTGAGCAGTAACAAATCCTTGCTGAGAGAAAGGATTTGTGAGCAAGGGTATTTGAGATGGCACATAATTCTGAGGTAGTTATTGTATGGGCGCTTGACCTCTAGAAGCTGCTTGGGCTTCCCACATTTGGCGCATCTGGGGTAAGAGGGGACACTCATGAGTATAATGGCGATGTATACCACAAAATGCACAAGGCTTGATCTTAAAAATAACCTTGTTCTATTAGGGTTGGTTGCCTTGTTGCTCATTGTTGGTGTTAGGCTGGTTCCCCTGGGGTTCATTAGGTTGATTACCTTAGTTACCTTGGTTACCCTTGTTCCCTTTCCCCTTATTCTTTTTCTTCATTTTTTGGGGATTTTTCGCACTCTGCTGTGCAAACACTTGACCCTGAAGGGGCAGTGGCTGTAGGGGTTGAGGATACGTGGGAGGCTGTGGCGCTACTGCCTGAGGGACTGGAGCACTCAGTGATGCATAGGTATAAGATGGTGAAGGGGCAAGGGTGTAGTAGATAGCCGGAGCACTAGCTAGACCTAACATTTATTGATGTGGATGGGTAAATGCATAAGAGGTGCTTTGTCCTAAATACACGTTGTTAGTAGGAGGGGCATAAGTGTTGGAGGAACTGATGCCCCCCTGCAGATAGCCATAACTCTACTGAGTATATGGTGAAGGATGTGAAATACCTCCAACGATACCGTCGGTGGCGTGAGATGCCCCCAGTGCATTGACAACACCAGGATGAGGGAGGTCTCGTATAATGGTATAGACATAACCAGATTGAGCATAAATCAAGTCATATCTTAGATCAGTCTGGAGAGCCTCTTCATCTGTCTGAGGAAAATGAGACGCAACATCTTTGGCAATAGGCAATAAAAGAGTCCTAAGAAACCAATCGAGGTAGACACAGTCTTCGAAGGGCGGAGCACGACACATTCTCCTCCTTCTATGCCATTCTTGAACATGATCGGAAAGACGGGTGGCAGAGGACTGATGGAATGTGGTCAAGAGCTCCGTACTAGTGTTGTATCGGAGATGTAACTGAAAATATGAGAGGAATGCTTTAGCAAGCATTGCGAAAATGGAATGAGAAGCAGTAGGCTAGTCTACGTACCACTTTGCAGCATCTCTAGTGAGTGTGCATTGGAACAACTGAAGATGAATGGAATCATCAGTGATGGAATTGGATGAACACGACATATGGAAAGAGAGGACGTGATTAGTGGGGTCCTCTCTAGGATTACCCTCAAACTTGGGAATGTTAGAGGGAAGCTTAATTGGTATAGTTGGCCAACCTGCATCATGGTGTATAGGGTCATTAATCAACTGGTTAAAATCTGGGAGGCTTAACCCAACCATGAAAGGTAGCATGGGAGCTGTTAGAATGGTTTTTGAGATGGTTCCACTAGATGTTACCACCAAGGTAGAACTAGAGCCAACACCAGGGTGGGTTCTTGCACCTGCAGTGGGTCCTGACATGATGATGGTATGTGATGAAGGATCCTTGAAATCAGATGAGGAATTAGATGAACCAGAAGAAGATTCGGTATGGGGAATCGAGGGACTATGAACTCGAACCCTATGGGGAGGAGTAATAAGCCCAAGCAGAAACTGGGGATGAATGCCTAAGAGTCTCCGCGACAAACTCCTTGGTGGCACAATGGTTATAAGACAGAAGTGACATGGAAATGGTGAAGGGAGCTCAATAAGATGTTTCTGTCTCTGTGTGGGGAGATAAATTAATTAAGTTAATTCTTTGCTTGACATTGTAAACCAAGCAGCCTTCGCTTAAGGTGTGCTTGTGCGTGTAAGTGTGTTTATTAATTAAGCCCGTATCATGTTTGAAAAAAAAATATTGCTTAAATAAACTGAAATTAAAAATAGAAAATGAACAAAAAATCAATTTTCTAAACCCCACCAAAACTGGGTTTGCAAACACTGTGCTGGTTGGCAAAGAAATCAACTGAAACACACACAAAAAAAGGCCAATAGATTTAAGTGTCAGTGTCATTGGGATCAAATGACACTATGCTATTGGAAAGTGGTGCAGCAACAACAACAAAAAAAACTAGAGAGGAAAATCACTGCAAAAAGATAAGGAGATGGGTGTAAAGCCTAGGGCAAACAGTGGCACCCTGACGCAAATGACCAAACAAGGTTCAAGATGAAACTTTGGATGGAAACGACCTATCTTTGAAGATCTGAAACATGATGGTACAGATCTGGAAAATATGGTTGAAATCTCTACAAAAACTGAGACTTCTTACTCATCTAAACTCCTCCTATAAAGGTGGAAGTGTACTAGAAGCCCTAAAGAGGCTAATTTCCACTTCTACAAGCAAAACAGAGTAGATCAAGGCATAAGCAGGGTGAGACAGTGATCAACCAATCCAGCTGATAGCTCTCGGGAAAACTGAGAAACAGATCGGAAAAATCCTAGAAACCCTTAAATTGTAGGTACTAACTTGATTCCTAGGATATCGCACTTTTTGGGCTAGAAAGTGCACTATGGATCTCCAGATCACACTTTTGGGGCATAAAAGTGTGATTTCTACTCCTTGATTCTTGGTCGGCAAGTCTTAGAAAAATTTCTCGTCTATGTCGCGGCTAGTTCCTGTGACCTATGGAAAAGACCAAAAAACTTGCAGAAGTTAGAAATTTAACTGATCTAGGGTTACAAAGCTAGTAAACAACATTAAGGAATTGAAAAAAAACCCTAAGATGAAAACTAAAGGTCACCCACATTTTTGGATCAGAATTAAAAACAGAGTGGGGTCACCAATTGTTGGCAACAATCAGAAAATCCCCAGTGGAGTCGCCAAATTGTTATTGTGTTTTCTTATCAAATGTGTACGAAAAGGAACCACTTTAGGCTGTGGATGACAAACAACCCTAACATTAAAAATGGTTGCTAAACGTTGTAGATATACAAGAAATGAGAAATAAAACCTTCCAAAGCCCTAATCTATGCCACAATCATAGTTAAACAACAAAATAGAATAGTAAAATAAGCACAAGTAACTCTAATAATCCAATGGAAAGTAGATATAAATGAATATATTTTATTAAACAAGACCTATGAAGGGAACAAATAATGTTACTAGTCCCCCTCTATGGGATGAGTTCTTGGCTATCCTCAAATGTCTTAAGCTTTTATAGAGTCTCACTCCTCTATAATGTGTAAACCCAACATATAAAATGTTTGAGCTCATTGAGAACTCAAATGGAAAAGAAAAATAGTGTGTGACAATGATAATAATGAGAGGTGCAACAATGAAAATAATCGAAAGTGGATAATGAATGGAAAACCCTTATGTTTATAACAAAATATTAGGTTATCCTTGAATAATGAGCAATAATAAAATATTAATAACTTCATTCTAAAAATAACCATTTGGAATATTTTATTATATTTCGTTAGAGGGAAAAATATTTAAACTTATATTTAGAAATAATAAATAAATAAACGATTTATTTATCATCTCAAGAAAAATGGTTAATGAATAATAAAAAAATAATGATTTATTTAATTATTCTTAAGGGATTTGGTCAAACTTGACAAAGCATAATAACTAATTATTGATTAACTACTTATTCCTAGAGAAAAACAAGATAATTATTTATTTATCTATTTATTTCTCATAATTGGGTCAAACATGACAAGGAATATTAATTAAACAATGGTTTAATTAATTATTCCTAGAAGATAATTAAACAAATAGTGATTTATTTAATTATTTTTCATGGGTTTAATTATAAATTGCTTAACACATGTGGTTTATTAAGTATTTTCTCAAGTGAAAGCAATTTTACTATGGTAAAATTAGCCTTACATGGTGTACTTCTATCCGTCTAATAAATTATGATTAGATGATCAATTTTTTGTGATAACAACATATCTATCAATAATATTAATAAATTTTTATAAATTTTTAAATGTTTCATGAATGCCCATTTTAACAAATGGTTTTAAAATTTACTATGTTCATTGATTTACAAAGCACAAAACACTAATCACAAAACACTAATCATTCGGATGGTAAAGAGAGATCTCTATGAAGCTTATAAAAATGGTTTTTATTATTCTTTAAGATTTGTGCGTAAAAATATAGATATTCATCAGAATAATTTCTAAACTTTGAATTTCAACTGATCATTCTAGATTATTATATGTTGTAATGTTTTATTACTGCCCTTTTTCTTAAATCACTTTGACGCAAAACTCTAATTCTTTTGAATAATTGATCATAATATAAATGAGTTTGGAGAAGCTACTTTGAAAAGAATTATTGATCATAATATAAATGAGTTTGGAGAAGCTACTTTGAAAATGTAAACCCTTGTAGATGTCTAAAATATATTAACACTCGTGAATTAAGATTTGAAAGAGAAAAACAAATCCTAGACAAAATCTTTTTAAAGAAGTAAATTTATCGTAAAGCTAAAATAACTAGAGGAAATGAGTCATCGTTTATTAAACTCAATATGAATGAAAAGAAAAACTATTAGCTTTCATTTAGTGTAATATGATTCACATGTGTATTGAATGGTGAGATTATTCAGGTAATAATATTTTATTACATTTTAATAAAATGTTTGAAAACTTAATAATATTATTTATGTGCTTTTTGAAAGAGGATCTTGGGCATAGTAATGAATTTTAGATTAGTGCATGGAAAATAACTCTCCTTAAAAGGATTTTAGTTATTATAATATTTTAGTTATTATAGTTATTATAAGAAGCATTTTATTTGTATATTGTTATTATTTAATTCCCTCGGGTTATTATAAGAAGTATTATTTTTGTATATTGTCATTAATTTTTTTGACACTGTTTATCATGTTTATTTATAATTATGATTTTAATAATGTTTTAGTGGTTTGTATGTTATGACATCTTAATTAATGTTTTTAATTATACATGTATATTTATTTGTGTGGTAAATAACATTAAAAGAATAAAAAAATAATAATAATGCGCACTCTTATGGATATGTGATGTTATCTAAATAACGTCGCAAATATCATTAATATTATTTTTCATGATTGAAATTTTTAATATTTTTACTCGTACATTTTTTCGTGGGACAAGGGATAACATGTCAAATAGGATAAAAGTAAATGAGACGTAATCCTTAGAAATAGCCAAGTTTTTATTTTTTTTTTAAATAGTCAAATTTAACACACACTTAATAAATCAACACCAATAATAATTTTAATACTATATATTTGAAACATTAAATATAGTTTACACATTTCAATAATTCTAAAATATTTTCTTAATAATTTATTTATATTTGTATGTAAATACTATGCTTATTAAATAAATATTATTTATATAAATATTTAAATAATATTATAAAATAAATATTATTTATATAAATATTTAAATGATATTATGAAGTATGAAAGTAAAATAAATTTATAACATTATAATGATGGTTCATTTCATTTTTAATAATAATAAATTTTATAAACATATTGTAATTTTCTTAAAATCCATTATACTTAATAAATATTATATCGTTAAAAAATATATTTAATGTTCTACTTTTCAATATTAAATAACATAATGGACATTTCTAAACAATAAAAAGCCAATTTGTAAAAAAAATTTATTAGTTAAAATGATATAATAAATTTTGTTAAAGATTTAGAAGATTAATATGATATAACAATAATAAAATATTGATAATTTAAAAAATAAAAAATATTTAATTAAAAAAACTATGAACGAATATAAAATGAGTATGGTTTCTCATGGTAGATTAATTTACTATTTATATGAAATATGTAGTAATAATTTAGTTTGACTTTTTATTAATAAAAAATTATATTTATAATATATTGTAAATCAATTAATTGATATATTAAATATTTTTGAATAAATATTATATTATAATATAAAAATTAAATATATTAGATACATTTAAATTTTAAAAGGTTATAATTGTATTTCTAGTTAATAAGAGATTATGTTTTGAAGTGAATTATTAATTAAAAAGAAGTAGCAAATTTTGACAAAGATGCAAGAAATTCTTATAACAGAATAATAATAAAGCATTTTTTTAGTAAATGTGTTTTTATAATAAAATAATTTAAAAATATAGAAATAATTAAATAAAAAATTGTAAATAAAATAAAGAGGAATATATAAATAAAAATAAATTATTATTATTTTTATATATATATAAGTAATAATAATTTATTTTTATTTATATATTGATAATCAAATTTATAAATATATTGTGAATTAATTAATTTTAATTGATATGTTAAATATATTTAAATAAATATAATATTATTAAAAAAGAAATTGAATGTTTTAGGTAGATTTAAAGGACACTGATAACATTTTTATAATATAACAAGTAAAATTGAAAAGCATAAATTTTAGTAGAGATATAGAAGATTTATATAATGTAGTGATTGATAAAGTATTTTTTAACATTTATATTTTTATAATAAAGAATAATAAAAAATGAGGAAAGTGTGAATAAACTTAAGAAAGAACTTAGTCTGTAAATAAAATAAAAAAATTTAATGTGTAAAATTGTAATATATTAACTAAAATGAAGTAATAAATTTGAGCAGAGATTGACCATATTCATATAATGTAGTAAGAATAAAATAATTTTGAATAAATGTGTCTTTTGAATAAAACAATGTAAAAATTCTAAATGAATCCTTAATATTTAACTAAAATTGAGAAGATTTATATAATATAATAATAATAAATTACTTTTTTAAAAAATTGTCTTAATAATAAAATAGGAAATTATTAGTGCTTAAAGAGATTTATATAGTGTAGTAATGATAAAGTACATTTTAACATATTTATTTTCATAATAAAATAATTAAAAAAAAACAACAGAGTAAATTGTGGAGAAATGTAAGGAAGACCATAGTTTCTAAATGAAATAGTAAATTTCAATTTGTAAAGTTGTAATTTATTAACTAAAATGATTTTAGAATAGATTCATGAGATTCATATAATGAAGTAAGAATAAAATATTCTTGAATAAATGTATCTTCTTACTAAAATAATGTAAAAATTTAAAAGGAAGGAGTAATTGTTGATAAAAATTTAAGAGAATAATAATTTTTAAAATAATGGGTTTTTATAATAAATTAATTTAAAAAGTTGTGAATAAATATGATTTTTAAATGAAATAGTAAATTTCAATTTGTAAAATTGAATTCTATTAATTAAAATTAAGTGGTAAATTTTGTTTAGGAAATTATTATCATTATTATCCAATTTTAAGGTTACGGCCAAGCCAAACACCAAATTGGGTGTATGAGACCCCCTTGTTTATGGGACAGGGACTGACCTCCTTGCAGCCAGTTGACTATTAAATCTACTAAAAACATACATAATCTAACCTCTAAGAAGAAAACACTTGCTATTAACCATTAGACCCTGATAACATACCCTGATAACATTTTGAAATAGTGATAATAAAATACACTTTAACTTTAAAATAGTGTCTCCCTAATAAAATAATGTAAAATTTTGAAAAAAAATTAGTTGAGGAAATTCTGGATAAATGTAAAGAAGGGCATGGCTTCCAATTGTACAGAAGCTTGCTGTTCATATAGGACAAGAATTAATTGAAGAAATTATACAGATGTAAGGAAGAGCATGGCGCCAGTGTACAGAAGTTTGATCTTCATATAGGACATACTATAGTTACTCTGGTGGAGAGTTTTGTAGAAAGTAACTTTCGAATCAGTGAGCATTTCGTTGTCTTGTCGTGTTACAGTGAGTACTTTATGATATTCCAAAGAAAACTTCCTGACAGAAATTTCTCTTCACCTTGAAAAGATAGATATTTCGACTGAACACACTGGGAACCCTTGTATATGATTTGAAGGTCCAAACTCCCATGAAGAAATCATATGGGATTTGCAGTAGAGATAGAATCCTCCATAGACTATCGGCCAAAAGCAATGTACTTGCTGTGTGCAAAACCATATTGAGAGATACACAACCCGTGCCTAACAGGTTTTAGTGAGAGGAGGATATTGTTCTCATGAATTTGATATGATTTTCAGTTCTGAAATTAAAGTAGCCCATCATTTCATCTCCATGCTTGCATCCATTTTTCCGGTCCATACCACATGCTCTTCTCGTGTAATGCAAATTGATTGGGACAGGAAGGTGCATGCAGGTGTCCAGAAACACAACTTTCACAATCTTTTCGCTTCTGCTAAAAGAGGCCCTATCCCCTATGCTTGGTAACCTTCACTTTTGCAAAGATAGGATCTCAAATTTTAACCCTAAGTGTGGATTGACATGACAAGAGAATCTGCTTCCTTTATAGGGATAAGAATAACTGTTCGGCCCTGAGAAGAATAAGTGTTCAGCCCGGGGAAGATTGTATCCAAATAAAAAATAGTGTAGGGGAATGCATGCGAGCGAGCACTTTGAAGCAGATATAGATGATATTACGCCTGATGATACGATGATGATTATGATGAATACAAGGGCAGAAGTAGCATGCATGCTTTGGTCTCGAGTACCAAATATTTGTTGAAAGGATCGAGTACTTTGGATGTGACAGGAGAGTTGTGATTCCTTGGCATGGTTTGATTAAGGCAAATTGCTTGTCACCGGGGGATTTGTTCTATTAAATATAGTTTAAATATGTGTAAAACTGTTAAGATTTTTTTGAAATAGTTAGAGGATGGAATTTGATTAGGTTAAATTGTTTGTTTAGGGTGATTTGTTGGTTAAATAAAGTTTAAATATTTATAAAATTGTTAAGATTTTTTTTTAAACTGTGAAGGTGAGTCGAGAAGGTCTAGATCTTGAAACTGTTAAAGCTAGTTGAAAAGTTATAAAAATTGTCAAATAAGTCTGTTTTGAAATTCCAACTATGAAAAAATAGTCGAAAAATTGTAAAAGCTTTCAAATAAATCTGTTTTGAAATTCCAACCTTGCTTCATCCATTAGCATTTTCTTCCATTAGAATTGACATGCATGATGTAGCTAGGTATTCCAACCCTGCTTCCTCCATTGGCATTGACATGTATATGATGTAGCTAGGTATTCTAAAGTGGGTAGGGCAAAATACTCACCCCTTGTTGTAAAATACAGAAACATTGGGAGTATTTGAAGCCACCATTTGCGGTCAAGGGCTCTCGAGTAGGAGATATCTTGGAAACAGCTCTATGATTTGCATGTACCCATACATAGGCACGAGTGTTTCCATTCTGCCTCCCATGGCTCGACCGGATCAATCAAAAGCCCTCTGTCATGCACTATATAATAACCTCATTTCTTGATTTCTCCACCCCGGGCTTTGAATTTTCCCCATACATAGGAATGTGTTTTCTGGAGATCCATTAATAATATTCATCTGTGGTTAGACAGTTGCAGTCACCGAGGATGCAATTATCGAGTCACTCACGCGAAGAAGTAGAAGAAGAAAGAAGAACGAGCTGTGTTGTCATGGCACGGCATGGAGGGGAGCCAGTGCTCTAAATTTAGAGCCCTGTCTGGGAGACTAGATTAACGAGGCTTTTCTTGCTCTGAGCAATTCATGGCAGAGAAGGCCGTGTTTTCTGTCAAGGCGTCCTATTTGTTGGTCTCAGTATGTAATATTCAAGATTGGTGAAGTTACTTTGTTATATAGTGGGTAGAAGTTAAGTTATTCCGAGATAAGAATATCCTGCCATAAAGCTCGTTACGGTATTTGAATAGGTCAATTCAGCATGATGGATATAACAATGTCTGCTTGTGTCTTGGCTTGCTGTGGATTGTTGTTTTTTCTGGTGAAAGTTGCCAAGATCCTTTGGTGGAAGCCTCTGCAGATCCAGAAACATTTTGAATCTCAAGGGATCAGTGGCCCTCCTTGCAGGCTTTTATATGGTAACATGCTTGATATGCTTAAGATGAGAGAACAGGCAATTTCCAGGCCAATGGAGTTATCACATGATATTATTCCCCGGGCTCTTTCGTTTTATAGCCGTTGGACTGAGACCTATGGTGATTCTCATTATGCTTCAGTCTCTTCTCATCTTTCCAAGCAATATTTGATACTGTCTGGGTAATGCATAATCTTGTTAGAGTCTTTCTGAAGAAAACTGTGTATTGAGTTTTTGCTTTTCCAATGTTTCGGTGGACACTCATCAGGGACAAGAAAGCAAAAACTCAGAGTTTTCTGTCTCTAACCATATGAATATTCTCTAACCATATGAATATGAATAGCTGTAAAAGTCTACATTTTCTTATAATGCATAATCTTATTTTGTGATCAGGTAACACATTTATCCACTGGTTCGGCTCGACTGCTAGGCTGAACATTACAGACCCCGACCTGATATGGGAAGTCTTGTGCAACAAATCTGGTCTCTACAAAAAAAGCGTTCAGATGAAACAACTGAATGGAGAAGGCCTTCTTAGTCTGGAAGGAGAGATGTGGGCTCAGCACAGAAGAATCATTAATCCAGCATTCCATGTTGAGCATTTGAAGGTTTGCTGCTGCAGGCTTTGAATAGTTTAAAGCTTGTACTAACTGCATGCTTTTAACTTCTAGTTATAGACTGAGCTTTCTGAATCAGTACTCCCTTTTCAATTTGCTTTCTTTAACTCGTTTTTTCAGCAGTTCATATCCAGCAGTCTTGTGCCTTATAATTCTTGGTTTCCAGGGTTGTCTCTACTTGGTCATATTTTGTTTTGTAGTTTTAACAAGTAGTTAATATAATTGGCAAACTTAACCAGCTGGATACACTATTTTAATTTCCATGTTTTATTAAGCGCCTTTGCATGTACTATTTGAATCTTGATGCTGTATTGAGTGATTCTGTACCCAATGCATTTTCCACTTCTCCTTTCTTGCAGAAGAGTACACACATTCATCGGGATCTCTAATTTTTCTTTTTCCTATTTTCATTGTCAAAAGATGAAAACTAAACAGTGCTCCTATTTTCATTGTTAAATGATGAGAGCTAAACAGTACTACATGATTGAGAACTTTACCTGAAGTGACAAAATTTCATATTTTTTTTTTTTGTTTTTCTGTACAAGTGATCATTGAAGTGATTTCACATTGATAAAATCTATAGCATCCTGTCAGCATCTAAATCTTGACAGATTGTTTTTTGATATATGTGTTTTTTTGTTGCACTGATAATTATGAAGTGGGATGGACATCACAGGGCATGGTTCCAATGTTTATTGGAAGCACATCAGCTATGCTGGACAAATGGAATGAGAGAATTGAATCGGGTGAGAATGAGATAGAGGTCTGCAAAGAGTTCCAGAATCTAACAGAAGATATATTGGCACACACTGTGTTTGGAAGCAGCTATTCTGAAGGAAAACGTGTCTTCGCCTTGCAAGCTGAGCAGACAATGTTAATAACTGAGGTTCCCAGGAGTTTGTTGCGTGCTCTGATAAGCAGGCAAGCAAGGCTTTTGGGTTTCAATGAGCTCTTATAATTGTGAAAGAGAAAACGAAACATATAATTTGGTTAGAGCTGGTATTAGTATTACATAGAGTATTTTTCTTTTCCTTTATTGCTGGGAAAATATGTTGAACTGGCTGAGGGTCTAAATAAATAATTTGACATTGAAATGTCACACCAGCCCAAGGACCAAACAAAAAACAACTCGACTGTCACCAGCTCACTGCTTTGGTGCATTAAATACTCTACATATTAAATGTGTGGGACTGCAGGTCCTCCGCGAAAGAAAACACATGTAGATTCTGTCTGAAGGAAAGATAAGCACGACTTAAACCCATGACTTCACTGTCATACAATAATATGTCCTATTAGGACCTGTCATCATTAAAGATAGGCACCTGCAGATTGAACGGTTAACTTTCCTCTCCAAAAAGACAGTCACAAATTAAACACATGACTCTTCACAACCTCCCTGTCATGCAACATCTTGTCCTATTAAAAACTGTCAGCATAAAGGATAGGTACCTACAGATTGAACGGTTAACTTTCCTCTTCAAATCTGTCCGCATTAAAGATGGGAAACTACAGCTGTAACAGTTTACTCACTGTGACAGCTCAGATAAAGAGACATTTAGAAAGCTCTATTCCAGGTGAGTTGGGTTCGATTCCGGGCAAACATCATATGCAAAATTTTCCCCACTTCTTTTATTTTTCTAATTTTTAAGAATATGAATGTATTGAGGCCCAAAACCTAGTGACAGACAAAAATTCTGAATCTTAATAGATGGTATCAGAGAGGACCAAATCCTCAGGACTTAGACAAATATACAGTTCCTTGATTACTGAAATTCTGACTTTGAAGAGCTATGATCTCTGGGATTGCGTTACCAAAAATAGCTTTTCTATTGCTTCTTATCCTACGGTGGATATCAACTAACACCATGCTGCAGAGCATTTACTGTAGCTAAGGGTAGTATATACACTGTTAAATCCCTAATGCAAATATGCAACTTATGTAAAAATCTAACTATGCATAGATTGCCCCTAGCTGCAGTAAATCTTATGTAGGTGGATGCATAATGCTTGCCATCCCACCATGGGTTCTCCACCTCAATCATTCTTATCATTTGGTGAAGACTTCTATGAGAGATTATGAAAGATCTCCTGTACAACCAATATCAAAGTAGGATTCTCCAATCATTTCTCTAGTACAACTCTTTGACATGAAGACACCGAAAACGTTTGGGATTTTCTTGGAGTCCTTACATGATACATCATTGCCGAAATTATTAGATGCATTTTCATCTAAAGCTCAGTCAAGTTCATTGACAAGGCCTCTTTTATTTTGTAGTCATACAACTTTTAGGGAGAAATCTTTTATTTGCTTGCTTTTTCGGCTGAATATACTGTGGATGGTACTGCTTTCAGGTTTCTGCCTACCAAAAAGAATCGATACATGAGAAAACTAGACAGAGAAATCCGGGGGTCCCTGAGGCAGCTGATTCAAAGCAAGAAGCAAACTTGGAGCTTGGGCAAATCCAGCAGTTATGGTGGTGACCTCATCAGTGTGATGACATCCAGCAGCAGAGATCAGCAGCAGCAAGGAGTGGTGCTGCAGAAGGGCATGATGAGCATTGAAGAAATTGTGGAGGAATGCAAGACATTCTTCTTTGCAGGCCATGATACAACATTATGCCTCTTGGCATGGGCCATGATACTACTTGCAATGCACCCCCAATGGCAGGACCGAGCACGCAAAGAAATTCTCAGCATATGTAGACGCCAAGCTCCCAAACCAGAAAACCTGAATCAACTCAAGATAGTAAGGGCATCAACATACCAATCAACCTTGGCTTGTTTGTTTTTATTTCTCAGTCTTCGTGTTTTTCTCTGAAATCTCAACCACTGGCATACATTTCTTTGAGTCTGGACCTATTAAAGCCTGTGATGGGTAACAAAATTTAGGTGCAAATCTCAATGCCTTATCTCCATGGGAAGTTTCTATTTTGTGGGTGTATGTGTGAAACAAAAGTTTAACCATGCCAAAAAGAGTGGAGTGTGTTTTAAAGCCAGATCTATTTATAGGCATCTCACCTGACTTCTTTAATTCTTTAGTAAGATTCATGGAGATTGCAAGTTGTTAATAAATTCATGGGTATCTTGTGTTTATTGGCTTTTATGTTATTGTTGAGCAGATGACCATGATTCTGAACGAGTCCCTTAGGCTTTATCCACCAGTAGTGGCGTTGATCAGGCAGGCAGAGCAAGACATGAAGCTTGGAAACTTCTCAGTCCCTGCGGGCACCCAACTCTTGTTTCCAATCATTGCCCTCCATCATGACCCGTCTCTGTGGGGAGATAATGCCAAAGAATTTGACCCTGAAAGGTTCTGCGATGGAGTATCCAAGGCTGCCAAGCATCCCATGGCCTTCATGCCATTTGGGATGGGGCCCAGGATTTGTGTTGGACAGAATTTCGCACTGCTCCAGTCCAAGTTGATACTTGCCATGATATTGCAGCGTTTCTCCTTCTCCCTCTCTCCTACGTATACACATGCGCCCATCCCTGTTGTGTTTCTTCAGCCCCAGTTCGGAGCGCAAATGGTTATGACTCCACTTTCACAGGAATGATCAGAAGCAACAAAACTCAAGCCATTGTATGGCTCCATGGCGATTCTGATGAGAGCTTGGGGTAGCATGTTGCAAAATGTAAAGTTTGAAGTTGTTGAATAGGAGCTTGGCTTCGCCTGATGTAAAGTGAAATGTCTGATGTTGAAGGGGAGCTTGGCGTTGGTTGTTGTAAAATGTAAGGTTTGATGTTGCTTTAAGTAAAAGAGATGTCTTGTCCTTTGGTTTGGAATTAATGTAAAAAGCTACTATGCTTCAGTGTTTTCTTAATGTAAGGCCAACATTTTTTTCCTGTGTATAATTTGTATATCCATGTGAATGCAGATTAGACAATGCCTCCACTATGGATAAGAATGGTATGCTACCTAAAATTATTTTAGGTTTGAAAAATAATAATATTCCCAATTTTAGGTTGTCTGAAAAATAATGATAAGATTATAATATTCCATTCACCTAAGTTGTTGAAGATGTATCATCACTCTTCACGTGCCCCCTGATTTGATTGCACCTTTCCTGCACAATCTTCATGAGTATTTCGTTTTTCAGTGTTCCATAAGATTTTAAATTATCATTATTATAATTTTATCATGTCAAGGTGCAAGTTAATCATGATAAAATCATGAAATTATTATTTTTTTGGTGACACCATTTCAAAGATGCATTATTATCTCTTCATCCAAGTTGTAAGGATACAAAATTAATGATAAAAGAAAATCATGAAAGATACATTATTATCTTTTTATCCTAAGGATAAAAAGTGATAAAGTAAATTATTAAATTTTTAATTTTTTAACAGTAACTTTTCAAAATAGAAATTAATCATCATAATAAAATCAAGTAAAAGTTATTTATTTTTTAAAGAAAATGTTGTTTTTTTTAATATATATTTTCAAAATTTTAATTATTATTTTTATGTAAAGAGTTTTATGCTATTTTTAGTTTCATATTTAATAAAAAATTTAGGATAAGGAAGTTAATAGTATAAAATAATAAATATAATTTTAAACCATGAAAATAATAAATATAATTTATTTATTAAAACACAAATAATTTTTACAACATTTAATTGATTAAATTTATATTTATAGAATTATGTCCAATAGAGTTTTAAATGTTAATTTAATTAGTTGGAATCATTCATCTATGATATTGATGTTAATTAGTTGGAATCATTCATCCATGACATTGATGTTAATGAGAGTTTTATATTTAAGTCTCATAAAGTTATCAAAGTCAAGGTTGGTGGTTAGAAAAAGCTATGCAACACAAAGAATCCATTTCTCTTGTTGATATAGGAGTTGAGTGACTAGTTCATGCAATACATTTTGTTTGAAGACAAAGTTATGCAACACCAAGAATCCATTTCTCTTTCATGCAATACATTGTGTTTGATTTCCTCTTCAACCCTTTTCTGAGGAGAAATGGAATAGTTTGGACACTACGAGAGTGGTGAGTTTAGGTGGTTGTAGGGGAGGAATATATACTCTTGGGTGAGTAGACAAGTTTTTGATAGAGAGCCTTTATATGGAGTATTTTTTCACTACTTTTGAGCATGGTATTTGTAATGGGGACAATGGAGTCATTGCGTCATTGAGTAGTTAGTAGATAGGACAAGGTCAATTGCATTGGATTCATGGTTGCTTCTCCTTCTTGATGCATTACAGCCATGCTATTATTTTCCAAGATGGATTTGGTAGTGGAACCTATAATGTGTTTTTACTAATTATGTTGTGTTCCTCCATTGCCTTGTCCCACATTGTGTGCATCCTTAAATATTTTCTTGAGTGGCCTACTTTTGGACTCTTGACATAATGAGTTGCATGTGCCATGTTTTGATCAAGCTTTGCATTAAAAAGAAACCTAATCATAATCAAGAGATTATGTTGAACTATAGTATTTTGCTACTAGCTTGATCTCCATCAAGAAGCCTTTGCTAAACTTCATGTGCACACAAATGTGTGCATACATGCTTATATATGCTTCTTTTCTGTTTCTACACTCCTAAAATTGTTCTTGCATAGGGCATTTCCAATGCCTTACAAGAAGTGAAACCCAAAAAATTACAAACAAAGGTTGGGGATGGATACTTAAATTGGAGTGAGACACAAATACTCTACCAATGGATTGAAAGTTAGGGTCCACAACTTCATCTATATAATTCATTTTTTTTCCAAAAAAAGGTTTTGAGTTGAGGACTAGATATATGAATTTTACTAGGTCAAATTCAACTATTTAGAATCACTTTTCACATGGATGAAAGAAGGATTCATAATTTATTTTTATACCTTTCCAAGTAGTCCATTTGTGTAGATATACTAGCTTTGGCCAAAAGTTGTTGAATTTGTAAAAGAGTGCATTAAAGTAGCTCACAAGATCCACAACATGTTCTACAACAAGGATGGATGGAGCTAGAGATTTGTTCATAATTCACACTTGAGGGAATTGGAAGGCAACTAATGAAATGCCACAAAGATACCTTTAAGAAACAAATATTTGAATTAAGGCCCTAGGTTAGCATATGGAAAAGATGAGTGGAAAAATCTAGTGTGAAAAGTGAGAGAGTTTATTGGGTTTATATTCATGACAAAGGGGGCTATTTGACTAGGAATGCTACATATGATCACTTGGAGGGGGAAAATATGACAACCATGGAGGTGGATATTGAACAAAAATCACATGTTTATTTAGAGCTAATTGCAAGGCATGGGAGATGCGATGCATCCCCTTACTAGAAGGCATTGAGTGGAAGGATAAGTTGGGTGATGTCAAAGTAAATGTTGATTTGAAGAACATAATCCCCATGGAGGAAAAAACCTTGTGTGATATATATTTTGTTATCTGTTGCTTCTAGATGGATATCTAGGTATGGTCATGGAGGTGGGATAGGTTAATGACTAGGTGGTTTCAATTGCATTAAAGTGAACCTAGTAACATACTTCAACAGAAACCAATTAATACACAATGTAATCCATATTAAATAACAATTATTTTAAGAACATTTGTATTCAAGTTATAATTAATTAAGTACATAAATGTGTATAAATACACATGGTGGGTGCTAGGATGTATCTTTCATAAAGAGAACAATGTATCACTAATATTATACAATAAGAATTACATAATAATGGTTTATCATTATTATTACAATGATTATTATACATAATAATCATTATATTATAGCCCTAGCTATAATATATAACCTTAAGTATGTTACAGGCCTTTCCCATTTAAAGTGATTTTTCCTCAAAGCATGGGAAGAAAATATCTTCCATAATTATGGATCATCTTCTTGTAGCTTCATCTACTTGATAATATTCAAGATATGAGGTGATGAGTCCTTTGAATCCTTCAACAATATTGTCTCACGAAAAAATAATCAATCTATCCAAAATGAATTATTTTTGGTTCTCTCTGATGATAAAATTTTGAATTTGCTCTTCTTTGTAGTTGAATTTGAGGTGCATTTTCAATTTTCTCTTCTTTTCGACGAAGTTGATGTGCATATATCTTTGAATTATTTGATACATAAGAATTAAGGTCATGTGCATTGAGATATTGTTATGTTTCTTCTAGCATACTACAAATTCTTTGATTTCAGTATCATTACAATACTTTTAGTAAGTTGATCCTTTGTAATCTATGTTTTATTATTGTTATGATTTACTTTAGGAATAATGATGTTATCTGATATTTTTGTATTAATTGACATGAAAACATCCTTTGACTTACATATGGTTGTGTCAACCTTCACTAAATCTATGGATGTTGTTTTATCCCTAAATAATTTATGGAACTTAACTTCTAGAATAATATTCGCTGAAAATGCTTCATTAGAAATGACAATTTGATTTTTAATTTTAATCCCTTCTAGTGAGGTGTCTTTACCTTCAATTTCAACTTTTGGAAGCTCTTTCACCAATAAGACTTCATTAGCAATGCCACTCTAATTTTTAGTTTTGATCCCTTATATTGAGGCCATTTTATCTTGAGGTCTAACTGTTGGAGGCTCTTCCATTGATATGACTTCCTTGATAACAATAATATGTTTTCTATATTGATTGTATCAATGTTTATACCTTTAACCATGGTTTGGTTATTTTGTTGCACTTTCGTCTCATTCTTCAACTTCATCATTTCTACAATTAGAGTTATTTATGATTTCTGTCACATGGAATAAGTCAATCTTGCGGACAAGATAGACCTTCCTAGAATCTGAAGAAGACCTAATGACAAGCAAACCAACCAAACACTATCTTTCTCTAAATATGCTTTTATAAGCAATGGAAAACAAGTGTTTCTAGGGCCTACCTTAGGTCCAACGCAAGTTTGTGGATGCCCTCGCTCCTTCGATCCAAATGAGCTCCTTTGTCGCGAATCTGCAAACACAAACAAGGCAAACAAATTAAATAGCACCTGAAAAGCCAATATCATAAAACATATTTAACATGAAAGTCAAGGAGTTCATGAAACAAATAACATGAGATACTTGTTGAGAAAAATGAGTTTGATTGTATTAATTCAAAAGAAGAAGAACTTTACAACTTGTGCCTTGATGCTGTACAAGCTCCTCCCAGGGTCCAGCAAGAAGTCTCCTCTACTTCGACAAGTTTCACTCTCTTCCCAATGAAGCCAAAAAGGTATGTGATCTCTCCTCTTAAGCTCCACTAGGAATTATTAATTTCACCAGCATTTACCCTAAAAAATATTCAGCTTCTAACCTCTCTAGCAACCAGCCCAATGCCTGTATTTATAGTGCAATGGAGGGAGGTTACTAGGTCCTCCTTCAAATGGAGAAAGCCCTCCTTCAAAGGGATAGCTCCTCTCATCAAGGGATTAGCTCCTTCTCTTTTGGGATGCATGAACCACCTCAGAGCGAACAATCCACGTCAAAATTCCTTCTAGAAACCTCTAGAATTAACCCAAAGTGAGTTTTTTAAGATAAAACTTGCGCCTTTTGACTTTCACAGGGGTCCGCACCCACACCGTTAGGGACAGAGCGGGCAGGTCCGCAGTTTTTGTAAACAGAATGTGCGGGACCGAGGTGACAGTGAGAGAAAGTGCGGAACTAGAGTTTTATTGATTTTCAATGTCTTTCTCCCATTCTCAAAGCTTGACTTGAAGAGCTGAGGTCTGAGACTTGCTTAGGAGGACAATACAAGTGATGATAGACCCATACTGACTGCAAATAATCATGGTGACGATATTTTTATGTAACAATTTCTCAAACAAGAAATTGCATCATCTTTGGATGATAGTTTCCTACCGATATTGTGAGCGTTTCTTTTGTGAGTGCTTTTAATATTGATATTTCCTTGACATGGCTCTTTTATTTGTTGTTGAAATTTACAAAATTTTATATCATTCTTCTCTAATTCCATTTTAGTGTGCACAATTTATTCATCTATTCTAATAAAGATATATCCAAATCTCTAATTTTCCCTTTTAAATCATGATAAGCTTCTTATTTTGATTTCTTTCCATTTTGGATTGTGGCAATTTGTATATGGTCAATGTATTCTAATGATACAACTTCTTCATATTTTTCTTATAGTTTCTTTTCAAGAGCTTGGACTTCCTATTGATTGTATTGTTTTTGATCTTTTGTTTGTATTGTTTCTTAACTTTTAGTTCCTTGATTTATGGGGTCAACTCTTGAATATAATATTCTTATTAAAAAATTATTTTTCTATTTTAAATGATCATAATATTTTTCATATCAATTACATGTTATAATTGTATTTCTCTTTTCTATTAGTGAAGTAATTTCATGCATACCTACTATTTTTTTTTGAGTTAATGTCTCATAACATTATTTTATTAGAGAGCTGCTCAAGTGCTATATACTTTTTATCAATATTCATGTTAAAAGTGTCAATAAATTTCAACCAAGAGTTTCCGAGGAACATATAAATTCCCTTGATATTTATGACACAAAAATCACATTCGGGAAGTACTTATTTATGTTAAGTTATAAATTATTATTCTCTAATATCATTATCATACTCTTGTGTAAGAGATGTTTTAACTTCATTTTCTATAAGTTGCAAATTGTTAATTTAGTATCAATATAATTTCAATTGAAAGAAAATGATAATGTTTACAATCTCCCTCTAGATCCTCCTTACCATGCATATCAACACATTGATTGGTTCCGAACATATTGTTGGAGGTGAATTGAGCCTTGATTTTCATTTCTACTTGATGAACTTACCAATTCAATTGATATTATTTCTAACATAAGTTGTTGATTTTATATATGGTTTAACTTAATATTTGTGTATCTCTCTTCCACTTAAAAATAATTTGGCAAGTTACTAAAATTTTCTTGTTTTTCATTATTCATGTTATTCACTTTTGCATAAATACTTGTAAAACTTAATTTCAAGTGTACACGTATTTGTATTTACTTTTTTTTCCCACGCTACAAATACTATGGGTTAGCTTGTAAAACACCAATGATAAAAACCAATTAATGAATATATCAATGTTATCTTATATACTCTCTTTTTTATTTCTTTTAAAGGGGGTCTAAATCATTTATTTATAGAGTGATTCTTTTACCTAAGCATGGCATTTTTCTCTCCTTAACACCTTTTTTAAATTTTATTATGAGAATATGAGTTAGATACTAACTCAAATATGTTGCAAAAATACTCTACTTCATCGAAACATTATGAATACACATAACAATCCATAATAAATAAGAACACTTATTTATTTTAATAATATATTTATCCAAGTCACCTTTCATTGAGTACATGCAAGTGTATAAATACACATTAGAGTGATAGTGCATGTCTATCATAAGGAAATCACCTTATCATTATTATACCTAATAATGATTTATCATTCTTATCACAATGATTTTATTTAATACATAATAATCATTATAATATAGCCCCATTTATAATATACTTTAGGTATACTACATGCATGTTATCTGATGGAAATGAATGAGGTACTCATCAATTCCATTACTTAGATACATGTGAAAACAAGGAGTGCATCTTAGCTACATTTATCATTAAATCCTAGTACATGTATCCATGACCAAATTTAAATTTATTTAAATTGAAAGATATGGGGCTAAGATTTATCCAGTCATTAAGTTATTTAAAACAACAACACTCCCAAACACTTCTTCAAGGTAACCTAAAATTTAGGGAAAAACTATTCAATGATGAAAAACTCCTCTATCTTTACCACTAAATCTAATTCAGAACAATTTTGTTATTAAAATTTTTAATATTTTATATATTATAAAGTTGCACAAATATAACATCTCTTTCATTTAAATTGTGAAATATCGTATCTTCACACTTCACTTTTCTACATCTATGTCGTAAATGGTAAAGATAAAATAAATTTGAATTGAGGCTTTTGTGGTCCATAATAGTTGAAAGAATAACTTCGGCATAAATCACATGTAGACAAACATTTGTCGACGCATTTCGAACCAACTAGTGTGGTTCATCGTCAGGACAAGTTGAAGAAACAGATCCAACTTAGCATGATAAATAGTCCGAGCAGAGTCTCCAACGGCTAAATTGACTAACGGCTAATTTTGACCTTAGGGCCCAGGTCTAATTATTATTATTATTATTATTATTATTATTTTATTTTATTTTTATTTATTTATTTATTTTTTAATATTATTTATGGAAATAAGTTAAATTAGGTAAAAATACATAACTAAATTAACATTAATGTTGGTTTAAAAAGAAATTTAATTATTTATTTAAATTATATATATATATATATATATATATATATATATATATATATATATATATATATATATATATATATATATATATATATTAATTAATTAAAGTTATAATATTAGGTTAATAAGATAAAGGTTAAGATTAATAAGTAAAATAATATGTTAAAAAAAATAAAAAAAATAAAAAAATAAAAATAAAAATAAAAATAATAATAATAATAATATTACTAATCTATTTATTTATTTAAATTAATTCATATATATATATATATATATATTAAAATCATAATATTAGGTTGTTAAGTGACAAGTAACTTAATGGTTAATGGTTAGTTTATTTTTAATTATTATTATTTATGGAAATTAGTTAAAAATATATAAAATAATTTTAAGGTTGGTTAAAGAAGTAATTTATTTTTATTTAAATTATATATATATATATATTAAAATCATAATAATAGGTTGAGAATTTTCATTTATTAATTTAATAATAATTTATAATGGTTAGTTTAAAAAAGTAATTTAATAATTATTTATTAATAATCAAATATATGTATATATAATTTATAATAAAAATTATAAAGTTAGGATAAAATACTATATAAATAAATAGAATAATTCAAAGGTTAGCTTTAAAAAGGTAATTTATTTATTTAATTAAATTATTTATTAAATATTGTTAATGTTGCATATATACATATATATTCTAAAAAAAAAAAGGAAGGAGGGGGCAGAAAAACTGACTAAGAAGAGAGTGCTGGAATCCAGCGCCTACTGATTTTCCAGCCATCATCTCTATTGAGATTGCTTAGCTTCTTTTCAATTTCAATATCTTCCCTCAATTTACAATGGTGGAACTGAGCGACTTTGGCAACAACCTTGGCCTCCTCAATACACACCTGATGCTTGGTCTTTTCCACATGCTCAGCTAATGCTGAAGACTTGGATCTCCCATGTCTCAGGTCAGCCACATGTTCGCAGATCCTTTGACGGATGGAGCGCCCTCTTTCCCCAATATAGGGGGTCCCACAAGAACAAGGGATCAAGTAGACACCGTTCATGTCCTTAGGGTTAACGGGATCTTTCACTGATCGGAGGGATTTGAGAATGGTGTTGAGGGGCCTAAAGGTAGAGGGAATATCATACCTTTTAAGGATCCGAGCAATCTTGTCTGTGGTTCCTTGAACATAGGGAAGATGGACACCTGGACGACGCTCTTTTGGCTCTTTCTTAATCAACGCGCTTTTAGAGGCTTTATGGAAAGCCTTCTCACCCAGGTGTCTACTATATCCATTCTCCTAGGATCTATGGGTTACCGAAGATTCACAAGGAAGGGGCCCCTCTGAGGCCTATCGTCAAAACCATTGGCGGTCCAACCTATCTTCTGGCTAAGTTCCTTGCCCTTAAACTTAAGCCCTTGGTTGGCTGCACTGAGTCCTTCATGAAAGACTCTGCATCCCTCATTAATGAGCTTAAGGATATTAAGCTTAGCCCGGAGGACATTCTCGTCAGCTTTGATGTGGTCTCCCTTTATACTTGCATTCCTATAAAGGAGGCCTTGGAAGTGATCTATCGCCTAACAGATCCCAATACTGCGCATCTGGTGGAGATCTGTCTCACTTTCACGTTCTTCTGTTTCGAGGGTGAATTCTTTGAGCAGACCTGTGGTGTTGCCATGGGTTCCCCTCTTTCCCCTTTTGTTGCGAATATTTTTATGGAAGATTTCGAAGCCAAAGCTTTATCCTCATCTCGTCTTCTTCCTAAGATTTGGAAAAGGTTTGTGGATGACACTAATGTCATCTGGCCCCATGGCCCGGAGGAGTTGGATCGTTTCTTTAATCACCTCAGCAGTCAGTCCTCTGCCATTAAGTTCACCATGGAAAAAGAGGTCAATGGTTGCCTCCCTTTCCTGGATATTCCTATATCTCGGAATAAAGATGGCTCTCTCTCCCACTCTGTGTTCCGAAAGAAAACGCATACTGAGCAGTATCTTCATGCCGATTCCCATCACTTCCCTGCTCAAAAGTTTGGTGTTCTTAACACCCTCGCTACTCATGCCCTTAGGATCTCTGATCGTGAGAGCTTTGATAAGGAGAGATCCCATCTCCTTAATGTCTTTGTGGAGAATGGATATAGTAGATGCCTCAGTCAGAAGGCTTTCCATAAAGCCTCTAAAAACGCGTTGATTAAGAAAGAGCCAAAAGAGCGTCGTCCAGGTGTCCATCTTCCCTATGTTCAAGGAACCACAGACAAGATTGCTCGGATCCTTAAAAGGTATGATATTCCCTCTACCTTTAGGCCCTTCAACACCATTCTCAAATCCCTCTGATCGGTGAAAGATCCCGTTAACCCTAAGGACATGAAGGGTGTCTACTTGATCCCTTGTTCTCGTGGGACCCCCTATATTAGGGAAACAGGGTGCTCCATCCGTCAAAGGATCTGCGAACATGCAGTTGACCTGAGACATGGGAGATCCAAGTCTTCAGCATTAGCTGAGCATGTGGAAAAGACCAAGCATCAAGTGTGTATTGAGGAGGCCAAGGTTGTTGTCAAAGTCGCTCAGTTCCACCATCGTAAATTGAGGGAAGCTATTGAGATTGAAAAGAAGCCGAGCAATCTCAATAGAGATGATGGCTGGAAAATCAGTAGGTGCTGGATTCTAGCACTCTCTTCTTAGTCAGTTTTTCTGCCCCCTCCGTCCTTTTTTTTTTTTTTAGAATATATAGGTATATATGCAACATTAACAATATTTAATAAATAATTTAGTTAAATAAATAAATTACCTTTTTAAAGCTAACCTTCGAATTATTCTATTTATTTATATAGTATTTTATCCTAACTTTATAATTTTTATTATAAATTATATATACATATATTTGATTATTAATAAATAACTATTAAATTATTTTTTTAAACTAACCATCATAAATTATTATTAAATTAATAAATGAAAATTCTCAACCTATTATTATGATTTTAATATATATCTATATATATATATCTATATATATATATATATATATATATAATTTAAATAAAAATAAATTACTTCTTTAACCAACCATTAAAATTATTTTATATATTTTTAACTAATTTCCATAAATAATAATAATTAAAAATAAACTAACCATTAAGTTACTTGTCACTTAACAATCTAATATTATGATTTTAATATATATATATATATATATATATATATATATATATATATATATAAAATAATTATGAATTAATTTAAATAAATAAATAAATTAGTAATATTATTATTATTATTATTTTAATTAATTAATTAATTTATTTTATTTTTTAATTCATTCATTCATTTATTTATTTATTTATTATTATTATTTATTTATTTATTTATTTTTAAATAACCATTGATATTATTTTACTTATTAATCTTAACTTTTATCTTATTAACCTAATATTATAACTTTAATTATATATATATATATATATATATATATATATATATATATATATATATATATATATATAATTAATTTAAATAAATATTTAAATTTCTTTTTAAACCAACCGTTAATGTTAATTTAGTTATGTATTTTTAACTAATTTAACTTATTTCCATAAGTAATATTAAAAAATAAATAAATAAATAATAATAATAATAATATTAAAATAATTAGACCTGGCATCAAAATTAGCGGTTAGTCAATTTAGCCGTTGGAGACTCTGCTCGAACTATTTATCATGCTAAGCTGGATTTGTTTCTTCAACTTGTCCTGACGATGAACCACACTAGTTGGTTCGAAAAGTGTCGACAAATGTTTGTAAAATTTTTTACCCTCTATCATAAAATATGGATTCAATTCTCCTTGAGTCCAACTAAATTAAATTCCAATAATATATATATATATTTCAAAAATATTTTATTAATTCTTTATAAATTGTAAGCATAGCTTCTACGAAAATCACATGAGGAAAGACCAATATATTAAATCTGTGTAATTATAAATCAAATAACATGTTTTTAGAGCGACATATACCTATACTATATTTTATTCATATTCAACATTTTTATAAAAAAAATTATATGTTATCAAAATATAATTATATATTTAAATAATTTTTATTAATTTTTAAATATTAATGTATTAATATTAATATCACTAACTAAAAATCATTTCCATCATCAATATATTCTAGCCTATGATAATAAATAAAATAATAATTTATATGGTTTTATTCTTATCAACTGCAAATTGAAAATATCAATATAAGTTGGGCTAAGTGAAAAAATATATATATATATGTACGTGGGGAGAAACATTTTTATGAAATGTTATATTTATATTTTTTTATTTTAATCAATATAAAGAACTTTAATAAGGCTAGGATATATTACAAAAAATTAAGTTGAAGCTTATGTTTTTAATCAAGGGAATGATTCAATTAGCTTAAAAAAATAAGATAGTTTCTTTCATTGTTTTGGGAGACTCCCTCTTTTTTATGGAACATTCTCATCGGGAGAAAACATTAGAAAGTATTATTAAAAGAATTAAGAAAGTAAAGGAAGTGTTCTTTTTAATAGAATATTTCCATATTTTCCATGATCTCAAAAAAATGCATACTTTGAGTTAATGAAGTGTGTAAATTAAGATTGAGAGATTTTAAAACTAATGGAACCATCAAGCCTCCTAGAATTCCTTAAAGGTAAATGGCTTAGCATTGCACAATTATGAAGAATTGCATTATGAATCAATTATAGTATGACATGTAATTTTTTTTGGGGTCATTTTTGTAAAATGTATACTTACACAACCCTATTTCTTCTTATCCAATTTAATTTCTATAAAAATTTATAATTTTACTGAATAAAAAAGCTCATAATTTTTTTTGAAAATACAATTATGTACTCCTTAATGTATTTAGTGTAATCGCAACACATACTTACATACAAATACAAAAAAATCCGAGTCAGTCAAATTTACTATTTTAAATTTTCTTTATCAAATTTTAAAATTTTTCACATAATAACATATTAGAAAAAATATAAACATAAAATATTTAAACTAAACATTAATAAATATAAACTTTAAAAATACAACTAATCTAAATATCTATTTCATAAACCAATAAACCAATTATAATTTAATATGAATTCTACAACATTCCATTATTATTTATTGCTTAGATTCATGAACCTAGCATAGTATTCAAAATACATTATTATTTTTTCTAGAAAGAAAATCATGATATTATATTGAGGATATATAAACAAAATGTTCAGATAGTTCTGAAAGAGTTGGATGAACTCCTGAATACTACCGATAAACAGCATCTCAAACCAAGTTGAGCAGATTACCATCATGTAATATGAACATGTTCACAACATTATCAGAAAGAAGCAAAATCCATTGCACCATTCAGCTGATTGGAAGATAAAGAGCAGTGATGGAAGAGAGAACAAATTTGGCAGATAAAGAAGAGTCCTAAAAAATTTTTAGGTTCCGCCACCTCCAAAGTGACCATATAGTGATGGGAAGAATAGGCCAGAGAATCTTTTGGCGCCCCCACCAGGCAAACGCTGCCCCCTCAAAATACATTATTATTTATTGCTTCGATTCATAAACCTCACATACTATTCAAAATACATGTTAAAATACTTGATAAAACAATTCAAAATACACGTTAAAATAGGTGATAACAAAAGAGATTTATTCTAATTCTAAATTCACCACTCTCTAACATCAACAGCGAAAAATTTAATGTCGAAGTCGCCACTCTCCTTACGTGCCACTTGTAAGCATCATTTTATGGTTTGAACTCTCCACGCTACTTAAATGCTACTTGTAACCATCATTTTAGGGTTTCTCAAAGTATTCATGTGTACTAAAATAAGATTTTTTAAAGAAAATTTAACCCAAAAGCTTTATATCTTCAGTCGCAGCTACTGTTACAGTCGAATACACCTCTATTGCAACAGCGTTCGGCTCTATGCCGAGTCAAATACTCCCCTGATAGAATATGTTGTGCGAGTATGTCTATTTGCTTATGCTCAGATGGGATGTTTGCCTCACTGCACCATGATCGTATAACTTCACCCACAATATTTACGGCGTTCGAGTGTTCTCTAATTTTATTTTCCACTGGTCGGTTGACATCCACGAACAGAGAACACCAATGTATTGGTTGCTTCAATGGGCTTGCGGTCTTGTTTTCTAGTTGAGGTTAATCTGGGCATTTTTATGTTTATTGCAGATTTGATTTGATTTTATTTTTATTTTTATTTATTTATTTAATTTATTTTTGAATATTTAGGAATCTGAAAAAAAGATATTTATTTAAATATTTTCGTTGTAATTTTTTTATAAAGGGTGTATGATTTTTTATAGAAGAAATTCATATATATCAACATCAATTACAATATGGTTATATCATAGTTGTTTCATTAGACGCCAACCTTTTTCATGTATCAACAGCTATTTGTACCTGGTGGGGAGGTTATTAATGAACACTCCCAACCACCCTGGATAACATCAAATGTTTATTTGAACCCAGGTGGGAAAGTTATTAATGAACACTCCCAACCACCCTCGATAAAGTCAATATCTTTTTCCTAATAATCTGTTATTTAAGTTTTTCCTTCGTGTCAAAATAATAAATTTATTATCTAAAATTTTTATGTTTATGTAAAAATAACAAATTTATAAATTTATTATCTAAAGTTTTTATGTTTATGTAAAAATAATAAATTCATATAGTCAATATCTTTTTCCTAATAATCTGTTATTTAAGTTTTTCCTTCGTGTCAAAATAATAAATTTATTATCTAAAATTTTTATGTTTATGTAAAAATAACAAATTTATAAATTTATTATCTAAAGTTTTTATGTTTATGTAAAAATAATAAATTCATATATAGATGAATTATCTTGATTGCAGATTTATAAAATAACTTTTACTTTATAAAACAAAATTGAATAAGATAAAAATGTAACTTAAAAAATAAATTTAACATTTTTATTTTTAATAAGTAATATTTCTTTTTATTAACCTAAAATATTCCAAAATCTATAATCTAAAAATACTTATAATTTACCCATAAATTCCATTAACATATATTCTTTTATATAACTCTCACACTCACTACGTTTTTCCTCTCATCCAACTACGTTCTGGAGTTACGAAAATTCATCCTTTTTTTCTTGATGTCACCGTTTATGTTCTGTGTGACGTGCAGTGACTTTCATCTGGGAAACTGTGAAGTGTATTTTGCAAGACGTGATTTATTTAACAACAGTCTCCCGGATAATGTCAACGGGAGAATAGGTTGTGGTGGTATGATTTCTTTGTTAGTGGACGTAGCTACTATGTTGTGGTGGTTAAACTCTCTTTCCTAACGATAGCCGATATTCTGGAAGCTAACTGTAGTCATTTCTTTTTCTTTTAAATTAGGGAAATTAATGGCAGTCATTTCTTTAAATTACAGAAATTAATTGTAGGAACTAACTGCAGTTAAATTAATTTTTTGTTGGGAGACTGGTCTATTACTCTCTTTGTAGTTCTCTACCATGATCCGTGGAACACTTGACACATAGCCAACAGAAGTTTCATAGGAGCTTGGCTATAAATACTTATGTTTGGTCCCCAAGCTCACTAACTCAATCCCCTTCAATTTTACACCAAATTAGAATGACCAAACTTGACAGTGCCACACAAATAAAAAGGAAAAATCCATAAATTGCCTTCATTCCTTATTCTTTGCCTTGTTACAGTGCAAACTGGTAATTCTCTTATTTCCTGCCTAATTCTCTTAAGCAAGATTAAATTGACATGGTATTATGTGTTAAACGTCAAGTTATGGTGCTTCCTTTAGCGTAGCTTACTGGGCCGTTCTTTATTTTCCTGATTACCAACTAAGAAATGTCAAATTCGCGTTTTCTCTTTCAATGCGAAAATTATTTAATCGCATGTGCTGAGATCTACACTTTTTTTATAGACGCCAGAGTTCAAGCATTCTTTATATTTATATTTTCCTGATATTTAACTAAGGAAACCTGAACTTTGGATATTTCTAGTATCTTTATGCAGCATTTAGACATTTTCTTGATCCCGGCTGGCTAAAACTATTCTTAATGCATTGCTTTATAAGGAAATATTTGCGTCTTTCACTCTCAGATTTTGGAAGGAAGGGATTTTTTTTTTTCTTGTAACAGAGTGTTACAGGATTTTCTTATATGCTTGGGTACTTAAAAAGGTATTTAAAATAGTTCCGCGGGTCATTGGAGTCTCTGCATCTTATTCTGTTATAAGTTCTGCATTGGTCATCAAAGATATAGAAGAAGAAGAAATGGTCACAGGGAGAACCTTGTGGAAAGAAACTTTTGTGAGAAGTATTAATGGTAGGAGGTATGTTTTTTTGGGTATTAAAGTTTTTCGATTTTTTCAAGTGTTTATTTCACATTATAGAATAGTTATTATGCTATAGTGGTGAGATGATTTCTTTGTTAGTGGACTTAGCTACTGTCACTACATTGGTGCAGTGAATTATATTTGAAAAATTACCATGACAAACCACACTTACTGATTACTGATTGGACACTACCAAAAAAGATTTACTTAAAAAATATGATGATTATTATATAGATAGTGGCATCATCTCCCAACATCGCATCTTCTACATGACATTCACAGCAGCATCCACCGTGAACTTCTCCGCTCAACGTGCGAGCTAATGATTACTGGCTTTTCAATAGGGTGATTTTTGGCTTCGGCACATACATGAAGCATTCGTTCCCATCAAACAAATTCCCCCACTCCTCCCTCTTGCAATTCAATACGCCACAGTCTCCTGCCACAGTCTCCTGTCCGTCGTTCTGTAGTCAAAGCCCCTCGTGATGAACAATGTATTGTAACAACGTATAAAGGTATTAGGTATTATGACATTCATTTATATATAATTTTTTTTATATTTTATTATAATTTAGTTGTTAAATCAATAGTAAAGATAATTATCTCTATTCTTATTTTTTAAATGTAGGTTGATTTATCATTATTATTTAAGGAGAATCAGATTCTTTGGTGGTCTTTAAGGCACTGATAGTTTTGGTTGATTAAGCTTAAGTCCAAGGAAGACTAACTCTGAATCCAACAAAAAAGTTTTAAGACATACTAGAGGCCCTACCATGAATTACATATACCAATTTTGAAATAACTTTTAATGAATATAAATTTAATTTAATTATCAATAATGAGTTGTATATACAAAATCTCAAGTAATTGTAGTTAACTAAAGACAGATTTATTTTGGAATAACTTTTAACGAATATAATTTTAATTTAATTATCAATAATTGTTAAACTTATGGTAAGAATTTAATTTATATGAAATGTTTTAAAATATTTTTAATTTCTATCATAACTTAGTTGTCAAATCAAGGTAAGGACAACCATCTCTACTCCTATCCTCTAATGCAGGCTCACTCATCACCCCTATTCAAGGAAAACCAAGCTGCCTTGAATAACTCTCACTCATCACCCTTATTCAAGGAAAACTAAGCTGCCTTGAATAGCTCGGTGGTGGTCCTTAAGGGGGCTGGTGGCCATGACTCATCACCCTTATTCAAGGAAAACCACACTACCTAGACGACCATGACTCATCACCCTTATTTAAGGAAAACCACACTACCTGGAATAACTCGGCGGTGGTCCTTAAGGGGGTTGGCGGTCTTGGCCAATTACCTGTCTGAGGAAGACGAGCAGAAGCATTTTTAGGACATACTAGAGGTCCTACCATGAGTGATATATACCAATTTTGTAATAACTTTTAATGAATATAATTTTACTTTAATTATCAATAATGAGTTGTATATACAAAATCTTAAGTCATTTCTTTTTCTTTTGAATAAGACTAAATAATCTATTAAAGATACAAAAAATAGTGATACATGGACGCAGTGGCCTCTATAGAACTTGTTTCAGAGTTTTTACCAAGTATTAACAAACAATAACTGAAAAGAAAACTGCCCTCAAGGGGAAACCAGTCCAAAAATCATGGTTTGAGCTGCCCACGCAGGGGAACCAGCCTGTAAAGCCCATGTTTGAGAGTTTTTTGAGCAAAACAAAAATAAAAAATGACCCCAAATAACAACACTTACAACAGAAAACTACAAAAATGACCCCAGAGATGACTGGGTGTCTAAGAACCTGAAAATGAACCGAAGCCTGCTAGGTGTCAATAGGTGGCAAAGGTTCCTCCATGATGAGACACCCGTAAGCATACAAATCTTCGGCATCTTGTTGTTGTTCGCCTGTCGTGGCTTCCATCTGCACCTTGCCACCTGGAGTGCTCGTCTCAGCTGCCATCTTCCCATTACCACTTGGAGTGTTGTTCGTCCTGTTCAGAGCTTCCGGATCAGAGCGAGCAGCGTCTGTCCTATTCAGAGCGTCACCCTGAGAGCTGCTATCATGAGTATTCAGCCTGCTAGCACTAGTCCTGTCCAGAGTGATGCGATTCGGGACGACAGTGCGCTGAGGCTCCTCTCTGAAGGTGACAAAAATGGTGGCGATAATATAGGGGCGTTCCAAGGTGCATCTAAACTAGAACTGGGTGGAATGACCGGGATTCATCAAGGGGGTATTGGGCTTCCACATCATGCCGAGGGCCAACCCTCTGGACATGCCCTCTACCGCTGCGGGTGTTGGGATACCGTTCCATGCCTTGAGCAGCAGTCGAAGGTGAGGAGGAATCTGCCTGAGTCGAGTCAAACGGGGTCAGCGAGGGAGGGAAAATTGCTCTCCTTATGCTGCTACCCCTACGACTTCTCATTCTGTGCTTCAAGCAGGGCATATGTGCTTGGTGAATTTCATTACGTCGGGTGCTTGGAGGAGCAGGAAAAGGGATGGAATGGCTCATGGAGACAAGAGAGTGAGGAATTCAATTATCAAAGGAAAAATTGAGGGTTGAAGTGGCAATTTTGTAGCAGCAAAGCGGGTTGTGTGAGAAGTGGGCACCTTCGATCATCTCTATGCAGTAGAGGAGCTGGCATCTTCTCCCTATGGCTGTTCAAGAGCTTGGCTCTGCCACAGCGAGGAGGCAGTTATAGGCCAAAGGAGGCAGAATAAGGGGAAGGAAATCCACATTCTCCATCTTAAGGATCAGAAGTAGGTAGCCTCGGCTCTCTCCCATCATTAAAATATTTCGTCTTTCAAGCAACATTAAAACGCCATAAATAATGGTGGTGAGTGTCTTGGTAGTAGCGCGGGTGGCCATGTGGCAATACCACTTGCCCGCTCGGATGAGCAGTGTTGTACTGGCACCATTAATCACTCCATTAATCACCCGCATCCGGGGAAATCTTAAGTCATTGTAGTTAACTAGGCGCAGATTTATTTTGGAATAACTTTTAATGAATATAATTTTAATTTAATTATCAATAATTGTTAAACTTATGGTAAGGATTTAATTTCTATGAAATGTTTTAAAATATTTTTAATAGTAGTGAGATATCAAAAATTTATATTTATCTAAAATATAATTAATAATTATGTACCTTTCGTCATTTTAATTAAATTAATTAATTAAAAGAAGTGTCATATGAACAAACCTTATATAAAATAGTTATTTGGGTATGTGGTCTTGATAAAACATGATATTGGGCTATAGTATTGTAACAAAGTTTATTTATAAATTAAGAATCTCCATGGTAAAGTGGGGATGAATCTTCATAGTTAAAAATCTTGTTCTGTGTTTTTTTAAATGTATAATGTTTAACTTGTATATTAATTTTTTGTAATTAATAATAATAATAATTTCAAAATCTTTAGCCGACATGGAACAACTCTATTGATCAAATGTTAAGAAGTATTATGTAAACCATGAAATCAAGGTTCAAACCGCTAGTGGGTCAAAAAAAAAAAAAAACCTTTGAAAACCTATCAGGATGAGAAAATATGTAAAGGGCATTCCTATTGGGTAACTCATAATAATTCATTTCTCCCAGACAAGCAACAGGCTCCTCCATTTGGAATCTAGAAAAAAACTGAATGCATTTGAGCAACTCATAAGAATTATGTTCTCCCAAAGAAGCAATGGGTTCCTCCATTTGGAATCTAGCAAAAAAAGGAATGCATTTGGTATAACAACACTGCTTCTATGAAATCCATGATGAACATACATCCACTTTTTCGGGGGATTCATGGAAATAACTCCCAAAATTCCAAGACCAAAATGAACATGTGCCTACATATGACTTCCCAAGGCCTTCACAAAGTCAAAGGCTATTGGGATGCATATAACATAGATCAAACATGGAGACAATGGTTAATTCAAAGGGAATGGAACCCTAAGCCCAAGGAGGAGGCTTGGTAAAATTTTTGTTGAAATCTTTAGCAAAGACTCATCTCGATATCCAACCTACTTATAAACTACGATGGGGTTATAGACGAAGAAATTTATTTTCCATCCATGAGGTATATAGACTATAAGAGAGTTTCAAAAAATTGCCAAAAGGTTCCTGCATTTGGTAGAGTAATCTATCGCCGAAAGTTTCAACCTTCCTATGGCTTCTAGTTCAAGGGAAAACCTTATCGTGGGTAAACATTCAAAAACACAAGTGTATGGGCCCCTCTTGTTTTTCTTTGTGCCTTAAAGAAGCTCAAAATGTGGAGCACCTCTTTAATAGTTTCCATTATTCCTATCATCTATGGAGTGATCTAGAAGCTGGCACAAAGATATTACACCATGATCTAACCAGTATCACTTACACAATTAACAATTAGAAGGCTCAAGATTTGAATAATTCCACCTTAAACCACATCTAGACTCTCCTTTCAGGCCTACTCCTTTGGGCTACTTGGAAAGAGAGGAATCCTTGCATATTCAAGAATCATTCCATCCCTCACAACTCTCTTGGGATCAGAGTTCAAAAGAATGTAAAGGAATCAATTACCATGCAATCTTGGTCAGACAAGACCAATATGCCTAAGATGAGGAGGCCTTGTAGCTTCAGAGCTACTTCCATACTCTAGGAGTCACAATTACCCCCTCTTCCCTGCTACAAATCCTATTCCCTCCTCCTAGATTCCTTCTCTCCCTATCTTTCTAAATCTCAATTTGACGATGCTTCAACAGAAAACCTAGGTGAGGCAAGCTATGGAGATATCTTCAGGGATCATTTTGGATCACTTATATACATTTATTCAATATTTGTGGGGTATAAAAATAATAATGTAATAAAGCTGGAATCCCTAGAAGAGGGACTATTGATTGCCCAGAGTCAAGGCTACACTAAACTTATGGTGGAGGGTGATTCTCAACTCATTATAAACGTGATCCACAACATCCTACATGGCACCCATATCAACAAAATATCTCAAAGTTTGAGACTTTAAAGCCTACTCATATGAGTAGCATCGCTCATTCCTTCCATTTCGATGATCATCCCTACTCACTTCAAAAGAACTTGAAATAAAATTGCACATAAGTTAGCCAATTAGGGATGTGTCTCATTAAGTCGCATATCTCCTTCTCATGAAAATCATTTGAAGACTCTCCTATCATGCAAGAATGTTGGACCATAGCTAAGGAGTACAATTATCCATGACCAATCTCTTTTTACAATCTCTTTCTATCTTATTCCTCCATGATCTTTGTATGCATCTCTGAGTTTGTAATTGGGCTATATGGCCTAGCTTTTAGTTTTTATATCAACAAGAAAAAATATGTCTTATGCTATTTTGAAAAGGTTGAGATTCTGGTTCTCGTATGTTTTAGTAATGAAAGACCATCCCAAAACTCTATGACTAAAGTTGAGATTCTTGGTAATGGTTTTTTTTTTACCAATCTAGAACTCGAAGACTTAATATGCACTTCGTACTTTTAGACAAAATATTTTAATGTAAAAATATTAACAACTTAAAATGTATAATAAAATAAATATTTTAATGTTTATGAGGGTTGAATGGCTTAACCAAGATTCTTCTTTCTTTGCACCGAAGCACCTTTTCTTTTTATTGAATCAAAATCCTCCTCACGTAGCATGAGGCAATGATTCGCTCTTTCTTACACGTTTCTCTTTCCTCTATGAGTGTTTCGATTCTTGTCGACTCTTGGAGTCACAGAAGTGGATTTATTTTATGCCCCTAGAATTGAAATACCTTGCAGAAATTTTAAACCCCAAACCTTATCCAACCAGTGAGGGGTCCACTCTATGGGAGGTCGGGTTCATATCTTGCGATTGTCTCCACACACCCCAACTCGATCAAAATCTAGCCATGCCGACTGGTCCCAGCTCTAACAAAGGTGGGACCAGGCTTGACCAAAGTCAAACGTTGTTTGACGGAGTTTTTCGGGGGTCTGGTTTTCTCCCTGCGGTTCCTCTCCGCATACGTTGATTCCTCCAACTCTGCCGGCTAGGCCAACCTATTTTTTTTTAATTTCAAATTTTAGATGGTGGGACTTGCCAGAGCCTACACCAACTTAAAAACCAACAACATTATCACTACTCCACACTTATTTGCGATTTCACCTTTGTGGAACTTCGATCCCTCTTTGTTTCGAAGGCTAACTAGCCACATAACATCTGTGTTATCGATTTCACGAGTTCCCCTTGCGTTGACTGATAGTTCAAAGAAATTTCCCTTCTCTTCTAGCGACTTTGTCCTCGTCCACTATTTGCTCTAGGGGCTATGCAGACATCTAGGGCCTTTAACAGTCATGTGAAAATGTGATCCATTCCTTTGGAATTTTTGCACTCACAACAACAGGCCAATTCATATACCAGATTCAATATTGTGTAATAATTTCAGACTTAGGCACCCATTATCAAGATTTCAGTTCTCCACCATTACAATGGTTACGTTGACACTAAACTTAGTCATGATAAACCATACCTAATTGAATTAACATGGTAACATCCATCCCATCTTATCCAGAGGTCAATATACATATTATTTTGGCCAAGATATAGAGATGTAGTCAATGAATGAAGGTCAGATTTTATTTCCTTTCAAAACATAGTATTTACAAGCATGCAATGGCCCTCAACGACATTATTACAACACTATTACACGAAACCTTGGTCTCTCTAATCCCTAGAGTTGTATATACAATTTCATATACAACATTATTGACCCAAAAATATCTCAATAGAAATGAGGAAAAATGATATTTGTCCAGCATCACACAAATAACCAACAACTAACCTTGATACTTGGCAATATTTACAAAGGTCCAATTAGGAAAACACTAACTCATCTAAATAACCTAACTACTTTATAGCCTAGATTCCTCATTCTTACAAATTCCTCTTAATAAAATGAGAAAACAAGATTTCCATCTAAAATTTACATGTCCCTTTTGGGGCCTTAAACAAAATGGTACAACTAGCCTTTATGCACTTGCATCAAACTCCCTCCGTGGAAAAATTTGACCTCCTCATCAAATGTTTCAATATGCTAAATCCTCTAGAGTCTCTAAAAAAATGTTGTTGCTTCTCATAGTTGCCTTGTTGTTCCAACTCTGGTTTCAGTCTACAAAGATTCTGTTATGCTCCTATACCAATAGGTGTCATATTTCATGATTGACTTGATGAGCTATGAATATGTTCATACCTTTCCTTGTTGCAAAGGTTTTCCATATTTTCAAAAAATTTAAAAAATTTAAAAAATGTAGAGGGTATACCCTAAAAGAAAAGTCAAAGGGTGAAAAGAATAAGATGGTCAAAAAAGTGAAAGAAAATGAACCCCACCAAAAGAAAGACCAAAGAAAGTGTGCAAGTCTAAATGCCACTACTTTTTACTCTTGTGCAATAAACAATTGTGTGCAGCTTGTTAACTTATGCCACAATTGTTGAATAGTCAAACAGCTTAAGCTTGGCTAGTTCATATTTGAATTTTATGTTTTAAAGATAGAGAATAAAATCTGACCAAACTGTTTAAACTTGGTAGATAAGTAGATAGGTAGAATGAATAAAAGGAGCTCAACAGTTTAACCTGAGCCCTTGGATGTAATAAGGTTAGATTTAGATAGATTTCTCCATGTGAAAGAAAAGAAAAGTTTGATAAGGGTTTGCCAGTTTAAGTGCACCCAAATAAAGAAGAAAAAATGTTAGGTTAAAGTAGGTAGGGTAGGTAGATGATGTTGCAGAATTACATGTGATGGATAAAGACTCTAAATGTGTTAATTTTTACTTTCATCACAAGTGCAAGGTAAACATTATACTGGAAGCATTTCAAGCAAGGCAAGGTCAAATAATTAACTCCCCTTCTCATTTTTCCCGAAATTTTTACTAATTCCCCCTACGTACTAAGGCATTTGCTAAAATTAGAGGGGCTCAGAGCATTTCTCTAACTTCTGTAGGGATCGTACCCTCGACCCAATAATTTAAAAGCCTAAGTGCTTAAAACCATCGATAAAGCCATTCATTTACTTTCATAAGTTTTTTCCTAAGTAAAATCCTATTTTACTTAGGAAAATTACACAAAACCCCATAAAAACCCTTTTTCATTCAAGCCTAAGTTAAATACACACTTCTAATGTTTTTTACTTGGCGCTTTTCATTACATTACCATATTAATTTATAACTTATTCTATATAAATCCCTTATAAAATTACCCATGCCTATTTTATATTATTATACAAAATCCCGAAAAATTACATATCCCGCACCGATGGTTAAATATAAATATAAATCAAACAATAAAATGGGATTAATTAACTAATCCGTAATTAATTAAGAGCCCAACTCCGCCACCATTTAATGAGGATTAATTATGTCATTTGGACAAATTAAATACTCTAATAACCAATCGCATCACCCCCGATATTATTAAATCCTTTAATTTATATCAGGCCCACCCTCCTCTAACCTTCCACCACTTTGCCTCCCCATTGACTGTCTGATCAGGTCCTCCAGATCTGACGGCCTCAATGAATATCGCGCACCCCTTTGTGACTGCACTTTAGCACACGATCACTAAGTGGTTTTCTCCTCGTACCTTCGCCACGCGTCACACATCTTGTGGAATCGCTCGCTCTCGGCTAGTTACCACCCATCCCCAAAAAGCGGTGCGATATGAAACCACTTACCACCTTCCCAAATGCAACAAAAACATCACTTCATTCCCCGCCAACATCATCCATCCCGAAACCAAGAAAACCCGCCAACCTATGACTTTGTTAATAAGACAAACGAATGTTGTTTTTGTTGTTTTTTATTGTATACTTGTGTTCCCATGCAAAGAACATCGAGGTCAACTGTCTGAGGTTTTCAATCACCAACTTGCTCAAAAACTTGCAGCCGACGCAACCAAGAACTAGTTAACCACTACCAACACCTGTTATTTCACTGTCCATTCCCAAAACACAGGTATTTATCCAATTTCTGCATAAACCCTGCAATTTCTCGTTTTACACTATAAATTCCATAGAAAAAGACCAAAATTGGTTACAATTAAGTCTTTGTCTTCATTATATAAGTTTCCAGACCCTTTGTTTGCCCACTTTTATAGAGAAACGTTGTTTCCATCTGAATCCACAAGAACTAGACATGGAAACCCCTATGGCCCTAAGTGTTGCACCCTTAAATGCTCCTCACAAAAACTTAGACTATCTGCCTTTGGCAGATAAGGATTTCCAGATAAAAGACCTCATCACTGACAAAAATCACTTGAAAGTCTTTTGCCAAAGCAGAGATAACTGTCTGAATGGTTCTGATATCATAGGACTATGGGAATCCAACCTTCCTATGTATTATCTACCCTCAGTCTGTATTTTCTCAGAAATAATTCATCATTGTCATGCCAATTACGACCCTAATCGCCGAGCAGTCATGTCCCTAAGCCAAACAATGCTTTTTCAATAACTGCTGAGTAAATTAATGAAATGTTACAGTTTTATCCCAGTCAAGCCCTGACTCCCCTTTTCATGGGAGATTTACTTGAGAAATCAGTTAAATTATCCCAAGAAGAACTCACTCACCTTTGTCAAAATTTCATGTCACCAAAGCATCAGCCTAATGGCCCACCTCCCTACATGCAAACTTTCTTCACGGCTATGGGACAACTCATAATTGACATGATATCATCAATAATGGGTTTCAATACTAGTGAATTTGTTGATGAGTTAACCCTAGTACTATTGTCAATTTTTACTCTTGGACAACCCCCTACCATCAAATATGACTTTGCCTCCTACATTGCTGACAAAATTCATGACCAGTTCATGAGACTGGAAAATGAAAGAGTTTTCAAGTACTCCACCTATATATAGCATCTTATGCTCTTTTCTCAGTCAGACAATTTCCCATTCCCTGTCTTGAAACTTGACACTAGAGGAAATCCAAGGTCTGTAATCTTCTGGTCTGCAGTCTTTCATGATTCCTTTGAAACCCCTTACTCCTATAATGAATTCATTGACCTATTTGTTCACCCAGCAACCACCTTGTTGACAGGGGTTTCCCCTCCTAGGATCAATGGTGATATTAAAAAGACCCTTCAACTTTCCAAGCAGTACAAATTGGGAGACTGGTATCTATACTAGAACTTCACAGAATTCAAAATATATGGTTGTGAGCTTGCCCCCTTCAAGTTACCAAAGTATGTTCCAATGCGATTGTTTGCATTGGAATACTATAGGCAGATATGTAATGCTTATTTGATCCATTTTACTAAAGCCAAAAAGAAAGCACAGCTAAGAATCAAACATCAAATAGGCCCTTTTGTCTGCAACAGTAGAGAAGCAGGAGAAGCAGCAAAAAGAATTCTAGAAGACTACCTTAGATTACAAAAGAGTTTTGGTTAGGCCCCATATGACCCTTAGGACTTTATTTGTGATAAAAGAATGAAGAATAGGTTGTCCCCCTATATGCATCATAGGATCCCAGAAATTGAATAGTTTGCCAATATGGATGAATCAAGAGAGGGGACCTTAGTAGCTACTAACAGTGAACAGGTTAATATTGAAAATGTAATGAGAGATCTTGAAAAGACTCTTGACTTAGATTCTTTTGGGCAGGTACATGGTAGTTCTTAGAGATCAGTATCAGGAATAAGTGCCTTAGCAGCTGGGACCTCAGAAAGGCACTCACAGCAGACTAATACACCAGCCACAGAGACCTCCAAGGGCAAAGAAATAGAGACCAGTACACAGGCCACTGAGTAATCTACAATGTCAAAACAGCCTGAAACTTCCAAGGAACAGGCCCAAATGAAAACTCCCCCAACTCAGGGCAATGTGGGAGAACCTCCAATTTTGCAGACTCCTCTGAATGAGGAAAGGAATAAGAAAAGAGATAGGGAATCAGCTACCCTGCTAGTGGACCCTTAGTGCAGCTTAGTGCAAAAAGACAAAGGTTAAATCCTCTTTCAGAGGAATAATTTTTTGAAGAGACTACTGATAGTCAAAGGAAAGAAGGAAAAGATAGTCATCAAACATTCCCAGTAGGTGGGACATCTACTAGCTCACAGAGACACAAGCTAGAAAGACAACAAAGTGCAGAGGTATCATCTTTCAGACCACCAGGAAAGGACACTCAGATATCAAGAAGACATTTATGGAAATAAAAGCCAGAAATGATCCATTGAGGATTCAAGTTTATAATCAATAGTAGAAAATGGCTCCCACTAATCAAAACAGATTGATGTCATCCTATGACATCAAGGAAGGTAAGATGATAATGATTTATTTCAAACCTAAAGTTCAACATCCTCAATCAGCAGCAGACTATATTAGAACCAATTTTGAGGTCATGGCAAGGGATATTCATCCTTTGGATCAAATTGAATTACACAAACAAACTGGAGAGATGATTTATTCCACCTTAACTGGTAAGGCTATGATGGCCCAAAGGCTGGAAAATTCTTTGAATAACACAACTGCCCAACTACAGCTGGAGAAAGCCTCTTCACAGGCTAAAGACAACAGGATCAAAACATTAGAAGAATTGATCATTGGGTTGGGTCATGATCCCAAAGATGTGAAGGCTGCAGAAGCCTTAATCAAAAAGAAGGATGAAGACATTGCTGCTTTGAGAAAGCAACTGAAATTTCCACCTTCAAGACACCCACAAACAGTTGAGGTGATACAACAAAGAACTGAAGAAGAGCTAATGGACTTAGTCCTGAAACTTAATGAGCAGCTAAAGGAAACTGAACAAGAATTGGAGAAATCATTAAAGGATAAGCAAGGAGAGTTGACCTCTCAGCCTCCTAATGTGATTCCAGTAGTTTCCACTGTAGTCCCTTCCACCCTTGGAACAGTTCTAGCACCTAATGTTCCAGAAGTCACAACAGAGGCAGTAACAACAACAACAACAACAGGTACAACACAAGCAGGAATTGCAGGTTTTAGCCTAGATGAATTAGTAAAATCAATGGAGGAATTGAAGCTCCAAGTTACAGAGCTGCAAAAGGTAAAAGAACAATATGCTACCTTGGAGCAAAGGTATGATCTCTCAAAGATAAATGTTGCAGAAAGGACAAGGGAAATGAAGGATTAGAACAGAGAGTGAAATCATTAGAAAAGGATCTCATTTTTGAGAAACCTCTGAAAGAAATTAGGAAAATTCTTTGGGCCAACAACACTCAGTCAATAAATGATGTTTGGCCATTAATCCAAATAATTTTTTAGCAAATTGATTTAGTAAAGGTAGCTCGAGAAGAGGTTCAAAAGATAAGGGCAGAGTTAGGAAATATGCCTGAGGAAGCCACCAGGCTCATACAGTTTTTGAACACCAAGAATAAATACCAGCTTGAAGAACTAGGCATTCAAGATAGAACAGGAACAGTTCTAGAAGTCAAAATAGTTTTAACTAAAAGGACTCTGATGCAAAATTTAGAAAGAAGGTGCCATGACATGCAAGAAGAAATTAATGCTTTCCTGAAGAGATTTGATATTTTGCAAAGTAAGGGGTTGCCTAGTCCTTTAGTTATTAATGATAAACTAATGAGGCATATAGACTATGTGGAGAAATTGAATCAATATGCAAGCAACCAGGCAGGTCCATCAACAAGTGCATCAACATCAAAAGCATTGCCTACAGGCAGAGTTCTCTATGACAGTCTAGAGAACTTATTCTATGTCGAGCATGAGATAAAGCACTTGTTTCCAATTCAGCCTACCTTTTTCAGGTACACCGAAACTGATGAGACCCTGAGAAAACTTCAAAGAACCAGAATACCAGAACCACAATGGTGGGAAGAAATGTTAGAAATTTTGTAAATTATCCTTGGGTAAATTTTGGTTATTTACTACAGTAAGTAATGGTAAAGAGGATAAACAAAGATCAAACAGGTTGAAGAGTATTAGAGTAGGTAAAGAGTATCAGTGAAAACAGGGCAGCCAACACAGAATTACCAAGAAGACAATAGCAAGCCAAATCATAGGGCCTGCCTCCAGCACACTCACAAGAATAGGAACAACACAACATCATTTTGCCTTTTCTTCTATCTACGAGACCATCTGTCTCTATTTTTCTTGTAACTTATTCATAGTCATCCTAGAATATATCTCACTTTGTTATGAGATATTTTTTGTAAAGATTTTTTATAAATACTCCCTCAATTGGAGTATTGAGGGTGTATTCTTAGACATTGCTGTAATACTGATTACTTTGGAATAAAGTGTTGTTGGACAAATTTTGTATGGCTAGCTGGATGAATAATTATTGCAAAGGACTTTTCACTGGATTCATGAGTCAGACATCGGATCAATAAGTCTTCTATATCTCATGTTTTAACATTTTCTTGTTTATTATATCAATTGTGTTTCATATCTTAATGATAAACGAAAAAGAATAATTCAGAAAGTGCTTGAGTGCAATCTGTTTTCAATCATTTTTGTTCTTAATGTTTTCCTCTAAACTAGCATAAACAGTGAATTCTTAAATGCTCATGTTTCCTAGTTTATTCATTTTGATTATTTGGTAAATAATTCTTAATTGCTCTTTATTGGTAATCATCCAAGTTCCCTCTTTTAAAATATTTTGAAGAATTCTTAATTTTCCTTCATCTATTTTGAGTCCATTCCATCTTTTTTAAGTCTCTATTTGTTCCTTGTTTAACTACCTTGCCTTGTGAAATCATCCCTTGTTAAGAAACCAAATCCAGTTAAGCCATCTTCTTTGACTCCATTAGCCCAATGGCCTAAACTACTCAGTCCTACCCCTTTGCTATTGAATTCCACCACCAAACAAAATCAAAACTCCTAAACTTTCATAACTAGCCTAATATCTTTCAAAACAAAGCTAAAACTTAAAGAGAGAGCCCTCTATGGGTACAGATTGGCTAGATTCTGTACCTAAAAGTTGGTTTGTGGTTACCTCAGACCCCCTTCCTCTTCCCAACAACTTCAAGAAAAATTTGAGTGATAACAGATTCCACACATAATTCTACAATATGCCACTTACTTGTAAATCTTGCATAGTCAACTTGCTACTCACTGTCCTTCTCCTTCCATGATCCCAAATCTTTCCTTGTTGTTGTCTCACACCTACCATGCCAATACAACCCCTTACAATTAGCCAGGTACTGAAACTAACTATTCTTTACTCATCCTCGTCCCATTCCTTAGGAAATCCATTTATCAACATCTCTAGTTGGTCCAAACTTTTGGTGCCAGTCAACCTTGTCAGTATGTTCAAGGCTTCAGTCTCCACTCCATAAGATTTGAAAATAATTAATAATCCTTTCCTTGGATGCTCTATGGAAAGTATACTTCTATCTTCTTCACACTTATAACAATAAATAATTTTCCTTTGGTGTTCATTGTAGCCCTCAACCACTTCAAACCGTTGGTCAATTTCCATAACAATTTACCTCCTTATACTCTTTGCTTGAAAATAAAATAATTTTCCATGAGCTAGACTAGTCTCATGCCTCTTCTCCTCTTCTAGTGGCATCATTCTCTCCCTTCCTTCCAAAATCCCAGTAGTCCCTCCACCACATTCTTTTCCAAAAAATTTTACAATGATTGAGTACCACTGTGTGGCCATTTCTTCTCAACCTTGCACACTGTGAAATCTACATCCACAAGTATATTACTTTTTAAGACATGATACCTTCTCTTCTATTCTAAGGTCCCATTCCATTATTCCTCCTTTTGATGACATTTATAAGACTCTAATTCCTTTCTTCCTTCAATATATTGGGAATATATCATGACAATTATGTGCGGTTGTCCTCCCTCATCATTATTGGAACCTGTATCCACATACAATTTGTTAGATTTAAAAATGTATGGCTCTCAGACCTCATTTGCAATCTCTACAGCCAAATTTCCATGCTGATATGAATTCCCTTTTAGATTCAATCTCTACTCACGATATTTCTTTTGCTAGAGGGTTGCAAACCCTTTATCCAACTCTTGTTATCCACATTTCTTGGTTACATTTTATTCCAACTCCAACTTAATGTGTCAGATGAACATCTTCAAATCATATATCCTTCCCTCGAGGGAATTAAATTCCTCATACAAATCAACAAAACTAATTTGAAGTAAAATTATAGGCTTGTACTCTATCATCCATTCTCCTCCATTAAATTTTGACCGCATTCCTTCCAACAACTCAATTTCTTTATCAAGCTCCATGAGTGCTTCACTTAAACTTCATCCAATACTTATCTCGTATAATTGCATAGATGCTCATCTTGGGAATCTATTGTTGCCTCTCTCCTTCAAAGGAAATTCTATGTTCTCCCTTTCTTCATGACAATTTGTAATGACTCTCTTCCCTTGTGGTCTTCATGACTTGCACATGAGAAAAACAAAATAGTTTAAAAAGCATGAGGCTTTTGAGCCTCCTTTGATGCTCCTAGTGTCATTTGTTATTATATACATTTCCCATAGTCCATGAAACTTCCTTTCAGTCTCTTCTCTTCATCTTCATCGTCACCTTTAATCCCTTGTATAGCATCCTTTGAGGTCCATTCTTTTCCCTCAACATCATTTATCTCACTTGCGATTATGGAAATCTCTGGAAACTATTTGCAAGGCTCCTTCTTTGCTTTCTTTCGGGTTTGAGAGGTAGTCCTTGAACCTTCTCCAATTTATTGGACATTATGTCTAGGCCTATAGTTTTCATTTACATAAATCTCACCAATTTTAAAGACAAAAGGTTGTTTATCCTCTTCTAGTATTTCTACTACTAACTCTCCTTGCTAACCTTCCATGGGACCTTCTTCACATTCCTTGAGAGATTCGATTAGTGTCTCATTAACATCTTATTTTTGTAGCTCTTTTTTCTTCTTTAGACTTTCCATACAATCGAGGAAACTCTCAAACAATCTCTCTTCAACATCTTCTTCCCCTCTAAGGGTTGTGCCTTGTTCTAGTTCAGAATAATAAATTGCTTCATCCTTAGGATAAACTACTTTGAGCTCCTCCTCTATTAGTTGTTCACTCAACAAGTGATTTATCTTTCTCCAAAGCTTTATGGCTTCAGGTATTTTCCTCTTAAAACTCTTCTATTAGACAAGAATTTTGAAATTCCTCCTAAGGTTCCATATTTTCCTTTCTTGACATAAAATTATAAAACAACAAACTACAATTATGATGGAGTGGTAAAGAGGCCAGAGGAACAACATTTATGGAGGATTGTGAGTCGGTTTGGGGGGAACTAGTTTTTTTTTTGCCTCCAATTTATGTCAAGTAATTTGTGGGAATGCCAGAATAACAAAAATAGCTTCAAAGTTTTTAGAACTATCCCCAACTCCCATTGCAGCTCCGGCTGAAAAAGTAACATTCCCATACAATTCCGAGCTCCCAAGAATAGAAGAACCATTAGAACGAGTTTCTCACCTCTCAAAAATTCTGGTGTAACAAAGTTATTTATTTTATTTTAACTCTTTTTATAACTTGCATTTTGATGATAAAAATTTTAATTATCGAAAGCATCCTAACTTCTTATTCTTCTTAAATAAAAAGTTAGATAGATGTTATATTTGACCTTTTTTTTTTAATATAATAAAGTTACATATCCTCAATACCATATTATATAATTTTTTGTTACACTATCAAAGGTAAAAGGTAAAATAATTTTATTATAATTAATAGGTTTATAATAAACTAATTATAAAGAATACTCGGATATTTTTAAAATATTAAATTTTATAAAAAACATTAATATTAAGCTAAAATTTTAATTAATGATACATATACTATATGATAGGAAAAAGTCCACTCTGTCCCTTGTTGCTAAAAAAAATCATCATGTTAACAAATAATTATAGATATACACTAATGACCACTTATTATCACTACTCCTTTTACCTAGATCACTTCAATAAACTCGTATTCTTATTACCAATACTCCACTTACTATTGTTTCCATCTCCATATGGTATTTCTAGGCTTTTCCTAACTTGAAAACAATAAGAAAATAAAGTACTTGACCACCTTCAATGATAGTTCCACATAAGATTACCATTAACTCCGTTTTTAACCTAGCATTATCAAATAAGTATAGTAATTATTTTTGATATAAGTCTTTACCAAATAACTTAATACTCTATAATTTTATAGTTGGATACTTTATATATGATATTAATTTAATGTAACCATTAATAATATTAATTTAATTTAATCCATATTTTTAAAATTAAATTAAATGTATATCATTAACTTTTTATATATTAAATAAATTATTTATTGATTTATATTTGATAATGTTATATTTTATTTAAAATTTAATAAACATTTTATTATTTTATTTAGTTATTTTTAAAATTGCATTAGACTGGACTTGAATATATTTTTTATTATTTATATTTTTAATTATATTAAATTTACTTTTGATAATTAATTATCCAAAATCATATAAAAATAATTTAATAAATGCTTGCTGTGAATCAAATATAAATAATTTAATTAATATTTATCTTTTATATTTTACGATTGTGAAATTTCATTTTAATAATATTGTTATTTATTTTTTTATGTTTTTATTAATAAATATAAAATATATATTTTCTATATATTAAGAATTTAATAAGTATTTTATTTATTATAGTCAAAATTTATTATAATAATATTTTTATGTCACTGTAGATGATGTAGGTGACATATAGGAAACGGTTGAAATTAGGGTTTGGACCGTATTTGTGTGATTTTTCATGCTTTATATAGTTAATATTGAGTTTTTGGGCTTAATTTTTCGCCGCATGCTCAACAGGTTTCCTGTGAGTTGTCGTCACCTCTGCGTTCTTAATTTTGATGAGGCGATTGGTGCATTGATTGTGCATTTCGTAGATTTAGATGAGCAGGACAGATTGGGTCAAGTCATGGTGGAGCGTTGTTTGGTCCGTTTTTTTCTACACGCCATTGAACCCAGTAGAGCGGGAGCTTCAAGCAACATGCCCACATAATTGATTTCCAGTACGTGGTGTCTGGTGGATTGACTGTAGATACGCTTTGTATGGGCTCCATTAGCGAGACTTTATCTTTGTTATTGTTACATTAACTGTTGGTAAGCTGGTAAGCTTTATTTAATTCAAATATAACAGACTTGACTGCGAGGAGGTTTTATTTTGCAAAACAACCAGATCTGATGTTGAATGTTGCACAACTAGCAAGCACTTCATCTAGTGGAAATCTTATCAATGATAAGGTCGAATATGACATGAACAATAAGGGACGTTTGGGTTTACAACATGACCTTGAATAAAGGAATTCGCATGAAAGGCATCTCTTTGTACGTGGGTTCTTGGAACATGAAGCATGTTATGTTTATCCATATTACATCTCAATGCAAGGAAGCATGAACCTTACACAAAAATGATCAAATCCAAGGAATCTCTAGTATTTCATGTCGCATTCCCCTTTATTACTTCATGGCTAGGATTTTCGTTGAATGGCATCAATATGGATAAACATAAATTGGAGTTCTTGCATCTAAGCCATTTCTTGGTGGCTTTAGCTTTTGCTCCAATATGTTTTGTACCATTACCTCTTATTTCTTTCAAAGAAGCCGCTGTTGGGGATAATATTGTACTATTTCGTTCAGTGCGAACTGTAGATATTGATATTATAATTTTGAAGAAGGTTATTTTAACTAGTTATCTTTAGAGAGTTTTGAAAGTTAGAACAATATTGTTGTTTATGTTTCATAACCTTTAAGATGTCGATATGATCATAAAGGAAAATCATAAGTTGAAATTATGTGTTTTCGAGCGAAGGCAATTTCCTTCTCTATTTTTGAATATGAGTAAGAGTTGGTCGTGCATTTTGCTGAGGGAGCTTTTGAGCCCCATGTGCCCTCCATGACTCATCCACCCATCCATGACCATGGCCCTCCATCAAGATTCTAAGTAGATAATTGTTAATCTAGTATTGTCTCTCCATATGTACTTCGTCTCCATAAGTGCTTCTTCTCCAACCATGCAAAATTATTTATCTAAAACTTAAAAGCTAAGGCTACCTTTAATTATTTATTAATTAGTTATCATTTAGATGGTTACATTTCATCACCTTTGATATTATATGTTAAATTGGGGAAAAAACTTTGAGATAAAACTATATGTAGTTTAGATTGTTTTGAGATAATAAAATTGTATAGAATTTTATAAAATAATTAAATTTTATATTTAGACATTTTAGGCATCATGAAAAAGAATGATTATAAAATTTAATGTTATATATTGAAGGAAAGTATATATAAAAATAAGAAGATAAGAACACACTCATGTTCAATTATATTTTTGAGTTCTATAAAAGGGTGAATTTCATTGTATTTTTGTTAAGTATTTGTAACAAGTGTGTGGTTTTATATAATATTTATAACTCTTCCCACTATATAATATATATTTTTTAAGTTAGACATTTTCAAGTTTTCAAGATAGTAGAAGCTTGCAGAAATATGCTCTACTTTCAATAGTATAACTATATCTTTTTTCCATCTTAAATGTCAATGTTTTGAATTTTAATTTTAAAATATATAAATATATATATATATGTGTGGACGACAAGTTAAAGTCTTTACTCCATTTTATTTGATATAGAGAATTGTTTTGTTCTCTAACATTATGTACCTTTTGTTTGAGATTTTGATACTTATCTCAAAAGCTATCCATCTTATTTGATTTTTTGGTGGGAATTGTATTTGAATGAATTCATTCTATATTAAATAAAAAAGTAGTTTAAATTTGCATATATTAATATTTTAATAAAGTTATTTTATTTTTCATTAAAATGTAATTAAAATTTTAAATTAAACATTTAGTTAAGGATATATTTGATTTTATATTTGACTATATAAATTGAATTAATAAATCATTTAAAATAATTTTCAAATAATTGTATTTCTATATTAACTATAACTAAATATTTTTTCGAATTTATCAATTCCTTTTAATGTAAAAATATGATTGAAATTATATATATATATATATTTATATATATATATATATATATGAAATTTTAAATATATACTTTTTCCATGACGGTTTTTTATTTTAAATAATGTCATCTTCATACATATCATTTCAATCAAATAAACTAAAATTTATAAACACATAACTCATTTCAACTAAATAAAGTAAAATCTATAAACAAAATTTATCAGCACGGGTTTGTGTTTTTATACTTTAGAATAGAAATAAAATATATGTTGTCCATATTAGTAATTTAATAGATGTTTTTATGTTTTTTTATGAAAGTTATTATCTTAATTATTAGCTAAAAAATTAAATGTTAATTTTTTTGTAATATTATAATTTAATTGGCTAATGTATGATCATTATTTTTTATATTACTAATGATTATTAATATGATAAATAGAGTGAATATTTTATAGGTGGGAAAGGGAAAGAAAAGATATCAACTTTTATTTTCAACTATTGGACGTTATATACATTATCCTTTTTAATTAATTAGTTAATTATATATTTTATATGAAAACTATAACAACATTAATGACCACAATTAATCATTAATCATATTAAAGATTCCTTTCGCACTTAAACACATAATGACAAATGTTATATTCTCAATAATTACTCAAAAGTTACATCAATATTCTAAAGAAAAAAAGAAAAGCATATCACATATCTTTCACTTTCCAAACATAGAATAACAATACATTCATTGACCAAATAAAATATATATTTTTAAAATATAATATAGTCTAATCTCTTATTTAAATTTACCTTTAATCATTATATTTTAATTAAAAAAAGCATATCACATATCTTTCACTTTCCAAACAAGAATAACAATACCTTCATTGACCAACATAAAATATATATTTTTAAATCTAATATAATCTAATATCTTATTTAAATTTACCTTTAATCATTATATTTTCCAATTAAAATAATATATTTTATGATAATTTCTTGACAACAATATCAAAATTAATAATTACAATTAATAAGGTCAAGTATCACTTTCGCACTTAATCAAATAATGACAAATTTTGTATTCTCCATAATTACTTGAAAAGTACCCCATTATAACACAAATGTCAACTTTACAAACAGAAAATAACACTAACTTCATTATAAAAGTATGTTTTTCCGAAATATTAATATAAATCACTCTCTTCAAGTTTAATTTTCAATGTTATGACTTTTATAATTATTAAATATGCTATCGTGCTTGGGCTAAAAGTTCATGATATGTTACATCAAATTTAATTCACACCTAGTCACTTTTTTTTTTCAAAATGTGGATATGCCTCTTTGAATTTTCTTTCAAGCTGGGTCCCACCCAGCCTTGTACAAGTTTTTATCCCCACAGTGATATGATTGGTTGTTATTATTATATATCTATTTTTGTATACTTTATGTTATTTTTAAATATAAACAATCCCTCTAAAGTCAGATCATGCAAAAGCAACATAATGAGGAAGATTTCAAGTGTAATACTAATTAGAAATAATGTTAACTGTATATTTGACCAAGAAAAGGTGATATGTGTAATCCCGTACTATTGGCCGACATTTTAACGAGAAAATAATATATTTTAATAAGAAAATCTTTAAAAATATATATTTTAATTGGAAAATCTTACTTTTACCTTTAAATGTGGTGAAGTCATTTAGGTTTCTGAGTGATGGTGACTAAAGCTATGGAAAAGTGATTCTAAGCCTGCCGTAAACTAAAGGCAAACAAAAGTTGGTTCGTTAACATCTTTCATTAAAATAAGCACTAAATGCTAGGGATCTCTCAGTGGTGTACAAGTGGGCTTCCATCCATATAACTAATAAAGATATAACATTAGGCATGCGCTCTTTGTTTAAAGTCAAGGGGTACTTAATAAACAATCATTAAAGACGTGTTTTTTAAAGATAAAATAAGATTCAGAAGTCCATGCCTGTAACAGCAGGAGTGAGATGTATTTATTTATTTATTTATTTTTTCTCACTCTTTTTAAGATTTTTTTTGGGTTATGTAGAAGTTATGGAGTGGGACATATTACTCGGTTTAATTTTTTTGAAGATTTATTTTTAAATTTTATGGAGAGGGGTTGAGATTGAGAGTTATTTTTGGAGGAAATACAATATTCAAAGGGATCCAAACTTAATCCAATGTTGTATAGTCAATTGTTGTGACAACATCTTATTGGTGGACATATTGTTTCTATATTCAACATTAGGGTTGTTCCTAGCCTAGGCAATCCCTAGTTAGTAAAATAAAAAAAATAAAAAAAAATGTGGAGAGTTATAAACTTTTCTACACGTGTGTCTGTGTGTGTGTGTGTGTATATATATATATCTACGAGGTCTTGGATAGATGGAGATTGAGTGCTCTATTAAGGCACTCCTTGATGTGAAGTCACCAATTCAATTCCCCACCCCGATCAGGGTGATATATTGTACATGATGAAGATGTAGTCCTATCATGGTTATATATATATATGATCTTTTATTTGCTTATGTAGAACCTTTTTAGAAATGACTTAGGTATACATTAAATTCTCTACACTTACATTTTGTTAAAATTTTTTGGAATTTCAAATTTGAGTTGTTGAGTTTGTAAAATTTGACTATCTTAGCGAGTTTCCAAGGTGCTAAATCCATTTATGCATTCGAAATTGAACTTTAAGTATTGAAAAGTTGCAATGTCACCTGTTAGCTTTGTTGTGCAAAAGAATCAAGAATGGACTCAAACACTCTCAAAGGCTACAATCACACTTATAATTATGCTAAAGGATCCATGGTTGCTGTTCAAATCCTCAAATTATGGCTAAAAGCTGCCCACCGATCAAAAAGTTGCAAGAGAAAAGCCCTTTGGAGGGCAGAATTACACTATCGGGAGGTGAAAATACCCAAAAAACCATATAAAAATCAAAAGCGCAGGCTTAAGGATCCGCATTAATCTCAGTCGTTGGATCTGGCCGATCAACGGTCCAGATCGCGTCGGCATATCGCAGGTCGGGGGATGGCAGTGGCAGCGACATGATATATCGCCGATGGGCGATCGCCGATATCGCTATCGGCGTATCGCAATGGAGGACTTACCAAAGGGGCTTTATTATTGTGCGATGAGCGATCGCCGATATCACATCGGCATATCGCTATCGGCGTTTCCAATGGAGCATGGCCTTTTTCATATATGAGCGATCGTCGATGGGCCGGACCCAACGGCGATATTAAATTCCTTTTGATAAATGTGCGGGTCCGCAGCAATATCGCTGTCGGTGTTTTTAAAGGGGGTGGGGCTTTTAAATAAGACATACCTCCGACCTGATGGCCGGACCCGACGACCACACAACACTCCATTTCATATTTTTTCAAGTCGCGCCCTTCGCGTTTTCAATGTATTTTGTGTATTTTCTTTGTATAAAGAAAATACAAAGGGAAGCCTTGGCGGTGCCTATTGCGATGAAGCCCAGACCCGATGGGTTTCTAAAGCAAAATGGTATAATATTTCAGGTCTGCCAGAGCCATTGTTTTATGATTTTGCAGCATTTTTACATGTATTCTCAAGTATAGAGAAACAAAGGATCAGCCAGCTTAACGTATGCATTGCAGCCCAAATGATGGACCCGATAAATGATTAAGCCATGAATGAACCTTTTGAAGTACAAGCGAAGCATTAATGGGCGGGAATGAGTAGTTTGACAGTATTTCACCGTTTAATAAGAAAAACAGTCATGATGGAGCCATTTTAATGTCGGCGACTGCAATTAAACAACAGTATGGCCGAGAAGGAAGCAGGACACCACAGATCGAGACAGAGAATTCAATGGTTATGGGTTTCACCCATATTTCATTCCACTTGCCCAAGGAGGACCGCAGAGAGTCAGAGAGGGTCAAATCTATTTAAAACTCAGACAGATTTGTATCAGAGGTCCATTTTTGAATATAAATATGGTTGGTGGCCATTTATGGGCTCCTCCACGCATTGTTTAACAGAGATGTTTTGTATTATAACACTATATATACTCAGAACTCAGATGTAATCGGATTTGATGAGTGTTTGATGAACGAGAGCTTATTGTAGCCTTTTAACTTCTAGAGACTGTTAATACTATGAAACTTGCAGCTTTTGGTCTTGATTTCCACTAATACAAGCTTCTTTTGCTATCACCTGCTCGCTTTTCACTTCTTCTATGTTCTAGGCTCTGCCTGCTTTGCATTTAGTTGATGTGCTATGAATATTTGGCATTTGAGGGGCTGTCATCCCACCTCTATGTTAAAATTTAGTGGTTCATTGAAAATTGCTTGCAGGTTGTTGTTGTTCTAATACCAAAGAGCTGTCATCCTCTCTGTATATGGAATAGTAGTCTTGCAGACCTTCTAACCGGTTACAGATGGCCATCACAGAGCCTTGTGCATATGCTGGTGCAATCAGTCTTCTCCATCATCACTTTTACTTTAAGCTGTGAGTAGTTGGTGGTTGAAAGCCTTGTAGTTTGGGGGTCTTCACCCATGTCTGGGGTAAATCATAGTAGGAGTGGTTATCTAGCTTAAAGGTGCTACGCATCTTCCATTTATCCATCATTTTATCCAACAAAATTGTTGAATTTTTAATGTTCCTGAGCATCACTGATATACAACTTAGGTGAGTTTCTTGGGGTGATAACATTAATTGGCGCCATTGCCAGGGAGAGAAGAGAATCGGAGCTCAAGCTTCCCCGGGAAGAACGACATAGTTTCAAGCTTTGATGACAAACAAGGTCTAAACAAGTATTGGTTGTAATCTTCTGTCTGGCGACTCCATTGGTGGAAGACTATCCTTTGGTGACTCCACGTTGAAGTTCTGGCTCAGTTTGTGAGGCATACTAGAAGAAATCCACAGAAGTCTCCAGCTGAACCATTGCATGACCCTGAGAAAATTGTTAAATCGAAGAAATCATCATAGAAAGGGGCATCAGGATCAGGTAAGCCTAAAAACTCTGATTTATCTCTGAAAAATGAGTTCATAGCTGAAGAATCACAGCTTGAAAGCTTAGAGCCCAGCATTGTTAATATAGAAATTCCTTCAGAGACTAGTTCAGCCCCTTGTGCAGTTAGTTCCCCTTTGAATCTCAGTCCAAAGAGAGCTTCCCATACTGTCCAAAACATCCCAATATCTCTGCCATCCATTACATTATTTCCTACTGCTCCATCTGCTAGTGTTTTTCCACATATTCCAAACATGGCAGGACAACAAGCACCTACTAGGATTGAAAGGATTGTTGCTGCTAGATATGGACCTTTGGTCTTGCCCACACCTTTAAATGCCATGCCTATAGGAAAACATCAAAAATATATGCCCAAATTTACTGGAACAGAGGGAGTGACAGTAGAAGAACATCTTGAAGCTTTTTACAGTTATGCTGATAATTTAGATATAAGTGAGAATGATGTATGGATGAGAGTTTTTGTCTAGAGCCTTGATGGAGAGGCTAGGAAGTGGTTTAGAGAATTACCCCAAAGATCTATAACAGATATTGAAGCATTAGATGAGGCATTTTTGAAGCAATGGGGAGATAAGAAGGACTTATTATATTATCATACTGAGTTTGGAAACTTGAAAAGAGAAAAGGGTGAGTCTTTGCATGACTTCAATAAGAGATTTAATAAGATGTATAGTAAGATACCAGCTGAGGTAAAGCCTACCCCCACCACCGCCAAGCTCACATACGCTAATGCTTTTGACCCTGATTTCTGCTTACTGTTGAGAGAAAGAAGATGTGCTACTTTGAATGATATGCAAGAAGCAGCCCTGGAGGTGGAATCCAATATTATGGCAGCAGAGAAGTTGAAAAGTCAAATTGATAGAAGAAAGCTTAGAGGGGAGGCTTCTTCTTCCCATGTTTCAACTTCAGAGCCTAAGTTAGACAAAATGACGAAGATGATAGAGTCATTGGCTGCTAAAGTTTCAAAGCTAAAAGTAGAGCAGGCTTCAGGCAAAACAAGGCAGCAAAACACATTTGCTCCAAGAAATCCAAACCCATTCAGAAAAGCAAATGATCAGCTACAAATCATGCAAAGAGGTGAACAAGCCAAAGAAGATCATAAGGTTAAAGCTCCTTTTCAAAATGCAGTCATGGAAGGGGAACAATTTGAAGAAGAGGAGGATGAAATTCACTGCATGGAAGACAAAGGCAGCGCTGTATTTTTAACATTGGCTGAATATGAAGAGTCATTGCTGCAAGAGCAAAACAAGCAAGGGTGGGACAGTGGTGCTGTTCTGCAATCAGGTGAGCAGCAGCGAAAATATAATCTAAGATCCAATGCAAAGAATGCCAAAGAGAGTGTTGCACAAGAAGATGCTGCCCAAACAGCTCCACAGAATACCAGGCTAAGAAGACCAGCAGCTAATCCGGTCACCCTCAAAGCTCCAGTTCAAGAGGTAAAAACTGCTGATAAATCATTCTCTTCTTTCAGTTTTGAGTCAGAAGTTCAGAAATTGAAAGTTGTTGTGCCTCTGGCTGAGTTGGTCAAGAGTGAATTGTTTAGAAAACCCATCCTTGAAGCCCTTGAGCTACAGTCTAAACAAACCTCCATTGACTCTGTCAATTTACAAGATGATAAGCCTGTTATTGTGCTCAGTCCCATGGTTGAAGCTGCTAATAATAGTTCTCCATCTTTCTATGTTTCATTAACTATCCATGATAAAATCCTCCACAATTGCCTGCTAGACACAAGTGCCAGCCACAATCTAATGCCTAAAATAGTCATGGAAGAGTTAGGCCTTGATATCACTAGACCCTATCATGATTTGTTTTCTTTTGATTCAAGGAAGGTAAAATGCCTTGGCTTAATTAAGGATCTGGCCATTACCTTAACCCAGCTGCCTATGAGGAGTATGATGATGGATATAGTGGTGGCCGATGTCCCTCCGAAATTTGGTATGCTGTTGTCTAGAGGATGGATCAAGAGACTAGGTGGGACATTACAAAATGATCTATCGTATGCAACTGTCCCGATGTTTGGAGGAGAAAGCAGGAGATTATATAGAGAAGCACAACTGGCATATATCATTAGTGATGAGAAGAATCCTACAAACCATCCCATTTATGCAGTGGACACTGATTTTGGAGCATGAATTCTCCAAAAAGAAGAATCTCAAAAGGCTACGTTGCAAATTAGGAATCCAACAGACCAGGACGAGCATGATAGAGGAGGACAGATTTGGGAGATGTTCTTCTATGGAGCTTGTACTAAAGAGACCATAGGAGCAGGGGTGGTGTTAATATCTCCACGGCAAGAAAGAGTCGAATTGTCTTTGAAGCTGGTATTTCAGGTGACAAACAACATAGCAGAGTATGAGGCACTGCTATTGGGCCTTCATGCAGCCAAAGACAGAGGAATAAAGAAGCTGAAGGTATTTGGAGATGCTGATCTGATAATTCAGCAAGTAAATAAAACGTTCCAAGCAAAGCATTCAAGGCTGAGAGCATACAGAGATGAGGTATGGAGGATCAAATAATTCTTTGAATTTTTCTGCATTTCATATATTCCTAGAGCTCAAAATCAGCTTGCCGACTCCCTTGCTGTCTCAGCTAGTCTGTTTATACCTCCATCGCCTCCCAAACTAGTTTATGAGATACAAATGAAGTATAGACCCTCCTTGCCTGATAATGTCCACCATTGGAAGGTTTTTGATGATGATGATGAGTTAAATAGGTTTCTTCAAGTCATTGATGAGTTCTCTGAAATGCAAATTGACCAAAATAATGATACTTTGCTAGAAGCTCCCAAGTCCCAGCTTAGAGATAAGATTGGCAAGAATAGCATAGTCCAGCTCCCTAGCAACCATATTCCTAAGGGTCTGATTCCTCTTGAAAGATTGTTTGACCACAATGATGTGCCTTACAAAGCTGCCCATAAAGAAGATCAATCTGCTGTGTGTAAGCATAATATAGGAAGCCCAGGTCAGCCCAAATTTATAAATTTGTCTACTAATCTATCAGCTGATCAGAATGCCGAATACTGCAAGTTAATGAGGCAATTTGCTGATGTGTTCGCTTGGGAGTACAGCGATCTGAAAACATATGACAAAAATGTAATTCAGCATAAAATTCCACTTGAAAAAGACACTATTCCTTTCAAACAAAAGCTGAGACCAATGAATCCTATGCTCCTTCCTCTGGTGGAGAAAGAAATTAAAAAGTTGCTGGCTGCTAAAATAATAGTGCCTCTTAGATATTCTAAATGGGTGGCAAATCTGGTTGTTGTGAGGAAGAAGAATGGAGAAATCAGACTGTGTGTTGATTTCAGGAATCTAAATAAATGCTCCAAAAAGGATAATTATCCTCTGCCAAAAATGGAGCATTTGTTGCAACAAGTCTCAGGTGCCAAAGTAATGTCTTTTATAGACGGATTTTCAGGCTTTAATCAAATCGTTGTGCATCCAGACGATCAAGAGAAGACAACATTTACCATGCCTTGGGGCACGTTCATGTATGCTAAAATGCCATTTGGGCTGATGAATGTTGGAGCCACCTTTCAGCGCGCTATGGATATAGCTTTTGTGGGAGAAAAGGATAAATTTGTGCTAATCTACCTTGATGACATAACAGTTTATTCCAGCAGCCATCATGATCATTTACAGCATTTAAGAAAGGTGTTTTTGAAGTGCAGAAGGTTTGGGATTTCACTCAATCCCAAAAAATCCCAATTCGCTTTGGAAGAAGGCAAACTGTTGGGGCATGTAGTGTCTGCTGCAGGTGTTCAAATCGACCTAGAAAGAGTCAAAGCAATTCAGGCCTTGGCTCTCCCAAGATCAAAGAAAGATATACAATCTTTTCTGGGCAAAATCAACTTTGTAAGGAGGTTCATTCCTAATTTTGCAGAGCTAGTCAAGCACATAACCTCCATGTTGAAAAAGGGAGTAGAAGTAAGATGGACTGATGTAGCAAGGAAATCTTTTGATTCCATTAAGAAGGCTATTATGCAAGCTCCTACTTTAATAAGCCCTGACTATAGCAAGGAGTTTCACTTGTTTTCATTTGCCTCCAAGGACACAATCGCAGCTGTTTTGTTGTAGCAAGATGAAGCAGGTCAAGAGCATCCAGTGGCCTTTTTCAGCAAGAATTTGAGGGATGCTGAACTAAGGTATGATATTATTGAAAAGCAGGCTTATGCTCTTATCAAATATTTGAAAGCTTTCAGAGTATACATCTTGCATTCCAAAATAGTTGCATATGTGCCTTCTGCTGCAATGAAGGATGTCTTAACGCAACCTAATGCTGATGGAAAAAGAGCGAAATGGATTGCAAAAATGATAGAATTCAACATAGAGTTGAAGCCCACCAAGCTGGTAAGGGGTCAAGGGCTTGCTAAATTGTTGACTGAAGGAAATTGCAGGTCTTCGGACATGGATTTCTTGTTCACTGTGGCAGAAAATGGTCAAATAGAAGAGCATGAAATAGATGAATTGGAGGATAAGCAGTCGATCGCTGAAATCCTAGCTTCATGTAGCTGGTATGCTGCAATAATTAATTTCCTGCTAAAGCTAGAAGTTCCTTCAGAATTTTCTCAAAGTCAAGCAAGAACGTTAAAGCTCAAGGCAATGAAATATTGCATCAATGATGGCTTGCTCTACTGGAGGGATCCATCAGGAGTACTTTTAAGATGCCTGGACAAAGAACAGTCAATAGAGGTTATGAAAAAATTCCATGACAGCATGTGTGGAGGACATCATTACTGGAAAACCACAGCCCATAAGATTCTTAGAGCTGGGTACTATTGGCCCTCTTTATTTTCTGATGCATTTATTTTTGTTAAATCTTGTGACAGGTGCCAAAGATTTGAAGGTAAGCAGCAATTAAAATCCCTGCCATTAAAACCAATAATTGCAAAAGGACCTTTTTAGCAGTGGGGCTTGGATTTCATTGGTGAAATCAACCCACACTCTAGTGGCTAGCACAAGTGGATATTGGTTGCCACTGATTATTTTACAAAATGGATTGAAGCAATCCCAACAAGGAAAGCCGATCATAATGTGGTCATGAAATTCTTATCAGAAAACATTTTCAGCAGATTTGGTTGCCCACATAAGCTAATAACAGATAACGCAGCAGCATTCAGGGCAAAAGAATTGGTGGAAATGTGTGATTCAATGGGCATTAAACTTGTTCATTCCACCTCATATTACCCCCAAGGGAATGGTTTAGCAGAATCCTCTAATAAAAGTCTGATTAGGATAATTAAGAAGCTGTTAGAGGATAATAAGAAGAATTTGGATGCCAAGATGAAGTATGCACTTTGGGCGGACAGAGTGACCATTAAGAGATCTACAGGCTTCTCACCCTTCAAGCTGGTATTTGGTACTGATGCTATTTTTCCCATTCAACTTACCCTCCGTGTGGCAAAGTTGCTCCAGACAGCGCAGGATGAAGAGGATGATATGGAAAATAGAATCACTGATCTAATAGAATTGTATCAGATTCGAGAACAGCTGGTTGAAAAAGCTACAACACATCAGCAAAAGGTCAAGGAAACCTTTGACAAGAAGGCAAAAAGAAGCAATTTCCAGGTTGGGGATTTGGTTATGAAATGGGATGCTTTTAAAGAAAAGAAAGGCAATCATGGGAAATTCGATGCTCTCTGGACAGGCCCGTTCATCATTTCACAGATTCAAGGGAACAATACCTTCATACTGAAAAGTAGGGAAGGAGAACCAGTTTTTGACAGCCCAGTCAATGGGCGGTTTTTGAAAAGCTATGTGATTTAAGGTCTTTGGCCTTAAAGCTGTAAATATTTTGCTTCTATCAGTTTTTAGTATAGCTGTAGTAGACTCCATGCCCAATGGAACACTAAGAATTTTGGCTAATTTGTTGGTTGCTGGAAAGGCATTGATCTGCAGGTTCTTGAGACCTCACAGGGAGGATCTCATCCCCAGAAGGAGCCAGTGTTAGCTTTGTTGTGCAAAAGAATCAAGAATGGACTCAAACACTCTCAAAGGCTGCAATTACACTTATAATTATGCTAAAGGATCCATGGTTGCTGTTCAAATCCTCAAATTATGGCTAAAAGCTGCCCACCGATCAAAAAGGTTGCAAGAGAAAAGCCCTTTGGAGGGCAGAATTACACTATCAGGAGGTGAAAATACCCAAAAAACCATATAAAAATCAAAAGCACAGGCTTAAGGATCTGCATTAATCTCAACCGTTGGATCTGGCCAATCAACGGTCCAGATCGTGTCGGCATATTGCAGGTTGGGGGATGGCAGTGGCAACGACATAATATATCGCCGATGGGCGATCGCCGATATCGCTATCGGCGTATCGCAGTGGAGGACTTACCGAAGGGGCTTTATTATTGTGCGATGAGTGATCGCCGATATCGCATCGGCGTATCGCTATCAGCGTTTCCAATGGAGCATGGCCTTTTGCATATATGAGCGATCACCGATGGGCCGGACCCGACGGCGGTATTAAATTCATTTTGATAAATGTGCGGGTCTACAGCAATATCGCTATCGGCGTTTTTAAAGGGGGCGGGGCTTTTAAATAAGACATACCTTCGACCCGATGGGCCGGACCCGACGACCACACAACACTCCATTTCATATTTTTTCAAGTCTGCGCCCTTCGCGTTTTCAATGTATTTTGTGTATTTTCTTTGTATAAAGAAAATACAAAGGGAAGCCTTGGCGGGTGCCTATTGCGATGAAGCCCGGACCCGATGGGTTTCCAAAGCAAAATGGTATAATATTTCAGGTCTGCCAGAGCCATTGTTTTATGATTTTGCAGCATTTTTACGTGTATTCTCAAGTATAGAGAAACAAAGGATCGGCCAGCTTAAGGTACGCATTGCAGCCCAAGTGATGGACCCGATAAATGATTAAGCCATGAATGAACCTTTTGAAGTCCAAGTGAAGCATTAATGGGCGGGAATGAGTAGTTTGATAGTATTTCATCGTTTAATAAGCAAAACAGTCATGATGGAGCCATTTATTAATCGGCGACTGCAATTAAACAACAGTATGGCCGAGAAGGAAGAAGGACACCACAGATCCAGACAAAGCATTCAATGGTTATGGGTTTCACCCATATTTCATTCCACTTGCCCAAGGAGGACCGCAGAGAGTCAGAGAGGGTCAAATCTATTTAAAACTCAGACAGATTTGTATCAGAGGCCCATTTCTGAATATAAATATGGTTGGTGGCCATTTATGGGCTCCTCCACGCATTGTTTAACAGAGATGTTTTGTATTATAACACTATATATACTTAGAACTCGGATGTAATTGGATTTGATGAGTGTTTGATGAATGAGAGCTTATTGTAGCCTTTTAACTTTTGGAGACTGTTAATACTATGAGACCTGCAGCTTCTGGTCTTGATTTCCACTAATACAAGCTTCTTTTGCTATCACCTGCTCGCTTTTCACTTCTTCTATGTTCTAGGCTCTGCCTGCTTTGCATTTAGTTGATGTGCTGTGAATATTTGGCATTTGAGGGGCTGTCATCCCACCTCTATGTCAAAATTTAGTTGTTCATTGAAAATTGCTTGCAGGTTGTTGTTGTTATAATACCAGAGAGCTATCATCCTCTCTGTATATGGAATAGTAGTCTTGCAGACCTTCTAACTGGTTGCAGCTGGCCATCACAGAGCCTTGTGCATCTGCTGGTGCAATCAATCTTCTCCATCATCACTTTTACTTTAAGCTGTGAGTAGTTGGTGGTTGAAAGCCTTGTAGTTTGGGGGTCTTCACCCATGTCTGGGGTAAATTATAGTAGGAGTGGTTATCTGGCTTAAAGGTGATGAGCATCTTCCATTTATCCATCATTTTATCCAACAAAATTGTTGAATTTTTAATGTTCCTGAGCATCACTGATATACAACCTAGGTGAGTTTCTTGGGGTGATAACATCACCTATAATTGTATCATTGGTTCTAGTAAAAAAATCCAAAGTGTAGAGTGTTTAGACTCCTCATTTTTTGTATGCATAAATCAATTCAATGCCCTAAAAAAACCCTTGTACAAACACAAAAAATTGTTTTCCAATTCGAACAAATTATGGCGGGATTTTAGGAAAAATGGATTGAAAAATATGCTTGAAAATTTACCAAAACATAGAATTTGAGACTACTCTATAATGATAGAGGGAGATTAAACATTCCATGTTTTGTCATTTTTTATTGGAATCTCATAATACAATTCTTGGCGAGACCACAATTTTTCATTACTTAAATTACATTTTTGAATGCATAAATGGATTCAATGCCTTGGGGCACTTGGATTGTATAAATTAAAAAACTCAAATATACAATTCAAACAAATTCTATCTAGATATTCAAGAAAATAGGAAGATAAATTGTAGGATGGAGACTGTGATTATATTAGCTTTATTTCTAATGTGAAACCCTGTCTTCAAGTGATCTAGGGCTCCCCTTCCTAGATTGGGGGCCTACCATGACAAGCTCCTCCACCACGACCTAGATTCACAGTAATTCAAAAGTTTTCAAGGAGGATGAATTAGTTGATTATTCAAAGGACTTGTATGAAGGCCTCCATATTTGTGCCCAACCAAATGAATTTGCTTTATTTTTTCCCTTTCCATATGGGCAGTTGGCTCTAACAAACCTACTTTTACCTTCAGATATGGATCAACCTGAATCCTCCACGTCCCCTGTTCACATGAAAAGATCCTCCATTGACACACCCTTTTACCCAGTTATTACTATCATTTTCCCTCAACTCGAGGGTCCCTTTCTTCATTGTGATACCTCAGACTTACCTCACCTCAATCTCTCCACGAAATTGGACCATGTTAATGTTCCAACCACCTCTTCTCCTCGAGATTCCTTTGACCTCATGGACCCAAATACCTTTCCCTATTTTCGGTTGGTTACTAAATGTTCAACCCCCTCCCCCCTTTCCACCATATTATTTTCTAAGTAAACTATTGTCATAGCATATGAAAAGTAGGGGTTTATCAAATTCCTACTGGTAATTGTCCCTTACGCAGGAAAGAAAGGACGTTACAAAGGGTAGCAAAAAATATGTTAAGCAGAAAGGAAAGGAGACAAACCTAATTTTTGGCTTGGGATTAAAGCTTAATGATATTTCAAAGATGGAAGAGACTGTTGCGGTTGGGCGCTTTGTAAGTAAAAGGATGGTCATGGCTATAATGTAGAATTGAATGTCGAATAATTTCTCCCAAATCCTTGGTTAGTCACCTCAAAGTATAATCTTGGCTAATGGTTTGATGGGATGGTGATGCAGGAGCATTCAGCTCAAACGAAATCATTGTAAATAGTAGACATAGGGGGTCATGCATTTTTGGAATTAGTTTCCTAAATTCCAAGTCAGTTTAATATTTAGGCTTTTAAGTGTGATTTAATTAATTGTCCTCAAAATAAATAAATGAGAACATAGGAACAAGGGAGAGCTTTTAGGCATAAAAGCAATGAATGTGGACCATTAAGGGATAAGGAGGCTTTCTGTTTTAAAACAGAGAAAAGATAGAATAAAGCCTCAAGAGGCTTTTTGTCATGGATGCATGTAGAAGCTTTAGGCTTTTGATATCAATGTTTTTATATATATGAATGTAAGCCTACGGGCAAGGGGGAGGCCACTAGTGTTGATAATCAGGCCTGTGCCTGTGGAAGAGGAGGCCATTAGTGAGGAAAATCTGGCCTGTGTGTGTGTGTGTATGAGACCGAAGTCTCTCAATGTAAATTCATGCCTTCATATTAATATATGCCGAGTTTCCTGACTATGTCAGAACATAGGAAGTGCGTGTTCTGTGATTAGAGTGAGAGGAGGACTGAGCGGAAGCATTGTTCTTGAAAGCTTTTCCATCTGTGTATCGGAATTAATGGTTTCTGTTAATATATATATGCATGTAGCAGCCAACTTATTTTACTGTGTATTGAAAGTGTTGAATCCGCTTTAATTTCCTGTATGATGTGTAATTGAAGCTTTGTGATCATTTCCTTTTTATCGCGGCGTATGCAGGCTCCTTAAGTTATTTTACAAGTTCTATGAATATCTCTGTTTACACAGAGAATTCACCATAATTCCTTGGCGGAACACTGTTCCGGATTTGAAACATTATTAATTTGGGCTCATGCGATATCGGGTCCGACCCAATTATCGCATCGGAGAAGTGGCCTTTAGAACTGTTATGTGAAAGCTCCGATTTACCGGAGCCGAAATATTATAGAAGCCAGCATAAAGGGGCGTCGGGTCCGAGAGGGCCTTTAGCATTGCGAAGCTCCGACAGCCGGAGCCGAAACATTATAAAGAAAAGCTTAAGGGAGGCGTCGGGTTCGCTGAAACCATACATCACATGTAACCGCGATAACAAACCGCCAATATTACGGATCCGAAATCTATATAGGGAGGAGTTGTAAGAGGCGTCGGGTCCGCGACTATCGCATATATAATATATGCGACTATCGCATCGGAGGAAGGACGGGGATTAAGTGTTGTTGCGATGGCCGATGGTCAGACCCGCCGATAATTATAAAGGCAGGCATATAATATTTGAAGTCCATATGTGTGGATTGGAGTGGGTTTTTATGATGTTTCCAGTATATTTATATATATGTGGCCGCCGGTTCAAAAGGGGTGTTTTATAATGTTTTCCCATATATTATATGTGGCTGCGGGGTTAAGCCTTAAGGCATATATTGTAATGCTTGTGTTGGTTGTAATGTGTGGCCGCGGGCTTTAAAGCTTAACGCCACTATTTAATAATGTGGTTGGGTGGTGGCTTCTGATAGTTATAAAGGAAGGTTTTAACGTAAGTCCATGATTTATACAAGGCTTAACGCCTAGAGCGCTTCTGATAGGGCTTTGTGGATCTTAACCACAGGTCCAAGGTTTGGGATTTATTTAAGAAAGGGGATTTTGTCCTATAAAACCAAGATCTCTTTTCATCAAGTGGTATCAGAGCAGGGAAAGTTTCCTGCGGGGAAGGATTCCAAAGAGCAGAAGTTGGTATCAGAGAAAAATTGAAGGCAAGGCAGCATTATTATCAGAGCAGAAATAAAGCGGGGAAGATTTCTGTGAAGAGGAGCATGCACACAGGAAAAGGCAATAAGCTGAATGATAACAGACTACAGTGGGAGATGTAGCAGTCCAGTAGAGGACTGGATCAAACAGGAGTAGATAATTCCTTAAAGGAAAGAGAAGGCAAGATTGCTTAATGCAAGTTCTGAAGGGAAAAGGACTTGAGAACCCAACCAGAGGACAAGCCATTCAAGTGCAGAAGAATGGGTGAAACAAGATCATGTTGAGATCTTGAAAGAGAGGTAATATGTTATGTTCTGTTTTAAATTAACGTGTGTTTTATGCTAATGCACAGGTGACAGCAAGAGAAGCTGTGAGAGAAGAACCAAGTGAGTTCGAATGCTCTTATAGAGAAGTGGCAGTGAACCTGAAAAAATCCAATAAGAAATTGGATAAAGAGGACAACTAAAGTGTTCTCAAGAAAGAGTGGGAGATTGCAGAAGCCTAGAAGGAGCAAAGGTGTTGCTCAGGAAGAGGTTCCAGACAGAGGACCCGTGCTTACCAAAAGACTAAGTGAGGAGAGCTTAGTGAGGTAAGATTGCAGCTAGGAGGACTAGTTGTTGCAGAGGCTTGTTGCAAAGGAACTCATGAAGAAAGAAGAGAAGAAGATGACTACTGTAGTCATAGCAGAGGTTCTGAGAAAAGCCACAGTAAGGACATAAGAAAGAGGATAATGCCAAGGCAAATGGCAAGAAGATGAGTCAAGAGGAAATTGACAAAGAGGTTGCTGAATTAAAAGAACAACTCAATGCATTAAGGAGAATGCTTGAGGAAAGCCGGAGACTAGGTTGGGTCTTAAGTAAGAAGCCAATAAAGTGGCATAAGTTGCAGAGAAGGCTGCAACAAAAGGAAGTAAAGTGGTTGAAGGGAAAACTCAAGGAAGTTGAAATGGAAGAATCCATTGGTGAACCAGAACAAGGAGAATTTCTAGGAGATAGTGAAGATGAAGACTTGAAGACTGAAACTTCAAGTAAGATCAAAGGGTCACATGGTGTTAAATCTGATAATTTGTGTATGTTTGCAGGTGAAAGACAATTGGCTGATATTGCCATGAAGAAGGGAAAAGACCAGCAGAATCAAAATTCTGTTCTGGAAGAGGATGAGGTAGATAGATCTCATATACAACTGGAGAAGATGATCATGAAGGATAAGAGAAGAGGTTCAGAGGAATGCCACAGAGATGAGATGACTGCAGAAGTTCAAGAAAGAGAGATTGCAGTAATGAAGGTACAATTGCAAGTACTAGAAGAATGGCTGCAAGAGTAGGAAAATCAAAATAGAAAATGGATCTTTCCACTGAAAGGAAAGAGAGTGATTTGGCGACAATTGTAGAGGAGGTTGAGACAAACTATGATTGTCTTGTTAACAAAGGAGCTTAGAGTTCTTGAGCTAGAGATGGAATTTGAAGATTCCAAATACATATTTGTTCAGAAGGAAGTAATGGAGGAAGCAGTCAAGACTGAAAAGTCTTGTGATTTAAAAACTAATGAGTTGTGCATGTTTGCAGGTACAATACAGGGAGATAAACAAACTTTAGAGTTTGTTCAAGAAGAGTTGAATCTAAAGGCTATTCAGATCAATGATGAGTTAGCAAGATCTCAGAAGGAGATGAAGATGAAGGAGTCTAATCAGGATGTTGATGCAGAAAGAGAAGGACCAGCTGATGATTGGTCAAGCACTAGGGAAGGTATGGAAAATCGTGTGGAGTTTCCAAGTTCTACTCCCAATGAAGTTGTTGAATTGTATAGGAAACTAGATCTCCAAAGAAGAGAGTTGGAGAGACAGAGGACTTATGTGCAGGTTAATTTGCTGAAGAAGCAAGGGAAGAGAGTTTTTATGAATGACAGTCATGAAGCAGAAGATGGTAAGAAGGCGAGACTAGCTAACAGTCTCATAGTAAATGCAAATCAGCATATTGATGTGCTGATAGAGGAGTCGGGAAAGAAATCAGAGTAGCATACTGAAGTGTTTCCAGAGAAAGCTGAGGAGAAAGCCAGTGAAGATTTTCTGAGTCCTGAAAAAGACTTGGAGCTACAGAGAGAAAACTTGGTGACTAAATCGACAAGTGAGACCAGTGGGCCTTGTGATTTTGATGCTAACAATTTGATTGTGTTTACAGGTAAGAAAGAAGACAGTCCATCATTTGGAATTGTCTTGGAAGGAGGAGAACAGTTGCAGAAAGAAGATGAGACAATCATGTCTCATAAGCAGAGGCTTGTTACCATGGGTGACAAAAGAAAATTGGCTTTTCTGTATAGCGAAAAGAAGATTGGAGGACAAAATTCTGAAGCTGCTACAGTAGTACAGGATGAAGCTACAGTGTTTGAAGAACTTGATTTGATTGCCAGAACCAATCAAGCTTCACTTCTTTTTGATGATGGACAATTACTGAAGATTGTCAAAGAGGAAGATGAAGGTTATGCTGAAATTAATCTACAACATGTTGATGAAATGCTTGAAAAGAAATGGCTGAAATGTTTGCTGGAAACATTTGAACTTGAGAAAGAATTTACAGGTGGTGAGCAAAAGAATGTTGCAGAGGGACAGGAAGTTTGGGAGGCAGCAACATTAATGTTAACAACATCTATGGTGACAGCTGAAGCAACATCAATGGCAGCAACATCAATGTTAGCAACATATGGGATGACATTTATAGTGACAACTGAGACAACATTGATAGCAGCAAAAGAGGCACTGAAGCCTTATGGTTTTTATTCTAACAATTGTTTTGTGAGTACAGGTTTTATTGAAGATGCTGGAGAAAGTCTATTAGACAGAGAAATTGAAATGAAGAGGCAGATGATGATGAAAGAACCCCGGAAGAGACAAGCAGCAGTAACAACAGTCACAGCAAAAGCAGCTACAGCAGCTGAATTAACAGAAATTGGGGACAGCAGCAGTAAGCTGGACATAGAAATTGAAGAAATATGGCAGCTGATGATGCAGCAATCCAAATGGAGGAAAATAGGAATAACAGCAAGCAAGATCAATCAGAACTTGAACCTGATTGACAGGAAGAAAAAAATGGAGCAAAGGACAACAGAAATGCAGTGGCAGCAAAGGAATAAAGCATTTGGATAGTTGCAGAACAAAGTGTGGGATCTAGGAAGACCAAGACCAGAAGACACATGATCAGGAGATCATGAATATTTTCTACCTTGGGAGTCTGATGCAGGAGCATTCAACTCAAAGGAAATCATTGTAAATAGTAGACATAGGGGGTCATGCATTTTTGGAATTAGTTTCCTAAATTCCAAGTCAGTTTAATATTTATGCTTTTAAGTGTGATTTAATTAATTGTCCTCAAAGTAAATAAATGAGAACATAGGAACAAGGGAGAGCTTTTAGGCATAAAAGCAATGAATGTGGACCATTAAGGGATAAGGAGGCTTTCTGTTTTAAAACAGAGAAAAGATAGAATAAAGCCTCAAGAGGCTTTTTGTCATGGACGCATGTAGAAGCTTTAGGCTTTTGATATCAATGTTTTTATATATATGAATGTAAGCCTACGGGCAAGGGGAAGGCCACTAGTGTTGATAATCGAGCCTGTGCCTGTGGAAGAGGAGGCAATTAGTGAGGAAAATCTGGCCTGTGTGTGTGTGTATGAGACCGAAGTCTCTCAATGTAAATTTTATGCCTTCATATTAATATATGCCGAGTTTCTTGACTATGTCAGAACATGGGAAGTGCGTGTTCTATGAAAGCTCCTTAAGTTATTTTACAAGTTCTATGAATATCTTTGTTTACACAGAGAATTCACCATAATTCCTTGGCGGAACACTGTTCCAGATTTGAAACATTATTAAATTGGGCTCATGTGATATCGGGTCCGACCCAATTATCGCATCGAAGAAGTGGCCTTTAGAACTGTTATGTGAAAGCTCCGATTTACCGGAGCCGAAATATTATAGAAGCCAGCATAAAGGGGCGTTGAGTTCAAGAGGGCCTTTAGCATTGCGAAGCTCCGACAGCTGGAGCCAAAACATTATAAAGAAAAGCTTAAGGGAGGCGTCGGGTTTGCTGAAACCATACATCACATGTAATCGCGATAACAAACTGCCGATATTACAGATCTGAAATCCATATAGGGAGGAGTTGTAAGAGGCATCGGGTCTGTGACTATCGCATATATAATATATGCAACTATCGCATCGGAGGAAGGACGGGGATTAAGTGTTGTTGCAATGGCCGATGGTCGGACCCGCCGATAATTATAAAGGCGGGCATATAATATTTGAAGTCCATATGTGTGGATTGGAGCGGGTTTTTATGATGTTTCCCATATATTTATATATATGTGGCCACGGGTTCAAAAGGAGTGTTTTATAATGTTTTCCCATATATTATATGTGGATGCGGGGTTAAGCCTTAAGGCATATATTGTAATGCTTGTGTTGGTTGTAATGTGTGGCTGCGGGCTTTAAAGCTTAATGCCACTATTTAATAATGCGGTTGGGCGATGGCTTCGATAGTTATAAAGGAAGGTTTTAATGTAAGTCCATGATTTATACAAGTCTTAATGCCTAGAGCACTTCTGATAGGGCTTTGTGGATCTTAACCACAGGTCCAAAGTTTGGGATTTATTTAAGAAAGGGGATTTTGTCCTATAAAACCAAGATCTCTTCTCATCAGATGGCTCATAGAATCGAAGGAGGATATGGAAAAAATCCTTCAGTGTCACTGGTAATGGGGCTCACAAGATCTATTTTTGAAAAAATGGATGGTCGAATTCGATGCTCGATTATAAAAGCTCTTAGGGTTCCCATCTGTGTTTTCCTCCTGACCCTCCTACTTTAATTCTGGCCAGATAAAGTTTTTAAGGAGATAGGAAACATCCTAGGATTCTATTATGAAGTGGACACATCTTACAAGAAGATGGGGTATATGGCGATGGCAAGGATACTAGTGGGAGTAAATTTGGCTTCAGGGTTTCCTGAATACATCTAAATCCAGGTCAGCTCCAAGACTAATAAAAATGTGTTGGATTATGAAGGAATACACTTTAAATGTGTGAGGTGTCACTCATATGAACATATATGGGAAGATTTCTCTCATGGGAAGATTAAAAAAAATGGGTTAAGAAAGTATAAAGGGGCTTAGACTTGAGAAGATCCCCTTCACTAGATCCGATGGATTATGAACAAGTTCAAGGATAAAAGGACTCAAATCCCTCCCTTGATTTGGTAGGTCACGAGATGTTTCAAGAAAATTCTCCTTAGACGTATCAAAATATCCTCCTAAGTTGAATCATAATAGTGTGGACTCCCACAAATCAGATGTAGTGGCCTCAAATTTGGTCATGGTTTTGTCCCCCCCGCCCCCCCGCCCCCCGCCAACACCTTCTTTGTCTTTTGATGATTTTTTCCATTTATGTTCATTTAGTCCCCCCTATATTGAATTTATTTGTTTTTTCCCCTTATTAGACCTCAAAAAGCTTTCATTCCCCCCTCCCCTACCATTACATTTTGCTTCTTATCTTGTTCTACAAAACCCTTGTCTCCCATTTCAAATCTATATTTTCTCCCAATCGAATCCCATCCCCGCCACCTCAAAAACCTCCCATTCATATTTTTTGAGATTGCACTCATCACCCCCTTGAAGGTTGTTTTCTCAAGGGGATTTTTCTCTGGAGCCTAGTGGAGGTTTAGGGTAATTAGATGAACAAGTTTCACAAAGCTCTTGGTGGGGAAGAAAGTCTCTTATTTCATTGGTTATGAAGGAGGCCTCTTTAGAGTTCAATCTCGGAAAACAAAATCCATCATTGAGGTGCTTAGATCATCATCCTCTACAAAGGATTTAGATGAGATACCTATCCTTAAACATTGGGGGTTTAGAAAACCCTTCCAAAACCTTGGCCCTTCGAAGATTGATCAATTTCCTCTCTCCTCAAATTATCTTGTACATGAGACCATGATTGAGGGTGCAAAGGTAGAATCTATCATATCATCGTTTCTTCCCTCATATTCGTTTCATCAAACAAATGATTAAGATAGATCACAAGGTATTATAACTATATGACAAACCTACGTTTTGTGTTGCTCCCATGATTGGGGATCCTGGTCCTGTTTGGAAACATATTTCTTCCAAAGGGACATCAATTTCTCTCTCACTAGAGTAAATGTATAGGGTCCATATTTGGAGAGGAAATCCTTCTAGCATAACATCTTTAATTTTCCATGTTTTGGAACAAATCTCATTTGTCTATGGGGGGATCTAAATTTCTTAGTAGGATAAGAAATTTGGGGGCCCTTAGCTCTCCCAGACACATGGGTGGATTATTTTGTGGATAGTATTGACTATGTGGGGTTGGTGGACATTCTTCCTACTAAGATACTTCCCACCTGGACTGATAATAAAACTAGAAGGACATATATAACCAATAGGAGGGATCAAATTATTATATTGAAAAAAAAATTTGGATCAAAATTTTCAAATGTGGTAATGGGTAGCTTCAATAGGTGATTATGATCACAAGCCTATTGTCTTGGTCATGGAATCTGGGCCTCCCAAGCCCATGGGCCCTTTTAAATTAAATCCAATATAGTTATATCATCCCTCCCTCATAGAAAAAATCAAGGAGGCATGGCCCAATTATAGCCCTCCCCCTGGATCCTCCCTCTAACCCAGTTCTAGGAGAATCTAAAGAAGGAAAATAAAATCATTTCAGTTTTGGAAATGGACTAAAAATTTCAAGTTGAAAATCTCCTCATTAAGATTAAAGGTGTTATCCTCCACAATATCCCAAGGTTGAGAAGGGAGATCGAAGGAGGTAACCTCAAACCACTTAGGGTTCAACAGCTGGCCCTATTAAACCAGAGAGGGATCTCTCTATGAATTCACAACCAATGATTACTAGAATGGGAAAAGATGTTAGTCTAGATATGTTGAGCTCTAGGGTTTTGATGGATCAAGAGTGAGAATCAGGGAACTAGGTCAAAGGATCAAAGGTTTTAGCTGCAAGAGATATAAAGGAGCATGGTAGGTATGCTTTTGTGATAATTTGGAGGTTTTTCGATGTAGTGTAGGGTGGAAAAGCAGATATGAAAATGATCATGGAAAGCATGAATTCATTTATCAAAAGACAAGTGACATAAACATGAAGTTCCTAACAAAACAGAGCTTAAAACTAAGAATTTTGTTTAAAACCTCTTAGGAAAATCACTAAAAAGAATAGGCATGGAAAGAGAATGGAATTATAATTCATATAAAATTATAATAGTGAGAAAACATTATCACAAACTCACAAACAATAATTCTTGAATAATAGCTGCAATTGTCCTTTGAATTTATGCAAAAGTGATGAAGTACAAGCTCCAAGAGTTATACGTACTGATGTCCAACCTGTTCTATGACTGAAAACTAGATACATATAGACCAAAACCATTTTCCCCTCTCTCAGGGTCAAATCCTTTAGTTTAGGAACTGATTACATGAGGTGTTCAACAAAACCCTAATGTCTAGGGAGGTTAAAACAAATCCTCCATTTAAACTTTGACTGAACTGCCCTCATAAATGAGGCCTAAATTTACATGAAAACAACCTAACAAGATTATTTACCTTTCATTACATCATAATTACATCAAAGACAAGTAATTACATCATGATAACTCGAATCTAGCTGATAAAACTAAGAAACAAGAGTTTAGGGCAAAAGCGCAGTGTGCCAGGAGAAAGCAAAGCAAAATTAGTAGAAGTGATTTTTGGAGGCCTTCTCGTGGTCCAAATCCTAATCTGAAAAATGTTGGAGATAGGCCTGGATATATTCTACATTATAGAATCCTCAAGAAATAAAAAATGTTTCTCCTAGCCCTCCAAAACTTCATTCTCCTAGAGGTACTCCAAAAGCGCAACTTGTTCTTCAAAAAGAGGGTAGAGAGGTGATTTTTGAGTAGTTTTTGGCCTTTTCCACCTACCATAACCTGCTAAAAGTTTGCTCCCAAGGGCTAGAAGTGATGCACAAGTGATGATAAATATAAATATGCAAACCAAAAGTCATTTGGAGCTCCCCATCAAAAGCGCAACGTGAGGCATGTTGCATTTTTGACCTAGTGACTCTCTCAAAAATTTCCAAAAAATCACAAAAGCCAAGCTTTCTTCGAATTTCTTTAAAATTGGTCTAGAGTTTCTCCATGAAGACCTAAAATGGTATTCTATGCTACGAGGGAATAATAAGCAAGTAAATCCAACTTAACCTTCTCTTTTTTCTTGATTAAGGTTTCCTTGAGGCTTTCCTTCAACTGCTTGATCTTGAGTATGGAGACTTGATTCCTTGTATAGTAATGAGCATCCATGTGTCTTTGAAAGTTGTTGTCTCTGATGGCCCTCTTAAGAATTTTTTCCAAATGGAAATTTACATTTTCAAGCCAAAACTCCCTATTTTCATTGATTTCAGTTGCAATTAGGTCAAATGAAGACATTTTCTCTTTTGGTTGAGATTGTTCTCTTTGTTGCTGAAGTTCCCTTCGGAGGCCTCTATTCCTTGGCCTCTTCCTTGTCATCTGCTCTTGATTCTCATCTGAATCATCTATGTCAACTACTGCTTTTCCCTTTACATCTTCTTTGCTAACATCAACCTTATGCTTATTCAAGAGTAGTTGATTTACCTTCAATATCTTATTCTCCTGCTCTAGGAATGAAATCAAGAAATTGGCCTTAAACAAGTTGTCCTTAAGTTCTCTGATCTCAACATCTTTCTCCATGATGACCTGCTCTACTATCTTATGCTCTTCATTAACCTTCAAGTCTACTAGATCAGTGTCATGATGGAATGGATCCTCATCTTGCAAAGGTGCCTCAAGCTGTGAAGGTGATCCCTATTCTGTTGATGTAGGCTTGGCCCCTTCTACAATGTGTGGAGTAAAAACAAGCATCCTTCCTCTATGATATGTTTGAGTCACCTCAGGCCTAAGTGTCCTCTTGATTACAATTCTACTAGATGAGCCAATCTCTATATGCTTTGATGGTGTTGATAGTGTACTTTGGCTTGTGGACTGACTAGAAGAAGGAAAAAAGGCATTTGACTGAATAAATGTCTCCCAAGTGATGTTATTTTGTGAAAGCTGATTCAATACAATGATTTTGATGAGGGCATGGTGAAAAAGGTTGGTTTGATGACCACTTTGTCTATGTTGCACCTTCTCTGCCATTTTAACCAAGCTCTTATAGAGGTAGTAGGGTAGGTTAAGTGGTTTTACCCCTGTGAAATGCATGAGAAATTTGACATGATACTTGTACAATCTCGAAAATCTTCCCTCACATGTAAAATACTTCATAATGATCCTCATCAATGGAGAAAAATTCTCAAGGAGTTGTCCAAAAGGAAAAACCTTCTTAATGTTGTGCTTGTAGTGACCTTTGATGAAGGGTTTGTAGTTTTGCACATCCAAATCCAGGCTCTTAAACCATTTCTCTCCATTTTTTAATATCCCTGTGGCTACTGCTATGGATTCAATTAAACTGACCTTATCTCTCCTAATATTAGTGACAAACAAGATGGTCAACTTGGCATGATACTTGACTTGTTGAACTTGCTCATAGAACCCTAAACACCCTACATTCTGAAAGAATTTCTTGGACAGTGAGGAGGACATCAACTCATGGGTGTTGAGTGGTTCATACCTTGATATTTGACCTCCCTTATTATAAGATTTCTTTTCTTCCTCCATGTTGATAGTTTGCAAGGGAAAACCTAGTGGGAAAAACAAGGGAATTGAGTGAGGGGATAGGATGGAGGGTTTAGGGAAGGGAAATGAGGGTAGGAAAACTTAGGGAATTAGGTAAGAGTGTCAGGGAACTTTTGGAAGTGGAATGGGATGAAGTGAATGTAGGATTTAGCCTAGGGAATTTTTACATAGTCCCAGTTAGGAAAACTGCCAAAACGTAGTGTGGGGATAAATGGAGGCTATGCACCATACAAACAAGGAAGTAAAGATGATGGAGGTATCAAGGGACCTGAACTTAATTTTGGAATGTTGATGAATACTTGAATTTCCCTTGATAACCCTTGAAAACATGATTTATGGCTGTTGGAGTGAAAGCACAGTGTGTCTGCTGGAAAGCACAACGTGGCTACTTGAAATCACCTTTTGAAGTATCCTTTGGGCCTGAAAATGTTGAGGAAGTGGCTTGCTGGTGAGTGAGAGAAATGAATTGTGATGGCATTTTATAGCTTGTGGAAGTCAATTTCTTCATAGTGGTAGGGTGGCTACCATATGTGTTTCACTTTTAATTTGAAACTATATAGATTTGGAAAATTCAATGCAACTTTGGAACATTAGAACTTATTACATCATATTTGAAATAAATTACACTTTTAAACAAAAACTTTTAAAATCAAATTCCATATTACTATTCCATTTTCCAGATTTATGAATGAAATGACATATTTTGATGACTTTGACCCTAATGACCTAATGGTGACACTGAGCTGAATGAGGGCCATGATGATATGACTGAGATGATGATGATTACCTTTTAGTGACGTCACATCCAATTGAGTGATGGCAATGACCAAAACATGAATTTTCGAAAGGAGCATTAATAGACCTAGACACACTAGCGAGTGACCAAATCTTTATTTTGAAATCCTAATGAAATGATAAAAATTTGACTTGAGACCTTAAAAAAAAACCCATAAGAGCTTATTTGATCACTAGTGACTAGAAGGACTGACAAGCACTAATAGAAGGCAAGCTTCACCATCTCCTTTCTAATTTAGAACAATCCTCTTTCTCAAATGAGAAAAAAACAACACTCAAATATCTTGAAGAGAAAAAAAGAAACATCTTTCTAGATAAGGAAAAGGAGTCGAGATTAGAGAGTAGAGCACCATGACTCTAGGCAGAGGATGAAAATACACATTCTTTTCACAAAATTTCTAACCATATAAAATCCATAAATACCATTTTGGAAATCACTGAAGCTGATGGATCAAAGGCTTCTACCTTCAAGGATATTGTAGAAGAAGGATGCTCTTACTGCAAATCCAATTTTAAAAATATTGACTGAGTGAATATCAATGAAATTATTCAAATGACAAGTTAGTTCCCAAGGCTTGTAGATGAAGACAAAAATGAGGATTTAATGAGCGACTTCATAAAGGAAAAAATTGGAACTGGTGATGCAAAGCTTCCAAAAGGAAAAAAGTATAGACCCTGATGGTATCCCCATAGAATTATATTAGGCATGTTTTGAGTTTATTGGGGATGATTTAGCAGGAGTTTTAGATTATTTTAGAATGAATGGAAGTGTTGTAGCAATTTTTTTTTTATCTCCTGTCACACAATTTATTTAAGAAGATATAGAATCCTCCTAGAGACAATCTCTGGGTTGATAGGAGACCAGTGCCTAGCGCATCCGAGAGGAGTTCTTTCGAAGATTATCTAAAGACTTTCTGTCACACTCCATATGTCATGTAATTGGTTCAATAGCCCTTCACCAAGGTAAACCCAACAAAACACATAGATCGAAATAAACACTGGTAGATATGGCTAATCTCAAAGAGAAATGCGTTGGTTTTGGTGGCCGACACACAACAATACACAATTTAACATTGTTATTGTAGTATAGATGAATAGGAGGAAGGAAAGGAGGGAAATCGATGTAGAGCACTAGACATAACAAATAATCCTAAGCAACAATATCCATCAGAAACATGGAAATGTGAGGAGGTGAAAATGCAAAAAAAGTGGAGGGCGAATTAAGGTCTCAAGCTCTATGCCTCATGAATAAATTTGTCACCAATTATCATAAGTAAATTTGTGCTTACATATAGGTATTGTAGGCTATCAAATAACACAAGTAAATATGTGATTATGCAGGTAATGCAGGCGATCAAATAACATAAGGAAATCTATGTTTGCACAGGTACTTCTCACTACTTAACAACATACATACAACCATGAGAGAGTGAAACTGGCAGCTTCATAACAAAATTTTAGAGGAGGAAAGACATACATGAAATGATATACATGGGGGAAAACATATTGCGCATTTCTCCGATTGGAATCAACCAAACTGCTTCATTAATCTTTGAAGATGGAGTCCAAATCACCAGTCCATTACGTTTAACAATTGTATATGCCTGAGCACCTTATCAACAAGAAAAATGAACCAAAGTGGAACCAAACTCTCTGCAAATAGAGCTCATAACTTGCAAAAGCAGAATTCAGGCATCTAGAATGAAAAAATTGGGAACTTTGTTTAAGTGTTTCTTCCCTCTATTTATAAGGAGAGGGGAAGATTTCAACAACAGTTACAAAATATCTCAACTGAGCTTTGACTGTCTAATTGACTAGCTATCTTGACATGTGAAGGTTCTACTGCCAAAAATGATTACAATTGGATTTGATTGTGTTCTTGAAAATTCAAAAATTACAGAATAATAGACATAAAGAAAATTGAATGATGGTTGAGGAATATATCTCCCTTCCATTCTTGTGATGGCCTCTGATCAGTCCATGTATTTACCATGATGTTCCTCTTTATTTTTCAATGGGTTAACTTGTCCTTACCTACTTAAATTCCCCACACTCTGGAGTTGGGAGCGATCAGCTTTCGGTTGCTTGCCATAATCCAGAAACATAGATTGACCTGACAGTCTTTCATTATGTGACTTCATTGAGCTCCATACTGAGAAATTAATTCTCAGGTGACCTACACACTGCTTCCTAAGTCCCATACCTCAATTTACTAATTGAAGATGTGCATTAGAGAAAAAACATGGCTTGTATCACCTCAAGGCAAACCCAACACTCTTTCCTGCAGATTGTGGTCCTTGCTGCCTTGACCCAACAATCTTTGATAGTCACCATTACTCTTGAGACCAACTCCTTTGTTCCCACATTCAATCTTGCAGTTTCCGACCCATACGCCTTTAAATCTCTATACCGTGCTTATTGGAGAAATTCCATATTGAAATTTTCACAGTTGTGCAGTATTCTAATCTTCTGATCGCTGACCTTCGATATGACGAGCTCCTTCCACTTAGCCCTTCCTACATTTATCACCATAGGACCAAGGGTTGTGACCTGTCACTTAGCCTTGAGTTGCTAGAGAATTTTTGTTCCTAACGGGGGCTATTTTTCCTTCGTTAAGTGCTCAACGCCCTTGGTTCTTTGAGTCTTTGAAAATGTGGTGCCAACCCAATATTGGAGCCTCCTTATCGAAACTTTTTTAAGTATCAAGTGTTATAAAGTGTTGATATCCTCAACCTCCGATACACCGACCTTTGATATGATGTCACAGCTCCACATGGAACCTCATGAGTGGTGACACGTGTCACCCATATTTGTCCCCATAGGCCCCCTCAAAACACCAAAACTTCCTACCACATGTCCTTCCATACTGCCATGTCATACTGACATCAGATGCCACTATAGCTTATTGAGACCAATCATATGCCACAATGTGTCCTGCTAGAGGAGAGACAAAAGGGCCTTCCCACCTTTGCTTTTGCAATGAAATCCTTTGTTAATCCTTTGTTGGCATTCCAAGGGGTTTTTAACACTATCAACATACTATGCATATTGAAAATTTTTTAAGGTTGTCACCTTAAGAAGTTCATATTCTCTGATTCACCAACCTTCCGATGTGTCGATGCTCTGATATTTAGGACCTCTGATATGTGATGCATCGATATGCCTGACCTCTGATATGTGATCACCGATATTCCTGATCCTCTAATGTTGCGATCATGATATTCCTAGTGCTTTGATGTTGCGATCACCAATATGGATGATGCTCTGGTGTTGTGATCACCGATATGGTTGATTCTTTAATGTTGCGATTGCTGATATGGCTGATGCTCTGATGTTGTGATTTCCAATATCTCTGGACCTTCGATATGCGATCTCTGATATATCAGACCTTTGATATTACTTCCTAAGGCTTCAATCCTTGAACTTTAGCAGACCACATATTTTGACCCATGAGTCCATTTTTGGACTTCCACATATTGTTGGAAATATTGTTCAAAGAACTTTCCAATGGAGAGGGTTCAATTTCCACTTTGAGTCCTTTTGCTTCTTGGAAAATGACCACAAATTTCTTTATTCATTTACTCTTTGGACAATTGGAAACACATTTTTCAGTAAGTGACAACATTGGCTCCAATTGGGGACAATGCCTTTGCTGAGAACCAGCAGACTAGTAGCCTTCACCATTGGGCATGGAGTCAAAAATATATTGAACCTATAAAACCAGAAAATCTCCATGGAACTTTGTTTGTTGGGAGTCCTTTCCTCATAAAACTGAAATCAAAAGCTACAAACTCTAAAAACTGGAAATTAAACACACACACAGTGAGCTTATTTATATACAACTCTTTCTTAGGTATAAGGCTCAATTGACCCAAGTGAGGTAAACCTTCCAATGATACCAACCCAACATCTGATTACTAGACCTTATACCATTGTTCTCTTGTAGTTCAACAAATAAAACAGGCATGCACCACTTCCCCCAAACTGATATTTGATTCTCAACTCTTTTAATCTCCTCTGTGAACCTTCTAGTTGGGCTTGGAATTGATATATAATGTTGCAAGCCAAAGAAATATGTTTACAATAAGATTCAAATGATGGAGTTTCCAAGGTGAGGGATCTTCAACCCACACTTCGCTTTCTCATTGGACAAAGGGAATGTAAAAATTGTTGTACCTAGGGAAAAATATTTTGATTTGTTCCCCAAAAAAGATTCCAGAAAGAAGAAAGATGTTGTAGCCTTTTCTATCTCCTATCACAAAATTTATTTCAGAAGATATAGAAGCCTTGTAGAGACAAACTCTAGGTTGATAGGAGACCAGTGCCTAGGGAATATGAGAGGAGTGCTTTTGAAGATTAACTAAAGGCTTTCTGTTGCACCCCATATGTCACATAATTAGTTGAATAGCCCTTTGCCAAGTTAAACTCAAGAAAACACATAGATCGAAATACATACTAGTAAATATGGCCAATCTCAAAGAGAAATGTGTTGGTTTTGGTGGTTGACACCCAACAATGCACAGTTTAACATTGTTATTGTAGAATAGATCAATAGGAGGAAGGAAAGGAGGGAAATCGATGTAGAGGGATGGACATAGCATAGAATCCTAAGCAACAATCTACAACAGAAATGTGGAAGAGAGATAAGGTGAAAATGTAGAAAAAGTGGAGCGCGAATCAAGGTCTCAAGCTCTATGCCTCATGAATACATTTTTCACCAATTAACATAAGTAAATTTGTGCTTACATACAGGTATTGTACGCTATCAAATAACGTAAGTAAATCTGTGATTACACAGGTACTACAGGCTATCAAATAACACAAGTAAATATGTGTTTGCAAAGGTACTTTTGACTACTTTGCAACATACATATAACCATGAGAGATTGAAACCGACAACATCATAACAAAATTTTAGAAGAGGAAAGACATACATGAAATGATATATGAATGGGACAACATATTGTGCATTGCTCCAATTGGAATCAACCAAACCACTTCATTAATATTTGAAGATGGATTCCAAATCACTAGTCCATTACATTGATCAATTTTATATGCCCGAGCATCTTATGAATAAGAAAATTGAACCAAAGTAGAACCACTCTCTCTAGGAATAGAGCTCAGAACTTGAAAAAGAAAAATTCAGGCCTATAGAATGCATAAATTAGGAACCTGGTTTAAGTATTCCTTCCCTCTATTTGTAAGGAGAGGGGGATCTTTGAACAATAGTTACAAAATATCGCAGCCAAGCTCCAGCTGTCTCGATGTGTGAAGGTTATGTTTCCCAAAATGATTACAATCTGATTTCATTCCTATTGGGACAGGGTCCCCTAGTTCAATTTTCTTAAAATATTGTAAGTTTGTGCATTTTGAGGAGAGGATCATGCAATGCACAGGTTAATAGGAGTTAAGGGCTTTTAGGAAGGTCAAAAACCCTTACATTTTCGTATTGTTTTAAGATCCGCCCATGGTTTGCAGACCATGGTATTGTAATAGAAAAGAGTATATAAAAGGGTGTCTTAGCGAGTCTAAGAGGGGAATAACTAAACATAATGGGATTTTGATATGTTATGAGTTTGTACAATCTTTCTATGTTATGGGGTAGGGGAAGGCTCCTGCAGCTAAGTGCGTGTAGACCTTGGTAAGTTCGCAGCAAAGTGCGCGGGCCCTTGCAACTGTGTGCGCAGGGTCTAGAAAGTCTTTATAAGGATGATCTGAAGTAATAAAGAATATTTGAAGCAATTCTATGTCTATTTTTGTATACTTGTGTATTTTCTGTATTTATGAACTTGAATGATAGTTATCTATATTTGTTAATTTACTACACCGCGAAGATCTGGATCCATTGTTATATGTGATTTTATGCATGATTAGATGTTTACCCAAATTTTATAGCTCTCTTTAACTGAAAATCACTTAAGTTCATGAATAAGGGTTCATGAATATCAGATTGTACATGAAACTGAAGAAAATTCCTTAACCCCACGTCACATAGCCTTCTAGATGTAGAAGCTTGGTTCTAGCATCCACCAATACTGCCTCGGGTGAGACTGTAGCCCGTCCTATGCAGGATGTTACCAAAAGGGCCAGTAGTGTAGGGTTTTGTTGGTTAGCACAACTAACTCTGAACCTTGGTCCAAGCCCCCTCAAGTGAACAAATGGTTCCGTTGTTGGGACGAGATCTATCTAAGGGATGTGTCATATGGAGTAAGTGGATACCAACTAAGAAGGAAATCAAGAAGTGGATAGATCGGAAGTTGCATGATTTTGCAGCCCAGGAGAATAGGAATCCATGCTTATTAAAAGAAAAGTGGTTACAAAGGTATCTCTACACAGAAGTACATGAAGTTTTCTTTTCATCGTTCCCTTGCGAATTACACGAGTGGCTATCCAAATTAACAGATAGCAAACCTACTTGGAAGCATGACGAGCCTATTTTGTGGGCTCGAAAATTAATCAAACATCTTGAAGGATCTTCTTATAAGGTTGAAAGGGTTGTTGATTACTAGATTGATAGTATTTTGGGTGGTTTCATCATTGAATTTGCAATAGATACATCTGTCTCTTATAGCGAAGTTGGATGATGATACTTCAAAGGTTCAAGACGTAAGTACTTGAAATCGTTAAAAACCTGGATTAAAATGATTTTGTGTGAAAAGGGGATTATACCTTTACCTTAATGTTTAAAAGGGGTCCGATTGGATCTACATGAAGTGGAAAGCGATTCAGAGTAGGTCTAGACAAATTTTTCGGAAGTGAATACAATCCCTTATTGGGAGAGTCTAAAAGTGAAGAAGAATGAAGTAGCCCTAACACGCCCAAAGGTGTTGTGTAGACTATAGATTATGGTACTTCTGTAATTCCACATCCAACCACTCCACCTCCACCTTCACCTTCACCTCAAACACCTACACCTCCACCTCCAACTCCACCTCTGCTATTCAGTGTGGAAAATACAGTGAAAATGCCTATATTTAGGGGTCAGGGATTATAGGATCCAAAATAATTTTGGTTCGATGCAGAGGCTACGTGGAAAGTGTAGTAGATCAGAAATGATGATATGAATAAAGTGTAACTAGTTATAGTGCTACAAGACAAAGTGCTTACCTGGTACATCAGATACAACACAACTCATCCAGCTGCCTCATTGGCTAATACAAAGGATGCGCTGAATGTGGAATTTATGAAGCCGAAGTTGAAAGCTCAATGTGTGACCGAGATCAAGAAGATTAACTAGAGGGTTAATGAGTCTGCCTGGGATATAGATTAGTGACTGAAGTGCTCATTGAGTCATGATAAACTTCATATTTTCAGATGAACAACATAGGAAATGGTATATAGCTTCACTATTACCTCACTTAAGATTGTTGTTATGTCAGCAGAATATTGGGTCTCATGCCGAAGCGTTGGAAATCATAATGAAGCTAGAAGCGTCACTGATCTAGGATATGAATGTAGGAGTTAAGTAGATCCTAGAGTAGCTAGCAAGCTCGCATATGGAGTTGCAGGATCTAAAGAAGGGAAAGGAGGTTAAGTCAGAGACACATTCTTATGTTTGGTGCACAAAATTCAAGGCCGAAGGTCATCATAAGGATCAATTCCCTTTATTTTGGGATTATATAGTTGTGGGAGGACCTAACTCATTAAAGCTAGAGTCTTCCACTGGATCAAGCACTAGTACAAGTACCTGGCGTAAGATCTTCCAAGCATCAAGACATCATTCGACAGATACCTTTTCCTTGTTATAGAAGTTTATACAATCTCTGAAGCAACTTGTTTCCAACTTTTGTAAATGCGTTGGTCATGACGAGAGGAATTGTCGAAGCTATAAACTAAGGATGGACATAACTCCATTGTATAGAATGTAGGTTGAAAACCATGCACAGAACGACCAAGGCTCATTTACAACTCGCAGAGAATTCCAAGGAGGGGGAAGAGGATGAGGAGGAGGAGTTGGAAGAGGTCAGGGCTAGATTATTTGTTACAACTGTGGAGAACGGGGACACTTTGTACGCGACTATCAGAATCCAATACACCCTTCGTGTCAGTACTATTGTCAATTTGATCATGTTATAGAATATTTCCCAATCTTAATAGTTAATATGCAGGAGAAGAAGAACCAGCAACCGACACAGAATATTCAAATGATGAGATTTGAGACGCATGAAGATGATCCTAGTGTCAACATAGTCATGCGGAGCAGTGTAGTCACTGGTGAAGACAAGAACGAACGAAAATAGCTAGAATCAGACTCATGGGTCTGAAAAACTATTGAGAAGAATGCTAGGATTGATTTACATAAAGAAAAAGAGAAATTCATGGAGGAAAGAAATGGGTCTAGGTGCTTCTACATCTCAGAACTAGATGCCGATAGTCCACACGAGGAGAAACCTGAAGATGCTACTGTAATACAAGATTCAGATCCCACAGTGCTAAAACCATTTCTGTAGACCTGCATGAAGTTATTATGGGATCAAAAGGCAGTAGAATGAATGTAATAACTAATAGATAACTGCGCCAACAAGGATAAGACATTACCAGGACAATGCGCAGTCAATAAGGTGAACCAAAGAAAGAAGAGAACTGGTAGGGAGATGCAGTTGACTGCATAGATTGGTGATTTCGAAATGGATCAGGTAATCCTAGACTTGGGCTCTGATGCTAACATACTACCGAAGCAGAATTGGGAATGTATGGGAAAGCCTAAGTTACAATGGTCGCCCATTCAACTTCACATGGAAAATCAACAAAAGATAATTCCAATGGGGTTCCTACATGGAGTAACTATAGATATTGAAGGAGAAAAAGCAGTGGCTGATTTCAAAGTTATTGAGATCATCACTGATAGTAATCCATACCTAGTGTTTCTCGGGATTGATTGGGTCTTTGAAAAGAATGAAATCATTAACTTAAAGAAGCGAAGCATGGTATTTGAGAAAAAGGAACTTCGAGTAATTGTCCCGTTGGATCCAGCTAAAGGTGCATGATACATAGAACCGAACCGTGACTATTATGAAGATGATGACATTGAGAACATCTATAAGTTAGCTATGAAAAATGAATATTGGATCTATCCCATTGCAGATGGAAGGATTAGCAGGGAGAAGGATAGTTCCAACCAATTAGATTTAGATGAAGAGTTAGAAATCTAGCAGAATCGGTTGCATGAGGTTTTGACGCTAATATGTAATCGACTTACAAAATTGCTATGCTGTGTATTTACTGAGGTACATAAGTTACCCTATTATGATGCCTTGGGTGATGTTAATAAATTTTGTGACCATTTTGAAAGGGATGTAACAGAGGAACATTGGTTCTAGCCATTAGTTCTAGCATTAAGAGCTATGTCTGCAAGATGGTGGGGTACACACATGGATAATTTTGTTGACTAGAAGTAATATCGTAGAATGATGCGATTAAGATTTGGCTATGCGAACACCTAACTCATTGAAAAATACACTAGGAAGGATGATCTGCGCAAACATCTGGTGTGGTGGACTAATGCGTGGGCTGAGATACCTCTGCATGAGTGGGTGCATATATTTATTCATAACTTGGTTGTTATCCCAAAGAACTGGTATTTAGAGATTGAGATGTGACACGTTACTGCTAACTGGGATGAGATGAAAAAAAGTTTCTTGCTGACGTTCAGTTTCAAATATGGGTTCGAATGCATTGATGAAGTGGTTTAGGAAATTAAAGCAACAATCTTCCGAACACCCGTTGAACCTATCACGTGGGTAAAACCTCAGTGGAGTATGCAACTACATCATGCTTTAGAATGTTACAATGTTACAATGGAAGAAGCTAATGAGGATCCACAAAGTATTAATATCCTTGAATCAAAGGGACAATGTGAAATTGGTGGACCTAATGCGGAGATCCTTGATATTTCATGACCGGTGTGCACAAAGAAGGTAAACATTGGTTCAGGGCAGAACCAAAATTTGCAAAAATTGGTGATTATTGGGATGAAGATAAGTGGATAAGGTAGCTGTGGTATTACATGAATATCAATATTTATTTCCAACCAAGTTCTATGACTTGAAGGGGATAGTAGGAGATTTGGGGATGATGAAGATCAATTTAAAACTTGATTCGAAGCCAATTAAGCAGCGCCCATATCGGTTGAATCCCAAATATAAGGAAAAGGTATGAGAAGAACTAAATAAAATGCTCGCGGCCGGAATAATTGAGCCTGTAGAAGAATCAAAATGGGTCAGTCCTATGGTGGTCCAAGAGAAAAAATGAAAGGTGATATTAGGATCTGCGTAGACCTTCGGAAGTTAAACAATGCATGTGTACATGATCCATTCCCTACACCATTTACAAATGAAGTTCATGAGAATGTTGGCCAACAGGAAGCTTATTCATTTATGTATAGATTCTCGGGATATCACCAAATTAAGATTGCACAGAGGATAGAAGTATGACTACCTTCGCTACTGAATGGGGTTCATTCCAATTTACAATCATGCCTTTCGGACTAAAAAAGGATCCTGTGATCTTCTCAAGGGTGATTTTCGCAACATTCAAGGAATCCATTTATAAGTTTTTGGAAGTCTACTTCAATGATTGGATAGTGTTTGGGCTGGTCAAAAAGCATGTCTCTAGTCTGCACCTAATGTTAGATACATGAGGAAGTAATAGATCACCCTGAACTTAAAGAAACACATTTTTTGTGTACCTTACGGCATATTGTTAGGCCATGTTGTCTGTAAGCTAGGATTGATGGTAGACCCTGCGAAGATTACCGTAATTATCAATATGGAGCCCTCTATGAACATAAAGCAGCTACGTGCGACATCGGTTCGTACTAGGTACTATAGGAAGTTTATTAAGGCATACGTGCAGATCACTGCACCCATGGAGAAGTTGTTAAAGAAGGATGCTACGTTTTTTTGGGATGATGATTGTCAGAAGAGCTTGGATACTCTGAAGGAGAAGATGGTTACGATGCCAATCCTAGTATTCCTAGATTGGAAGAAGGAATTTCATGTGCATGTGGATGCGTCTTGTATAGCATTGGGAGCCATATTAACACAACCAGGGGTAGGAGATATCGATCACCTAATTTCCTTCGCTAGTCAGAAACTATCTAAGGCCAAAAATAACTACTCAACCATAGAGCACAAAGGATTGGCCATGGTTTATGCACTACAGAAGTTTAGGCATTATCTACTAGGTGCACACTTTAAGATGTACACAGACCATTCTACTTTGAAGTACTTGGTCAATAAGCCTATGTTGAGGGGGAAATCTATAGATGGTTGCTCCTTTCCAAGAATATTATTTTGAAGTAATAGTGAAGCCCAGGAGATTGAATGTTGCACTAAACCACCTTTCTCAGATAAAAAATGGTGAAGAGCCTACAAATATTAAGGAAGGATTACCTAACACGCAACTCTTTGTTGTTAGGGTTTGTTGGGTTGTGTTATATTCTTTCCATGACTAGCCCACGTAGTTAACCAGGGGGTTAGGAGTGGGGTGGAGGCCCCCTTCGTTGCACCGATTGCGTAGCGAGGGGAGTCACAAGGGGTTTGACAGGTGCAGATAACCCCACTCTATGGGGTCTGGGGTAGTGCCCTGGAAAAGTTTGGTTTTGGAACCTATGTTAGGTTGCGCGGAACCACCTATGGTTTTGTGCATGATTTTTGCACATGTTTTTGGATGCGATGCTTTTTGGTACATAGTTTTGGACGCGATGGTTTTCGGTCCATGGTATTGGATTCTTCGGCATGTATAAATATGTATTATAACATTGAAAGGAACATAATGAAAAATCAAGCTAGTAGTCCTAGTTTTGGGATCTAGGGGAAAATCTCTGTGTATATGTGTTTTATGTGTTATGCTCTCGCATTGTTTATTTTATGTGTTCTATAATTCGTATGTAGGTAATTTCTATATGGGGTAAAATGTATATTTGGTATCAGAGCTGTTTTGGCTTCAAGGGGATGCCTTTGTTGCTAAGGGGTTTCTCTCGGGCCTGTAGTAGACCCTGTTCAATGGGAGATCTGCGAGATTGATTTCGGTGGTGAAAGAAGATGGCGAGCAGTGGAAAGATAGAGATCGAGAAATTTAATGGTCAGAGTTTTGAGTTGTAGAAACTCAAGATGGATGATCTGTTGGTGGATAAATATCACTAGATTGTGTTAAATCTGAGTACTAAACCAATGGGAGTGTCTGATGAAGAATGGAAGAAGTTGGATCAGAAGGCAAAGAGCACAATACGATTGTGTGTCTTAGATTCAGTATTGCTGAATGTATCAGGAGAAGCTACGACGAAGGCTTTGTGGGACAAGTTAGGAACTTTGTACCAATCTAAGTCTCCGGTGAATAAACATTTCCTATAGAAAAAGCTGTATATCCTGAGGATGAAAGATGGAGACTCGGTGACAGAGCATATGAATGCATTTAATACTGTGGTAACTCAGTTGGTATTTGTTGATATTAAAATTTCAGATGAAGACAAGTGCATCAGTTTGTTGCCTTCTCTACTAGATTTGTGGAATAGTCTGGTTATTGTAATAGGTAGCAATGCAACTGCCTTGCAATTTGATGAAATAGTCTCATTGTTGCTGACGGAGGAGATGAGACAAAAAAATATGGAGAGCCAGAATGGTGATGCCTTGTCTGTACGAGGACGGTCCCAGAATAGAAACAAAAATAAGTCATCGAGTGGGAGATCTAAATCTCCAGGAAAACCTGCAAAGGTGGTGTGCTGGAAATGCAGAAAGGAAGGGCACTACAAAAGGGACTGTAAATGTAAAGCTCCTGATAAAGGAAAGGGATTTGATGATGCTCCTTCTACAGAGGCGAAAACCACCTTAGATGAAGGTGGGGATGTGTACTTCGATTCTTCAAGTACACATGTAGATCATGAGGCATGGTTGATTGACTCAGGTGCATCCTTTCACTTCACTCCCCATAGAGAGTGGTTCTGCGAGTATGATAAATACGATGGTGGTGATGTCTTCTTAGGGGATGAAAATAAGGCTAGAATCATTGATCGCGGAAAAGTAAAGTTGAAGTTGCAAGGTGGAAGGGTTAGAACACTTCTGGGTGTTCTGCATATTCCTGCATTAGCCAGAAATCTAATTTCTGTAAGCAAGCTGGATGATGTAGGTGTAAAAACAGTGTTTGAGAAGGATACCTATAAAATGGTTCGGGGGGCACTGGTATTGATGTGGGGAGTTTGAAATGGAACCTTGTACAAGCTACAAGGTGGCACTGTTATTAATGGGTGCAACAATTCTATGGTTCCTAAAAGTGGAGCAGAAAATCTAGTGGTCTCTGGAGAGAAGACCATATTGTGGCATCAAAGGCTTGGACATAGTGGAGAAAAGGGCCTTCAAATACTTCATGGTAAAGGTATGGTATAAGGTATGAGTAATAGCTCTCTGGATTTTGATTTCTATGAAAATTTTGTATATGGGAAGCAGAATCAGGTGAGTTTCCCCTCTGATGGTAAGAGGGCAAAAGATATATTGGAGCTTGTGCATAGTGACATGTTTTGACCTGGGAAGGTTCCATCACTGGGTAGGTCTGTGTACTATGTATCATTTATAGATGACTTCTCAAAGAATACATGGATATATTTCCTTAAGAAGAAATCTGAAGTCTTTGACAGGTTTAAAGAATTTAAGGCTCCGATGGAAAACCAAACAGAGAAGAAGATAAAGGTGTTGAGGACAGATAACGGTGGAGAGTTTTGCAGTAAGAAATTTGAAGAATTATGTAAGAAGTGTGGTATAGCATGGTAGAAGACTACTCCATATACACCTCAGTAAAATGGATTTGTAGAAAGAATGAATAGGATGTTGATGGAAAGGGCAAGAAGCATTCTCAGTGGTGTCGTGTTAGGATAGGAATTTTGGGCAGAGGGGGTGGAGATAGCATGTTCCTTGGTCAATAGATCACCTTCATCGGCGTTGGAGGATAAGACTCCACAAGAGGTATGGACTCGTAAGAAACCCTATCTTTCACATCTAAGGGTATTTAGATGTGATTCATATGTACATGTTCCAAAGGAGAAACAAATCAAGTTGGACAATAAATTTGAAAAGTGCATCTTTATTGGGTATAAGGATGGTTTAAAGATGTTATTAAACATGAAGTCCAACCAAAGAAACCTAAGAAGATAGAGTTTGAGCTAAAAGAGGAGGAATCAAACTCTACAATAGAGGAGGAATCAGAAGATGAAGAGCCACAAACTCTGGGTGTGAGAAGATCAATTCGAGAAAGAAGGCGGCCAGAAAGGTCTAGTCCATCTACTTTCTTTTCAAATTTTGCTTTATCTATTACTAGCGGTGATCCCAGAACTATGAAGGAAGCAGTAGATTCAGAGGATGGAAAACTCTAGAAAGAGGCCATGGTTGATGAAATAGCATCTTTACACAAAAATGAGGCTTGGGATCTGGTGGAGTTTCTGGCTAGAAGGAAACCCATTGGTAGCAAATGGGTGTTCCAGAAGAAGACAAATGCAGAAGGAAAGGTGGAGAAATACAAAGCTCATTTGGTAGCAAAACGTTATTCCCAGGTGCCGGGAATCGATTTTGGTGATATTTTTTCTCCTGATGCCAAGGTAACTTCTATTAGATTACTTTTATCTGTTGCTGCTACTTTTGATTTTGAGGTAGAACAGATGGATGTGAAGACAACATTTCTTCACGGGGATCTAGAAGAGGAAATCTACATGAAGCAACCTGAAGGCTTTGCAGTGAAGGGTAAGAAAGAATTGGTATGCAAGTTAAAGAAGTCTTTGTATGGGTTAAAATAGTCACCAAGGATGTGGTATCATAAATTTGATACATTTATATGGGGACTTGGCTTCACTAGAAGCAAAGAAGATCACTGTGTGTATTTTAAATTAATTGGTGACCATGTTATTTATCTGGTCTTATATGTGGATGATATGTTGCTGGTTCGAAATGACAAAGAAACTATCTAGGATTTGAAGACCCAATTATCCTCCAAATTTGAGATGAAATATCTTGGTGCTGCAAACTATTTTTTGGGCATGGAAATTAAAAGAGATTAGGCAAAGAGGAAGCTCTGGTTAAACCAGAGGAAGTATGTCGAGACAATATTACGGAGGTTTAATATGCAGGATAGTAAACCAGTGAAGGTTCCTATTCCTGTAGGTGTAAAGTTATCCACTGAATAGTGTCCCAAGACACAAGAAGAGGAAGAGGACATGTCTCTTGTTCCATATACAAGTGTAACTGGTAGCCTAATGTATGTGATGGTTTGTATTAGAGCAGACATTGCACATTTAGTGGGAGTGTTGAGCAGGTTTATGTCAAAACCATGGAAGGAGCACTAGATAGTAGTGAAGCGGGTTTTCAGGTATTTGCATGGCACTAGTGATTATGGTTTGTGCTACCAAGGAAGACCAAGCTTGGACAGAGTGTTGGATATTCGTGGATTTGTTGATGCAGACTGGGCTGGAGATCTAGATCAGAGAATATCTACAAGTGGGTATGTGTTTAGCCTATTTGGAGGTGCAGTTAGTTGGATGAGTAAGAAATAATCTGTAGTGGCACTATCAACTACAGAGGCAGAATACATTGCAGCCACTCATGCAAGCAAGGAAGTAGTTTGGTTGTAGAGATTGTGTTCAAGTATGGGGTTAGTACAGGGAGCTATAAGGATAGACTGTGACAGCCAAAGTGCAATTTTCTTGGCAAAGAACCCTACATATCATTGAAAGACAAAGCACATTGATGTTCAATATCACTTTGTGAGGGATGTGATAGAAGACAAAAAGGTGTTGCTAGTAAAGGTGGACACTTTGAAGAATACAGCAGATGCATTGACAAAATCAATGAGCTCTAAGAAGTTCTCTTGGTGTAGAGAAACAATGGGCATTGCAGTGCTGGATAAATGACTAAGCTCTCTTGTGGCCCCCTGTGGAAAGAAAACAACAAGTGGGAGAATGTTGGGTTGTGTTATATTCTTTCCACGACTAGCCCACATAGTTAACCGAGGGGTTAGGAGGGGGCGGAGCCCCCCTTCATTGCACCTATTGTGTAGCGGGGGGAGTCACAGGGGGTTTGAGGGGTGCAGGTAACCCCACTCTATGGGGTCTAGCATAGCACCTTGGAAAATTTTGGTTTTGGAACCTATGTTAGGTTGGGTGGACCCACCTACGGTTTTGTGCATGATTTTCACACATGTTTTTGGATGCAATGGTTTTCGGTCCATGGTTTTGGATGTGATGGTTTTCGGTCCATGTTATTGGATGCTTCAGCATGTATAAATATGTATTATAACATTGAAAGGAACATAATGAAAAATCAAGCTAGTAGTCCCAGTTTTAGGATCCAGGGGAAAATCTCTGTGTATATGTGTTTTATGTGTTATGCTCTCGTTTATTTTATGTGTTCTATAATTTGTATGTAGTTAATTTATTTATGGGGTTAAAACCTATAGGGTTGTGGATGAGCATTTTGCAGACATTATTCAGTTTTTATCTACTGGCGTAGCTCCTGAAGGTTATACGATGCAGCAGAAGAAGAAATTAGTTACTAGGGCTGCATATTTTTCTGTGATTGCAAGACAATTATATAAGATGGGGTCAGATGAAGTGCTACACTAATATGTGGCTGAGTATGAAAGACACAACATTCTAGTTGAAGAAAATGGTGGTGTTGCTAGAGGACACTATGCAGGTAAGGCTACTAGGTAGAAGATCCTACGAGCAGGATTATGCTGGACAATGGTACATAAAGATTCCAAGGAATACTACAGTGCATGTGATGCGTGTCAAAGGAACGGGAGACCATCACGAAGGGATGAAATTCAATTAAAGCCACAGGTCACATTATAAGCATTTGATAAATGGGAATTTGACTTTGTTGGACCTATTCATCCACCAGGAAAGAAGATGGGAGCATGTCATATTATCATTGCGATGAAGTACTTAACTAGGTGGTCTAAGGCACAACCTATGAAGGATTGCAGCATGGACACTGCTGCGAAATTCATATTCGAGTTTATTTTTTTGAGGTTTGGATGCCCAAAGATTCTGATGAGTGACAGAGGGTCACACTTCCTAAATGAGACAATCGCAGGTTTTACAGAAGATTTCCAAATGTACCATTAGAAGAGTACGCAATATGACCCCCAGGTAAATGGCACTATTGAAGATTTCAACAAGATCTTGGAGAATTCCTTCGCAAAGGTCTACAATGTTAATAGGAATGATTGGGATGTGCATATACCAGTGGTTCTATGGGCATATAGGACTACCTGTAATAAATTGACTGGGAAAACACCCTTTCGACCAGTTTACAAACAAGAAGCAGTGATGTCGATGGAATACATAGTGCCCAGCCTAAGGATCATAGCAGTAACCGAGATGGCAGATTGCAACGTCATGGAGGAATGCCTGGCACAGCTACTAGCTTTAGACAAAGACTAGTTTTTGGTTGACTTTCATTAGTAGATACAAAAAATCTAGAGAAAAGGCATGGCACGATCGTCACATTAAGTAGTGCACCTTCAAAAATGGTGATTTCATCTTGATGTATGAAAACAATTTTACCAAATTTATGGGGAACTTTCAAATGCACTGGCTAGGACTGTATGTAATTAAGGACATTTCGGGTGGTGGCGCGGTTCAACTAATAAAGATGAATGGAGAATTATTTCCTGGCAGGATTAATGGGAGAAAGCTGAAGGTTTATAGGGATGATCCTGCCCCTATGTTATGACTACATGGACATAGGAAAGTCTTAGTGCTTCCGGTAGTTGAAAGAAAGCACAGGACTATAAACTACTCTGCCCAAGAAATTGTTTATCAAAGAAGGAAGGTTGCGCGATGTTTTGGAAGATTGCACGGGTGGAAACTATGACGAGGTAGCTGTGCCACAAGGAGGATTTCTATGTGGCCTGCCCAGAAAGTAACCATTGGAACAACTACAATTTATTTGACAAAAATTTTACCGTTAGAAGGAGTGGAATAAATGCATTTAAGGTGCAAATCTGGGAAACTATTTCGCCAAAAATCACATTTATGAGGAAGATTTGCAAGGGAACAAATATTTTGAATTCGAATCGAGTTGTAAATATCACACTCCGCTCCACACTTGGACACTTTGCTTCTTGAGAAATTGATATATGTTGGGCAGTGGATCCCCTGCATAACAGTTTTGGGGCTTAACACCCACAATTTTGGGTATTGGTATTGTAAAGGTTCCATGAAGTGCACAGAGTGTGAGTTGTAATGAGTCAAGTCAAAGGGTAGTCTGCCCTAAAATATTGTAATTTAATCTAGAATGTGTCAACCTACACATGGTCCGCAGACCATGGGAACATATAAATAGAGCGAGGCTCTAAGTGTAGAAGGTAGTTTTGGTTGAGATCGGAAGTGTATGGGTTTCTAAAAGTAATATTCGATTTAAGTATATAAGTCTGAGTCGCGGGTCGTAGTAGTAGAAGAGGCTCTGCAGCTATGTACGCAGAGGCCTAGTAGAGTCCGCAGCTGTGTGTGTGGACCCCTGCAGCTGTGTGTGCAGGGTAGGAAGTGGATTGTAATTGGAAAAAGCATTAATACAAATAAGTTGGTTTTTGAATATCGGATATCTGTTGCTCTATTTCTGTTAATGCATCTATTTATAGTTTATGATTGTGTGCATGTCTATTTATGTTGAATGATATAGGAAAGCATTGGGGCCATCTAAGTTAATTCAAGATCTATAATACCGATAAAACATACTAAAGGTGAGGGATCTAGATAGCACTGCCTCGCGCTCGGTACTAGGGCTATGCAAAGCTATGCGAAAGAATGGTTCGCAAACTCTCCAGACCTCATCAAGACATCCCTAGGGTGTGGAAACCTGGTTCCAGAACCCTCCCATACTACCTCAGGTGAGACCTGAGTCCGCGCTCTGCGGACTGTTCCGAAAGGATCGGCAGTTTCAGGATTTGTTTGTATAAAACATTTCTGAACCTGGGTCAGGCCCTATCAAGCCAACAAATGGTTCTATTGCTGGGACCAGGATCTGCCTAAGGGATGTCTGATGTCGGAACATTGGAACCCTACGAAGAAGGAAATTGGAGAGTGGTTGGATCATAAGCTTCATGAGTTCGTGATACAGGAAAACAAAACCCCGCAGATATCTGAGAAGAGGTGGATGGATCAATATGTATATACAGAAATCCACGAGATCTTCTTTGCGTCTTTCTCTTTAGAGCTGTATGATTGGATCATGAGGTTAGCCGACAACTAGGGAAAGTATAAGCTAGATCAATGAATAGTGTGGACTCCAGAGTTGGTGCGTAGGCTAGAGGCTTCAGAAGATAAGATCGCACGAGTAGTAGACCATTGCCTCAATCAGATAATAGGAGGGTTTATCACCGAATTTGCGATAGACACGACTTTACGCTACAGTGAAGTAGAAAAACGTCTTCTCAAGGGACCGCGAGGTAAGTACATCAAATCTTTGAATACATGGATTAAGATGCTGTCATCTAAAAAAAGGGTGATGCAAATACATTAATGAGTGGAACGACACGGAGCAGAAAGGTCTATAAAGGTATCGAAGGGTTAGGAAATAGTCCTTTATTTCACCTTCCCAAGCGAGTCAAGAAGAGTGCGCTTGGGTTTCCTTGAGGAGTGCAGTCAGTTTGATAAGGCAATGCATTCTGCAGTTACCATCCCCATGTACGCTACCACCCACGTCACCTCATTCGCCTCCATCCTCACCCACACCACCTCCACCTAACGAGCAGTTTAGCACGGCGAGTGCGATCAAGCTACTTGTATTCAGAGGAGTAGGGAACGAAGATCCGGATCAGTTTTGGTTCGTAGTAAGAGTAGTATGGGAAGCACACAGGGTTACGGATGATAACATTAAGAAGGCCACATTGGTAAGCACGCTGCAAGACCGCGTGCTAACTTGGTATATCAAGCACTCGAATGATCACCCAAATGTAGGAATAGCGGAGATCCAGATCGTGTTAAATAGAGAATTTAGTGGCTGAAATCTAAAATGCAGTCGATCATCGAATTTAAGGAGATCACGATGCTTCTAGGTGAAACCCCCTGGGATTTGGATTAGAGGCTGAAGAGGATGATCCATGAGGCTAATATGACACTGACAGATGCACAACACTATGCGTGGTTTGTGGTGTCATTGATATCGCACCTAAGGATGGTGCTGTCACAACAGAAGCTCTCAACCCAGGCAGAAGCATTAGAAATGGCAATGAGGTTGCATGAAACACTCGTACAAGATCAGGAGTTGGGAGTCCAAAAAATCCACGCACAGCTACAAAACCTATGCTTGGAGATGCAAAGCCTGAAGCAGGATAGGGCACCCTGGCTGGAAGCACATGAAGAAGTGTGGTGCATAAAATCTAAAGGCTAGGGTCACAATAAGGATCACTGCCCAGTATCGGCAAACTATTTGATGGGAGGAGGACTGATGCCATTAAGGCCAGAGGCACAGGCGGGCCCAAGCATGGCACCTGCACTATGGTGTGCGATCTGACAACAAACAACTATCACTTGTTGCAGAAGTATACACAGACTCTGCAACAATTATTTTGTAACTTTTGTAGATCAGTAGGCCACGATGAGCGAAACTGTTGAAGTTATGATTTGTTGATGGATTGAACACCTGCCTATAGGATGCAGATCGAGGTGCGAGGTTAGGATCCAGCCGCAGCCATAGCGTGCAGTGGATTCCAAGGGCACGGATGAGGATGAGGAGGAATGGGACCCGGACGAGGGCACAGACAGTTAATCTGCTACAATTGTGGAGGCCCTGGGCACTACACGCGTGACTGTACGAATCCGACCAGAACATGTTGTCTGTATTGCTATCAGTTTGACCATGAAGCAGTAGATTGCCTAATGTTGATCGCACAGATGCGTGAGAAAGGGGTACTACAGCCTCCTCCGACACAAAATATCCAAATGATGAGGTCGAAACTACACGAAGGAGACCCTAATGTGAACATGGTACTCAGAAGTGGCACAACCACAGGGGATGATAAGGGAAAGCAACCCGAGGGTGATACATGGGTTCGCAAGGCTCCTACGAAGGAACCTGAGTTTGACATGGAGCACACAAAGGACACATTTATGGAAGCTAAGAAGAGCTTCACGGAGGCCTCTACTTTAGGTAGTAAGGATCAACCAGAGCCGGGAATGGATCCTTCTATGCTTACTACCTTTTTAGAGACATGCATGAAGCTGCTATGCGACAATAAGGCAGTTAAAGGACTACAAGAGCTGATCACTAGGTGTGCAGGGTCAGGGGAACCATGCGTAGTTCAAAAGTTGGGGAAGCATGCCTTGCACACTGGAAGGGAAATGCGATTGACGGTGCAAATTGGTGAATATGAGATGGATTAGGTCATCCTAGACTTGGGCTCAGACGCGAATGTGTTACCAAAGTAGACATGGGAATGCATGGGCAGGCCCATGTTACAGTGGTCTCCTATTCAATTACGGATGACAAACCAACAAAAGATCGTGCCCATGGGAAGATTGCAAGGGGTAGCAGTGGATATTGAAGGTGTGAGCATGCAAATTGACTTTGAGGTAATAAAGATTGTGGATGATAGTAACCCTTACCTCGTGCTATTAAGGATAGACTAGGCCGCAGATATGAATGGAGTCATCAACCTAAAGAAGCAGAAAATGATTTTCGAGAAAAAGTCCCTACGCATGGTAGTTCCACTCGATCCGGCCAAAGGGGCATGCTACACAGAACCTGTACACAAGGATGACAATGACGATGAGCTGGATTGCATCTATTAGATAACAGTGCAAGACCACGATCAGGTGAACCCGATTGAAGATGGAAGAATCTCATGGGAGCACGATAGTTCATGTACTTCGGATTTAGATGAAGAAATAGAACACTGGCAGAACCAGTTGCACGAAGTAACAATGCTAAGTTTCAACATGATGGTTAGATCACTGCGGTGCGTGAGGTCTGAAGCAAGGGAACTGCCAACGTATAATGGGGAGACAGGCATAGATGAATTCGTAGACAAATTCGAATGGTTAGTACCAAAACAACAGGGCTACGGTGCGATGGAATGGGCGTTGAGTGCAACACCTGCACGATGGTGGTAGACACACCAGAAAAATATTGGGAACTGGCATGAATGCAGAAGACAGATGCAATTATGATTTGGAAGTCCCTAGCATCGAAAGCAAGCCGGGCAGCCAAGGAAAAGCAGTTTGTGTGGCCACCTGTGTCGATGGGTACAAACGAGTGCTAGGCAAGCACATCATAGGCTAAGGATCACCCTGACACAGCAGCAGGAAAAGCGAAACACACCACAAATACCCCACAACGAAGCATTCACAAAGCTACGTGGAATACTGAATAAAGTTTACCAGGTGGGACGAACGGATTGGGACCTACGCGTACCAGAAGTTCGATAGGCCTATAGGACCATAAGCAAAAACTGGAGGGCAATAGTATTAAGAAGAAAGGAAACCAGGAATACAGAGAAGAGGCCCCAGACTATAGTAGGGACAGGACGTGAGGACCTAGGTAAAGGAATTAGGAAGTTGCAAGAAGACCTTCAGATAGGAATAATGAGACTTCGTGCAATCAATGATGAGTGGGCATGGCTAAGGAATAGAAGTGTGACAATGGATGAAGAAATCAACAAACTGAACACCGAAGTCGTGTAATCAGGCAGCAAGAAACTAAGCATGCTAGGATCAAGGCTAGACAGCCTTACTTCTGCATTAGAAAGAGTTGCGACCCTGCTATCATGGCTGCAACCGCACCTTACTGAACAAGGGAGCATACCACATAAAGAAGAGCGGCGCACACCATCGGACGTAAGGGTATTTGAAGGGTGCCCGTAGCCTGGGCTAGCAGGAAAATCAAAGCCTCGCACTAGGGGTACATCCACCTGACTATCTATAGGAAGCATAGTCTCAGTGCCCCAAGTAGTTGAAAGAAGGCACGAGACTATAAACAAGTCTGCAGAAGAGTTGCGCAGAAAGGAGGTTCCACGTAGGGCCAGACTGTCACAAGGATCATGGTTGCGCCTAAGAATCTGTGTCGTTGTGCGGGTAGGCTGGGAAGTGACCGTTGATGTCACTGTTCATGACAAGTGGTCTAATTTAAGGTAGAAAGGAGCAGGCGGCAGGCCATTAAGACAGGAATTAAGAGCTAGATTCGGGATGATCTGCCGCCAAGTAGGTACTTATGACTTAGATATGGAGGGAATGATGGAGTTCAAATTCAAAAGTTACCATAAAATTCTATGGGGTAGTTACGGAATGACACTTAGTGGTTTGAGAGTTGAGCCAGTACAAAGCGGCGAGCACCAAGCTACCTCACCCCCTGTAAGTATGCGACCAAACGAATCCACTATAGACACAATGTCGAAAACCAGAGTGTGATTCACTGAAGTTAACTCAGAGGCTTGGGTGACCTAGGGAGAGCCTAGAGGGGAAGCAGGTGAACCAGAGGTACTGAAGTCCCCACACATGTTGCGACCATAGAAAAACAAACAGCCAATGGGGCCAGTCTGGGTATCACCATGGAACCCAAGAACTAGTAAATTGTCAATGACAGAGAAGGGAAAAGCTGTCACCGCTGAAATAGAGGAGGAGGAGGAAGATTTGGAAGCCCTAATAGCTCAAATTGAGGCATAGGATGATGCAGCAGAGAATGTCTCCCAAGCACTGTTAGTGATAGAGTTACCCCCATACATTCCCCTGTGGAAAGGGATAGCTAAAATACCAAAGGACCTGGAGGCCACAAAGAGTGCGCTCCAGACCCTGCTTCTTTCAGATGAGATAAGATTTGACGGTTCATCGCTGGGACGGGCACTAAATATAAAATTTGAAGACTGGGACCTCATGAATAGTGAGAAGTTCCTATAGTTGGCCGCGGAGAAATTACTGCAGCAGAAATGGTTGTGCGGTGCAGAGATGGCTGGGTTACTTCATCTGCGGTGGATACCCCGCTACCACCGCATGCGCATCATAATTTTTGTCATCCAGAAGCTACTGTGTCTAATACATGATGGGTATCTTTGGCTGGAGGAGCCGATTCCCATCACGGCTGAATTAATTCACCAAATATCCCGACTGCCTATTAAAGGAAGCAATCTTATAGACATCACAAGAAAGAGTAATGACTTGGGTCTCACAGAAGCTATGAAGGTCAAATATAAACTAGAGAAGAGGAAGCGAGGGTATGTAATAGCAAGCATCAAGGACCAAGGGGTGTGCGTCACCACCCAACTACTAGCCGGCAAGCTCATGAGGAAATGCCACACAGACGAAGTGCCAACATCTATAATTGCGTTGGCGGAGTAGTGTGCAGAAGGGGTCCAGTTCAATTGGGCATAGTTTCTCTACGAGTAATTTTTGACGAATTGTAGGGAAGCCCAGGACCAGGGTAAGACCTTCCACTATGCATGGTTGCTGTTATCCATCCTGTTGGTTGCCAGGGAGCTGCTGGCGGCCAGCGAGTTTCCCACCATTGAAAGGAGCCTACCCGAGGCCATGAGGTACACCTCGCTCTGGGCAGCGAAAGATGCAGCGAGGATTCGAGAGATAAAAGTGTTTTGGGCATTCATAGAGGAGAGTTTACGAACATGGATCCATCGTAGGCCGTGCTTGTCCCCGAAAATATATAGTAGTTTACAAAGTGCAACAGAATTCAATGCAGATATGCATAACTTGTATATCCGAGCACGCAAGGATCCAGCCCAAGAATGGGTACAACTACCATTCATTTCCACAGATGATGCGATCTTCAAAGTCATGGTGTCATGGTCCCCGGAGTGGCACGCCTTGGACTTGGTGAAACTGGAAAAGATCATAGCACAGTAGAGGAAGAGGGAGACCAAGCTGCACATCGTGAAGTTGGCAGAGAGAAAGTGTCAGGAACAAGATGCGGCCACACAGAGGAAGATGGCTGAGGCAGCAGCAATAGAGCATATGGTATGAACCACAACCGTGCCCACTGAGGAAATAGAGGAAGGTCAAGAAATGTCCATGAAGCAGGACATACAGGGGGAGGAGGAGACATAGGAATGCACAGATTTTACAACAAAATTGACCCAACTCAAGAGGCCGTGCGTCGAGGAGCAGCCACCCACACGCAAAAAGACAAAGACAACGAAGACTATGGAGGGAAACCTTATTGACAGTAGCGAACCAGTTCGTGAAGTCACTAAGGATGCTCTAGAGGAGTTGATGATGGAGCAGACCACTGTGTTGGGGGCGCTCAGAGTGCAGGCATTATAGGTGTGAGCCCCGGGAGAGATGGCACTGCACCTTGCGTGTTACACTAAAAAATGTCACCATGACTATTTACAGTTAGTATGGCTCAATCAACAGTCATGCTACCCTCTTAGGCAAGTCTTATGCCTCTGCTATCCATCTCAAACTCAAAGAAGAGAGAAAGTCTTGTAAAAAATGTGTTTATATCTGGGGACGCAGGTTCTCTCAAGCCTTACCTGCGAGGACGCTCACAATGTTCACAAAGGCTGCGTCTTTGGACGCTCTGTATGTTAAGGGACAGGTGCGTCCTTCTGTAAAAGGAAAATTGCGCAAGTTTCATCTTAAAAAAGTTACTTGTGGTTACTTCTAGAACTTTCTAGAGGTCGGTTTGATGAAATGGATGCGCCTCCAGTTGGTTCATGTATCCCTATTAAGGAGGAACTTATCCCATCAATAAGGGAGCTATCCCACCCAAAGAGGGGGATTATCCCATTGATGGTGGACCTGAATAACCTCTTTACAGCACTATAAATAAAGGCATTGAGCCAGAGGGAGGAGAGGTTGAAGCTATACATTTTCTTTGGGTAAATGCTGCAGGAATTAGGACTCCCATTTAGAACCTTGTGAGGAGAGATTGTCTTTGCTTGATTCTACTTGGAAGTGGGTGAGATTTGTCAAAGTAGAGGAAAACCCTTGATGGACCCTGGGAGGAACTTGCACAACACCAAGGCCAAGTTGTAAGAGTTTCTTTGTTTCGTTATTAATACAAACTGGTTCATTTTTCTCAATAGCTTGTGTTAATGAGTTATTTCATGTGTTCCTTGGTCTGCATGTTGAATATATGTTTTATTATATGAGATGCAAGTGCTTGGTAATTGTTTGATTGTTTGTGGTTGCAGGAATTGATGTGAAGGAGGAGCTCATCCGGATTGGCAAGGACGGACTACAACAACAGCGTTTTGGAATAAGGTAAGCCTAAACACTTGTAGTTTTCATGTTTTAAAAGGTGTATTTAGAGAAAGATCGCTCCATTTTGTCTTGTTTGTCGCTAGAGAGTTTAGACTCCTAGGGAGGTCAGTTGTGTCCGCACAAACGACTTTTTCCGCCACGACAAATTGGCGACTCCGCTGGGGAATCCATTAATGTGAAAGTCTTTTCCTTTGTGTGAACTTTGCTCTGAGAAAATCATTTTTATTTTCTGGTTTTTGACTGTGAGAATTAGTATTTGGGTGGCTTAGCTTTAGATTTAGTTAGATTTGGTTTTTCTTAACTTTTCCAGAAGGACGCACCCTCTGAGTACTGCACAGTGCGTCTTTGGACGCGCTGTTGCCGTTTGCACAGAGCGGGCCCACGCCTGTTCTAACGGGTTGCCTGCGTCTTCCTGTAAAAATTTAGGAAAACTCCATTTTTGCTTTAATTGCTTTTAGATTTTGTTTTTTCTTAGTGTTTTCTGCCCAGATCCTTTAGTACCCTGTCAAAAATTTTCACCTGAACTTGTTTTGTGAGCTTTGAGTGTTTTAGTGGATTTCAACAAAGTTTAGGCCTAGGGTTTGATTTTTTAATAGGTCCTGTAGTGACTTTGACGGTAGGAAGTTGTCCAGCCTTAGATCTCTCTGGTTTGTCAGCCTTCTTAGAAGTCGGGCCTGTCGTAAAGTCTCCTTGTGTGAGCAGCTTGCCATTTAAGTTGTCTTTTGGGTCAAATTTCGAATTACTTGTTTATAAAGTGTTGATTTCCATTTTACAAAAGAACAAAAAGATTAGAGTTTTGTTTTGACTAGTTTTTGGTTCTGCAATAAGCTAGTCCTTGATTTGATTGTGATCAAGTAAAACACCTTAGAATAATCATTGTTGGCTTTGCCTCATTAGGTTTAATTAGGGTAATTTCCTTTTGATTTGTTTTTTTTGAGTGAATTTTCATAGATTTCATAGTTTGCAATTGATTTTTATTAAAATAGATTTATGTTTTTCGTTAAATAAGAAAAATACAAAAACATCTCCTTTTAAAAGTTTTGTTTCAAGTAGCATTTAAAGTTTTTGGAAGAAAAAGAGTTTTTTCGTGCAAGTAAAGAGCGGTCATGTTTTTATGCTTGGAAAAGACAAACGAATTGTTTCTTTGATTGTCTTTAATTAAGAAGTTGCTTTTATAAAAATTGCATTCTCTCAACTTTTTAGTTAAGCAATTCATCGAAAAAGTAAAGTAGTGGGTAAATCATCCTAGGTGCATTTTGTAGTGGTTTCGAGTCGAGTCAACACACCACTGGTTTCACTTCCATCACCTTTTGACTTAAGAAACAACCTTAAAAGTAACGCTTAAATTAAAATCAATCTAGTAATTTTTATTTTTCTAGGGCTCTGAAACACCAACATAGCTTAGGCTAGGGTCTTGGAGTAGGTGAGTACTTAACTCTCCAAGACTACAAAACCAAACAGATAGTTTATCTTGAGTAGAATAAATCCAATTGTTTCAATTGCACTCTGGGAAAGCTCCTCTTAAAGGAGAAGCACGAGCTCGTGTCCGAACCAGTGAGGGGATCATTCCCCCCTCGTTGGGAACGACGCCAGACAGTACGTATTACAAACGGTAAACCTCGGATTAACCATTGTCGAGGAGCCAGGGGTCACTTATCGGTAAACCTTGGATTACTGTCAAGGAGCCGGTAAGGGGATTGAGCTTGTTACTCTGCCCTTGCGTGCTGTCGGAGTTTAGACTGTTCCCCCAGGTGTAATTGTTGTGATTGGTAACTTTAGTGACCATAATCTTTAGGGTTCTACCGAGGTGACGGTGGAGGGAAGGTCCCACTGTACCTGGAGCAGACGTCGGTTATACTCACTTGGATTTTCTGGGGGGTTCACTTCACTTCGAGACGGTTAAAGTGGAGGAACTTGTGCCAGTCTATTCATTAAGCAGGTTGCCGGGGTAACTGTTCCACCCGCCATTTCTGTACTGAATCCAGCGAGGTTGGGCTTCATCACCAACTAGCGCTTTTGGTCCGGAAGACTACTGTTTGTGTTTGGTTTGACGCTCTAGATTCTTTAGGCGTGTGCTTCAAATTTGTTTGCTTCTTTAGAGGACTTTAGGTGGTTTGATTTGAAATTTTTACTTTGTTTTCGTGTGTTGTAGTTAAAAATCTTTAATTGTGGCGGAATTACCGAGACAGTCCCGTCGACTTCGGGGCAAGTCTCCTGAGATTGTTACCGGAATAGATTTGTTAAGAAAACTCCGTAAATCGCGGGGTGAATCTCCTAAAGACATTCTGGGTCAGTACGAAGAGTTAAAGGTCCTTGTAACTCCTCCTAGTGACAGTAGAGTAGGTTCACCTGAAGAAGGAGAATCTTCCTTGGTAGTCCATCCAGATTACCAAAGTTTAGAGACAGGTTATAATCCCGAAGCTGTTTCAGTTTCTGAGCTTGTTGGTAGTTTTTCGTCTGCTAGTGATACAGGCGAAGAACCAGAAATATCTGAACCTGTTACTCCAACTTCTAGTGTTCCAGATTCACCAAGAATAGAAAGAATTATCACCGAAAATCTACCTTCTGGTTTGATTGCTATAGAAGAACTTGCTCCAGAAGAAGATATAGGTGTCTCTCACCTTGAAGGTCAACTTACTATTGATCTAAGGGAGCGTGAATCCATCTTTTACAGTCCTCCTAGAAGTACTACTTGGTACCTTTCGTTAACCAATTATTTAGACAACTCAGGGTAGGTTTTTCTCCACCTCGTACTCCTTTTCCACCTGGAGGTATTTATACTCCTGTAAATATGTCTGGTCAGTCATCCGTGTTTACTCAAAGTCCTGAATCTTTTTTACACGGCGGTCCTTCTGTCCCACTGGGTATCAATCTCTTTCTGGTACCTTTGCGGGAGCATCTCCTCAACCCGTTGATCGTGGGTTATTAATTGGAAACAGTGGTAATGTACCATTGGGTGTAGGAGACATTTACATGATGTCAGGTTCAGTTCCCGTTTCTCAACCTCAAGGTGGCCAATTACCGCCTGGGGGGCAACCGCAGTTAACGCCTGGGGGGCAACCTCAAGGTACACAAATCGTGTCTGGGGGGCAACCTCAAAGTCAGTATGCACCTATGGTGCAATACGCGCCTCAAGGTCAACCCCAGCCTCAATATGTACCCCAGGGTCAACCTCAGTATCAATATCAACCTCAAGGATGGCAACCTCAAGGATGGCAACCTCAAGGGTATCAACCCCAAGGTTATCAACCTCAAGGGTACCAACCTCAAGGTCAAGGTCAACCCCAGTATCAGTATTTACCTCAAGGTTATCAACCTCAAGGTCAATACTCGAGTCAAGGTTATCAACCGCCTCAAGGTCAGTCATATGTTCCAAGTATGGGAACTGCACCTTACAATTATCAATCCTACCCTCAATCCGGTTATGGATCTCAGTATCCTCAACCTGTTACGGGTCAATACCCTGGAATGTTAGTATGGGATCCATCACAGGGTCAACAGGTGTTGCAGCCAAGTGTACAGATGGTTCCTCAAGCTGGACAACCCGTAGTTTCTGGTCCAACCCAGCAACCGCAACCTGTCCAGCCAAATGTTCAAACTTCTGTAACTTCGGTAGTTACTCAGCCGCCAATTGCACCTAGTACTCCATCTCAAACGGCTGCTGCAACTACCGCTACATCTACCATACTTACTTCTGGAGTATCGACGGCTCCAGTTTCTACTGTCCCTGTTACCACACCTCAGACATCTTTACCGTTGTCTGGATCTACGATTCAAACCACGGTCCAGATGCCTATAGGTCAGCCTGGTATAAGTACGGTTGTTACTACTCAACCTCAATTTGTTCAACCTCCGTACCAGGGACAGTACCAACATGGGCAAGCTGTCCAACAACCGGTTTACCAGTATCAACCGTATCCTGGGTACACTTATCAACAACCTCAACAACCCCAGTACGGTCCGGTTAATCCTGGTTTTCCAGGAGGATATAATATCCCAAATGCGACTCCTGTTCCTAGTTATCCTGGATATCCTCCTCCTGGGGCTGGTATTGTGACCCAGAGTTTTAGAGATCCTAACCGGCAGTTACCGTTTATCGCAACTTTGGATTTACCAGACTTGACGCGCCTAACGAACGATCCAATTCAATATCTTCCGTTCTGGCCGCCAATGCCAAATAAGTTGCCCAGTGATATACCCAAGTTCGAAGGTAAGTCTGGAGAGGATCCGTCCAATCACGTGATGACTTACCACCTCTGGTGTGCTTCGAATTCTATCTCAGATGATTCCATCCGCTTACGTCTTTTCCAGCGTACACTCATTGGTCTCGCGGCCAAGTGGTACATTGAGTTACCACGGGCCTCTTTTTACAACTTTAGCCAGTTAGCTACCTCGTTCTTAACTCACTTTCAGTTGCCGGTCAGATACGATAACGGCACGGAGTTATTAACTTCACTAAAACAATCGACGTCCACGTATATTTCTGATCACATTCATGAGTGGAGACGTCGAAGGAGGTTAGTGAAAGTTTTTATCCCGGACCAAATCTTAGCTGAATGGTTTGTCAAATCATTATTACCGAAGATTACTGAAGATGTAGCTAAGGCCGGAGTAGTTACTGAGGAGCAAGTCATTGCTCAGGCACAATACCTTGACTTAGTTTACACTCAGTCGGGTACATTACACGAGAAGATTCCGGATCTTCCAAAGTCGAATCAAATCGCTGCTGCTCCTTCGGGATCTCATGCCGCTGATGGTATGATTGGTATCGTGAATACAAAGAGCAAGAAGAAGTCTTCCAAGGCTTCAAATACTCCAATTATCACTTTGCCTGATTCTCCGACAGGAGAGTCTTCTCCTCCTGAACTTACCGCCGACATTCACGCTGTAGAGTCATCTACGGCCAAATCAAAAAACGGTGGAAAGAAGAAAGGAAAGAAGAAGGCTAAAGCAGACAAGGCTCCGAAGGAGAAAACAAAAAAGTCGGAAACCAATGACGAAAAGCGCAAACCTCGATATCCTTGTCTTATTTGTGAAGAGGATCATTTTACGAGAGATTGCCCTCATCGGGCCGAGGTTGTGAAAATAGTCAAAGGTTCTCCCACTCCTGCTGTGTTAAAAAATCCATTTCCAGAGCAGGAGAATAAGATGATAGGTTCTTCTTCGAATGCCAGTGAAGAACCCATTTTGATGATGTCTCATGTGAGGATTGCGACTCGATCGCAAGATTATGGTAGTAAGAATCCTGTTGATGGTAAGGAAGCAGAATCTTCTCACTCTAACCCATCAACCTCAGCTCCTGGTTCCGATCCACTACAGATCGAAAAACCTAACCCAGACTTAGTGATTAAGCCGCCCGCCAAGGGTGTACTTCGAAGGTCTGCTTTCAATCCACATGCGAGAGCAGCCCAGAATTACAACATTGTTGAGGACTTAGCTGTTTCACCCTCAGCAATGTCGGCGTTAGAAGTGCTGCAATCATGCCCAGCACAACGAAAATTGCTTTTGTCGGCTATCGGAGCTGTTGATGTTCAGGACCCGAATCTAATGATCTTCGATCTAGAAAATAGTACACCGCGTCTCCCCCATCAAATGGCTTTCCAAATTCCAGTGATAGTAAAAAACAGGCCTATTCATCGGACTGTGATTGATGAGGGAGCTTCTACGTGTATTATGTCGATTCAATGTTGGAGATCCCTTGGTTCTCCTTCGTTGAACCAATCCCCCACCATCCTTAAGGCCTTTGATGGCCGTGGGTTCCGTCCGTTTGGTATTCTACAAGAATTGCCTATAGGGGTAGAAGGTAAAACCGTTAGTCTGGATGTGGAAGTGGTTGATGCCCCTCTAGACTACAACCTTCTTTTGGGTCGAAGTTGGTCATATGCTATGACAGCGGTCGTTTCATCGGTCTTCAGAGTAATTAAGTTTCCACATAACGGTAAGATCGTGACTATTGATCAGCTGACATACTTTTCATCCGACCCAGCCTCTTCAGAGAGTATCCAGCATGTCGGTAAGACGACAATCCCTTATAGGGACGTTGGTGTAGGTTTAGTTAAGGATTCCGGTTTACTGGGAACTTTTCCTCTCCCTCCACTCAACGTAGACCCTTCATTTGCAACAATTCATATGATTACATCAGAAAACATTATTTATGATGATCCTTGGATTGTCCCATCTGACTCTGAGATAGACTCATTCGGTGATGCTATGCCTTTGAGTCCATATGAAATTGCTTATGAAGCTGTCATGTCTTTTACCGACTCGCATTCAACCAAAATCGACCAAATGAATGTGGTCAGTGAAGAATCACTTTTCACCTCACCCTTAGAACGGATAGCATTTCCCGAAGTCGTGTCATCTGACGAACAACTTCGCGAAATCCTAAGTGTAGACGATCTACCATGGGAGGATCTCCATCACAGATCTTCGTTTTTACCTAAGGATGATGCATTTGAAAATGATTTTTCATCTATCTTTACCGCTGAATATGTCAAAGACGCTCAGGATCCAACGAAACATTCTGATTCAGAGTTGAATTTAGGGAATATTTCTCGTACTATTCCCATTGATATTTCAGTGAAGCCCGGAATCGAGGAAAACATTCATATAGGTGCCGCATGTACAGAAGATGAAATCCAAACTTACAAGGCCCTATTCCAAGAATTCCGCGACGTGTTTGCCTGGTCTTACGAGGAAATGCCGGGAATCGATCCTGCCATTGTTGTTCATGAAATAAAGACCTACCCGGATGCTAAACCCGTCCGGCAACGGTTGCGTCAAATTCACCCTCGAAAAGCGGCTGCGATTAAAGCAGAAGTCGAAAAGCTGTTGAAAGCAGGTTTCATTTATCCGATCCCGTTAACGGATTGGGTATCGAATATTGTTCCAGTCAACAAGAAACAAGGAACAATAAGAATCTGTATCGACTATAGGGATATAAATCGAGCTTGTCCAAAAGACAACTATCCTACGCCTTATATCGATCAAATTATTGATGATTGTGCCGGAAGTGAAATGTTTTCCTTCATGGATGGTTTTTCGGGCTATAATCAAATCAATATTCTACCTGCCGACCAACCAAAAACGGCATTCATTTGTCCATGGGGGACATTTGCTTATTGCAAATTACCTTTTGGGCTTAAGAATGCCGGGGCTACTTTTCAACGGGCGATGTCTTATGCATTTCATGACATCAAGCACATTGTGCAACCGTATCTCGATGATTTGCCTGCTCATTCTTTACATCGAGCTGATCACCTTGTCCACCTACGAGCAATCTTTATGAGGTGTAGGCATTATCGAATTCGGTTGAATCCCCACAAGTGTGTTTTCTGTATAGAAACAGGTCGATTGCTGGGATTTGTTGTTTCAAAAGCCGGCATTCGCGTCGATCCCTCGAAAGTCGAGGCTATCATCAAATTGCCTCCTCCTTCGAGTTTGCGCCAACTCCAAAGTTTGCAAGGGAAAGCGAACTTTTTACGCCGATTCATCCCAAACTACGCCGAGGTCACTAAAGGTTTTACACGGTTGTTGAAACAGAATGCACAATTCTTTTGGGACGAGATTGCCCAACAATCTTTTGATGCACTTAAACACGCGTTGACCCATGCACCGTTATTGCATCCTCCCAACTACAACCAGGACTACTTCTTATACCTCGCAGCTTCGCATTCCACCATTGGAATGGTGTTAGTTCAAGAAGATGAATTCGGAGCGGAACATGTGATATATTATCTTAGTAGGACCTTAAATCCCACTGAGTTAAAATATTCGCATGTGGAGAAATTGGCCCTGGCAGCCGTTCAAGCTGTCCAGCGTTTTCGTCACTACATTCTTCTCCGTAAAACTACAGTTATTTCGGATTGCAACCCTATGATTTATATTTTGACAAAACAATTGCTAGGGGGCAAGTACTCTAAATGGATCGTTATCCTGCAAGAGTTCGACTTGGAGTTCGAGAAGTCCAAGTCTAAGAAATCCTTAGTTTTTGCGGAATTGATGTGTGATTTCCCGAGTGCTGACACAGAGACTGTGGCAGAAGAGTCCATTGCGGACGAATCTTTGTTTCTTATCAGTACTGTAGATCCGTGGTACGGGGATATAATCATCTATCTCCAAACCCAAACCTTTCGGCCTGAAGCTTCCAAAGCGGAACGTCGAAAAATTCGGTTTCAATCCCAGCAATACAGAATTATTGGAGATACACTTTATCGCCGGGGGGCAGACTTAGTTTTTCGACGTTGTTTAACTCACGAAGAGGCTGAGAGGGTTTTGAATGATTGTCACTCTGGAGCATGTGGCGGTCATATGTCTGGGTATGCCACAGCTCAGAAGGTGTTGCGCGCTGGCTATTTCTGGCCGTCTATGTTTAAGGATTGTATCATTGCCGTCAGGAAGTGCCACAACTGTCAAGTGTTTGATCGCAAGATGCGCGCTCCACCTGCTCCTCTCCACCCTATAATTGCCGCTGGTCCATTCGCCAAATGGGGTATCGACTTTATTACTTGTAACCCTCACTCGGCCGGGGGGCATGCGTATATCATCCTTGCGGTTGATTATTTTACTAAGTGGGCCGAGGCGATGCCTACATTCGACGCAAGCGGCAAAACAGCTGCAGTTTTCGTATTCAATCATATCATAACTAGGTTTGGTGTCCCACAAGCAATCATTACTGACCATGGGAGCCATTTTCGAAACATCATGATGACTGAGCTTACAAGCCAGCTTGGTTTGCGCCACGATAGCTCTACTCCTTATTATCCGCAAGCCAACGGTTTGGTTGAGTCTATCAACAAAGTTCTGGTTATCATGATCCGACGAACCATTGGTGTTCATCGGTCGAATTGGCACAACATGTTATTTTCAGCGCTATGGGCATACCGAACTTCAGTGAAAAATTCAACAGGTTCACTCCTTTCCAGCTAGTTTATGGCTTGGAAGCTGTGTTACCCATTGAATGCGAAATCCCATCACTTCAAATGGCTGTCGAATTACTTCCAGCTACTTCCGAAGAGGAGAAACGTTTATTGTACTTGGCTAAATTAGATGAGACTCGACGTGACGCTACATTGGCAATCGAGACTCACGCGAAACGAATGAAAGCTCAGTATGATAGAAATGTAACCCCTCGAAGTTTTTCGGAAGGAGACCTAGTGCTATTATATGATCAAGCTAACGATAAGCTAGGTGCTGGAAAATTCGTTCCTATGTGGCATGGACCCTACATTGTAAAGCGAAAGCTAGCAAAAGGGGCTTATGAGCTGGTTGATTTTGATGGGGACTCTTTGGGTAAACCCAGAAATGGACTTTACCTAAAGAGGTATTATGCTTAAATGGTGGGTATGGAGAAATTTTTAGATAGGTTAGATTTTCTTTCTAGCTAGCGTGTTTGTTAGTTTAGTCAGTGTGCTTAGCTTAGAGAGTGTGTTTTTCGTCGTTATTCTGGCTTATCTTGGTTTTACTCTTGATATTGCAGATGTCGACGCCTCTCCAAACATACATTGGATTTGCTGATGGTGCTTGTCGTAGTACACGGAATATCTCTTCCGCAGCTTGGGTTATCTATTCGCCCTCTGACGAGTTAGTTTCTATGCATGGGGTAAGCCTCGGTCAAACAACGAACAACATTGCAGAATACAGTGCAGTGGTTGAATTATTATCCGAATCTATTTCATTTGGAATTCGACGTTTGATAGTGAGGTTAGATTCTGAACTTGTTGTATTACAGCTTAATAGAGTTTATGCCATTAGAAATCCTGTGTTATTAAGGTTGTTTTTGAGAGTGCGTCTCTTGGAACGTGAATTTGATTACATTGAATATCAGCATATTCCAAGGTCTTTAAATACATTAGCAGATGCAATTGCTTCTCGAATGTTGGACAGACATTTACAATAATCATGCAAGTAAATTTAAAAACATTTCATCACATATGTTAAACAAGATAAGCCGGTAATAGTGATATATATATAGATAGGAGTGTGTCAAAAAATATATACATCGTCTTCGATCATAGGTTGAAAAACACCTTATGATCGGCAAAATGATAGTACAAAAAGTCAAAATGTCACATGTGACTACAAAAGTGACTAGTCAATCACTGGTGGTGCTCTCTGTATGACACCACTGCGCGGGCTACCTTACGCAAAAATCTCCTAAACGGTCCAGGGACCGCGACTACGAAGCGCTGAAGCCTGGTAGGAATGTCGTCCATAGTAGTCTCAGGTATATCTGCCGTGAGACGCTCTAGATCATGCTCCAACTCAGCTAGTACTTCTGCAGCCGCGTCCTGTGGGGCCGGTACCGGTGCAGCTGGATGTAGTCTATCAAAAGGCCGGAGGTTGGCTGGACGCTGTGGACCAACATCTGCATTTTGAAAATTTTACTGTTAGTTTTGAGACGATATATATGAAAAATAAAAAAATACATAATTAGAAAACTTGTGAAAAATAAAGTACCTCTGTCATCCCATTGTTCTCCCGGTGGAAGAACCATGTCCGGATCACCTCTAAAATCCACTCCGGCATACGGAAAGTCCTGTATCGAAAAAACCTGGTCCTCTAACCAGTGAAAGTAACTATCTGAGAATCGAACCACCGCCGTGCCCTCGTCAGGATGCCGGGCCATCACCGCAACCCATCGTATCAGCTTTGGCTCCCGAGGACCCAAGATATCAACAGTGAGTTGCTGAGGGATCAGCATTGGAACTCTCTCCAAGGCAAAGCTCACGACTAGAGGCCCATATCCAAAAGTCTTTAGTCGTCCGTTCTTTGCCTTGGTCAGTTGGCTCTTCATATGAGCCGACACAGCTTCACACCAGTTGAAAATGGTGCCTTGGTAACAGTCAATTGCCATCCGCATTTGGGATCCGGAAGCAATGTGTAAAGCGGCCGCGCCGCAAATTCTGGTAACCGTGAACGCTATGACTTTGAGTTCACGCAGAGTGATGTGTTTTATCTCTATGCCTTTCGAATGGTGAGCCCCAGGTGTGCACCACTCGTCGCGGAGACTATCAAGGGATTGGCCACCCGGCCTAGTTCCCGCAAGACTGAGTTGCTCGCCTCTGTTCGGCAAGCCAGTGAGAAAGTATACATCCGAGGGCTCTATCTCGAGCTGGTGCCCTCCTATGTAAAAGCATTGTTCTTGAACGTTCCATCGCTCAACCAGCCATTCCAAAAATCTTACCTGGCCCCTCATGCCCGGTATGGTCCAGTATTTGTATAACCCGCATGCTCTTAGGGCATCCAGGGAAGGTTGATGATTTATTGCAGCTTCATCATCCTCTACATGCTCTCTTTCTCTCCAATCTAACATGGTTAATGCCCTGCACACCAGAAATAGTCATTAGAAATTGATTTGGGAATTTTTAGATAGTTATTTGAGGGGGTTGGGGTTTTGAAATGCGCGTTTCACGGAAGGCGCACCCCACCTTTACAACACAGGGCGCCCGGACGCGGCTGGCCTGAAGGCGGACTGCGTCTTCCGACCATTTTCCTGTATAGGAAAAAGTCGGGGGACGCGGGTCACCCGAAGGGCACCCGCGTCCGCCGAGAGGCGCATTCCAAAACCAAAACCCCCCCAAAAAATGAAACTAAGACCTAAAAATTAATTCTAAACGGATAGAAATGCAGAGTAGGATGTGTAAAATACCTGGATAAGATGGCGTTCGATTCCGACGGTCGGATTTTCTGCAGCGACCACGGGAAGTTTCTTGTCAAAAGCTCCTTTTTCAACCTCAACAGTCAAACGGTAAAAATGACATGGTAAAAGGTCTTTTTATAGGTTTTTTGGATGAATTAGTTCATTTTTTACCATGAAAAGATGTTTTTCGATGTATTTTTGCCTATTTTAAACAGGTATGAGTAATGTGTTGCTTTTGTGCAGGACAAAGGGATTTCGAGGGAAATTGTCATTTTTCACAAACAAAAATATCAGAGTCATCTTTTAAGCCCTTTTCTGACTCCTAAAACATGAAAAGATCACCGAGCGTTTCTTTTACACTCGTTAAAACGGAATTAAAAGACGGTCCCCTTTTAGCTCTTTTCTGACCGCAAAATCAGGAAAAGATTGCCGGGTTTTTGTCGTTTCAAACTCGATAAGGAAATAAAACGACGTGTCCTTGATCGCTTTTTACTTTTCAGGTCAACGACACTATTATGAAAGTACTCCTTGGTCGCAAGATCAAGCGGTTCCCCCAGGTATTATTTTATACTTTTTCGGGCTTGAGGGACACAAATGTACGAAAAAGTTCAACGTGGAGTCTTCTTTAGTTTTTTCAGACTCTCTAAAATTGAAAAACGCCGAGTTTCTCCTATACTGGGCTCGTTAAACTTTTACAGTAGAGGACCTGTTCAATTACAAACAGGAACGAACCACTCCTTCCTAGGGTTCGAATTTAAACTAGGTTGGACTCGTCCGAAGGATGAGCCTATAATCAAGCATATGTTATCCTCCTCAAGTTTGTTAAAAATAAAGAGGTACTTGCCAGAAATGGTGGGGGAAAAGAGAGAAGAATGAACCTATTTGTTACCTTTTGTCTCAAAAGAAACTTTGTTACCACTCTTGAACACGACACTTTTTCATTCACCTGGGTTGGGAAATCTTTTACCTCACAGTTGATCAAACAACTTTGAAAGTCTTTAACCGGGTTCCGGGGATTAACTTTGAGTTATTCGTCACCAAGCCATCTGTCGTGTTGTTATGTGTTCAAGAGGTCTGCAAGCAAAACTTTCATCTGCAAAATACTTGTCATCCATTTGACCATCCCTGAGTCAGTCCTTACAGCAACATTTCTTCAACTTGAACAATGATTTTGTGTTGCGGGCTTGCCTGCAACGGGTTGCTTTCTATCGACATCGACACATTATCTAGAAAGATGACTTAGGAATCGACAGTACCTTGAAGTCTGCATGCATCAATGGCAGGTTTCTCGCCTTTGACGTCAGTTTACATCATTGACTTTCGATCAAAGGATTCCGTGAAGTGTTCGACATCAAAACATCTATTCACATTTCACGGGTTGTGCTTGGTACTTTGAGAACCATTGACATTACTGGTGGTCTCTCTCACGCTTGTTAAAGTTTACATCATCGACTGGTAATCAAGTGGTTTCTAACATGTTCGACATCAAATCATTTAATCACATGGCTAGAATCGTACCAATTCGGGAAGTAGAAGTGAAGACCCTGGATCTAGTTTCTACCATCCAGGCTGCAAGGAGTTTTGTATTCATTATCTATGTAGACTAATCATAAACAGATGGCTGCGTCCATACTGTGTCTACAAAAGTCTATAAAAATGATGTACTGCAAGATCATTCCTGTATCAGAGTAGTTAGTCCATTAGTTAAAGTTTTGAATCTGAGTATGGGAATGCCTACCTCAGTGATGATATAATCTTATACATGTATTTTGTGTTGAAAATTGCAGGTTCCAACCAGGTCATCCACAAGACAATCCTTGAAATGATAAAGCGCTTCACCCTTCCTAGAATTACAAAACCCTAATCTATTCCAGGCTTCGCACTTTAGGGGGCAATCTGTTACACTAAAAAATGTCACCATGACTATTTACAGTTAGTATGGCTCAATCAACAGTCATGCTACCCTCTTAGGCAAGTCTTATGCCTCTGCTATCCATCTCAAACTCAAAGAAGAGAGAAAGTCTTGTAAAAAATGTGTTTATCTCTGGGGACGCAGGTTCTCTCAAGCCTTACCTGCGGGGACGCTCACAATGTTCACAAAGGCTGCGTCTTTGGACACTCTGTATGTTAAGGGATAGGTGCGTCCTTCTGTAAAAGGCAAAATGCGCAAGTTTCATCTTAAAAAAGTTACTTGTGGTTACTTCTAGAACTTTCTAGAGGTCGGTTTGATGAAATGGATGCGCCTCCAGTTGGTTCATGTATCCCTATTAAGGAGGAACTTATCCCATCAATAAGGGAGCTATCCCACCCAAAGAGGGGGATTATCCCTTTGATGGTGGACCTAAATAACCTCTTTACAGCACTATAAATAAAGGCATTGAGCCAGAGGGAGGAGAGGTTGAAGCTATACATTTTCTTTGGGTAAATGCTGCAGGAATTAGGACTCCCATTTAGAACCTTGTGAGGAGAGATTGTCTTTGCTTGATTCTACTTGGAAGTGGGTGAGCTTTGTCAAAGTAGAGGAAAACCCTTGATGGACCCTGGGAGGAACTTGCACAACACCAAGGCCAGGTTGTAAGAGTTTCTTTGTTTCGTTATTAATACAAACTGGTTCATTTTTCTCAATAGCTTGTGTTAATGAGTTATTTCATGTGTTCCTTGGTCTGCATGTTGAATATATGTTTTATTATATGAGATGCAAGTGCTTGGTAATTGTTTGATTGTTTGTGGTTGCAGGAATTGATGTGAAGGAGGAGCTCATCCGGATCGGCAAGGACGGACTACAACAACAGCGTTTTGGAATAAGGTAAGCCTAAACACTTGTAGTTTTCATGTTTTAAAAGGTGTATTTAGAGAAAGATCGCTCCATTTTGTCTTGTTTGTCGCTAGAGAGTTTAGACTCCTAGGGAGGTCAGTTGTGTCCGCACAAACGACTTTTTCCGCCACGACATTGCGGAAGGTATAGTCGAAGCTAAGTAGATGGTGCACGCCTGCAAAATGAACACTTTGGTGTTACCGGAAGGCACCATCTTAGCAGAAGCTGAATGGGACATGAGGGGCTGTGGATTGAATTTTTTTGCCCTTCCTAGAGAAATCCTATACTAGTCGCACGATGGGGTAACTGTAGAGCTTCGCATCAGGGAGGGCCACGCTCTCCAAATCTTGAGTGAGCAAAAGGACAAGTTAAAAAAGCTCAACCTACAGTGCGACAACATGGTTGCCCAAAACCAAGGATTAGAATAGGTAGTGGAAGAGGCCTATAGCAGCATTCCGGAGCTGGTCGTGCTAGCGGCACTCCCCCCATGGAAAAAATTCATCAACTGGCAGTTGGAGTCCGTAGGACCCAAGAGGAGGTTGTGAAGGTTCATTTGGAGCTGAACCTATAGATCACAGAGTTGTGAATGAAGGTGCCGTCCTCTACACCCCCAGAAGTCAGAGAGTAGTGCCACCGTGCCATTCAATTGGGGTTGAAAGAAATAGAGCATGCTGTCCAGGACTGCACAGGGTTGTTGTAGCACTTAAAAATCCGAGTGTGTTGCTGCATGTCTAGTTATCTGAGTTGGGAAGAATTTGAGAAAGAGTTCTTGAGGAGAGGATTAGGAAACATCATGATTGCCACATCGCCAGTCCCTACTACAAAACCTAGGTCGCTGAGGCCAAAGCCTACTAACTCTGCAGTAGGAGAGAAAAATAAGAAAAAGCCACACCAACCCCTGGTTCAGCACTCACCATGGAAGATCCCAACTAAGCAAAGGAAGAAGGGTATAATGGATAAAAAAAACAGCCTATGGAACCCTAGGACTTGGACGAAGAAGAGATAAATGTGGGGATTGATGATATCAATGCAAAAGGCGTGGATCCAATTTCTCGTTTGCCACTGCATATACCACCACAGAAGCCTACTTCCAAAATAACTAAATACCCTGACTCTATAAAATTCAAGGTATTCACATCATTGCTGCCAAAGGAAGTACCTATTAAGGGAAACTTGTTGGCCTGGATACCATATCTGAAGATGAAAGATTGGGATTTGGGCGATCATGAGAAATTTCCACAGCCGGAACCCAAAAAGTACTTGAATATGGTCTACTATGAGGAGGGAGGTGTTACAAGACTTGAACCAATGAAGTGGGTGACTGGTATTGAGCATGCAAGGTTTCTCAATATGTTGTATGTCCCACGTTTTAGCCACATCATTATTAGTACTATTTGTGTGTGCCAGTTATTGGCATTGGTCCATGATGGGTGTCTCTGGTTGGGAGGGCCCATCCTAATTGATGACTTGCTGATACGAATAATAACAAAATTTCCCTATCAGGGTGTGAACCCTGTAGATGCTTTTGTGGGGAAGTCATAGGAGAAACATCTCATGGATCAAATGAAAAGTGAATTTGGGTTTGTTAAGAAGTCGTGCAAATATGCCATCAGTTCCATCTCAAATGAAGCCGTGTAGTTTGCTGCACAAATTTTGGTAGGAAAAATCATGAGAAAGTGTTGTGTTGATGAAGTGTTGATGTTAGTGGTATCCTTGGCTACATAATGTAGCAAGGGGGTTCAATTCAATTGGGCGAAGTACCTATGCCAAGAATTATTCGATGATTTCCATGAAGTGCAAGAGGAAGGAAAAGCATTCCACTACGCGTGGTTGCTATTGTTTATCATAGATTGGTGGGCACGAGAGGATTCCCAGTTCCCCACGATGAGTCTAGAGTTGTGTGAGGCTACCAAATTTGCCTCACTATGGGCAACAAAGGACCCTACTCGAGTCATTGAAAATAAGAGTTTATGGGTAAAGTTTGAAATGGAATTACGAATGGTGATTAACCAAAAGCCATGGTTGTCACCAAGTTTGTTCATAGAATATGGAGACATTGCTGATTTTAAGGCCGATTTCCACCATGTATACATTCATGCGAGGAGTGATTTGACAAAGAAATGGACAGCGTTGCCGTTTCTCGTCACTGAAGATGATATCACACAGCTAGTCCTTCAGTGGCCAACTGACTAGCTCCTTCTGATAGATATTGTAGAAGGTATCATAGGGACTAGTAAAGAAGATGGAGAAGGGACTAGTAAGGAGGCACAAAATGAAAAGAAGATGGTGACCATTGACCTAGAAAATAATATCGTGCAGGAACTAGAGCATGAGGAAGACGAAGAGCAGCGTATAAAAGAACTTGATCAGGGTACCATATACCCCTATGTAGACATGGAGGACGTTGATTCTCCCTTTTTTTTCAAGTGGTGACAAAAGTCAAGTGTGGGAGGCGCATGTATGAAGCACAAATCTGATAAGGTTTCTAGTGCGGAGGCCATGGTCCTCACTGAGGGGGACCTTGATGAAAATGGAGATACTGTCAAGTCTGCGACATAATATATATGGGGCCACATTGAAGAATAGTACCAGTCCATTTTGACGAAGGTCTAGGTGGGCCTCAAAGAGTTGTAGGTTCAGGTGAGCCAGGTTCAAGTGAGTGTGGTTCAAGCGAGCCGGTCTCAAGCGAGTGAGAAACCAATGACATCGGGCAATGTGTAGTCGGTACTCAATGCATAGATCTGTGTTGCACCCCTACCTGATGGATCGTTACACCTGAATGATGACATAGAATGGGAGAGTGCCCAACCACCTAAGAATGTAAGTATTAGCCTCATAATCCTCCCCCTATGCACATTGCATGAGCTACACCAGGGTGTACTAGATGAACTTAAGGTTAGAGATAAATGGGCTCTAATGGTGATCAAGGATGAAAAGATCGCTAGTCAACAATTGTGTGATGAAAAGAACAAAGCTCTCCGGGATCGTGATGAGGTAGCTACGAGAAGCGTGCAGTTGGAGCAGAACATTTCCAAAGTATGCAGTGAGATCCCCGGGACCTAGATTCAGTCTGAGGCCGCTTCTAAAGAAAAAGTGCAGTAGCTGGTAGATTCATTTAGAGAATCAAAGGCTCAACTAGATAAATTTTGCTTCGATCTACAACTACAAGTCATTGAGCTTCAATTGAAGCTGCAACCCACTACACCACTAGAGATTTGAGAGTAGTGCGAAGTTATCATCAGAACAGATAGGGAAAATATCGACACCGTAGTCAAGGATTGTAGCGAGTTGTTTGAAGAAGCTCTAGAACTATGTGCCTTGCTACAGGAGGACCCACAAGTGAAAAATATTGAAGTAGCCATCCGGGATAAGCAGCTGCAGTATGAAGAGATAAAGGCAATGATATGCACCTTAGTTCTTGTGAAACGCTTCGCTCGGTTGAAAGAGGGTACATCCCTACAAGGATAGATCGAGGAGCTACGGAAGAAGATGTAGGTTATCACTACACAGATGCAGCCATGGGAAGAAGAAGGAGGGCATCCCTCATAGACTATGGAAGGCACACTGAAAAGTATGGAACAGACGTAGTGAACCATCGGCCTAGTAGCAGAAGGGACAACTACAGAAAAGTTGGTTGAAGTAGTTCGACATGTAGAACTACAATGCACGGAGTCACTTCACCCAGTGAAGTTTTCATTCAATAGCCTGAAATCAAAGATCTAGAGCGTACCAATGGAGTGGCTCGAGGACGAGTCACATATTTGTGTTGGGGGCCTATTGGGATAGGGTCCCATGGGTCATTTTTGTTAAAATATTGTAAGTCTCCGAATTTTTAGGAGTGGGGTGCGTAACGCGTAGGTCAATAGGAGTCAAGGGGTTTTTGGAAGGTCAAAGCGCCTTACATTTTGGTATTTTTTTAAGATCAACCCATGGTTTGAAGACCATGGTATTGTAATAGAAAATAGTATATAAAAGGGTGTCTTAGTGAGTGTAAGAGGGAAATAACTAAACAAAATGGGATTTTGATATGTTATGAGTTTGTACAATCTTTCTACTTTTTGGCGAAGGGGAATATTGCTTGGATAAATCGTTCTTACGGACAAGACCGATCTCCCTAGTATCAACTGATATCTAGTGACAAGCAAAACAAGCAAATCTACCTTTCTCTAAATATTGCGATTTATAAATAAAAGCTAAAAGGTGTTTTTAGACCCTACCTTAAGTCCAACTCTAGTTTGTGGTAGCCACGCTTCGACTGTCCGAATGAGCTTCCTTTTAAAGAACCTACAAACACAAACAAGCACACATCAAATAACACCTGCATAGCCAATATAATAAATCATATTCATCATGGTGATCAAGGAATCCATGAAATAAACTATAAAAGACAACTTATTGAGAAAAATAAACTTGATTGTATTAACTTTACACAAAGAAGAACTTTACAACCTTGGTGCCTTGATGTTGTACAAGCTCCTCCCAGGGTCCAAGCAAGAATCTCCTCTACTTTAACAAGCTTCACACTCTTAACAATGAGATCAAAAGGTATGTAATCTCTCCTCTCAAGCTCAATTAGGAAGTCTAAATTCCAACATCATTTACCCTAAAAAAATATTCAGCTTTCGACCTCCTTCGTAACCAGCCCAATGCCTCATTTTATAGTGCAGAGGAAGGAAGTTACCAGGTCCACCCATGAAGGGATAGAGTCCTCCTTCAAAGGGATAAGCTCCTCACATCAAGGGGTTAGATCCTTTAGTTATGGGATGCATGAACATCAAAGGAGCGAACTTTCCACCTCAAGATTCCCTTTAGAAGCTTCCAGAAATAACCCAAAGTGAGTTTTTAAGAATGTACTTGCGCCTTTTTGACTTTTACAGGGGTCCACACCCATTACACAGAAACAAAGCAGGCAGGTCCACAGGGGACATGACCAGGGGGTGCGGGACCACAGGTAATGCTAAGAGAAAGCGCGGAACCAGAATTTTAGAGATTTTTAAGGACTTTCTCTCATTTTTCAAGGCTTGACATGAAGAGCTGAGGTTTAAGACTTGCATAGGAGGAAAGTATGAGTGGTGATAGAATCACACTGATTGCAGAAAGTCATGGTGACAATATTTTGTGCAACAGAGAAGTCTCTGACAACTGAGTGTGTAGAGACATTGGTAAGTCCGGAGTTAAGTGCGCTGTCCCCTGCAGTTGTGTGTGCAAGGTCTAAAAAGTCTGTATAAGGAAGATCTAAAGTAATAAAGAACATTTGAAGCAATTTTGTGTCTGTTTTTGTATACTTTTGTATTTCCTATATTTATGCTGTTGTAGATCTGACCATATAAGATAATGCAAATAAACCCAAGAATAATATGAAATGATTCTTTATTATCAAACCCTTAAGGTAGGGCAACACCATACATTCACTCCTTAAGGAAGGAGAACACTCCACAAGCCATATGCCTGTTCATACAAGAATACTTCTCTTCATCTTCATATCTCTCCATGTGGAGTCTCTAGCCTCTATATAGGCCTCATACATACAAGACCATGGGTCATTACCATGGTTCCCTCATACCATCAACTAATACCATGGGCCCATTACATTATTATTAACTACTTGTGGTCCCTTACATGACATGGGTTAACCACCTTATTTATTACTATGGCCCATCCCATTATTACATTATTACCTTGGGTACCTCCCTTGGTACCCCATATTATCCCCCCTAGGTATATAACATTCCACCCCCCTAAGCATGTTTCGTCCCTGAAACATGGGAAGAACACAAATAATAAGATCTACTCAAAAGAGTAGTCCACTGATACCATGCACGTGCATCTAGCCATCCAAGAGAAAGGTGAACTCTCGATCTCACTGTTGCCTCGCTCGCTTGAGATGGAAGTTGACCGTGGCAGCTCTTCTGTGTTGATGTGTAGTGGGTGGATCTTCTCTCCTCGCTATCCGTCATGGGACTACTTGGTTTCCATCTTGATGGTTGTCTTGCGGGGTGATGTGGGTGATGATATGTTGAAGTTTTAACCCACGATGGCTTTTTCTTTAATTCACCCTGCTGTGGTGCCTGTTGTCGTGTCTTCTTGTCCAATATGACTTCAACCACTGAGCCGTCCTCTGATGTATCAACACCTGTAGCCTTTTCTGCTTCAGCCTCTGTTTGTGTTTGATTATCTATCATTATTAACTCATCATCCGACTCTGGAACATCTTCTGCTTCAGCCTCCTTGGACTCTACCTGTTTATGGATGGAAATATCCTGTAATGTAATTTTCTTCTTTTTATACCATAGCTTCAGGAATTTCTTCTGCACATTAATATTGATAGTACCCAAGGATTCCATCCAAGGATATCCCAAAACAACATCCATATTATCCATTTCTGAAGCATAAAAATCACCATGCAACACATATTTATCCATAGAAATCTTCAAATCCTTGTACACTTGAACATCCTCATTATCAACTTGTAAAGTTTCAATGTGTTTTGCTGGAACTTGCAATCTTTTTGCCAAATTAACACTTATAAGATTTTGCTTCCAACTAGGATTTATAGACACAACGATTTTCTCCTTCTGAATCAATCCATGAACCTGCAATAAGGAGACACCCGTAGCAATTAAACCCTTATGTGTCTCATTCTCCTTTTTTCTAGCCCGAGACCATTTGTCCAAAAAGACTTTTTCAAATTCTGCATCTGAAAGTTTGATCAACTGCTGGTAGTCAAGTGAAGAATACCATCTGTCAGCCTCTTTTGTCAAATTAAACCATACTGCAGTTTTCCAACATATCCAATATTTGGACTTTATTCTTTGTATGAATTCTTCAATAGTAGGGCCATCATCTCTTCCTGTAAACTTTTCCATGAAGAGGGTTTGAGAAAGATTCACTAACTTGGTGAAAATTTGAAATGGCCACAAATCTGTCAATATTTCTCAGAATCTCTATTATAACCTGTTTTTGGAAATGGAACAACCATTCTGCATCTGCCCATGTGATAGAAATCTTGATCCAGGCACTTGAAATTCCAGATCTGCGCTGCTACTCTCCCGCCGCCACCCAAAATTTCTGCAAAAAGAGCTGATTTTAAATCAGCGATATCTCCCTCATCCGGACTCCGATTCGACTGATTTGTTTTTTGAAATTAGGTGTTTTTTCACAAGGATTCTAGATCTACAATTAGATTTGGTAGATCTTGCACCAGGACTTCTAGATCTGCGCCGCAAAACTCGCTGCCCTGAAAATTGTCTGCAACCCTACTGATTTTAAATCAGCGATATCTCCTTCATCCGGACTCCGATTCAACTGATTTTTTTTTTGAATTTGGGTATTTTTTCACAAAGAATCCACATCTGTAATTATATTTTATAGATCTTGCACCAAAATGTACAGATCTGACCTGCAAAGTCGCCGCCCCCGAAACCCTGCAAAAAATTAAAAAAAAAAAAATCTCCACTTTTGTGTCCAAGAAAGTGCTCTGATACCACTTGTTGTAGATCTAACCCAGAATATTATAGATCAGATACAAAAATATAAGATAATGGAAAGAAACCCCGAAATAATACGAAAAGATACTTTATTGATCAAACCCTTAAGGTAGGGCAACACCATACATTCACTCCTTAAGGAAGGAGAACACTCCACAAGCCGTATGCCTGTTCATACAAGAATACTTCTCTTCATACTCATCCATGTGGAGTCTCTAGCCTCTATATAGACCTCATACATACAATACCATGGATCATTACCATGGTTCCCTCATACCATCGACTAATACCATGGGCCCATTACATTATTATTAACTACTTGTGGTCCCTTACATGACATGGGTTAACCACCTTATTTATTATTATGGCCCATCCCATTATTACATTATTACCTTGGGTACCTCCCTTGGTACCCCATATTATCCCCCCTAGGTATATAACATATGCACTTGAATGATATCTGTATTTATGAATTTAATGCTTCGTGAAGATTTCGATCCATTATTATATGTGATTTTATGCATGATTAGATGTTTACATGAAGCTTATAGCTCTATTTAACAGAAAATCACTTAAGTTCATGAAGAAGGGTTCGTGAAGATAATATGAGACCTAAAACTAAAAAAAAACCTTAACCCCACATCACATAACCTTATGGGTGTAGAAGATTGGTTCTAGAAACACCTAATACTGTGTTGGGTGAGACTACATTCTGCACTATGCGGGTTGTTGCCAAAAGGGCGAATAGTGTAGGGTTTTGTTGGTTAGCATAGCTAACTCTGAACCTGGGTCCAAGCCCCCTCAAGCCAACAATTCCATTCTTGAAAATGAAAAAATTACAGAATAATAGACATAAAGAAAACTGAATGATGGTTGAGGAAAATATCTCCCTTCCATTCCTATGATGGCCTTCAATCAGGCCACATCTTTGCATTGATGTTCCTCTTTAGTTGTTCGCTGCTTCACATATTTCTTTTTCCTTAACTGTTTGAATTCCCTACTCTTTGGAGCTAGGAGCGATCAACTGTTGGTTGCTTGCCATAGTGTAGAAACGAAGATTGACCTGGTAGTCTTTCATTGCCTGACTATGTGGAGCTCTATGCTGAGAAATTAATTCTTAGGTGACCTGCTCACTGCTTCTTGAGTCCCATACCTCCATTTACTCACTGAAGAGGTGCATCAAAGCACATAGATGGTTTGCCTATATGACCTCAAGGAATACCCAACACTCTTTCTTGTGGATCATGGTCCTTCCTACCTTGACCTAATGATGTTTGATAGTTACCATTACTCTTGAGACCAACTCCTCTATTCCCGCATTCAATCTTGCAGCTTCTAACCCATATGCCTTTAACTCTTTCTACTGTTCTTATCAAAGAAATTCGATATTGCAATTTTCATAGTGGTGCAATATTCTAATCTTCTGATTTCCAACCTCCGATATGACGAGCTCCTTCCGCTTATCCTTTCCCACATTTATCACCATAGGACCGAGGGTCATGACCTGTCACTTAGACTTGAGTTGCAAGAACATTCTTTTTCTTGCCAAGGGATATTTTTCCTTTGTTAAGTGCTCAACGCCTATGGTTCTTTGACTCTTTGCGACCATGGTGCCAACCCAATATCAAAGCCCCCTTACCAAAAAAATTTCAAGTATGAAGTGTTACAAAGTGTTGAAATCCTAAACCTTCAATACACTGACCTCTAATATGATGTCATTGCTCCATGTGGCACCTCATGAGTGGTGACACGTGTCACCCATAATTTTCCCCTTAGGCCCCCTGAAAACTCCAAAAATGCCTTCTATGTGTCCTTCCGTACCTCCATATCCTATTGACATCAGATGCCACTATAGCTTATTGAGACCAACCATATGGCACCACATGACCTGCTAGAGGAGAGAAAAAAGGGCTCACCCACCTTTGGTTTTGTGATGAAATCGTTTGTTAATCCTTTGTCGGTGTTCCTATTTGTTTTTAACACTACCGCCACATTATGCACATCGCAACTTTTTAAAGGTTGTCACTTTAAGAAGTTCCAATTCTTTGGTTTGTTGACTTTCTGGTGTGCCATTGCTCCAATAGTCAGGACCTATGATATGCAATGCACAGATATGCCTGAAATTCGACATTCGATCACCGATATGCCTGATGCTCTAATTTTACGATCACTGATATGCCTGATGCTCTGATGTTGTGATCAATAATATGGCTGATGCTCTGATGTTGTGATCACTAATATGGCTAATGCTCTGATGTTGTGATTACCGATATCTCTGGACCTCCAATATGCGATCTCTAATATATTGGACCTCCGATATGCCTTCCTAAGGCTTCAATCCTTAAACTTCAGCAGACCATATATTTTGATTCAGGAGTCCATTTTTAGACTTCCACATATCATTGGAAAGCTTGTTCAGAGAACTTTCCAATGGAGAGGGACCGATTTAGGCTTTGAGTCCTTCTACTACTTGGAAAATGACTTCAAAATTCTCTGCTCATTTACTCTTTGGACAACTGGAAATACATTTTTCAGTAACTAACAATAGGAAGAATGTTAGCTCATTTCAAATCTATTTTCTTGGCTCTCATTCCAAAATATTACTAGGCTGACTCATTTAACTAGTTCCAACCTATCTCATTATGCAACTCTATGTATAAAATTATTACACAAATATTTTCTCTTTGACTAAAACCCATAATTTTGGATCATATCTCCCTAGATAAATTTGGTTTCTTAAAGGATTATAAGAGTCATGAGTCCATTGGATTAACCAAGAATGACTTCACTCCCTCCACATTAAAAATTTAAAGGATCTTATCTTCAAAGTGAATCTTTCCAAAGAATTTGATAAGGTGGATTAGCTCTACATTAGGTTGATCCTACTACATCTGGGGTTCAATACTCTTGTTCTAGATTGGATCTATAATCGCATGATCTAGGAGGCTCCAGAGAGACGCACAGGACAAAGATGGCTCAAAAATAAAAGTGTTTAGATTATGCTCGAACTAGGACCAGATTGAAGACCTCATCATCCTAATCGTGGTGGTGTGAACGGCTCGTCAAACCAAGCTCGTATGCGAAAGATAGAGCTCTTCAAAGCTTGACATGACAGGGGAAAATTAGGGCCCACAGCATGCCACACGGCATCCCAGTAAGCAGAGGGGGACCCACATGGCAACCCATCAGTCATTGACACTTGGCATTCTCTCATTTGTCTCCTAAACCTTCATAGGAGAAAAAATCATTTTTAAATGGGTAATAAATCACCATCAACGAAATGTGTTTTAAAATAGTTATTAAAATAACTATATAACACATTAAAACAGCGAACACTTGGTTTCGGGATCAGTGGCAACAGACCCCACCAAACCCTTTAAAATTGCAATACCAAACATATATAGATATAATATGGTTTCGGGATCGGTAGCAATAACCTCTGTCAAACCCTCCTCCACATATTCTGCATATACAACCATATGTTAACCATATATATATATATATATATATATATATATATATATATATATATATGCCAATATCATATATGCGCCATCGCCCATTGCACCTGCTGACCACCAATATTAATGCAACAGTGCGGGGTTTACAAGGTTTTTGGTTTATAAAAGGATTATATATGGAAGAGGCGGGATTTGATCCCCTGACCTCTCCTCAACAACTCCTATTATTTACCATTAGGCCAACGGCCTATTTGTTGGGAAATCTGCCGATGAGTTTTATTTAAACTCAGATTTTCACCTCTGCACATAGTTCGAGGAGGAGAGAGACTGCAGGCATGAATTTCGAGGCAGAATGCAGGCACGAATTTCAAGGCAGCAGATTAATTAATATTTTAATGCAGGAACCATGAATTTTGCAGGGGGGCAAAATTTTCACTTTGTCAGAATTTGACAAGTTTTATATGGTTTTTACACCTCTCGTCACCACGAATACAATGGTGCTATTCATTTATTCATCAAAGGTCTACATTTTCCAGTCAGTTCTAGAATGCACATGGAACCATGATTTCAGCAAAAAATAGGGAGCAGAGCCGTGATCCATGAAATTTTCCCAAGGAGGTAAAATTTTGACATTTTAGAATATAGTCAAGTTTGTACTTGTTTCTCATGGTTTTTCGTAGGGATCACAATGGCGAGATCAGATTCGCCATCTGAGTTGTAGATTTACAGTCCATCCATGGAACATAATTTTTGAGGAATCCTGGGGGAATCTAGAAGATTCCTTAAGCCCAGAATTCTCAACTTTTGAGAATTCGGATTTTTGGCAGTCGATTTAGCACTACTCAATGCCACAAAGCTGATGGTGGCTTTAGATTTCTTATTCTCTCATTTCTTCTTCTCGCCACCTTTTCCAAGTGCCAATGCAGATGTCCACATTCTTGTACAAGTAGCCATATTCATGAGATCGATGCCTTGAGAGCAATGGTCCGAGAAGCTTCAGTAGTGAGACATCCACTTCTTCAGATGGCCCTTGGTTGTGAGGTATATGATGTGTTCATGTACTTCTTCTTTCTGCATTATGTTGTATAGATCCATGATTGATGTTGATGTAGGATCTTGTTTATTACATGTTGTCATGATTCATTGCTTCATGTTATGAGGAATCTTTCATATGATGCACTTTCTATCATAACTTATCATGTTAAGCTTCAAGATCCCTTATTGTATGTTGTTGGGATACTCTTGTTATCGTCATGCATGTGTTTTTCTTTGACATCCCTTTTGTGCCATGTTGGCAGGATGCGCACCATGCATGTTTTTTGTGTCATACTGATAGGAGCCTTTTGATTGAGAGTTCTAGTTGGGGAACATCTCTTGGAGCCACTCCTACGTGAGGGCATTCTTCCTTGTATGATCAAGACATCATCTCTTGTGTACATCACCTTATTGACAGCACATAATGTAGTGACCTACACCATCTTGACACCAGGGCCCAGAGACGTAGTCCCTCCTGGACGAACTCCATTATCAACGACTTATGTTTTCATGTGTTGATGATTGTTATGTTCCTCTTCTTTTTCGCATGCAGATGCATTCATTAATGTTCTTTTAAAAGCAATTTTAACACATCACGAAAGTTAAAGGTCTTGGAAGGGTCCTTCTTCACACCCGGACCTGGATCAAGTGGTATCGGAGTTGTCTTTACGTTGATGTGAATTGCAGTGTGAACAATGACAGAGGATGAAAGAGGAATGTACGAGACAATGCTTAATATTTCCAAGAAGGTGGAAATTATGTATGAAAATCTACAGAAAGAAATAAAGGAGAATGACCGGTTACAGCTTCAGTTGAAAGCCATAGAAGAGGCCATGGAGGAACTGAAGCAAAACAAACATAATGTTCAAACACAGAATGATGAATTGAAGATGCACTTACATGAAGAGAAAGAGGATAAACAAAGTTTGATACTAGGGTTGCAAGCAAAGGACGAGGCCTTGGAAAAGTTGTAGCGAGACCCATGTGAGTTAAAAATTAGTTCTCCATCTTCATGTATGTTTCCTGGTGATGATTTCGCTATGTTTGAATATCATACCACACGAATTGGCTCCAAACTGTTGAAGAGAATGGGATATGAAGGAAAAGGCTTGGGCATTAATGGCCAAGGCATTGTCAATCCCATCCAAGTAGAGGAATTACTATGTTGAGTAGGACTTGGGTATGTCAGGAAAGGAGTTGGGGAAGGCGATAAGACAGTTAGCGATCCACCAACAACGACTGATGAGCAGCCCTCATCAGTTCTTTCCAAATCGAAAGAGAAGATAAAATATGTTGATTTCCTTTCGATTTCATCTTCTGATAGTATGATGTATGCTGGAGATTCGGAGATCCCAATTACAGGGACAAATATGAGGCTTCTTACAAGGATGAGACTTGAGGAGAAAGAAGAACTTGGTGTTAATAACCAAGGCATAGCTCCACCTTTGGAGGCTATGCATGAACATCGATTTGCAGGCTCGAGATACACTAAAGGAGAGTGCTTGAAGGTGTTAGATTTGTCTGAGACATCTTCGAGGAAAGAGAATGATGGGAAAACATCCCCATCATCCCATGGCAGTTTCCATTGCAGGGAGAGAGCTGAGGCAAGATCTCATCGGCATACTGACATCAGAGACAACAAAGGAAGGTATAACCACTTTCGGTCTTTGAATGTTCATTTTGATTATGATCATGTTGTTAATAATGAACAAATATCAAGGCATCAGAAAACATGCACCTTTTGTGGATTCCATAACCATACATTTTCTAAGTGTTGGAAAAGAATGGCAGCACTCATGAGGTGTGAAAGACCCTCTCAACAGTATGAAAGGAAACAGGTTAAGCAGATATGAAGGAAGAAAACCTACTGCAGTCATTGTGACAGAAATGGCCATCAAAAGGCCACTTGTTGGAGGATCCATCCAGAGCAGTGCCTTAAAGACAAAACGTCAGTGCATGAACTAGGAAGAACAGTTGTTCGACAAGCAAAACCACCTCAAGGAGGTGACCCATTCACATTGATCAGTGAGAAATGGTTTTCTTTACATGATGTCGCTTCATGGTCATTCTTTATAAATCATTTGTTTCATTTTTAAAGTTTAAAAGTGATGAGGTGTGTCTCCATCACTTGGTCAGCAAAAATGATGTCTGGTCATGTTTTGAGTCATATTTTGAGTTGCATGTTAAAGCTCTGAAAGTGATGTTATGTTTCTGCCACTTGTCAGAACAATAGTGTCTGGCCTTATGTATGTAAATTATGTGTTGTAGTGATGATGTGTTTTCCATCACTTTTTGAAGAAACCATGATGGATTGGCCTTGTTGTCATAGCTGGGATATTACGTCCATCTTGTTATAAACTTGACCACCGAGTATGTGTTATAAACTCGTGGCAAGTATGGGACATTTTGGGTCTTTAGTTGGACATGTTATTCAAAGCATGTAATTTTAAAAACCATGTACTACAAGTGGCAGAAGTAGCAGGTGTCGGTTCGTCACTTAAGGCTCTGAAGAACAAAGGTGAAGGAGATGGAAGCGAGACCTTTTCAGGATTCTTGTGATGCAAACAGGGTACAGGCAGAGATGCAAATTATTTTTCATGCTTTTGGAGGACCAAAAGCTCCTCAGTGGGGAGGATAGATCTAGGAGGCTCCAGAGAGACACACAGGTCAAAGATGGCTCAAAAATCAGAGTGTTTAGATTATGCTCGAACCAGGACTAGATCGAAGACCTTGTCATCCTGATCGTCGTGGTGTGAAAGGCTCATCAAACCTAGCTCGTATGCCAATGATAGAGCTCTTCAAAGTTTGACGTGAAAAGGGAAAAGTGGGGCCCATAGCATGCCGCAGGGCATCCCAGTAAGTAGAGGGGGACCCACATGGTAGCCCATCAGTCATTGACACTTAGCATTCTCTCATTTGTCTCCTAAAACTTCATAGGAGACAAAATCATTTTTAAATGGGTAATAAATCACCATCAATGAAATATTCTTTAATATAGTTATTAAAATAACTATATAACACATTAAAACAACAAACACTTGGTTTTTGGATCGACGGCAACAAACTTCGCTGAACCCTAAAAATTCGTAATACCAAACATATATAGATATAATATGGTTTCGGGATCGGCAACAATAACCTCCACCGAACCCTCCTCCACATATTTCGCATATACAACCATATGTTAACCATATATATATATGTGTGTGTGTGTGTGTGTGTGTGTGTGTGTGTATGCTGATATCATATATGCACCAGTACCCATTGCACCTGCTGACCACCGATATTAATGCAAAAACATGGGTTTTCTGGGGTTTTTGGTTTATAAAAGGTTTATATATGTAAGAGGTGGGATTTGATTCCCCGACCTCTCCTGAATGACTCCTATTATTTACCATTAGGCCAATGGCCTATTTGTTGGGAAATCTACCGATGAGTTTTATTTAAACTTAGATTTTCACCTCTGCACACAATTAGAGGAGGAGAGAGACTCCAGGCATGAATTTTGAGGTAGAATGCAAGCACTAATTTCAAGGCAGCAAATTAATAAATATTTTAATGCATGAACCATGAATTTTGTAGGAGGGAAAAATTTTCACTTTGTTAGAATTTGACAAGTTTTATATGGTTTTTATACCTCTCATCACCACGAACACAATGGTGCTGTTGATTTCTTCATCAGAGGTCTGCATTTTCCAGTCAGTTCCAGAACGCACATGGAACCATGATTTCAGCAAAAAACAGGTAGCAGAACCATGAGCCATGAAATTTTCCCAAGGAGGTAAACTTTTGACATTTCAAAATATAGTCAAGTTTATACTTGCTTTTCATGGTTTTCCATAGGGATCACAATGGCAAGATCAGATTTGCCATCTGATTTGTAGATTTACAGTCCATCCATGGAGCAAAATCTTTGAGGAATCCCAGGGGAATCTAGAAGATTCCTTGAGCCCAGAATTCTCAACTTCTCAGAATTCAGATTTTGGACAGTCAATTTAGTACTACTCGATGCCACAAAGTGGCTTCAGATTTCTTATTCCCTCATTTTTTCTTCTTGCCACCTTTTCCAAGTACTAGTGCAGATGTCCACATTCTTGTGCAAGCAACCATCTTCCTGAGATTGATGCCTTGAGAGCAATGGTCCGAGCAGCTCAGCAGTGAGACATCCACTTCTTCAGATGGCCCTTGGTTGTGAGGTATATGATGTGTTCATGTACTTCTTATTTCTGCATTATGTTGTACAGATCCATGATTGATGTTGATGCAGGATCTTGTTTGTTACATGTTGTCATGATTCCTTGCTTCATGTTATGCGGAATCTTTCATATGATGCACTTTCTATCATAAATTATCGTGTTAAGCTTTGAGATCCCTTGTTGTATGTTTTTGGGATACTCTTGTTGTCATCATGCATGTGTTTTTCTTTGACATCCATTTTGTGCCATGTTGGCGGGATGCGCACCATGCATGTTTTTTGTGTCATACTGATAGGAGTCTTTTCATTGAGAGTTCTAGTTGGGGAACATCTCTTAAAGCCACTCCTGTGTGAGGGAATTCTTCCTTGTATGATCGAGACATCATCTCTTGTGTACATCACCTTATTGACAGCATATAATGCAGTGGCCTACACCATCTTGACACCGGGGCCCGGAGACGTAGTCCCTCCTGGACGAACTCTGTTATCAACAACTTATGTTTTCATGTGCTGATGATTGGTATGTTCCTCTCCTTTTCCACATGCAAATGTATTCATTAATGTTCTTTTAAAAGAAATTTTAACACATCACGAAAGTAAAAGGTCTTGGAAGGGTCCTTCTTCACACTTGGACCTGGATCATTGTATGAAATCTTCTTCCGTGGTGATATTAATCAATGGCTCAACATCCTCCCTTTTTAATCCTCAGATAGGTCTAAGATGGGGATGTCCTTTGTCCCCGCTTCTCTTCTTCTTGGTTGCATAAGCTCTTAGAAGAGCCATTATGGATGATAGAAAAAATAAATATTATAAAATGAATTGAAATTAATTAGATATGCTCTCTCACACATCTACTCTTTGTGGATGATATCATCATTTTCTTGGTGATGGATTTTGGGAGCCTTCAAGTAATAAACCAGATTCTAAAAAATTTCTCTTTGGCCACAGGTATGGTGAGAAATCATGAAAAATTATCTCTCTTTGGGAATTCTCTTCATCAAAATGATTATGATCTTGTATATAGTGTCCTATAAAAAAATTTCATGCCCATAGGAGAACCCTTAAATACTTGGGTTTTTCCCATCTGCTTAGGTTCCATCTGCTTTTGAGTTGGTCTGGTGCACTATAAATGCATTCAAAGGCATTACATCATTACCAATTTCCTCACCAATTTGATTGGAAACATTTTAGCCTTACGCCATTATCTTCTTTACCTTGGTCATTAATGCTTTTCCTTTATCCATCAATGGAAACAAATTTTAGCAATATCCCCCTTTGGAATTGATGGAAACACCTTGATAAAAAAAAACATCATCATGAAAACATGCTAGATATACTTGTGCTCATGTCTTTGCTTTGGTTTCTTACCCCCCTGAGATGCACTTTTGCTATCCTACTGCACCATGACTGCTCCAAGACTCTTCTTTATTTTTCTTTATCACTGAGACATCTCCCCCTTTGACATCAATTACAAAGAAACCAAAATGCTCCCCTTGCAACCTTACTCCCCCTCTCAACAATCTACCTCTGTCTTGTTGATCCTGTGGATGTGACAACTTTATCTTGATATGATGAAGGTATAGAAGTTGCCTTTTGTCCTCTTGAAGGAGGAACTAGCTGAGGGAGGAAAGAGGAAAAATCCAAATATTTACCTCAAGTACTCAAACTATTCACTTGGTATAGGTTTGGTGAAAATATCAACAACCTGTTATTTTGTAGTGACATACTCTAGCTTCACAATCTAATTGGAAACTTTCTCTCTCAATAAATGATACTTAATTGGAATGTGTTTTGTCTTGGAGTGGAAAACAAGATTTTTTGACATGCTAATTACACTTGTGTTGTCACAAATAATTGGCGTAGGCTGCTTATAAAACACTTGTACATCTTGTAAGGTCTGCTTCATCCATAATATTTGAGTGCAATAAGAGGCTGCTGCAATATATTTCGTTTCATGTGTAGATAAAGAGATAAAATATTGCTTCTTGTTCAACCATGAAACTACACATTCTCCAAGAAATAAAGCACCACTGCTAGTGCTCTTTTAGTCATCTACATCACCTACCCAATCAACATTAGTATAAATAGCCAGAGAATTCTTTTTACCTCTTGGGTACCACCGTCCATAATCCATTATGGCTTCGAGATATTTGAGAATCCTCTTGGTTGCTTGAAATATTCCAACAATACCAACGACCTAGATAATGTTTGGTCTTGAAGCTATCAAATAAAATAGGCTGCCAATGATAGATATGTATAAATTCTGATCAGTTACTGGTGATTCATTAGTCTTACTAAGCTTGCAAACTGTCATCATTGGTGTGCTCACAAAAGAGCATTCCTCCATGCCAAGCTTCTTCAACATTTCCATGATATATTTGCTTTGTGAAATGAAGATCCCTTTAGGAGTTTGCACAATTTTCAATCCAAGGAAATAAGAAATCTCTCCAAGAATTAACATCTCGAACTCGACCTTTATATATGCTGCAAATTGACATGTTAACAAATCAAAATCATTGGAAAAAATGTTATCATGAACATAAATAACCACCAATATGAGTTTGACATCCTTTTCTCTGACATATAAATTTTTGTCACCTGCACCTCTTTTGAATCCACACTTGAGTAGGTAGTTGGCCATGCCCTAGGATCTTGTTTGAGACCATACAAGGCCTTCTTAAGCTTGCAAACGTAATCAGGCTTCTCTATCATTTGAAACACATCTGGCTGCTCTATGTAAACCTCTTATTATAGTTCCCCATTTATAAAGGCATATTTGACATTCATTTGATATATTTTGAATTTCTTAAAACAAGCATATGTCAAAAACATTTTGATTGCCTCTAATCTTTCAACATGAGAAAACGTTTCATTAAAATCCAGAGTTTCAATTTGAGTATAAACTTTGCATACCAACCTTGCCTTGTTTCTTACCACTTATCTATAGTCATTTAACTTGTTCCCGAAGACCCATTTCATGCCAATGAAATTCTTGTTTTGCAGTCTGGGAACAAGTTCCCATTTCTAGTTTTTCTCTATTTGGTCAAATTCTTCATGCATAGCTTTTAACCAATTATGATATTGAGAGACTTGTGCAACATTCTTTGGTTCCTCCATGTATAACAAGGCTACAAGTGCTTGCGTAGGGGGATTGAGAAGCTTCCTTCTTATCTATACACCTATTGTTAAATCACCAACAATATAGTCAACTGGGTGATACCTTTTCACGTACCTTGAAGGATCCTTGGCTTGAGGACTGGTGGGATCTTTATTGCATTCTTCTGAAAGTGGATCATGGTCCTCCTCATTTTTGTTAACTAATTCATTCGAATTGATATTTGTTGGCCTTTTGTCTTCTAATTCAAGATATTCATCCACTTTGACATCAATGAAATCAATTATCCTCTTGGTATTCACATTATAGCACCTATATCCTTTGCTACTTTGAGAATATCCCAGAAAAATGTCTTCGTCAACCCTTGCATCGAACTTACCATGCTTATCATCATTTGTCTTGTTGTAACACTTGTTGCCAAAAACTATGAAATGCTACACAATTGTAGGTCTGCCATACCAAATCTCATAGTGAGTTTTGTCCCTATTTAGTCTAAAATGAGATTTTTTGAGAATCACCACTACAACGTGAATTGCTTCAACCTAAAATATCTGTTGTACTTTTATTTAATCCATCATAGCTCTAGCTATCTATTGCACAAATATGTTTTCTCTCTTTTCAACACCATTTTTCTATGGAGGCTCTGCTATAGTGAACTGGCTTTTAATGCCATGCTTCATGCAAAACTCTTCAAACTCTTTTAAATTAAACTCTCCTCCATTATCAAATCTTATGCTCTTGATTTTTCAATCAATTTCATTTTCAGCCATGGCTTTGAACTATTTAAACTTTTCAAAGGATTTAGATTTATCTCTAAGAAAAGTAACCCACACCATCTTGTTAAAAGCATCAATTATTAGCATGAAATATGATTTGCCTATGGGTGATTGCATTCTTGATGGTCCAGACAAGTTCAGGTGTAATAACTGTAATGGATTTGATGATGAGCTCTCATTTAACTTGAGTAGAACTCAAGTTTCGTTCCTAATTAACAATATTTGCAGATTGTATTCTTTGGTTTTGACAACTCAGGTAGATCCTTGACAAAATTCTTCTTACTTAATTTGACTATCTAATAAAATTTCATATATCCAAGTCTCTTATGCCATAACCAACTGTTGGAAATAATACTAAGAGGGGGGGTGAATCAGTATTATCAAATCTATAACTTTTCATTTTCATAGTTAGATTTATATACGCTACTTCATTGAAGGTAACTTGCGTGTACACACAACTGTATTTAAGGCAACCAACATATATCCAACAAACTTATGATTCAGTTAATTCATCATATGTTGATCTTTAATCAATGCATGAGTACTTCATTGGCCATATAAACAGTAACTATGTGCAGTAATAATAGAACAAACCATCACACATAAGAAACACACATGAACACCAATATTTAAGGTGGAAACCCAATGTGGGCGAAAATAACCTACTGATGTAATCTCTGTCTTCTTTTAATAATAAGAAAATATATTTACAATCTTGTATTGGTGCAGACTCATACCAGTACACAGGCTTCTACCTGCAGAAGGTTACAACCTTCTCTCGTTCTCCATCTTCTACTGGAAGGGAGCTACAACTCCCTAGCTCTTGTACTAGACAATATGTTTACTAGTATGTAGGTGCCAGCTTACAGAAAAATCCACTCTTCCACCAGGGACCATGTTTCATGAATTTTCAGACTGGATGCTTTTGGCACATATCAAAACATATGAAGACCTTGAATCATCAATAACCCATTAGAAATGTAGAAACTCAAACTTCATCAACCAACATGCAGTTAATATGAAACAATTAGATCATTGTCATTAGAACACTTTACTGAACCCAGAAACCAACATCAGTATTTAGAGCCAACTAAAACCTCAAAAATTCATGTGTTAGACTGTATACGCTACTTCAATGAAGAAAACCTGCGTGTATACGCTACTTCCTTCAGCCCAACCTGCATATACCTCTAAATATTCTGAATCACAAACTATGCCAACCAGTAGTGTACTGAACATCTACTTTCAACTTACAGAACTGTACACAGAAAACACTCCTTCTCACTTATACAATAAATAAAATATCAACCTCCTTATGCATTTAGATTTACATTCAGATCTAAGAAGACTTCATTGATAGACAACAGTAAAATAGTAGTAGCAATAAATCAGCAATACTGATCTAATAGATTAGTAATCTTTGAACATCAAGCCTTCCTTTTGTATATGCTACTTGAAAGAACAAAACCTGCATGTATACGCTCTTTTTTCGAGATGAACCTGCATATAGATCTGCAAATATTGACTTAGAACTTTGTTGCAATTCCAGACTTCAGACAAACCCAGATCATGATAGATAATGAATAAAACAGACGCAAAACATCAAATCTAGCCTCAACCAATATCATATCATTCAAGAATAAGTCATTTCAGGTCTCATGATCTTGATCCAATATTGAACTCAAGATGCACATAAATATTTCAGATCTAGTCCCAAACATAACCCTGCAACATAAAATATACTTCAGATAGAAGTATTCCTTAGAATCTTATTCACTTGCAAAACTAGCCTTAATATCCTCTCTTCTTTATATAGTTTTTGGCCTTTCTCAATACGATGGACCAAATCCACTTAGGACCAATACCTTGGATCAAATACCATGGACTGAATACCTCGGACTAAATACCTAGGGTCAATACCATGGTCCAAAGATACCTTGGACCAAATACCTCAGACCAAAACCATGGTTTTCAACATGTACGTGCTTTTCCTTCTGTGGGAGTGCGTGTGTACTTTATACGCTTTTTCTATTCTGAATACCTGCGTGTATACACTGCTTGGACTAAGTGAGCCTGTGTATATCTCTTAAACTACTCTTACATCATCTTCTGATCCAGGTGGATCTTGGTGGCCACCTGCCAAGTCCACCTGGACCCCCACCATTGTTTCTCTCAGCATTTTCAGTTTCCTTAATTGTAGCACAACTTACTATTTTTAGCAGTTTTTTCGGGTCCTGAACTTTCGGAGCCGTTTTGAGGCCCTAAATGATGTTTTTTTGGAAATCTAGGGCAACATGGGTCCACAGATTGATGTTACCTCCCAAAGTGATAGTGCTCGGATAGATCTTTCTAACGAGCTATTGTACGCGTCAAACGGAGATCGTATGCCAAAGTTACGACCCTGGGAAGTTGATGTACCAATTTACCCAAACGGGGCCCATAGTTTGGCGTTTCATCTTCTAGGGTTAGGTTTTGGAATGTTAAGGGTTTTCCATTATTTCTCAATAATAAATAGGCCATCGAGCCTCATTGTAAGAGAGTTCAGAGGCATGTAGCCACCACATCTCTTCTCAAAGATAAGCTACCATCGCCCTAGCTAGGTTATTTCCATTACTGTTTGTAAGCATATTTCAGTATTTTACATTAATGAAGTGAAGTATTATTTCTGTTGCATATCTGTGTTTATGGTTATCTCTGTAATGTGTTGTGTTCCTGTTTAAGTCTGGATCAGTGGTATCAGAGCGGTTTGCTTTTTTCTTTGATTTTCTTTGCATGTCCCCAATGAGGTCAGGATATAAGGAGTTAGGGCTTGAACTGGTCGAACCTTTGCGAGACCAGCCTCGCAAATCCCGACGGCCTCTTATGGCAGATGAGAAGAAATATGAGGGGGCAGGAGATCCTATCAAAATCTTGCTCGAAGAAGCCCTCGAGCGACAACAGAACGCGATGATGGACAACTTTGCCCAAATCCTTCAGCGGCTACCTAGAAGCGACGCATCAGCTTCTAACAGCTACTCTGGAAATGCCACGCCCTTTAAGGTACAAGTTAATTTTGAAATCCCCATATTTGAGGGTTAGATAGACGTAGATGCCGTAGATAAATGGTTAAATCTACTGGAGGGTTATTTTTTGTTCATGAATTTTCGAGTCGGGAAAAGATTGTTTTAGGTCTTCTCAAAGCAGCCCCCCACGTCAAGGACTAGTCGGAAACCTACTGTGAGCAGAAGGATGAAAATACCGGCTCACTATTTTCAGTCGCACCCATCTGGAATTCATTCCGGGATGCCATCAAGGAGCAGTACTACCCTGTCGGAAGCTATGAGGATGAATACATAAAGTGGACCACGTTGCGGCAGGGAAGGGACCAAGACGTGCCGGAGTTCACCAATTTTTCCATACCCTTCGCACAAAGTTGGGTATCAAGGATACAGAGCAGCATTTGACACTCAAATACCGCGGCTGCCTGCACAAGTATATCCAAGAAGAAATACAGTTCCTGAACATCTCCTCGCTCGCCACAGCATACCGATATGCCGTCAAGGTCGAGCAGAAGTTTAAACAAAAGAAGCGAAACTTTGGATCTGCGAATCTAAAGCAAGGGAAAGGTGCCCCTAAAACACAGAACAAAGGACAAAGCCAAGGTGGGGTAGCCCCAGATAACCCGCCAAAGCTGCAGGCAAAGAACAGCACCGCGAAGATGAAAAAGGACACGGGAAAATCGTGTGAGTTCCATAAGAGTTCCACTCACAACACTAGTCAGTGTCGGGCCAAGCAGTCACTGGTGGCTGAGCTAAAGGTTCCAGAATCAGATGCATGTTCCGACTCTGGTCAGAACCTGACAAGGGAAATGACAAAGGGAAGCAGATCATTGATGTGGATCCCAATGCCACTGTTGCTACCACCAAGATCCAGAAAAATGAACCCGAAGATCTAGAGGAGGAGGAGCGTCTCTTCCACTCCCAGATGTGGGTAAAGGGCTCCCCGTTACAGTTCATTGTCGATAGCGAGAGCTAAAAGAACCTCATTTCAGTAGAGGTCATGAAGCGGTTGGGCTTACCAACCACAACACCTCCACAACCATACACCATTGGGTGGCTTCACCAAGGACGGGATCTTTGCGTGAGCCAACAATGTTGCCTTCCATACAACATCAAGCCCTTCACGGATGAGGTATTGTGTGACATTGCTCCCCTTGAAGTTTTTGATGTATTATTAGAACAACCATACTTGTGGAAGTGACATGCTGTGTATGAATCAAGGCCCCGTGCTGTTATTATTACATTGGGAAATAAGTTGTACAGGGTACCAAAGGTAGCACCGCCTACCGCCATCTCTTTGATTACTGCAAAACAATGCAGTAAGCTCATTTCCAAGACTGGGAAATTTGTTTTCCTAATGATACGCCCTCAAGGAAAGAAGAAGACGGTGGCCACGGCCTCTAGACAGGGCCCCTCCACCCGACAAATATAGATGGATAAGGTCGTGAAGGAGTACGAGGACATCTTCACCTCCCCTCGCAGGGGTTCCTGTGCACTGTCAGGTCAAGCACTCCATCGATCTGACCCCAGGTGCACCGCTACCCAATGGACCAATTTATCGGCACTCCATTTTGGAGAACGATGAAATCAAGAGGCAGATTCAGGAGCTGCTGCAAAAAGGTCACATACGTCCCAGTTCATCGCCTTGTGGGAGCCCGATCGTGTTGGTACATAAGAAGGACGGGACTTGGCGGCTCTGTATTGACTATCGGGCACTAAACAAGATCACTGTCTGTAATAGGTACCCGATCCCGTAGATTGATGACCTCTTGGACCAACTAAAGGGGGTAAAATATTTCAGTAAGATCGATCTAAAGTCAGGATATCACCAGGTACCAATCGAACTCTCTGATGTGTGGAAGACTGCCTTCAAAGCCAAGAAGGGCCTCTTTGAATGGTTGGTTATGCCTTTCGGATTGGCGAATGCCCCTGCAACCTTCATGAGGCTAATGGATGACATCTTATGGCCATTCACCACCTCATTTGTAGTGGTATACTTGGATGACATTTTGATCTTCAGCCAGAGTTGGGAAGAGCACCTCCACCACATCCGACAGGTTCTCCAAACACTACGACAACACAAGCTATGTGCCAATTTGGAGAAATGCACTTTTGGCATGACCCAGGTTTAGTATCTGGGATACATTATTGATGAACAGGGGGTGCATGTGGATCCAGCCAAGATCCAAGTCATTCGGATTGGCCATCTCCAACCACTCTGACAGAGCTCCACAGCTTTCTAGGTCTTGCCAACTTCTACTGCAGGTTTGTGTTGGGGTTTTCTCATATCACTTGGCCCTTGAGTCAGGTCACCAAGGGAGGAGCAAAAGCGAAATTCTTTTGGTCTGAATCTCAACAGAAGGCATTCATAGAGTTGAAAGATCGCCTTTGCACGGCACCAGTGCTCGCATTACCAGATTTACAACAACCATTTGAGGTCGAGACAGATGCCCCTGACTATGCTATTGTGGCAGTCCTTACTCAACATGGGCATCCAGTGGCATATCATAGTGAAACACTTTCAAACACAGTTCAGAAGTATCCCACTTATGATAAAGAGATGTATTCCATTGTGCAGGCCTGCCGACAATGGAAGCATTACATTTTGGGGAAGGAAATGGTCATCCACACAGACCACTGACCCCTACAGTTCATATAGACCCAAGGGAAATTGCAGAATGATCGCCATCAGAAGTGGTCTACATACCTGCAACAATTCCATTTGAATATCAAGTATAAGAAGGGTAGCACCAATAATGTTGCAAATTGCCTCAGTCACCCACCGATCATGGCGTTAACCACAGTGCTCAACTCTTGTGGGCACGAGACTTCTGATTGGCCACTTCTCTACAAAAGCGACCCAGAATTTGGCCACACATATGAGACACTCTTGGAGGGTCAGCATGTTCCAAATTTTCACCTCCAGGATGCCTTGTTATGCCACATGGGTCACCTTTGTGTTCCTTCAAGCGAGCGTGCCAAGATGATTTGGGAAGCACACTACAGTCGGGTTGCTAGGCATTTCGGGGTCGAGAAAATGGTGGCAGTACTGCAAAAGTATTTCTATTGGCCAAATCTTCGACAGGATGTCGGGAAGTACATCAGATCATGTACTGTCTGTGCCATTGCCAAACCAACCATCAAGAAGCAAGGCCTCTATACCCCGCTGCCTACCCCTAGTCGACCTTGGGAATCCATCTCCATGGATTACATGTCAGGCCTTCCTTCCACTAAGCATGGAAATGATTGTGTTTTTGTGGTCGTCGACAAGTTCTCGAAGATGGCCATTATGGCAACCTGCAAGAAGAATATCACAGCAGAAGTGACTGCTAAACTCTTCTTTGAACAAGTGTGGGTGCACTTTAGGATCCCACAGTCTATCATCTCAGATCAGGACAGTCGATTCCTCAGTACATTTTGGTCTAGTCTCTGGTCAATGCTGGACACCAAACTCACTAAGTCCACAGCCTTCCATCCTCAAACTGATGGCCAGACAGAGGTTGTCAATCGGATGATTGTACACATTTTGCGCATGTACAACTCAAAGCATCCACGCACATGGGATGAGAGCCTCCCCTATGTTTAGCACAGCTACAACCGAGCTCTTCACAGCTCGACTGGCCACAACCCTTTTTAGGTGGGCTTGGGATTCCAGCCACTATGCCCCATTGATGTGGCCATGCCACTTGCAGCTACTGACATAGATACGGCTCATGTCCAGTGCAAAATAGACAAGGCAACCAGCTTCATTGTGCACATCCAACATATTCGCCAGCAGGTCCATGACATTCTGGAGAAATCAAATGCCAAGTACAAGCAGCAACATGATCAACATCGGGTGCCACACAAGTTTCAGGTGGGCGACAAAGTCTGGTTGCATTTGCAAAAGGAACGCCTTCCTGGAGCCTATCGGAAACTGAGAGCACTCCGATATGGTCCCTACACCATTACTAAGGCGGTGGGAGACAATGCATTCAAGCTCAACATTCCCCCATTCCTTGGCCTGCACCCAGTGTTCAATGTGGATCGCCTTCGGCCATACTTTCCACCATTGCTAGACACATCCGATATTGCAGAACAACTCACACCCGTAGAATTAAATCCAAATTGCATGGAACAAGCTGCAACTGATCGGATTATGGACACACAGATCAAGAACACTCACCAACAGAATATCCAACTGTATCGAGTTGTCAAAGCAGGCCAACTCCTTCACCAAGGCAAGTGGTTCACCAAGGACCAAGTTCAGCAAAAGTTTCCTCATCTCATGGAGGAGCTCAACGCAATGGGGACCATTGCTTCCTAAGGGGGGAGGAATGATCCAGGTGGATCTTGGTGGCCACCTGCCAAGTCCACCTGGACCCCCACCATTGTTTCTCTTAGCATTTTCAGTTTCCTTAATTATAGCACAACTTACTATTTTTAGCAGTTTTTTTGGGTCCTGAACTTCCGGAGCCGTTTTGAGGCCCTAAACGACGTTTCTTTGGAAATCTAGGGCAACATGGGTCCATGTACTAATGTTTTCTCCCAAAGTGATAGTTCTCGGATAGATCTTTCTAACGAGCTATTGTACGTGTCAAATGAAGATCGTATACCAAATTTACGACCCTTGGAAGTTGATGTACCAATTTACCCAAACAGGGCCCATAGTTTGGCATTTCATCTTCTAGGGTTAGGTTTTGGAATGTTAAGGGTTTTCCATTATTTCTCAACAATAAATAGGCCATCGAGCCTCATTGTAAGAGAGTTCAGAGGCATGTAGCCACCACATCTCTTCTCAGAGATAAGTTACCATCGCCCTAGCTGGGTTATTTCCATTACTGTTTGTAAGCATATTTCAGTATTTTACATTAATGAAGTGAAGTATTATTTCCACTGCATATCTGTGTTTATGGTTATCTCTGTAATTTTTTGCGTTCCTGTTTAAGTCTGGATCATCTTCTTCCTTCAACTTCTTTATTCTGATAAATAGTCCTTAGTTCCATCTTCCTGATCCTCTGTACCATTGCCATATTGCCTCTGAATATTCATGTTAGCTTCTTAACAAAACTGAGTCGACTTGTAGAGTTGCCATCAGGGACAATACTTGTATCATAATGCCAACAATCTCCCCCTTTGGACTTGATGGCAACCATGATGGTGTTGACTACTGCAAGCTGTAAAGACTGTTAGAGATACCATACAACACCAAAATGCCAAAATACTCTCCCCCTTTGACATCAAGGGAAAAGGGCGAACCACTCTACTCTCCTCCTTTGCATGATGCTATCCATACTCCCCCTGAGTACATGCTACATTTGCAGAGAGTTGATTCAATATAATAACATGACACTGTAACTCAACAAAGTGAGTATGACCTCCCTATGACAACGAACTCATACATACATCAACCACCCAACCAAGTGGGGATACACCATATTTGACTCATCTGCCCAACCAAGTGGGGATATACCAAAGTTTATACGTGACAGAAATACAAAAATTATTACATCATCCATCCTAAGGATATTGGGGAAATAAATTACATCATATGACCAATAGAACTCATTGAAATATAGACCATGACTGATGCAAATAAGAAATAGCTGATTTCAACAACCATAATGCCAACAATGTGGAATGTGAACACTCACCCTAAACTTGTGCTACTTGTGCATTGCCAGCAAGTTATTCATCAAAGCATCTTTGTCGCCAGATAAGAATTTAATGAGATAAGTATATCAGTAGATTGTAGTCATCAAAAATCAGACAGAGCATAGAGTCTGAACCACTGTTTTTTTGTTAGAAAAAACATGTACGTGCCTTCAGCCAAGGCAACCTACGTGTACCCGCACATATACTTCATGAAACCAGTGTGTAGTAAACTTCCTTTGAAAAACTGGATTTAACAACAGGATGATGTAGCAACAACTCCCAGCTTTTGTCTGAGATATTCAAATGTTTCTCTGGGTAGTGGTTTAGTGAATATATTAGCAACCTATTCTTTGGAGGGGACATACTCCAATTTGACCTTTTGTTCAAGCACCTGTTCTCATAGAAAATGGTACTTGATGGCTATGTGCATAATTGGATTCTTTGAAATACTGATGGCACTTGTATTATCACATAGAATGGAGATGGGTGGAGTACATGTGATCTGAATGTCTTGCAAAGTTTGCATCATCTAAAGTAGTTGTGTGCAACAAGATGCAACAGCTACATATTTTGCTTCAGCTATAGATAAAGAAATTGAACTTTGTTTCTTGCTGAACCAAGACACTAACCTAGAACCCATATAGAATGCACCACCACTAGTGATTTTTTATCATCAACACTTCCTACCCAATATGCATCTATATATGCATGAAGAGTAAGATCTGCATCTCTAGGATACCATAGTTGAAATTCTTGAGTTCCTTAAAGATATTTGAAAATTCTTTTGACTGCCTGAAGGTGTGATTCCTTTGGATTTTCTTGGAATCTTCCAACTATTCCTACTGCATGCATGATGTCAGGTCGGGTACCTGTTAGATAAAGCAGACTGCCAATCATGGGTATGTAAGTTAGTTGATGTACTGCTGCTGATTCATCATTTGAGCTGAGACTGCATCCTATTACCATTGGGGTACATATAGGTTTAGAATCTTCCATTCCGTACCTTTTCAAGATCCATTTGAGATATTTGGTTTGTGAAATAAAAATACCATCTTTAGTTTGTTGAACTTGTAGACCAAGAAAATAGGTAAGTTCACCAAGCAAGGACATTTCAAATTCTTGCTGCATTACTGAAGCAAAATTCTAACTCATGGATTCTTCATTGCTACCAAAAATGATATCATCAACATAAACAATAATAATTAGCAATTTATCATTTTCAATCTTTGTATATAAATTGCTATCTGCAGAACCTTTTGTAAAACCTTGTTGGTGTAGATACTTGTCAATGCGGTAATACCAGGCCCTTGGAGCCTGTTTCAGACCATAGAGAGCCTTTTTGAGTCTACATATAAGTTTTGTATCATTTCCAAGAATGAATCCTTCTGGTTGTTCAATATAAACTTCTTCTAAATCTCCATTAAGGAAGGCTGATTTTACATCCATTTGGTATATTTTGAATTTCTGAAAACTGGAAAGAGTAAGAAACATGCTTATGGCTTCAAGTCTGGCAACAGGTGCAAAGGTTTCTTCAAAATCTATACCTTCTTGTTGAGCATACCCTTTACAAACAAGTATGGCCTTGTTTCTAATGACTTCTCCATTTTCATTCAGCTTGTTCTTGAATATCCATTTGGTTCCTATAATATTTTTATCATGAGGTCTAGGAACTAATTCCCAAGTATCATTCTTTTCAATTTACTCAAGTTCTTCATCCATGGCCTTGACCCAACGTTCATCTTTGCATGGTTCATTTACATTTTGAGGGTCGGTGGAGGAAAGTAATGCTAGATAGATTGAGGTCCCTGTAATAGTTCTTGTCTGTACACCAATCTCTTTTTCCCCTAAAATTTGAGTTTCTGGATGATTTTTCTGCACATACCTAGACAGAGTCTTTTCTTCTACCATTATATCTTATTCTGGTTCTTCGTTGGTTTCTTATTCAATATAATTTTGATTTGATGTGGGAAACTAATCCCCATGTTCCTCATTGTCATAATATTCTGCTGATTTTATCTGTTTTTTATTTCTGCATGCTTCATCAACTACAACATCAATGCTTTCAACAATTTTCCCAAGTCTTTTATTATAACATTTATTTCCTTTACTTCTAGAAGAATAACCAAGAAGAATACCTTCATCTGCTCTGGGTTCAAACCTACCAAGTTTTTCATTAGTCCTATTGATAAAACATTTGCTTCCAAAAGCTTTAAAGTATTTTACAGTAGGAGTCTTACCATACCAAAGTTCATGTGGAGTTTGAGTGCTATTTACCCGAACATTTGCTTTTTTGAGAATAGTCACGACAGCGAATGCGGCTTCACGCCAGAAGGTTGTAGGAGTTCCAGATTCATATAGCATGGCTCCAGCCATTTGTTGAACTGTTCTATTCATCCTTTCTACTACGCCATTTTGCTGAGGTTTTCTTGCAGTGGAGAATTCCATTTTTATTCCATGTTGTTCACAAAAGTCAAAGAATTCATCCGATATAAATTCCCCTCCTCAATCAGATCTGAGGCATTTGATTTTTTGATCTGATTCATTTTCAACCAAAGCTTTGAAGGCTTGGAACTTTTCAAATGCTTCATCTTTATGCTTTAGAATACCTATCCAACACATTCTGGAAAAATCATCAATGAATGAAATAAAGTATTCTTTTCCACGAGGTGACTTTTTCCTTGTTGGTCCACATAAATCAGTATGGATAAGTTTAAGAGGATTACTCGCTGGCCCTTCTTTTTCCATGAAGTGAACTCTGGTTTTCTTACTGATTTGACATGGTTTGCATATTGTATTTTTTGGGATGCTGATATCTGGAAGATCATGAACAACCTTGAGTCTGCATGCTTTTCTTATTTGAGAAAAGCTTAGATGTCCCAACCTTCTATGCCACAACCAGTTTTCATCTGTTTTTCTTAGATAGCACTGTTTTTGTCCTCCTTTAAGTATGTATAAGTTGTTTGGAGTTCTTGTACCTTTGATCACGGTCTCTCCTGTATCAAGCTCACGAACAACACATCCGTTTGATTGAAACAACACTTCATTTCCTTGATCACACATTTGACTGACACTCAAGAGGTTATGCTTTAAACCATCTACATATATAACATTTCCAGCTTTAACCTTTTCTTTCAAGAAAACAAAACCTTTACCTTTTATGACAATTGGAGTGTCATTTCCAAATGATACATTCTTTTCCTTTTCTAAGGCATTATATGAGTGAAGTTTCTCTTTGTCACTTGTCATGTGTTTGGAGCATCCACTGTCAATGTACCACTGGTTTTCTTGTCCTTCTGCATATAAGGATATACCACATCTTTTTGTTTGAGGTTCTTTCCTTCTCCATATCTTGGGATTTAATGGCATTTTCTCCTTTTGAGGTGTTCGCCGAAATTTGCTCCTGCATTCAGATTCTTCATGACCAAAGTTGTTACAGATTGAGCATTCTATTTCATTTTCAAGAGGAGAAAAGTTATTATAGGAACTTCTCTTGCTCCCTGTTACATTCCTTTGATTTTTTGCTTCTCTAGTCATGATGGTTTTGTAAGCAACGCATTGAGCAGCTTTGTTCCCAGAATTATGACATGAAAAACATTGCCCATTGAAGAAGTTTCTGTGACTATCAAATCTATTTACCTGTTGATTGTAGTTTCTATTGATATTCATCTTTGGAGCAAATTGAGTATGATTTGCCTAAGTTTGGTTGTGGCTTCTATTGATATTCATCCTTGGAGAATTGAGTATGATTTACCAGGTGATAAGCTTTATGCCTTTGCTGATGATTTTCATACTGTTCACTAGTCTTTGCTGCATCAAGATAGCTTTTGGTGGAGGTTGATGACTTCAATGATTGAGATGCTTCTTTTGTATATCCAAGACCTGTCTTTATCAGAGGAGAACACTAAACTTTGATAATTTCATTTAACGTTTATGATCCTTTGGCAAATCTAAGATTGAGAGATTTTGTTTTCTCAAGATCTTTTCTTAGACCCACAATTTCACATTCTAGTTTTTCATTGTGCTTTTATTTTTCAGCAAGTTGGTATGTCAAGGTATGTATGATGATATTCTTTTCTTCTAAATAGATTTTGAGTTTAGAGATTTCTTCATGAAAGTTTTCCTCTTCTAAAGCATCCAAAAAATCATCATTGTCATAAGCCATGAGAAGTCTATAATCATCACTATTAGATACACCATCACTATCGTCTTCTAAACTATCCAAAAAATCATCGCTATCATAAGCCATGAGAAGTCTGTAATCTTGTCCAGTTTCATCTTCATCACTATTAGATAAACCATCACTATCTTCATGAGTATACTAACTCCTTCTATTCACAACTTGTTTCCTATTCCATTTTGCATATTCCTTTCCTTTTTCATATTAATCTTTATGAGGACATCTGGCAACATAATGACCGACTCTACCACAAGCAAAGCATTTGAAAGCTAGCTTACCTCTGAACCTTCGAGAACCCCGTTGAAGCTTCTTGACAAAATTTACCTCATCTTCTTCTTTTGAAATGTGTCCTAATTCATTGTGTTCTTCCTTTTCTTTTCCTTTTGCTGAAGCTTTAAATGTGGCTTCTCTCATATCTAATGGACCTCCTTTTCTCATCCCAAAAGCAGTTAGGATTCTGTGAAGCTATGTCATAGTGATATTCTGCAGATCCTTTTTTTCTTCTATGGCAGACATTTTTTATTCAAATTTAGCAGACAAGGATCTCAAAATGTTCTCAACTAAGGTAACTTCCTTTATTTCTTCACCCATATTCTTCATATAATTAAAAATCTCATCTATACATAATAATTAACTAGCTATACTCTCATCACTATGCATCTTAAGAGTTTCATACTAAATTCTGAGAGTTTGAAGCTTAGCACATTTTACCTGAGAGTCTCCTTCGTAGCTCTGAATGATTTTGACCCATATCTCTTTGGCTGATTTGAGTTGAATGAATTTGACAAACTCTGATTGTGAAAAAATTCCCAATAAAGTATTGATAGCTTTGGCATTGGTTTCATATTGCTTTTTATCTGCTGTGTTTGTAGGAATTGCTGTTGGAAATTTATATCCTCCATCCACAATTTCCCAGACATTTGTTCCAAGAGATTGTAAATAGGTTATGGTTCTTATTTTCCAATAAACAAATTTTCTACCATCAAAGATTGTTGGTCTGATGGATCCCATGCTTTCATGATTATTCATCTTGATGGATCTTCCTTTAAGCGATCAAGCTTCTTCTGAAGGACCTTCTCTGATACCAATCATTGGAAATAATACTAAGAGGGGGGGTAAATCAATATTATCAAATCTATAACTTTTTCATTTACATAGTCAGATTTATATATGCTACTTCATTTAAGGTAACTCGCGTGTACACGCAACTGTATTTAAGGAAACTAGCATATATCCAACAAACTTATGATTTAGTTAATTCATCATATGTTGATTTTTAATCAGTGCATGAGTACTTCATTAACCATATAAACAGTAACCATGTGCAGTAATAACAGAAAAAACCATCACACATAAGAAACACACATGAACACCAAGATTAAGGTGGAAACCCAATGTGCGTGAAAACCACCTGTTGTTATTGTCTCTATCTTCTTTTAATAATAATAAAATCTGTTTACAATCTTGTATTGGTGCAGACTCATACCAGTACATAGGCTTCTACCTAAAAAAGGTTACAACTTTCTCTCGTTCTCCAGCTTCTACTGGAAGGTAGCTAGAACCCCTTAGCTCTTGTACTAGCCAATATGTTTACTAGTACGTAGGTGCCAGCCTACAAAAAACTACACTCTTCCACCAGGGACCACGTTTCATGAATTTTCAGACTGGATGCTCCTGGCACATATCAAAACATATGAAGACCTTGACTCATAAATAACCCATCATAAATTTAGAAACTCAAACTTCATCAACCAACATGCAGTTAATCTGAAACAATCAGATCACTGTCATCAGAACACTGTGCTGAACCTAGAAACCTGCATCAGCATTTAGAACCAATAGAAACCTCAAAAATTCGTGTGTCAGACTGTATACGCTACTTCAATGGAGAAAACATGCGTGTATACACTACTTTCTTCATCCCAACCTGCGTATACCTCTAAAGATTCTGAATCATAAGATATCTGAATCATAAACTATACCAACCAGTAGTGTGCTGAACATCTACTGTCAACTTACAGAACTTTACACAGAAAACACTTCTCCTCACTTATACAATCAATCAAATATCAACCTCCTTATGCATTCATATTTAAATTCATATCTAAGAAGACTTCATTGATAGACAACAGTAAAATAGCAATAGCAATAAATCAACAATACTGATTTGATAGATCAGTCATCTCTGAACATCAATCCTTTCTTTTGTATATGCTACTTGAAAGAACAGAACCTGCATGTATACGCTCTTTTTCCTAGTCGAACATGCGTACAGATATGTAAATATTGACTCAGAACTTTGCTGCAATTCCAGACTTCAGATAAACCTAGATCACGATAGATAACGAATAAAATAGATGTAAAACATCAGATCTAGCCTCAACCAATATCATATCATTGAAGAATAAGTCATTTCAGGTCTCATGATCCCGATCCAATATTGAACTCAAGGTGCACATAAATATTTTAGATCTAGTCCTAGACATAACCTTGTAACATAAAATATACTTCAGATAGAAGTATTCCTTAGGATCTTATTCACTTGCACAATTGGCATTATGATCCTCTCTTCTTTATATATTTTTTGGCCTTTATCAATACCAAAGACCGAATGCACTTAGGACCATTACCTTGGATCAAATACCATATACCAAATACCTATGACTAAACACCTAGGGTCAATACCATGCTCCAAAGATACCTTGGACCAAATACCTCGGACCAAAACCATGGTTTTCAACATGTACGTGCTTTACCTTCTGTGGGAGTGCATGTGTACGTTATATGCTTTTTCTGTTCTGAATACCCGTGTGTATGTGCTACTTGGAATAAGTGAACCTATGTGTATCTCTTAAACTGCTCTTACATCATCCTCTTCCTTCAACTTCTTTATTCTGATCAATAGTCCTTAGTTCCATCTTCCTGATCCTCTGTACCACTGCCGTATTGCCTCTGAATATTGCTATTAGCTTCTTATCAAAACTGAGTTGACCTGTAGAGTTGTCATCAAGGACAATACTTGTATCATAATGCTAACACCAACTCTTATAAATTACGGATAAGGAAAACCTCTCTATTTTCTCCTTGAGAATGTACACATTGTTATATATTCTTAATGCTTCAACAACTATCTCACCTATGTTTGTAGACTTGATTTGAATTTTTTTAGCTTTGAAAATCACATCATATTCTTGATCATATATATGAGACACATTAAGCAGGTTGTGCTTCAAACCATCAAAAAATAAGACATTATTCACTTTACCTTTACCATTTGAAAGACTAGCAACTCATTTACCAACAATTTTACCAGATGCATTGTTGCCAAATGTTACATTACACTTATCCACTGGTTTCCATGTCAAGAACTTTCTTTTGTTTCTTGGAAGAACCACTATCCACATCCCAATGACTCCTGTCATTCTAAGCATAAAAAACAATATCACATTTCTCTGTTTTCTCTTTTTCTTTCTAGAACTTGGGCTTTTGTTCAATTTTCTCAATAAATGTTTCATATTTCTTCTCCTTAAACTTTCAATTAATTGCTATATGCCCAAAATTTTGACACTTAAAAAAATTGCACCAGATAGTTCAAGGGAGCAAAAGAATTATTGTACCTAGGTTTTATTTTCCTCTGTTGATTCCTTCTTGTGGATCTGAGTTGATTGTAGGATAGATTGACTCTGTAGTTTGTTGCTTTATGACCATAATTGGTGCAGGTGAAACAATATCCTGGAAAAATATCAACATTACTGGAAGCCTATCTTCTACGATGGGTTAATTTCTAGGTATTTCGATCTGCTTGGCCAATGTTGTTCTTTTGCTACTGCTAATAATTCTTTGAATTGTTTTTGGCCTACATATCTTCTTTTTGTTGCTGCATTGTATCTTACTTTACTGCTGGCACAAAAGTGATTTGTTTCTTACCCTTTAATTCTTCTGTTGCGGTGAACTCAACCTCAAATCCAAGACTAGTTTGAACTTTGAAGACTCGCTATGCTTCCAATATTTCATTTAAATTATTAATCCCTTTTCCAAATTTCTAATCAAAACTTCGCTGTGATTTTTACTTTTCTAACTCTTTCTTCAGAAAAAAAAGTTAACCTTCAAGCCTTTCACAAGCTTGATTCTTCTCATTCAATTGTCGGTGTAAGGATTCTTGAATCTTCTTACCTTATTGTACCTGCAAGAGCATTGGTTCAACTGCTTCATCCTGTTCTTTGATCAATGAATCCTTCTGAGACTTATTTTTCTTTTTCAGTCTTTCTATTTCTTTAAGTGCAGCTACCAGTTATCCTTCTAGGTCCACTTTAGCCTCTTCATCTTCAGAATTGATAGCTTCAACTTGCAAATTGTCTATGGCCATCAACATGAATTATTTTGGGATTTCATCATTTCTGTCCTCATCTGTGGAGTGGTTGACTTCACTTTTAGAGAAGTTTTCTTCTTGAACATAAAGACCTCTATTTTTATCCTTATTTCTATCTTTTTGTACTTTCTTGAATTTTTCTCTTGGATCATAATCCTTCTTCTTCTTTTTAGGACATTTTGATGCATAGTGACCAACTTTTCCACAATTGAAACACTTGAAAGCTATCTTACCTTTATACTTGCCTAAGCCTCTCCTGAGATTACTTCCAAACTTCACTTCTTCTTCATCAGATTCACATCATGAATCATCATGTTCTTCCTTGGGCTTCTTATTTTCTTTTAAGGCTAATTAATTTTTTGCAGGCTTGTGATTTGATAGTCTCATCTCATAGGTAATAAGGATGACAAGTAATTGGTCTAGAGTGAGAGTTTTCAGATTGGTCATTTCTTCAATGGCTGAAACCTTGGGATTAAACCTTTCAGGAAGAGATCTCAACACCTTTTGAACTACCATAACTTCATCTAGCTTCTCATCAAGGCCTCTTATAGTGTTCACAACCTCATCAACTCTTAAAAAATATTTTGCAATATCTTCATCGTCATGCATCCTTGAAGAATCGAATTGCATTCTATGACCTTGAAGTTTACCTTGTTTTACCTTGTTTTCATATTCATAGCAACTACTCATCTTGTCCCAAATAGCTTTGGTAGATGTGCAGTCCGTCACTTTGACAATTTCTAATTCAAGTAAGTCAACAAGCAGGGAATTCATGGCTTTAGCATTGCATGTGGACTCCATATTTTGATATTTGGTAATTACTACTGGAGGTTTTTTATATTCTTCTTCCACAAAATCCCATACATCAGCTGTAAGTGATTGAATGTAGGTCTTCATCCTTACTTTCCAAAACACATAGTTTGTTCTATTGAACATAGGTTCCCTATTGCTAAATCATCCTTCCTAGTTTTCCATGGTCCTTGATATTTCTTCTTGCTATTAAAATGGTATGAAGTAACTAGGCTTTCATACCAATTGTTAGAAACTAGGAAAATACTAGGACAAGCTTCATTCACGTGAGCCTCAAGAGAATTAATTTCAGTAACACACGAAAAACACAAATTCTTCAAATTTCTCTTCAATTTCTTCACAAGAAATGCTACAACTTGCTATTACAATTTTTTCTGGCTAGAACTAGTAGGAAACTACAACTCCAAAATTTATCAACTACAACTAAATGGAGATACAACCCCAAACATTTACCAACACCTACTGGAAGGAGCTACAACCCCAGATTTGCAAGCTACAATTTGCTTGACATTAATGATTCATTTTTCATCCATTTTAAAACTAGAACCATGAATTCCACCTCTTCTTACAGAATATTTGTTTTTTCCCAACACCACCTTCAAGAATCTATGATTATTGAGAAATACACCCTTTCATAATTCCTCATTCTCTTATGTTTATAAAGATTTTTTCTTTTCTATTTTTGACCTCTTTCATTTTCTCACATTCTTGCATGAATTATTATTTATGTCTTTCTCTTTTTTATTTCAGTCTTGTAGATATATTCTTCATGTCATTAGATCCTAATCACCTTTTTCTACAAGTTAAACTAATCAAAATTGCAAAATCTAGCAATCTAGAACTTTTACAATGTTTAGCTATAGTTTTAATTGTAGTTCCAAATTTAGTTTTCCACTATATTTGGAAAAAATTCCAAAAAATCCACCATGCCACCGATGACTGCCACTAGCTGCTATTTGTTAGCCCCCTTATCCATTAGCGACCCATAAGACCTCGTAATGTGACCCCTGCCTTGGTATTTTAGGTGCTTAATTTCTCTTTAAACCTATGAGGTATTATTTTATGTATGATGCCTTCGTGTCCATGATATTCTCATTGCATAGGACCAAGTGCTCATGCTTGGTTCCCAACACCTTTGTCCTGGCATTTTTCTTTTTTTTCCCTTAAACACCTCTTGGATGGGCCTTGTAGGAATACATGTCCCGTGGGGAAACTTTCCCACTTCTCATCAGTTTCCACTGTCTCCTGTCAGTGGCAATGTGTATCAACACTCATCATCCTAGTGCTTCTACTCTGTGCCTTATTTTCCTTACAGGGTCATCCTGTAGTGATGAGCTATCCTACTGGGGTGTTCTCGCTACACTCTAGTCCAATCACTGCAGTTTTGGGCCTTCTTGTCACTGACACGTTCATGTTTGCCCGATGCATAGTAAGCTCGTAAGTCCTCCATCATGCCTCGCTCAAGCCTTCCAGAGCATATCCTATGATAATATGTCATGCTTATGTCACCTCTACCATGTGGCTCTTTGTGAGTGATCCACGTGTCACCCAAAAATAGTCCACTCATCCACCCAACAAGGCCAAAAAAACCTACCATGTGTCTACCTTTTCTTGGGCCACGTCTATGCTAATGTCATCATCCACCTATGCATATACAACATCCATGCAAGCCAATCAAATGTTGCCTTGTAGCCCACCTGTTTCATCATGACTCTTAACTTATACGCATTCTTTTAGCTTCTAGGACTGATCCTACGAGATAAGTTGTCACTGGGCTCCATCTTCAACCAATAGTCTATTGCCATGTGTTCTCCCATTAGAGGAGAGATAAAGGGTCCAGTGCCTTTGGATTTTCACCCATTTTCCTTTATAAAATTTTTAAGGGCCTTGGGGATTTTTAACAATGTGTTGCCTCTTCCTTTGTTTGAAACGTTGTTTGATGCTTCGAAAAACCACTTTTGGTCAATACCACTGGTTTCACCACTCCCTGCTAATTATGTTTGGTATTGATAGGGGTGTGTTGGATTGAACCTCCACTATTGATCTCCAGATCAACAATATTGGAAAACTTCCCATTCTGATACCCTCAAGCGCATTAATTTTTCTGCCTATTGACTTGTCAAAAGCTCCTCTGATGTGTTGTTGGGATGCATGGGGTGTGATTTACCACTTCACATGCCTACCATTTAACTCTTGGTTAGAATCATCCCTATTGTTCCCTTAAGTGGTCCTCAAGATTTCTTCGAGGTGCACCTACCAAGCTACCTCCTCTGGGCTAGGTTGTTGTGTGGGCTCTGCCATGAACCAATCACCATGTTCCTGCCACTACATTATTGCTCCATGTTAGCCTGGTCCTCTGGGTAGTGGCTCCATGAACTTGTCCATTGTGTTTGACTGTACAACAAAACTAAATATTCTCCAGAAAGGTTTCTAATGATTTTAGCTCTGCAAGGTTTGACTTTATGATCCCTAAATTTGATTGGTTCTAACATTCACACCAGGAGGCCATTTTTTGTCTTCCACATACCATTGGAAATATCTTTCAAATCTCTTCCTATTTGCTTTGGTTCCATATACTCTTATGTTGGTATGTTTCACTAGAAATTCCTTCAAAGGCACTGCACCACAAGCAATTGCCTCATCAATTTGCTTGGAAACATCTGAGCCTTGCACCATTATCTTATTTTCCCTGGCCATCAATGCTTTTCCTTTTTCCATTAATGACAACAAATTTCAACAACAAACACTTAAGAATTGCAGTATCATGAATTTATTTTGGATTCTTGGAATGAGGGGCCAATTAATCTTGTTAAAATGGTTGGTGAGAGGCTAGAATGTCTAGGAACAATATATTGGTATTCACACACATACTATTGATGTTAAGGACATATATTTCTTAATAGAGATTTCATGTAGGGGAGCCAATGTTTCGCTATCTGGCCCTAGGGTTGGAGGTGAAAAAAAAAAACTATTATATAAATGAATATTGTGTTCGAGGATGCAAAAAAAGTAATGGAAGGATTGAAATCAAAGATATCAGAGACCATCCATTGAAGACCATCTTGTTCACTATTGCTTGTTTAGTTGGGAGTACAGATCCTCATCTCACTACAAAAGCACATATGTGGTATGCATTACACTGTATAGAGCCAACCATATTCAATTGGTGTGAAGGGATATTGATCAATTTGAAAGGACAACTAACTAGAGTAAAGATGGGGCAACTAAAATGCTTTGGTTATGGATCAATTGTAATGTCCTTTGATCTAGAGAGGATTCCTTTGCTATGTCTATTATCACTCATACATTTCCCTAGCTGTGGAAGGAAATAACTAAGGTAACCTCAAACCTATTTAAGGTTCAAAGCTAGCCCTTCAACTTGGAGAGGGATCTCTCCCTAAAATCAACTACCCAAGGTTAGAAAAGTATTGAAATATGCTTACAAACAAAATGGAAATAAGATAGCTTGGGCGATGGTAGCTTATCTCTGAGAAGAGATTTCGCGGATACATACCTCTGAACTATGTTACAATGAAGCTCAAGGGCCTATTTATTATTGGAAAACATGAGAAAATCCTAAGCAACCAAAACCCTAAACCCGGGAGATGTAACACCAAGAGTTTGTGGGCCCTGTTGGGGTTAGTTGGGCAGCCAACTTCTAGGGGTCGTAACTTGGTCATGTTATCTCCATTTGGTGCATATGTTACCTTGTTGGAAAGGTATCTCTAAGTACTACAGGTTTCATCGTAGGCTCCTACATATGGCTATGCACCTGTCGCAAACCCAAAAAAAACATTGTTTAGGGGGTCAAAGCTCCTCTAGAAGTTCAAGATCAAAAAAATCGCTAAAAATAGTAAATGCTGAAATGAACAAGGAAACAGATGAAACTGACTAGGGGGTCTAGGTGGAATAGGTGGGTGGCCACCAATATCCACCTGGATCATTCCTCCCCCCTTAGGAAGAAATGGTCCCCATTGCATGCAGAGCCTGCATGAGGTGAGGAAATTTCCATTGAACCTGGTCCCTCGTGAACCACTTGTCCTGGTGAACGAGTTGGCCTGCTTTGACAACTCGATATAGCTATATCCTCTATTGGTGAGTTTTATTGATCTATGTATCCATGATCTAATCAATTGTGGCATTTTACATGTAGTCCAGGTTGAGCTCTATTGGTGTGAGCTATTTTGTAATGTCAGATGTGTCCAACAATGGTGGAAAGTATGGCTGAAGGCCATCTACATTGAACACTGGGTGCAAACCAAGGAATGGTGGGATGCTAAGATTGAAGGCATTATCATTGATGAAATTGGTGATGGTGTGTGGCCCATATCGGAGTGGGCCAAGTGGCGAGCACCAGTATTGTAGCAATAATGCTGCAACTCCTGGGCTTCCTACTTTACTTTTTACCAATCGGTAGTTCGTAACAAACTTGGAAGCGATGGTGCTATATGCACAAGTACTAGTTCTTACTGTAGGATGTCACTTGGTCAGCTGACGCAAAATCACTAGGAGCTCAAGCCAACTTCTATGAATTCTAGAAGAAGCTTTATATGTGATGATTGAAAGGAAAGCTTAACCTACAGAGGCTACTCTACTTGCAAAAAGTTAAAGAAGGCTGAAATGTGAAGTAGCCCTAGCAAAACCTAATTAACCAGCTAACCCTAATTTTGCAGAAAGAGAGGTGAAAGACCATAAAATGAATGCCATTACCTACTTAGGAAGTAAAAAACATCTATTCAAGCTATTTATAAAAGGAAATGAGAGAAAAACATCTTTTTGGATTTTTATGTATTTTTAGGTGAAATTGTCATGCATGTAATTTATTTCTGTGTGAATGTGGCAGCGATTAGGTGGTTATGGAGGGTGAGTTTGGCATTTGAAAAGGTGTATAAGGGTTTGGAGGGGTTCTAGGAGGTCCCAAGTGGCCTCCTGGAGGCTTTCCCTGCAATCGGACTTTGGAAATACACCTATAGGAAAATCTACAGGAGGCTGTAGGGGATCTACAGGAGGTCTATAGGAGGTCTATAGGAGGATGCCAAGAGCTGTTTTAGAGGTTTTGAAGGTGGGAAAATGGGTGGAAAGGGTAGCTGATGGCTAGGAGGATGTGTTAAGGTGTCTAAGGTTCATAAAGGAAGATTAGGGAAGAGAAATATGGTTGGACTTGTTCAAGGAAAGAGAGGAAATTTTATGAGAAAAGTGCAGTAAATTAAGGCAGATTTGTGAGGGACTTTGAATGACCTATGGAACATGGATCAAAAAGAGATGGTGATGTCTGATTGGTTGACTTATTGTGAGCAGAGATGTACTGCAAGAGAACTGAAAATCAAGCTCTGAAACTAAGCAAGCAAAGAAACTAGCTACACTGAAAAATAGAAATGTTCATCAAGCTAGTCTAAATTATGATCTAGGAAAGTAAATGATGAAAAATGCTATATGGAAAGAAAGCATGGAAAGAAATTTATTGTAAAGACAGAAATGAGCATGATGAAATAGATCTACAGCAAAGCATTAACCTTCTAACAAGCTGCAACACTAGAAATCCTATGGCAAAGGCAAATCTGTGTTTTTTTGTGGCAGCAATAGGGTCTTGGCCTCAGTTCATGGTCTGAAAGGTGAGAAACGAGGTCAAGGCTCTATTCATGGCCTTTTAATATCTTCTTCTATCACCATTCAACCTGCTACAACAAACTGAAATGGAAACAACTTTTTAAATTACCAAAAGCAACCTATTCTTAACTAAGAAAGAAATCTATCTATTAGAAACTCATTCATAAGCTGAAACAAAGCATATAAATACAAGACAAGAGGTGCTTGGCTACTTGGATTGGGCCCTAACCCAAGAGCTTCATCCCTCTAAGGTAACTTGGTGCTAGCTCAAAAACAATCTCATCTTCATTATCAAAATAACAGTAAGGTTACATAAAACTGTCTACAAAAGTAAGCTCGAAGTTCAGTAGAGCAAAGCTGCAACAAAAGTGTGAAAATTTGACTAACATCCAACCCCTAATGAGGCCCTAGGCCTCTCTACTTATACAATTGGAGCTTCAAACAACTCTCTTAAAATTAGGGATGCTTGGCCCCCAAAACTTGAGATAGACAACAATTATACTCCACTTGCTCAGCTGCCTCTTTGGTGCATTGATGTGGTTGCTTGTGCTCTGAGCTTTCTAAAGGAGAATTTGAAGTAGGGAGTCATAAATGAGGGGAAAACCCTCCTATAAATCCTCTCCCTTGTTTTCTTCGAATATTTTCTGCCAAATGTTCATTAAATCTTTGACTTTGCCTCCAAAATTGACCAAAAATCTGCGTTAAGCACACATTAGACTTCAAGGCATAATCACCAACCCAACTCACTCTACTAGCATAAATATAATAAAAAACATGCAATAAACTAAATGAGAATGGTGGATTAAGCTAAGTTAGGAGGAAAAATGATCCCATATAATTACCCATTTATGGGGCTCATCATCACCCCCGTACCGAATGTGTTGCTCATCCTCTAAGCAACTAGTCCATCTCCTCGTCTTTGATGGCCCTGATGGCCTCCCTGACATCCCATGCTTCTGATGTGAGGTCCTCTTTTTTTTCATGGAATCCTACCTTTCTGTCCACCTCTTCCTACTGCTATTGTTCTTCTTCCTATTTTCCACCTTCCAGTAGGCCTAGCAGTAGTGGGGGACTCAATTTGAGGCCAATCCAATTGACCTTCAAACTCAGAATAGAGTGCTTGTACAGTGGCACTCTCCTTAATGCCTCTTTCATCCTGGTTGGGGAGTGATATTCCCTTATTTGCAAGCTATGTGGCAGTGTATTCCACCTCCTCATACAAGCATGAATACAGTCATCTCCAAGTAATCTTTCCATGTCCTCAAAATGTGCAATGGCCTGAGCCTGATCATTGATATACTTAGGGTCACTTTGAGGATTATTTGCAAGTAGCTAGTGTGTACTGATGAGAGCCATGGGGTCTGATGGCTCAATTTTGATCATTAGGGGTTCATTTTTCTCTTTTGCCATCAACTTTTTGATTTCCATTGCCCTTTTCTCCTCATCCATGAGGCCATGGCCATTAGCTACAAGTCCCCTAGCCTAGCATTTGGTTCCCATAGGTTCATATCGATGAAGGCCATGTTATGCAAAAAGAACTCTGCTATATTTGCCTTGTCTTCTACTGAACTTTGGTCACATAGGTCCATGAACTGTCTGTAATCCTAAAAAGGCATTGTGCCTCTCTGTGCCAAAGTCTTGATCTAAAACTGTAGCCACTGGTCTTTGAGGTATACTCCATATGATTTTGCTGGTGTTCTGCACTGTAGTGCCTCCATAGACCAGCTGGCCATGCATGCCAATTGTGTCTCCTTTTCTTGTAGTTGTCTTCTTAGCAACTCATTTTCTGTTTCCAAGTGAGTTCTTGTGATTTCCTCTCTATGTCTTACAACACTTAACTCCCTACCCATTTCTCTAAGTTTGTTCTCCATGTGGCCAATATCCTATACCCCCTTGGATTTGGCAATTTTCATCCATTTGTGGCTCCTTATTCTTTCCTTTTCCAACTCAAATAAAAGTGGGACTGCAAATTTCTGTGGAATGATTCCCCCCTCCCCCCTCAAGAATATTGTAGTAAGAGCCCAAACTAGGCTGGGGGTCAGGTTCTTGAGTATATGTTGTTTCCTCCTTCCCCTTTGGCTGTTCTTCTACAGTTTTCTCAAGTTTTTCGGTCTCCTGTAGCTTCATTAGGGTCTCTTGTAGAACAGTCTATGCCTCTTGTAGAGTTATTTTTTAGTCCTATAGTTGCAATCTTTCCTTCCAGATGGAAGATCTAGGACTTTATCTTTCAGATGTGATGCGGGTTTTAGAGGGAGATTCTTACCCTTTGACAATGGGTGAATCTTCAATTACAATAGGCACTGTTGAAGATGGCTGTGGTTTTCCTGTTTTTATCATTGTGCTTTTCCGAGCCCTGAAATACATTGATGTTCGCCTCTTCCTCTTTTGTTTTTGTTTCATTGGGGTGCTGAGGGTAGTGAGAGTAGCTGTTGCCTCTCTTTCTAGGGTCTCAGGAGACACTTCTGTCTTTTCTGCCGCTTTTTCCTCTCCTTTCGTCTTCTCTGTCTCTACTGGTTTTCTTTCCTCTTGCTTTGTTTTGAGTTCTTCCTCCTTTGGTTTAGTTTCCTCTTTCTCTATTTTAGTGTCTTCCTCCTCTGTTTGCTCCTTAGTTTCCTCCCCTTCTTCTTTTTGATGTTCCTCCCCCTCACTTTCAGAAGGACTGTGGTCATATGTGAGGGCCTTTATATCATCTTCTCTTGTCATATTTCTGAAGATTTCCCATGTTATGGGGATTTTGAAGGTGTGGTGGGCTTCTTCCACTAATAGTTTAATTAACCCATGGTGAGCCAACTGATCTAGACCTCCTGCCTTCAACTTAATGCTGGAGTCTATAAGGAACTACAGGAAAAAATAGGGGATGCTAAGTTTTTGTGGTGTGGGAGTGTCCATGCCATATCTCAGCTCATGGAGAAGTCTAAAATGGTAGCCATAAACTATGCTATACCTCCCTTCACAGGAAATATACTTGATGATTTGGTAACTGACCTCATCCCAAGGGTAAGGTATGCTTTTTCTTCTAATGCCATTTTTTTCTTCTACAGGATGTTCATTTGGTTGGAAGAAGTTTTTCTTGGCAGATTGCCCAATTGGATTTTCATCTTTGCTCCAAGGTAATCCAAGGGGAAGGCTGGTAACCCTATTGACAAATTCTGGGGTGATTTCCATGGAGATACCCCTCAAAGTAACAGTGGAATGGGTCCTTGAGTGAGTGACTAAAGAAAGGGAAAACTCATGAGCCACTTCTTCATCAAACCCTCGGAATTTTTCAAAGAATGGCATCCAATTTTCTCTGGTAAAAATGGCTACCACCTCTGGATGTTCATGGAGCCTTACTGAATTTGTGGGTTCCTTCCTCATGAATCCCCCTATCATTTTTCTTATACCCTTTTGGAACACCCCAGGTAGAGATGGAGACAAAAAAATTTGAAGACACAAGAAACAGAGAAAAACTGTGTTTTTTTTTTTTTTTTAAGAAAATAGGTAGAAATTTTTTATGGAATTCCTCTTCTCCTACAAGCTCGATTCCTCCTTAAAACTGTATCATTCTTCACACATATTAATAATCAAGGTGGGTATGAATAGAACCTACCTCCTCAAGCCATAAATCGAGCAGAAATCTCGTGTTTTCTCCTTAAAAACTGCTTACTGCCCCTCCTGTAGAACGGGCTGTAGGTGCTCCTGTAGAATGGCGATAGCAGGGGGATGGATGAAAATGATAGAGAATGACGGTTTCGAGGCTATGGAGGTGTTATAGAGCTTGCTATAGCTAAGTGGACGAGGATGAAATGGAAGAAAAGGTGGTGAAGGAGTTTCAAGGAGGAGTACTTATGTCTTCTTTGAGATATTTCCGGTGATGGGGTGAGCTGGAAAAAGAGTACGTTGCCATATTTAGATCATTGGTCCCCCCTACCTTGTCATCATGACTCCTCATGACTCTTCCCCACAATCACTTCCCATCATTGCATCGGAGTTTGTATACCCTCCACTACCTGTCCTTTGGATTTTTCTATGAGTTGACTAGGTACACGTGTGGTGGCATCTCCGAATGAGCGCAGTCAACTGGATGAGGATGGCCAGTTAATTGGCCACCTTTTCTCATTAAACCCTAACCATCTCATTCGCTTATGCATATTTTTGAATTACACAGATGCAACAGAGAAGAGGGTTAGACACTTACCTGCAAGTCGAATGTGCGTGCTGTGGTGCATTTTGGTTCCTTTGCTGTTGCATGCTTGAATTCAATTGTTGGATGCATGTATCTCCTCTGCTATATGCTTTTTTCTTTCTGATGTGTGGCTTGTTTTCTTTTTGTAGGAACCCTCTGGTTGGATCTGCTTCAGACATCCTCTTCAATCATATGGCTACACCTATTTTGCTACTGTGGCTTGATTTTAAGGGGATCAACTGCTACAGGAAATCCTATAGGAGCTCCTGTAGTTGCTTCTCCCTTTAAAATTTTTAGCTGATTCTTGTGCTAGGAGCTATGAGGATGCTACCAGAGATGCTGATGGTGATGGAGAGGTATTTGGTAAGCTGTAGGTGAGCTTTGGAGGTGTTGTTCCTTTTATTTCTTTGTTTTTTTCTAAAAATTGGTTTCTGTGTTTTTTTTGCAGGAAGGGAAGAAATCCATGATAATGAGGTGGTGCAGGTGTGGGATGGATGGCCAGGAGGGTGGATAGCTGTAGGAGGGCCTATAGGCTCTTCATGAAACTTCCCAGCTCCTCAAACTATTTTTAAAATCCATTTCGAGCTCTCTGTGATTTCTATAGGAGCTTCCTGTAGAACACATAGGGCCTCCTGTAGGATACACAATGTTGAGAAAAAACACACAGTGAGGCAAAAGAAAGGTCAGAAATGATTCAGAAGAGTACGGAGGAGGTGAAATAAGCTCTATGGTATCCTCTCTTGCTTCCTGTGGTCCACCTGTAACCTGCAATGCATGTTAAAAGTCAATTTTCTCTTCCTTTTTTCTCTGTTTTATTTTTGAAAGACAACTAGGGCGCCTCGAGGAGGTTTTCACCCTAATTGCCTGCCTTGGGCACCTCCAAGGGAGGTTTTCACCCAGGGATCTTATTCTCTCTTTTCTTGTTTTTTTCATCACTGGGCCACGTCAAAAGAGGTTTTCAACCCAATGATGGGACTCAATCGCCTCATGGAGGTTTTCACTTGAGCCCTTATTATTTTTCTTTTTTCTGTCTGCTTCTTTAGTAAGTGGGTGGAGTGGAGGCAGAGACTTGCTCCACTACCAACACTGTCTTATTTAGATCTTCAATGAACTCTTGCTTGGAGAGGGGCTTCTTGTAAATTTTCAACCTTTGTCCATTGACAAGCATGGGGATGGCTTCCTCATCAATGGTTCTGATTAGAATTGAACCTTTGTCATTGCATTTTTCCATAGTGTAGGGTCCCAGCCACCTTGTCCTCAGCTTGCCTTTGAAGTCTTTATAACTTGAGTCATAGAGTAGTGCCCAATCTCCCTCTTGGAATTGCTTCTCCCTAATATTTTGATCATGCCATATTTTACTTTGAAGCTAGACTACCTCTATGTGGAGAAGGGCCTGCAGTCTTTGTTCATCCAATCCATTGAGCTAGAGTAGCCTTTCCCTCTGTGCATGGCTAAGGTCTAGGTCCAGCTGAGCTACCATCCTTAGTGTATTGTATTCAAATTCTATTGACAATAAAGCCTTCTTCCCATAGACTAGTTCATAGGGTGTGAACCTTGTGGTCGTCTTCCATGTTGTGTTGTAGGCCCAGGTGGCCTCAACTAGTTTATCCACCCAATCTTTCCTGCTGCTGCTCACTACCTTGGTTAGAATTCCTTCCAAAGCTCCATTAGTGACTTCCACCTACCCATTAACTTGTGGATGGTAAGGGGTGGAGGTCCTGTGCTTGATTTTATGATGTGTGAGTAGGTCTTCAATCAAATTGGAAGTGAACTGACTGCCTTGATCTGTAACCAGTTGTCTTGGATACCCGAACTTATAGAAGATGTTCTCTCTTAAAAACTCAGCTACTTTTTCCTCTATTGTTTCCTTGATTGCTTTTTCCTCTTCCCATTTTGTCAGATAATCAGTGCACACAATGATGTATTGCCTTTGTTTTGAAGGAGGGTTGATAGGACCCACAAAGTCCATGCCCCGCCTCTCAAATGGCTCAAAAGTCACTTGAGGTTGCATGGGAATCTCATCCTTTGGAGTAGGTTTCCCTATCCTTTGGCACCGATCACATTGGCTCGTATATCTCTTCACATCTTGATGAAGAGTGGGACAATAGTAACTTGCTTGCAAGATTTTGAAGGCAGTCCTTTTTGCTACAAAATGGCATCCACAAGGCCCATCATAACAATTTAGGAGAATGTCAAAAACTTCCTCCTCCCTAATACATCTTCTCAAGATCTGATCTGGGCCAAGTTTGAAGATATTTCCCCCAATCCAAGTGAAAGGGGCACTTTTCCTCACGATCTTTCTCTTCTCTTTCAAGGACAGGTGTGGTGGGAACAGTGATGAAACCAAGTAATTTGCTATATCATCAAACCATGGAGAGAGTACTAAGATAGAAAATAGGTTCTCATCTGGCGTTTGATATTCCACCATTCCTTCCTCACCTACAAGCAAATTTACTCTAGACAAAAAGTCGGCAACAACATTTTCTTTACAAGGTTTATCAACAATGGTTAAATCAAACTGCTACAGTAAAAGAAACCATCTAATAATGCGAGCATTTACATCTGGTTTATTCATTAAATACCTAATTACAGCATGATCAGTGTGTACAAAGGTTTGATAGCCTGTGATGTAATGTCTAAACTTATTTAAGGAATGCACTACAGCTAGGAGTTCGTTCTCAATGACTATGTAGTTTAACTCTGCCTTTGACAAATTTTTACTTATAAAGTATATGTCATAAGGTAACTTTTCATCAATCTGCCCCAAGGCTGCTCATATTTCTTTGTTCGAGGCATATCTGTGAACGTGGAAAGGTAGGGCCCTATTTGGGCCTCTCAAAATTGGGGCAATCACAAGTTTTCTTTTCAAGGTATCTAGGGCTTCTTGACAGTTTTCAGTCCATATGAACTCGACACCTTTTCCCAAAAGACCAAACAATGAAGAGGCTAACTTACTGAAATCTTTAATGAATCTTCTATAATATCCTGCTAAGCCTAGGAAACTTCAGATATCTCTCACCTTTTGAGGAGGTGGGACCCTTTGGATGATGGCAATTTTGTTGGGGTCCACTTGTAATCCTTGTTGAGATATTGCATGACCTAGCACAGTCCCTTCAGTCATAAAAAATTCACATTTTTCTGAACTGAGGGACAAGTTCATTTCAATACACTTGTCCAAAACTTTCCCTAGGTTAGATAAAGCTTCTTGAAAGTTAGGACCATAAGGAGTAAAGTCATCCATATATATTTCCACCGCATCATGAACTAGTTCAAAAAAATATACTCAATACTGCTCTCTGGAAAGTGGCTGGAGCATTGCACAAGCCAAAAGGAAGGAACCGGTATGCAAAGGTACCCCAAGGACAAGTGAAAGTGATCTTATCTTGGTCTTCCGGGCTGATTTGAATTTGATTGTACCCGCTAAACCCATCTAGGAAGGAGAAAAACTTTTTCCCCGCCAGACCATCTAACACTTGATCTATGAAAGGCAAAGGAAAATGGTCATTTTTAGTGGCCTTATTCATTTCCCGATAATTGACACGGATTCTCCACTTACCATTTCTCTTTGGCACTAGCACCAAAGAAGAGACCCATTCACTGTCAGAGATGGGGTAGATGAATCCTGCATCAAGTAGTTTTTGCAATTCTTCCTTAACAATGTCTTTAAGAGCTGGATTCATCCTCCTTTGAGGCTGCCTGACTAGTTTTCAATCCTCAATGTATATACGATGAGTACATACTGAAGGGTGCACTCCCTTCATCTCCTTATAACTCCAGTCGAAGGCATCTAAATGTTTTCTTAATAAGCTGCATAGTTCCTTCTCCTGGGAGGTGGATAGGGATGAGTTGATTTTCAAGGTTCTTTCTGGGCCGAACTCTATATTCTAAACACAGAGAGAGGTTGGGCTGGCCACACAGAGATTAGTTAGGGGATTGTTTTGGGTTTCTTTCACTAGATCTTCTAATGGAAAAATATCGAGGGGTGGATTCTGAATTAAATTTCCAATGATATCATCTTCATTTTACGGTTCCCCACCATGACAATTTCTACTACATACAGTGGTGCAGAATAGGCTTCATCCTCATCGTCCTCCTCCAACTAGAGAGGTAGATCATGTTCGAGCAGGGGTTGGGCAGGAGGGTATAGGATTAGCTGCTTGAACATATGCTCATTCTTGATGGTCATGTTCACAACCTGACAATTGATGTAAGCATCAGTAGTGGCCAACCAGGCTCTTCCCAGGATGAGAGGATACCCAGTGAGCTTTGCCTTCAGTTGGAGAACCAAGAAATTAGCAGGGTACTCCCAAGAATAAACAGAGACCATCACATCCTCCACAATCCCTTCAGGGGTCACGGTGGAGCAGTCTGCTAGCTGCAGTACTGTAGTGGTCTTTCTCAAGGAGCCCTGTAGTTTGAGCTTGAGCATGGTGTCCTTTGTCATCACATTAATGGTAGCTCCCAGATCAATCAATGTATGTGGGATCATGGTGCCATTGATGTGGAAATCAACTATTGGGCTTCCAGGGTCTAGATATTTCAGACAGATTACCTACCCCAACATCAGGTTGGACAGTTGTCCTATGACATTGATGGTTGGGGCATCTCTTTTGCGCCTGCCTGGATGCCTGAAGCACTTCCCTTTGATCATCTTTTTGTATATAGGCACATCCTTTATGGCTTGGAGAAGTGGTATCTTTACACATAACTCTTTCAATTCTCCCAGAAGTTCAGTTTCTTCTGGGGTGGGTTGTGTTGTCTCGGATAGTCTCTCAGGAAAGGGTGGAATTGCTTTTGCTTCACTTTCCTCTTTATCTTCCCCAACCTCTTGAGGGGGAGGCTAACTATTTGGGAGAACCTTCCCAGATTGTAGGTTAATCTTCTGAATTTCCACAACATAGGTTGGACATGATGGTTCCCCACTATATACTTGTTGGGCCTGTCTGTTTTTCGGGTTCGGGTTCGGTTGAGCAGACATTTGGGGTTGACTTGGTATAGCAGGAGGCAAAGGTTGTGGTTGAGTATGTGGTGGAGGCAAAAGAATGGGAGGAGAGTAGTATTGGGTCCTCCACCCCTGATGAGATGCATTCCACTAAGGTTGTGGGTAAGCATAGGATTGAAATGGATGAGCAGCTAGTTGGGCATGATATTGAGATGGATGGGACCAAGGAGGATGTGTGGACCAGGAAGGATGAGCAGGAGGGCCCCAAGCATGTATGGAAGTGGCTTGGTTGGGGTTGTAGTATGCTTGGGATGTCCCTTGCATTCCCTACTGGTATGGTCTAGGTCCATGCGGTCTCCTTTGGTTTATGAAATAGAGTGGTTCAGTGTCTCCTTCGGCCCCTTGGTATACATCTTTGAGTCTAGGCAAGGAAGGACACTTATCTGTAGAATGATCTTCTTCACACACTGAACAAACCTCTATGGAGTTCAATGGACATTCGTTCCTAGGATGCCTTATGGTGTACCTAGGACAAAAGATGGCCAAAACCCTCTCTGCTTCCTCTTGTTTCCTTTTGATATGCAAGGTATCCATTTTCATGGCAAGAGTTTGCATCATCTCACTCTTGAAGTCTTCCAGTATGTGTCCAAGCTCACCTTTTATAGATGAACTGAATGAGGAGGTACTGGCTATGGGTTGACTCCCCCTACCTCTCTTTTTGGCTGCCCTAAAATGGTTTCTAGAAACAATCTTTATGTCTTCATAAGGTAGTTGGTAGATATCTCCCCTAGCCAGCAGATCGAGGGTGTATAGAAGGTCTTTCGGAATTCCCCTGAGCAGGACCAACTTCAGCGATTTGGGGTCAAGTGTGCACCTGGCCCTTTTATAACCGAGCTAAAACCTCTCTTCATAATCTTCCAATGATTCATCACTTCCCATGGTCATTCAAAAGATTTCTTCCTTGGTGTCTTTTGACCTATAGTAGTCTCGATATTTGTTATTGAAGGCTTGCTGCATATGAGCCCAAGTTGTGATGTTATTGCAAGGTAACCCCATGAACCAGCGCAATGTTGCATCCTCGAGGGTAGAAGGGAATAATTTCAACTTTTTCTCATTTTTTGCATAGTCATAGGTTCGACAAATAACAACAAACTCAAACAAGAAAGTGTCAGGATCTTCTATAGTCAATCCATGGAAGTGAGCTATGGCTGAAGGGCTTATGTTTTTTTTTTTAGTGTCCCCATTGGTTTCTCGGATGGGAAAGGTACCCTCTACTCTTTCTCCATTCCCCCTAACATTTCTGTTTTCAACCATTGTCTCAGGAGGGATGTTTTCTTCTTCTTCTTCCCCTATAGGTTCTTCAAATATCACTGGTTGTTCACCTAAAGGTTCTTCTGGATCACTACCACCAAAGAAGAGAGAAGGGTGGCTATGTGATGTGGTGGGGGTGTTGGGTAAGAATTTTCTTGAATTATCTCTGTTCCTACGAGGCATGAAAGGAAATCTTTTTTGGTTGGTTATTTCTTTTTTTCTACTTGTACCTACAAAACCAAATTGATTGAAGAAACAAATTGCAACTAACTGAAATGAACTTGCTGAAATGGAATTGCATAATTGAAATGAAAGCAAGGAAAGAGCTAATCTACTTTTGCTGGAATGGAAATTGTAGAATTGAAATAAAAGCAAGGAAACGGCTAATCTACTTTTGTTGGAATCTAAATTGTAGAATTGAAATGAAAGCATGGAAATGCAGAAATTGAAAGGAACAACTACTCTACTTTTGCTGAAATAAACTACTTAGCCGAATGTTACAGTAGGAAATAGAAGAAAAGTAATAATCACACAATACTTTGATGCTTCCCAAGAAACAACACCAAAAATTGGTGAGCACCAGTATTGCAACAATAGTTTTGCAACTCCTCGGCTTCCTACTTTACTTTTTATCAACCCTGTAGTTCGTAACAAACTTGGAAGCGATGGTGCTGTATGCACAAGTACTAGTTCTTACTGCAAGCTGTCACTTGGTCAGCTGGCACAAGATCACTAGGAGCTCAAGCCAACTTCTATGAACTCCAGAAGAAGCTTTATATGTGATGAAAGAAAGGAAATCTTAATCTACAGAGGCTACTCTACTTGCAGAAAGTGAAAGAAGGCTGGAATGTGAAGTAACCCTAGCAAACCCTAATTAACCAGCTAACCCTACTTTTGCATAAAGAGAGGTGAAAAACCATAAAATGAATGCCATTATCTACTTAGGAAGTAAAAAACATCTATTCAAGCTATTTCTAGAAGAAAATGAGAAAAAAACATCTTTTTGGAATTTTATATATTTTTAGATGAAATTGTCATGCATGTAATTTATTTGTGTGTGAATGTGGCAGCGACTAGGTGGCGATGGAGGGCGACTTTGGAGTTTGCAGAGATGTAGGAGGGTGTGGAGGGGTCCTAGGAAGTCCCAGGTGGCCTCCTGGAGGCTTTCCCTGCAATCAGACTTTAAAAAGACACCTATAGGAAAATATACAGGAGGCTGCAGGGGATCTACAGGAGGTCTATAGGAGGTCTAGAAGAGGATGCCAAGAGATTTTTTAGAGGTTTTGAGGGTCGTAAAATGGGTGGAAAGGGTAGGTGATGGCTAGGAGGATGTGTTAAGGTGTCTAAGGTTCATCAAGGAAGATTAGGGAAGAGAAATATGGTTGGACTTGTTCAAGGAAAGAGAGGAAAGTTCATGAGAAAAGTGCAGAAAATAAAGGCAAATTTGTGAGGGACTTTGGATGACTTGTGGAACATGGATAAAAAAGGGATGGTGATGGCTAATTGGTTGAATTATTGTGAGAAGAGATGTACTACAAGAGAACTGAAAATCAAGCTCTGAAACTAAGCAAGCAAAGAAACTAGCTACACTAAAAAATAGCACTGTTCATCAAGCTAGTCTAAATTCTGATCTAGGAAAGTAAATGCTGAAAAATGCTATATGGAAAGAAAGAATGGAAAGAATTTCATTGTAAAGATAGAAATGAGCATGATGAAATAGATCTACAGCAAAGCATTAACCTTCTAATAAGCTGCAACACTAGAAATCCTATGGCAAAGGCAAATCTGTGTTTTTTTGTGGCAGCAATAGGGTCTTGGCCTTAGTTCATGGTCCGAAAGGGGAGAAATGAGGTCAAGGCTCTGGTCATGGCCTTTTTGTATATTCTTCTATCACCATTCAACTTGCTACAACAAACTGAAATGGAAACAACTTTTTAAATTACCAAAAGCAACCTATTCTTAACTAAGAAAGAAATCTATCTATCAACAACTCATTCATAAACTAAAACAAAGCATATAAATACAAAAAAGGAGGTGCTTGGCTGCTTGGATTGGGCCCTAACCCAAGAGCTTCATCCCTCTGAGGTAACTCAGTGCTAGCTCAGAAAGAATCTCATCTTCATTATGAAAATAACAGTAAGGTTACATGAAACTGTCTACAAAAGTAAGCTCGAAGTTGAGCAGAGCAAAGCTGCAACAAAAGTGTGAAAATTTGACTAACATCCAACCCCTAATGAGGCCCTAGGCTTCTCTACTTATCCAACTGGAGCTTCCAACAACTCCCTTAAAATTAGGGAGGCTTGGCTCCTAAAACTTGAGATAGACAGCAGTTATACTTCACTTGCTCGGCTACCTCTTTGGTGCATTGATGTGGCTGTTTGTGCTTCGAGCTTTCTGAAGGAGAATTCAAAGTAGGGAGTCATAAATGAGGGAAAAACCCTCCTATAAATCCTCTCTCTTGTTTTCTTCGAATCTTTACTGCCAAATGTTCGTTAAATCTTTGACTTTGCCTCCAAAATTGACCAAAAATCTGCATTAATCACACATTAGACTTCAAGGCATAATGACCAACCCAACTCACTCTATTAGCATAAATATAATAAAAAACATGAAATAAACTAATGAGAATGGTGGATTAAGCTAAGTTAGGAGGAAAAATGAGCCCATATAATTACCCATTTATGGGGCTCATCACGAAGCTTGTGGTGGGGTCCAGCAAGGAACTCCTTCTCCAAATGTAGCCAAACTTTGTTGCCCACCTAGAACTTGTGAGACACTCGATGCTGATCATGGCACTACTTGTACTTAGCATTGGCTCTATCCAATATATCATGGAACTAATGGTGGTTGTATTGAATGTGCTTAATGAAGTTCATATCCCCTTCTGCTTCGGACTGAATGTGAGATGAATCTACCTGAGTGGCTACAAATGGTATGGCCACGTCAATGGGGCGTAATGGCTAAAATCCTAGCCCTACCTAAAAGGGGATGTATCCTATTGAGTCGTGGAGAGCTCTGTTGCAGCTGTGTTGGACATAGAGGAGACTTTCATCACATGCACATGGATACTTCAAGTTGTACATGCGTAGAATGTGTACAATCATATAGTTGACAACCTTTGTTTGGCCATCCGTTTGGGGATGGAAAGTCACGGACTTAGTAAGTTTTGTATCCAACATCGACCAGAGACTTGACCAAAATGCACTCAAGAATCTACTGTCCCGATATGAGACAACAGACTGTGGGATCCCAAAGCGTACCCATACTCGCTCAAAGAAGAGCTTGGCAGTGGCCTATACTATGATACTCTTCTTGCAGGCTACCATGATGGCCATCTTAGAGAATCTGTCGATGACCATGAAAATCCAATTATTTCCATGCTTAGTAAAACAAAGGACCGACATGTAATCCATGGAGAAAGATTCCCAAGGCTGGCTAGGAGTAGGTAGAGGATTATACAGGTCTTGCTTCTTGATGGTTGGTTTGGCAATGTGGTGATATCCAGTATTGCAGCAATAATACTACAACTCCTGGGGCTTCCTTCTTTACTTTTATCAACCCGATAGTTCGTAACAAATTTGGAAGCGATGGTGCTGCATGCACAAGTACTAGCTCTTATTGCAGATTGTCACTTGATCAGCTGGTGCAAGTTCGCTAGGAGCTTAAGCCAACTTCTATGAGTTCTTAGAAGAAGCTTTAACTGTGATGAAATAAAGCTAACTCTACAGGGGCTATTATACTTATAGAAAGAGAAGGAAAACTGAAATGAAACGCAAACCCTAGCAAACCCTAACAAACCCTAGTTTACCCATTAACCCTACATTTGCAAGAAAAGAGATGAAAACTACTGAAATGGGTGTTGTTGACTACTGAAAAGGTAAATTGCATTTATTCAAGCTACTTCTGAAAATAAATATGAAGAAATCATCTTTTTGTACTTTTGAGTATTTGTTATGTGGAATTGTTATGCTTGTGATTTGACTGGTTGTGACAGTGTAGAGGTTTTCCAGCAAAGGAAGATGGAGTTGGCTTTTGTAGAAGGTAAGGAAGGTGTGGAGAGGTCCTAAGAAGCCCCTAGTACCCTTCTGAAGGTTTCCATTGCTATCAGACTTCGAAAAATCACTCGCAGGAAATTCTACAGGAGGCTGTAGGGGTTCTACAAGAGGTTCTACAGGAGGAGGCCAAAAGTTGTTTTTGGATGTTTGGAGGTGCAAAAATGATGGGAAAGGGGAAATGAAGGCTAGATGAAGGTGTTGAGGGGTCTAGAACTTGTCAAGGAAGATCAAGAATGAAGGAGATGGTTGGATTTTTTCAAAGGGCAAAAGAGCAACTTTATGGAAAAACACAGAAATTAGGGCAGAATGGTGAAATGTGGCGAATGAGCTGGGGGATCTATGAGAAGTGACTTGGTATTGGCTATTTAATGGAGGAATGATGAGCTGGAATGTTCTCCAAGATAGCTGCACACTTACTCCTCAAAACTGACCAAAGCAAAAACCGAAAAACAGAGTTTTGTCTATTTTAACCTAAAACCAGAAAAGTGTTGAAAAATACTTTATGAACATAAATCATGCAAGAAAACCATGGTAAATGAACATGAAATGATCTAAGCAGGTGAATCCAAACTAATATCAGCTTCTCTAACTCGAAATATCACACTAGCAATTGCATTGGAAGAGCAAAAACTGTGTTTTTGGTGGCAGTAGTAGTGCCTTGACCTCAAATCATGGTCCCAAGGAGGGAGAAAGGAGATCAAGACCTACTATTGGCCTTTTTGGATCTTTTTCTGTCACTGTAGTAACTTACTTAAGCAACTTGAAGCAAAAACAACTATTCTAACCATCAAAAGCAATCTAATCTAATGAAGTAAAATGAGTATATGCAACAGAAATTAACTCATGAAAGGAAACATAAAACATATAAATACACAAAGGAGGTGCTGGGAAGCTTGGGTTGGGCCCTAACCCAAGAGCTTCATCCCTCTAGAAAATATTAGCGCTGGTTCAAAACTTGGTTCATCTTCACTTATCAAAAAAATAGTAGTTACATCACAAAACTGTCTTCAAAAAGAGCTCGAAAATGAGTTGAGTACAATGCTACACGAAAGTGCGAAAATAGACTAAGAAATGGCTAACGTATTGAGGCTTGAAGCCTTCTTATTTATACAAGCAGGGACTCCCAAAATTCCTCCTAAACTTAAGGAACTCAGCTACCTAGAACTGAAGATAACAATAGCCCTACTTGACTTGCTCGATTGCCCCTTGGAATCATCAATGTGGGCCTTTGTACTCCGAGCTGTTGATGGAGAACTTGAGGAAGGGGTCATTAATGAGGGAGAGACCCCTCCTACAAGTCCTTAGCCCTGTTTCCTCGAGTTTGGTTTCCATTTTTCTCATAAATTCCCGGTCCTTGTCCAAAATTGTCCAAAAAATCTGCAATAAACACTCATTAGACTACATGGCAAAGTGACTATCCCCATTCACTCTATTGACATAGATATATTAAAAAGCATGCCCAAAACTATTGAGAATGGTGGATTAAATGAAAATAATGGGCAGAATGAGCCCATATAGCTACCCATTTCTGGGGCTCATCACAATGGTGCAGGATCTAATGCACTTCCCAACATCCTGACAACGTTTCGGCCAATAAAAATACTTCTACAATACTTCCACTATTTTCTCTACTCCGAAATGTCCAACGACCTGACTTTAGTATGCCTTCCAAATCATCTTAGCATGCTCACTTGAAGGAATACAAATGTGTCCCAGGTGGCATAATAGTGCATCCTAAAGGTGAAAATTTGGAACTTGCTTCCCTTCCAGGAGTGTCTGGTATATGCTACCGAATTCTGGATCGCTCTTATAAAGATGCAGCCACCTTGATGTCTCATGCCCATAGGAGTCGAGAACAGTGAAAAACGCCAGGACCAGTGGTCAGCTGAGGCAATCAACAAAATTATTGGTGATGTCCTTCTTATACTTAATGTTCAAATGGAATTGTTGCAAATAGGTGGACTATTTCTGATGGCGATAGTCCTACAACTTCCCTTTTGTTTATATGAACTGTAGAAGTTAGTGGTCTATGTGGATGATTGTTTCCTTCCCAAAAATGTAATTCTTCCATTGGTGGTAGGCATACACAATGGAATACATTTATTTTTCGTAAGTGGGGTAGTTTTGGACTGTGTTTGAAAGTGTCTCACTGTGGTAAGCCACTCGATGCCTATGCTGAGTAAGGAAAACTCCAATATCATAGTCAGAGGCATCTATCTCAATCTCAAATGGTTGTTTCAAGTCTGTTAATGTGGGCACTAGTGGAGAATAGAGGCAATTCTTCAACTCATAGAACGCTTATTGTTGGGTTTCTGACTAAAGAAACTTTGCTTTCTCTCTACCCTTTGGTGGCTTGACTTAAAGGCCAAGTGATATGAGAGAACCCCAACAAAAACCTATGATAGAAATTGGCAAGACCCAAAAACCTGCAGAGCTCTATTAGAGTGGTTTGGGTTGGCCAATCTCGAATGACTTGTATCTTGGATGGCTCCACATGTACACCTTGCTCATCAATGATGTACCCTAGATATTGAACCTTTGTCACGCCAAAGGTGCATTTCTCCAAGTTAGTACACAACTTGTGTTGGCATAGGGTTTGAAGGACCTATCGAATATGGTGGAGGTGCTCTTCCTAACTCTGGTTGAAGATCAAGATGCCATCTAAATAAACCACCACGAATGAATTGGTGAAGGGTTTCAAGATGCCATCCATTAGTCTCATGAAGGTTGCAAGGGCATTTGTCAATCTGAATAGCATGATCAACCATTCAAAGAGGCCCTCATTGGATTTGAAGGCAATCTTCCACACATCAGAGGGTTCGATAGGTACCTAGTGATAACTTGACTTCAAGTCACTCTTGCTGAAATATTTGGCCCCCTTGAGCTGGTCTAGAAGGTCATCAATCCGTGGGATTGGGTACCTATTCCAAATAGTGATCTTGTTCATCGCCCAATAGTCAATATAGAGCCTCTAGGTCCCATCCTTCTTTTGTACCAATACAATTGGGCTCCCAAAAGGTTATGTTCTTGGCCTGATGTGTCATTTATGCAATAGTTCCTGAATCTCCCTCTTGATATCATCATTCTCTAGAACAAAGTGTCGATAGATCGGTCCATTGGGCAGCGATGCACCCGGGGTCAGATCAATGGAGTGCTTGACCTGACAGTGTAGAGGTACCCCTGTGGGTGAGGCGAAAATATCCCTGTACTCATAACCTTGTCCATCTGCTGTTGCTGTGTAGAGGAGCCCCGCCTGGAAGCCATGGCCACAACCTTCTTCTTGCCCTAGGGCGAATAATAAGGAAAATAAATTCCATGGTCTAGGAAATGATCTTACTTCATTGCTTTGCAATGATCAAAGAGATAGCGGTAGGTAGGGTTACCTTTGTACAACTTATTAGCCAAAGCAATAATCACAGAGTGAGGTCTAAACTCATATACAACATGTCGCTTCCATAAGTATGGTTGTCCTAACAATATATCACGAACTTCAAGAGGAGCAAAATCACACAATGCCTCATCCATGAAGGGCTTGATGCTGTAGGGAATGCGACACTACTGGCTGACACAAAGATCTCATCCTTGGCGAGGTCACCAAATAGTGTATGATTGTGGATGTTCTATATTCTTTTGGCCCAACCATTTCACGACCTCTGCTGAAATTAGGTTCTTTTGGCTCCCGCTGTTGATAATGAACTGCAGCGGAGAACCCTTCACCCACATTTGTGAGTGGAAGAGGCTTTCCCCCTCCTTTGGATCTTCAAGCTCAATCTTCTAGATCTTGGTGTTGGCCATGATGGCACTTGGCTCTACATCAATGCTATGCTTCCCTTTGTTAGTTCCCTTATCGGGTTAGGATTTAGAGTCGGAACCTGCGTCTGATTGGGAAGCCTTCAGCTCGACCACCAGTGACTGCTTGGCTCAATAATCACTTGTATTGTAAGTGGAGCTCTTATGGAACTCACACCATTTTCCCGTTTCCTTCTTTGTCTAGGTGTTGTTGTTTGCTTACGGCTTCAGCGGGTTGTCCTAGGTAGCACCACCTTGGCTTGGTCCTTTGTTCTGTGGCTTGGATGTGCCTTTTCCTTGCTTTGGATTCATAGATCCAAAGTATCGCTTCTTCTGTTTAAACCTCTATTCAAGTGATCCAGATTTAAACAGGAATGCAGAAAATTACATATATAACCATAAATATAGAGATGTAGTAGAAATAACACTTCATTTCATTAATATCAAATACTGAAATAAGCTTACAAACAGAATGGAAATAAGACTATCCTAGGTGATGGTAGCTCATCTCTAAGAAGAGATGTGGTAGCTACATGCATATGAACTGTGGAAAACCCTAAACATCCAAAAACCTAACCTTAGGAGATGAAGCGCCAAACTATGGGCCCCGTTTGGGTAAATTGGTACATCAACTTCCCAGGGTCGTAACTTTGACATACAATCTCTGTTTGACGCGCACAATACCTTGTTAGAAAGATCTATCCGAGGACTACAAGTTTTGAGTGAAAAAATTAATATATGGCTTATGTTGGCCCTGGTTCTTCCAAAAAACATCTTTTAGGGCCTCAAAACAGCTCCAGAAGTTATGGACCCGAAAAACTGTAAAAACTAGTAAATTGTGCTACAAATAAGGAAACTGAAAAATGAAAGAAACAATGGTGGGGGTCCAAGTGGCATAGGAAAGTGGCCACCAATATCCAGCTGGATCATTCCTCTCCCCTTAGGAAGAAATGGTCCCCATTGCATTGAGTTCCTCCTTGAGATGAGGTAACTTTTGCTGAACTTGGTCCCTAGTGAGCCACTTGCCTTGGTGAAGGAGTTGGCCTACTTTGAAAACTGGATATAGTTGGATCCTTTTTTGTTGGGTGTTATTGATATGTGTGTCGATGATATGATAAGTTGTGTCTTGTTCCATGCAGTATAGATTTAACTCTGTAGGTGTGAGATGTCCTCCAATGTCTGATGTGTCGAACAATGGTGGGAAGTATGGTCAAAGCCGGTCCACATTGAACACTGGGAGCAGGCCAAGGAATGGGGGAATCTTGAGCTCAAATGCATTGTCTCCCATAACCTTGGTAATGGTGTAAGGACCATATCAGAGTGGTATGAGTTTCCGATATGCTTTGGTAATTTGTTCCTTCTACAAATGCAACCAAAATATGTTGCCCACCTAAAACTTGTGTGGCATTCGATGTTGATCATGTCACTTCTTGTACTTGGCATCTGATTTCTCCAGAATTTCATGGACCTACTGGCAAATTTGTTGGATGTGCTCAATGAAGCTCTTTGCCTTATTGACTTTAGACTGGACATGAGCCAAATATTCATGAGTAGCTGCAAATAGTATGGCCACATCAATGGGAAATAATGGTTGAAATCCAAAGCCCAACTTAAAAGGGTTGTAGCTAGTCTGGCTATGGAGATCTCAGTTATAGCTATGCTAGACATAGGGGAGGCTCTCATCACATATGTGTGGATGCTTTGAGTTGTACATGCGCAGGATGTGTATGCTCATCCTATTGACAACCTCTGTCTGGCCATCACTTTGGGGATGGAAAGATGTGGACTTAATGAGCTTAGTGTCCAGCATCAACCAAAGATTGGACCAAAATTTATTGAGGAACCTACTGTCCCGATCTGAGAAGATATACTATGGGATCCAAAAGTGTACCCACACTCATTCAAAGAAGAGTTTATTAGTGGATTTTGTTGTGATATTCTTCTTGCAGGCTGCCATAATGGCCATCTTCGAGAATCTGTCGATGCCCACAAAAACACAGTTGTTTCCATTCTTACTAGAAGGAAGGCATGACATGTAATCTATGGAGATGGATTCCTAAGGTCGACTAGGGGTAGGGAACAGTGTATAGAGGCCTTGCTTCTTGATGGTTGATTTGGCAATGCCTAAGGCAGTGTAGGATTTGATGTACTTCTTGACAACCCGTCGAATATTCGGCCAATAAAAACTTCTACAGTACTACCACCATTTTCTCGACCTCGAAATGCTTAGTAGCTCGACTCTAGTGCGCTTCCCAAATTATCTTGCCACGCTCGCTTGAAGGAACACAAAGGTTTCCTAGGTGGCATAAAAGGGCATTCTAGAGGTTAAAATATAGAACTTGTTGACCCTCCAAGAGCATCTAGTATGCGTGGCCGAATTATGGGTCACTTTTGTAGAGAAGTGGCCAATCAGAAGTCTCGTGTGCATAAGATTTGATAATGGTGGTTAATGCCATGATCAATGGTCAGATGAGGTAGCCTGCAACATTATTGGTGCTACCCTTCTTGTACTTTATATTCAAATAGAAATATTGAAGGTATGTGGATGACTTCTGATGGTGATCATTCTGCAACTTCCCTTGCATCTATATGAACTGCAAGGGTCGGTGGTCAGTTTGGATGACTGTTTCCTTCCCCAAAATGTAATGCTTCCATTATCATTAGGTTTGCACAATGGAATACATATCTTTTTCATAAGTGGGATACTTTTGGACTGTGTCTGAAAGTGTCTCACTGTGATATGCCACTGGATGCCCTTGTTGAGTAAGGACTGCCCCAATAGCATAGTTAGAGGCATTTGTCTTGATTTCAAATGGTTGTTGCAAGTCTGGTAATGTGGGCACTGTTGCAGAGAAGAGGTGATGTTTCAACTCTATGAATGCCTTCTATTGAGATTTAGGCCAAAAGATTTTTTCTTTCGGTCCTCCCTTGGTGACTTGACTCAAGGGCCAAGTTATATGAGAGAACCCCAATATGAAGTTGCGGTAGAAATTGGCAAGACCTAGAAAGTTGTGGAGCTCTGTTACAGTGGTTGCAGTTGGCCAATCCCAAATGACTTGGATCTTAGCCAAATCCACATGCACCCTGTTGGGTTGTGTTATATTCTTTCCACAACTAGCCAACATAGTTAACTAGGGGGTTAGAGTGGGGGCAGAGCCCCCCCCTTCGTTGAACCGATTGTGTAGCGGGGGGGGTGGGGTCATAGGGGGTTTGACGCATACTCGCAACCCCAGTTTATGGGGTCTGGGGCAATGCCCTAGAAAATTTTGGTTTTGGAACCTATGTTAGGTTAGGTGGACCCACCTATGGTTTTGTGCATGATTTTCACACATGTTTTTTGGACACGATGGTTTTTCAGTCCATGGTTTTGGACGCGATGGTTTTTCGGTCCATGGTATTGGATGCTTCAGCATGTATAAATATGTATTATAAAATTGAAAGGAATATAATGGAAAATCAAGCTAGTAGTCCTCGTTTTGGGATGCAGGGTAAAATCTCTATGTATATGTGTTTTATGTGTTATGCTCTCGCATTGTTTATTTTCTGTGTTTTAGAATTTGTATGCAAGTAATTTTTGTACGGGGTTAAAACCTACACACCCCTCATTCATTAATAATGTATCGTAGATATTGAACCTGGGTCATGCGAAAAGTGCATTTCTCCAAATTGGCACACATCTTGTGTTGCCATAATGTTTGGAGAACCTGTCAGATGTGCTCTTCCCAACTCTAGTTGAAGATCAAGATGTCATCGAAGTATACCACTAAAATTGAGTTGGTGAATGGCTGCAAGATGTCATCCATGAGTGTCATGAAGGTTGCAAGAGCATTCATCAACCCTAAAGTCATAACCAACCATTCGAAAAGGCCCTCCTTGGATTTGACAGCAGTCTTCCACACATCAAAGGGTTCGATTGGTACCTGGTGATATCCGAACTTCAAGTCAATCTTGCTAAAATATTTTACCCCCTTGAATTGGGCCAGAAGGTCATCAATCCATGGGATTGGGTAACTATTCTAGACAATGATCTTGTTCAATGCCTAATAGTCAATACAGAGTCTCCAAATCCCATCCGTCTTCTGTACCAACATGATTGGGCTCCCACAAGGTGACGAACTTGGCCATATGTGACCTTTCTATAGCAGCTCCTGAATTTGCCTATTGATTTCTTCATTCTCTAGAATAGAGCACTGATAGATTGGTCCATTGGGAAACGACACATCTGGGGTCAGATCGATGGAGTGCTTGACATGACAGTGCAAAGGAACCCCTGCGGGGGAGGTGAAAATGTCCTCGTACTCCTCCATGACCTTTTCCATATATTGTTATCATGTGAAGGGGCCGTGTCTAGAGGTCATGACCACTATCTTCTTCTTTCTCTAAGGGCATATCATCAGGAAAACAAATTTCCTGGTTTTGGAAATGAGCTTACTGTATTGTTTTGCAGTAACCAAAGAGATGGAAATAGCTAGTACTACCTCGGGTATCATGTACAACTTATTTCCCGCAACAATAACAACGTGAGGCCTTGACTCAAACACAACATGTTTCTTCCACAAGTATGGTTGGCCTAATAATACATCACAAACATCAAGGGGAGCAATGTCACATAATACCTCATCCATGAAGGGATTGATGCTGTATGGAAGGCGACATTGCTGGCTCATGTGAAGATCTCGTCCTTGGTGAAGCCACCCAAAAGTGTATGGTTGTTTGTGTGTTGTGGTCAGTAAGCCCAACTGCTTCACGACCTCTGCTGAAATGTGGTTCTTTTGGCTCCCGCTGTTGACAATGAACTGTAGAGGGGAACCCTTTACCCACATCTAGGAGTGAAAGACGCACTCCTCCCCCCTGGATCTTCGAGTTCCTCCTTCTAGATCTTTGTGGTGGCAATGGTGGCATTGGGCTCTGCATCGATAATCTACTTCCCTTTGTCATTCCACTTGTTGGGTTCTGACTCAGATTCAAAACATGCATTTGATTCCAAAGCCTTTAGCTTAACCACCAGTGACTGCTTGGCCCGACACTCACTTGTGTTGTGAGTGGAGTTCTTATGGAACTCACACCAATTTCCATGTCCTTCTTTAGCTTTGTAGCATTTTTATTTGCTTGTGGATTTGGCAGGTTGTCCTTGCTACCCCACTTTGGATTTGTCCTTTTTTCTACGGTTTGGGGGCAACTTTCCCCTGATTCAGATTTGTAGATTGAAAGTCTTGCTTCCTCTATTTAAACTTCTGCTCGATCTTGATAGCGTATCGGTATGTCATGTCGAGCAAGGAGATGTACAGGAACTCCATCTCGTCCTGGATGTACCTATGCAGGTAGTCGTGGTACTTGATTACTAAATTTTTCTTAGAATACTTGATACTAAACTTCGTGCGAAGGATATGAAAAACATTGGTAAACTTTGACAGATCTTAGTCCCTTCCCTACAACAGTGTGGTCCACTTTATGTATTTATCCTCATAGCTCCCAAAAGGGTATTACTACTCCCTGATGGTGTCCCGAAATGAATTCCACGTGGGTGTAGCTAAAAACAATGAGGTCATACTTTCATCCTTCTTCTCAAAGTAGGTTTTCCACCAGTCCTTGATGTGGGGGGCAGCTCTGAGAAGAGCAAAAGCAATATTTTCCCGGCTGCAAAAATCATGAATAGAAAAATATCCTTCTATCAGATTTAACCATTTATCTAGGACATATGCATCTATTTGGTCCTCAAATATGGGAATGTCAAAGTTTACTTGTACCTTAAAAGGAGTGGAGCCTCTAGCGTGGTTGTCGGATGTGGATGCGCCGTTGATGGGCAACTGTTTAAGGATCTTGGTAAAGTTATCCGTCATCGCATTCCTTTGTTTCTTGAGGGCCTCCTTGAGCAATATTTTGATAGGATCTCCTACTCCCTTGTCTTTCTTTTTTCCCCCCATGGGTAGCCATTGGGGCTGCGAGGCCAATATTGCAAAGGTTCAACCAAATTGAGCCCTAACTCCTTATATCTCGACCTCATTGGGGACATGCAAAGAAAAAGAGAGAAAGAGAAGACCACTCTGATACCACTGATACAAATTTAAATAGGAACTCAAAAAATTATAGATATAATCATAAATACAGAGATGTAGCAGAAATAACACTTCATTTCATTAATATCATATATTGAAATATTCTTACAAACATAATGGAAATAAGACTAGCTCGGGTGATGGTAGCTTATCTATGAGAAGAGATGTGGTGGATACATGCCTCTGAATCATGTTAAAATGAGGCCCAAAGGCCTATTTATTATTAAGAAAAAATGGAAAAACCTAAACATCCGAAAACCTAACCCTAGGAGATGAATCGCCAAACTATGGGCCTCATTTGTGTAAATTGGTACATCAACTTGCCGAGGTCGTAACTTTGGCATACGATCTTTGTTTGATGCACAAAATACCTCGTTAGAAAGATCTATTTGAGGGATACAACTTTTGAATGGCCAACATTGGTCTATAAATTATGTTGTCCCCGGTTTTCACTAAAAATGTCATTAGGGCCTCCAAATGGTTCCGGAAGTTCAAGATCCGAAAAAATGCCAAAAATAGTAAATTGTGCTACAAATAAGGAAACTGAAAACCTGAAAGAAAAAACAGTGGGAGTTTAAGTGGCATAGGTGGGTGGGCACCAATATCCACCTAGATCATCAATCTTGACAATGTATCGATATGCCGTCCAGAGTGAGGAAATGTCTAGGAACTCCATCTCATCCTAGATGTACTTGTGTAGGCAACCACAATATTTGAGAACCAAATGTTGCTCAGTATCCATGATACCCATATTCGTGCGAAGGCTATGGAAATTATTTGTGAACTCTAGGACATATTTTTCCCTTACCTACCGTAGTGTGGTCCACTTTATGTATTTGTCTTCATAGCTCCCAACAAGGTAATATTATTCCTTGATGGTGTCTCAAAGAGAATTCCAAGTGGATGTGGCTAAAAACAACGAGGGTTCACTCTCGTTCTTTTGTTCATAGTAGGTTTCCCACCAATCCTTGATATGTGGGGTGTCTTTAAGAAGTGAAAAAGTAATATTTGCGCAATTGGAAAAGTCATGAACTGAAAAATATCCTTCCAATAGATTTAACCATTTATCTACAGCATCTGCACCTATTAGGCCTTCGAATATGGGAATATCAAAGTTAACTTGTACCTTAAAGGAGTGATGCCTCGAGAGTGGTTGTTGAGTGAGGATGCTTCGCCTGTGGGTAGCCATCAATGGATCTAGGCAAAGTTATCCGTCATCGTGTCCCTTTGTCGCGCGAGGCCTTCCTTGAGCAAAATTTTGAAAGGGTCTCCTACCCCTCATCTTTATTTTCTTCCACCATGGAAGGTCATCGGGTTTCGAGAGGCTGATCTTGCAATGGTTCAACCAGATCAAGCCCTAAATCCTTATACCCTAACCTCATTAGGGAAATGCAAAGAGAAACAGAGAAAGAGCAGACCACTCTGATACCATTGATCTGAACTTAAACAGGAATGGAAAAATTTACAGATATAGTCATAAACACAGAGTTTCCATAGAAAAACACTTCATTTCATTAATATAAAAATACTGAACTATGCTTATAAACAAGATGGAAATAATATAGCTTGAGCAATGGTAGCTTATCTCTGAGAAGAGATGTAGCAGCTACATGCCTATGAACTGTGTTACAATGAGGCTCAAGGAATTATTTATTATTAGAAAACATGAGAAAACCCTAAACAACCAAAAAGGCTAAGCCCGGGTGTTGTAGCGGCTACAAACACCCTCCAAAATTTTGTCTTAGCTTCGTTTTGGAGCCTCCCTTCAAACCTTCATAGCAGCTTTCCTTACTTCGTCAAGTTCACAAGCTTCAGTGTTTTTCTTGCACAAACACCGCGTGCCGATCACAGCTCAATGCATTCCCCTCACCAGCTGATCACTCGGACTTGGTCCAGCTACAGGTTGAGCAACTCCCCCAAGAAATTGCACAATTCTAGAGGGAAACCAACCTTCCCTCTAGAAATTATGCAAAACTTACTGACAACCTACTGGGCTCTGGAATTGCGTAATTGTGGTAGTTGACACTCACAGTAGAAATTGCACAATTTTCCCCAACAGGCTGCCTAGCCCAGGATTTGCACAAATATGGGCAGCAGTCAGCTACTTTGCCTAGAAATTACGCAAATCTCCTCGATAACCAACCCAACTCACAGCCAGAAATGTGCATTTTCTCCCAACAATCGAGCAGTCTCTTGAATGTGTAGCTGAGTTGACCGGTTCCCTCACGGATGGAGCAAAACTTGCTTGCATGCATGGTTTATCACTCTGATTTTCCCTTAGAAGTTATCAAAAGAAGGGACACTCCGAGGTAACCACAAACCAATCTTTTAAGTACATAATCTAGCCAATCTGTACTCATAGAGGGCTCTCTCTTTGTGAATTAGCTTTGTTTTGTGAGATATTAGGCTAGTTATGAAAGCTTGGGGGGTTATGATTTTGTTTGGTGGTGGAATTCGAGAGCAGATGGATAGAACAAGGTATTTTAGGCCATTGGGCTATGGAGTCAACTGAAGGATGGCTTAACTAGATCAGGTTGATTTAACAAAGGAGAAATTTCACAGGGCAAGATAGCCAAACAAAATACAAATGATAGTTTCAAATGGGTGATATGTTCTTGAACAGGGAGGAAGGGCAACTAAGAATCCTTCAACAGGGTCCAAAATGAGGGAAAGTGGGTGCTCATTAACAAAAACCATTTAAGAATTCTTTGTTAAATGGTCACACTGATAAACTATGAAAGTAGGGAGTAATTAAGAATTCCCTACCTATAATAGTCTGGAAGAAAACATTAAGAATATAAATGATTTTAAAGACAGAAGGCAGTAAAGCTTTTTCTGAAATATAACTTTTCGTTTATCATTCAGATATGAAACACATATGAATATTTAAACCAGAAAACTGTAAAAACACAGGATATAGAGTACTTATTTGTTTCTCGATTGACACAGGTATCCTGTAAAAGTCCTTTGCTTTATTACTTTGTTCCAGCCAGCCATACAAAAGTTGTTCAATAGCACTTCAATTCCAAAAGTAAATTGTCTACAAAAATGTTTAAGAATCCACCCCTAATACTTTGAATGAAGAAGTATTTATACAAATGTTTACATCAAAATATCTCCTAACTAAGAGAGATATATTCTAGGGAAACTAAATATATTTTACATGAATATAGAGACAGATGGTCTCGAATGTAGAAACAAAATGTGAACTGACTGTTGCAGTCCCTATTTTTGTTGAAGGAGCTGGAGGCAGGTCCTATGATTATGCATTTTTTTGTCATGTTAGTAACTCTGTGTTGGACATCTGATCTTATCTTTCACTGATACTCTTTCACCTATATCTGATACTCTTTACCTGTTCACCTTTTCACCCTTTTTACCAAAATTTACTGTGGTAATTATTTCTCTTTACCTCACTTAAGTCATGGTAATTTTACAAGATGTCAGTCATGCTGGACCACTAATCATCTTTTGGTATTCTTTTTCTCGTCATCTTCCTGTAGATTTTATCTGCTTCAGTATATTTCAAAAAATGGGGTTGCACTAGGAATAGGTGTTTCACTTCATGTTCAATGTAAAAAAGGTTCTCCAAACCATCATAGAGAACTTTCTCTTTGGGCAATGCTTTGACTGCAGATGAATTGGACTGACTGTCAGCTTGCTGATGCAACTTGTTGATTTAGTCTATCTGAACCATTAGCTTGTCATTGATGACTAAAGGACTTGGGAGTCCTTTAGTTTGTAAGATGCCAAATTTACTCATGAACTCATCGATATCTTCCTACATACTTTGACATCTACGTTGCAAGCCTTGCATTAGATTCTTTTGGTCAATACTTTCTTTATTTCGAGGATGGTAGTAGTCCTATCCTCAATGTTTAATTGATCCAACTGTTGCCCATTTCTATTGTTTAGAAAATTGATTAGCTGGATTGCCTCTTCAGGTTTTCTACCTAATTCCTTTCTGGACCTTTGAAATTCTTCAAGAGCAGGCTTAACCAAATCAATTTGTTCAAAAATAATTTGAATGGATGACCAAATATCATTGATGGAATCAATGATATTGGTCCACAATATTCTCCTGATCTCTGTCAAGGGCTTTTCAAATGTAAGGTCTTTCTCCAGTGCTCTAATCTGTTGGTTTAAGCCTTTATTTTTCCTCATCTCTTCTGCAAAATTGATTTTTGATACATCATATTTCTGCTCCAATGTAGTGAATTTCTCTTTTACTTTCTGTAGCTCTGTCACTTGGAGCTTCATCTCCTCCATGGATTTAATCAAGTCTTTTGTACTCTATGTTGGTGTACCTGTCTGTGATGTACCTATCACTTCTATGGGTGCAACTGTTGCCAAAGGAATATTTGCTGCTAAGGCTAATGCCAATGTAGAAGGGACTGCTATTGAAACTATAGGCACTATAGTCTGGGGCTGTGTGGTCAACTCACTCTGCCTTGACTGTACTTCTTTCTCTAATTCATCCTCTGTCTCTTTTAATTGCTCATTTAGCTTAAGGACCAAGTCCATAAGCTTTTCTTAATCACTTCAGTAGTCTGAGGGTGAATGAGTGGTGGCAATTTCAAATGTTTCCTAAGTGCAGCTATATCTTCATTCTTCTTTTTTATTAGGCTCTCTGCTACCTTGACATCCTTTGGGTCATGGCCCAACTCAATAATCAATTCCTCCAATGATTTGATTCTGTTGTCTTTTGCCTGTGAGGAGGCCTTTTCAAGTTGCAATTGGGCACTAGTGTTGCTCAGTGAATTTTGCAACCTATGTGCCAAAATTGCCTTGCTAGCTAGTGTAGAATAGACCATCTCCCCTATTTGTTTGTGCAGTTCTATCTGCTCTATGGGGTGGATGTCTTTAGCCATGACTTCAAAGTCAGTTTTGAGGTAATCTGCCATGGACTTGGGTTGTAACACTATGGGCTTTAGAAAGCTCATTTGCATTTTGTCTTCCTTGATGTCAAAAGCTGACATCAGCCTGGTTTGATTTGTAGGGGCCATCTTCAACTATTGAGCGTAGGCTTGGGCCTTTAGTTGCTCATTCTTGGTCTTTATCTCCTTGAATTTTCCTTTTATGTCTATGATATTCTCAAATGAAGATTTGAAAGATGAAAATTCTACACTCTGTTGTCTTTCAAGCTCTTGTCTTTGTGAGCTGGAAGGTGTCCCACCTGTTGGAAATGTATGTAAACTGTCTCCACCTTCTTTTCTCATGCTTTCTATGGTTTCTTCATTGTATTCTTCCTCTGAATATGGATTTAGCCTGTGCCTCTTAGCACCAGGCTAGTCTGGAGGACCACTGGCAGGGGTAGCTACTTCCCTGTCTCTTTTCAAGTTCTTTTCCTCATTCAGAGGAGTCTGCACAACTGGGGGATTTCCCATATTAACCTGAGCTGGATGAGTTTGTGGTGGAGCTTGTTCTTCAGAGATTTCAGGCTGTTCTGACATCTCTATTTGTCCTAATGTTTGTGGCTGTCCTGATGCTGGAGTACTTGTTTCCTAGGATTGTCTTTGGGATGGCTCTGCTGTGGAGGAACCAGGTTCTTGTGTTTGCTTTTGAGAAGTTTCTGTTGTAGAAGTACTGGGTTTTTGTGCTGGTCTTTGGGAAGACTCTACATGTACATGTTCAAACGAGTCCAGGTCAAGTCTCGTTTCTAAGTCTTTCATCACATTCTCTACCTCAAATTGATCACTATCCATTTCAACTAGAGTCCCTTCCCTCCATTCATCCATATTTTCATACCGTTCTATCTCAGGGATTCTGTGATGGTTATAGGGTGACAACTTATGTTTCATTCTCTTATCACAAATGAAACCTTCTGGGTCATATCTCCAAGCAAAGCTTTTCTTGAGTTTCATTGTTGTTTCTATGATTTCTTCTGCTCTTTTCCCTGCTTCTCTATTGTTGCATATAAATGGGCCTAAGTGGTCTTTGATCCTTAATTGGGCTCTCTTCTTTTCCTTGGTGAAATGAATTTGGTCAGAGTTTAGCATTTGGCTGTAATATTCTAGGGCAAATAATCTCATAGGGATATACTTAGGTAGCTTGAAAGGAGAGAGCTCACAACCATAGATTCGGATCTCGGTGTGATTCTGGTATAAGTACCAGTCTCCTATCTTGTATTGCTTTGACAGTTGAAATTTTTTCTTGATCTCATCACTAATCCTAGGAGGAGGATTTCCTGTCAGCATGGTGGTCACAGGGTGGACAAACTGGTCAATGAATTCATTGTATGAATAGGGACAAGTATACGAGTAGTGAAAGATGGAAGTCCAGAAAATGACTGATTTGGGATTACCTCTGGTATCAAGCTTATTCACAGAGAAAGGAAACTTGTCAGACTGATAGTAAAGGAAAAGGTGATATATGACTGTAGAATACTTGAATACCTTTTCATTTTCTAGTCTCATGAAATGGTCATGGATTTTCTCAGCAATGAAAGCAACATAGTTATATTTGACCACAGGGGCTGACCAGGGGTAAAAATGGACATGAAAACTAGAGTCAATTCATCCACATACTCACTAGTATTGAAACCCATTACAGCAGTAATCATATCAACAATGTTTCATCCTATATCAATGAAAAAACATGTTATATAGGGAGGAGGATCTTTGGGTGTGTGATCCCTATCTATGAAAGTGTGGCGAAGGCGGTTGAGTTCACCACTAGACATTTTGGTGGAATTTTCAAGCAATTCCCCAAGGGAAATGGGGGTGAGGTTTAACGAGTGAGGTAGGTGAAACAGGGGCCCTGGGAGTCTTTAATTTTAAGTTCATCAACTAAGCTATACTGAATTTTGGGGTTTTCAATGTAATCACAGAGGAAATTAAGTATTTATAGGGTTTCTGGAAGGAAACTGGTAAATACCTGTTTATGGAGTGATTGGCAATGGAGTGCAGGTTCACTAGGTGAAAATGGTGGACTGAAGCGGCATCGGACTGCAAATTTCAATGTGGCTGACAGTTGGAGTACAAGTTGGTCAAATTCACATTTTGGTTGCATTCATGAGTTTTCAGAATAGGGATGAAAAACAATTTAACTTTGTTTTTTATGCAAAGTCAAAGTTTTTGGCAGGTTTCGTGATATGGACAGGTGGCGTCAGCGGGGAAGCAATTTGACATTTTATCGTTAGCGGAAGGTGGTAACCGGGTTTCATCGCACCACTATTGGAGGGTAAGTGGTATTTGGGAGGGACTACGCGATTCCATACGCTGCTTGACATGTAGCATCGGTACTATTCATGAAACTTCTCACCATCGCATGCTAAAAGTTGACCACAGAGGCCCGTGCGATATGTGTGATGACCGTCGGATCTGCGAGATTCGATCGGAAGGTGGTTGGGGAGATGAAGTGACTGGCGAATACGGAGGGTGGGCTCGATCTAAATTAAAAAAAAATTAATCATATTGGGGGTGATTTAAATGGTTATCGAGTTATTAATTAGTCCGAATGACGTAATTAATCCTCTTTAAATGGTGGAGGGGTTGGGTTCTTAATTAACTATAGATTAGTTAATTAATCCTGTTTATTTATTTGTTTTATGGTTATATTTAACCAAGGGGCGGGATATATAATAATTTGGGGTTTTGTATAATATAATACAGGCGTGGGTAGTTTTGTTTTATTTAGGAATTATATAATAAAACATTAGTGTTTAATATGACCAAATGAATGGAAAAGTGCTAAGCCCAATGTTTTCCAAAAGTATTTCATCATATAACATATTGACTTAGGCTGAAAGTGTACAAAAAAGGTTTTTATGAAGATTTATTTCAATTTCCCTAAGTAAAATAGGATTTTACTTAGGAAAAATTTTATCTAAGGAATGAGTGATCTTATGGGGGGGGGGGGGGTAATGCTGATGAAAGGGGCTTAAGTACTTTAGGCATTTCCAATTATTTGGTCGAGGGTCCAGTCCCTCCAAAAGTCAAAGAAATGCTCTGAGCCCCTCTAACTCTGACAATTACCTTTAGCACTTAGGGAATTAGTGAAAATTTAGGGAAAATGAGTGGGGAAGTTAATTATTCTGACTTTGAATGTTGATGTGCCTTCCATGTGATACATGCCTTTGTTTGGTGATGAAAGTTAAAAGATTTGGGACTTAAACTTAACATTCATCACACATTTTTTCTGCAACCATCATCTACTTACCCTACCTACTTTATCCTAGCATTTTCACTTCTTGATTATGGTGCACTTAGACTGGCAAACCCTTGTCAAGCTTTCTTTTCTTTTACATAGTGATGCCTATCTAAGTCTACACTTATTACATCCAATGGCTCAGATTAAACTGTTGAGCTCCTTTTTCACTCTACCTATCTACTTATCTACCAAGTTTACATTGTTTGGTCATATCTTTATTCTCTATTTCTAAAACATGAAATTGAAAACATGAAATAACCATGTTTAAACTGTTTGGTTACCATGGATTGTGGCATAGGTAACAAGTTGCACACAATCATTATTTATACAAAGTAAAATAGTAGTGGCATTTGGTCTTGCACACTTTCCTAGTCTTTTATTTTTGTTGGGGTTCATTTTCTTTCATTTTTTGACCTATTTTTATTCTTTTTACCATTTTATTCTTTTTCTAGGGTATACCCTCTTTACATTTTTTAATTTTTAATTTTTTAATTTTTATTTTTTACAAATGTGGAAAACCTTTGCAACAAGTAAAGGTATGAACATATTTCAAAGCTAAACCAAGTCAATCATGATATATGACACCTATTGGTATAGGGGCATAACAGTGGCTCCACTTGGGGATGGCTTTCCCTGGTGGAAAGTCAAGAACAGTAGATCAATGGCCTTCTGAACAACTTTGATTATGCTCTGGAATCTTCCTTTTCCTGCTGCTTTATTGTATTTATGACAGTAATGCTTCTAAGCTTAGGGCCTTCTCTTCGGGCTTCAACTTCACAAGTTTACCATCCAATAAACATTGACATTATAAAGGATATATTATGTACAGTTAGAAATCTAATCAGAGTTAAAAACTAGGATCAAAGTAATGCTTCAACATCCGACCATTAACTGGTCCTCCTTCAAGTTCTGCACCATCTAACTCTTTAAGAAAATATGCATTGTTTCCTCTGAAAGCATATATTATATATGGCCCTTTCCACAAGAAGTCAAACTTTCCATGTTTTCCTTTGTCCTCCCTTCTGGAATCCCATCTTAACACTTTATCTCCAAGGTATAAATCTTCTACCTTGGTCCTTCTGTCAAATATCTTCTTGAGTTTTTCTTGTAGTACTTGAGATCTCTGGTACACCTCCTCCTTGGTTTGCTGCAAATGGATGGTCTGGTTTATCCTTCTCTGTATATCATTTGGTTCCACTTGAGCTTCTTGCAGTAATTTCATGACAGGAACCCCTAAAGATGAGGGAAAAACAACCTCCATGCCATATACTAGCTCATAAGGACTGGTTCCAATGGATTTTTTGGTTGTAAGCTTGTCTGCCCACAAAGCATTAATCAATTTTTTGTTCCAAGTTTTCTTATTTTCTTCCAATAGTTTTTTGATGATATTAATTAGACTCTTGTTGGAAGATTCTGCAAGTCCATTCCCTTGAGGATAGTAGGCTGTGGAATGACCCAGTGTGATGTGATACTTGTTACAGAAAGTAATCATTTTCTTTGACTTGAAAGCTGCAACATTATCAGTAATGATTTTATCTGGGCAACCAAACCTGGACAGAATATTGGCCTCTAGAAATCCTATGATGACAGTGTCTGTGGCTTGTCTGGAGGGAATGGCTTCTATCCATTTTGTAAAATAGTCAGTTGCAGTGAGTATCCATTTATGTTGACCAGAAGAGGGTGGATGAATTTCTCCAATGAAGTCAAGACCCCATTGTTGAAAAGGTTTCTCGGTGGATATAGGTTTCAATGGTAAAGGTAACAATTTTCTTTTTCCTTCAAATATTTGGCATTTGTGGCAGGAAGTTACAAATTTCTTTACATCTACAAACAAGGTTGGCCAATAAAATCCTGCTCTTAGAATTTTGTTAGTAGTTGACTTCCAATAGAGGTGTCCACCACAGTCCCCTGCATGAAATTCTTGGAGAACCTTGTCAACTTCTTCTTTCAATAAACAATTTAACAAAATGCCTTCATGATTTTTCCAAAATAAAGAATTATCTAAGATGCAAAATTTTGAAGACTTCATTTTCAAAAATCTATTCTTGGTTCTGGACAACCCTGGAGGAGCCTGTAGGTTTTGTAACACATAAATAATATCAGCATACCAAGGTGAATCTGAAAAGGCCTGGCTGATCTGTGGAGTCACCATCTCCTACTTGTTATCTAGCTCTACAATGAGATTTATGTCTAGGGCTTGGCAATTAGTTTCTTCCATGAGTTTAGCCAATCCCTGACCTTTAATTAGCTTAGTGGGTTTTATCTCTAAATCATATTCTAAGACAATAGCTATCCATTTTCCTCTTTTGCCATCAATTCCATCCTGAGTCAGGATGTCTTTGACTACTGCATTAGGAACATAGGCTATTATATGAGAATATAAAATATAGACCCTGAAATATTTAAGAGCTTTTACCAATGAAAAAGGTTGTTTCTCCATTATTTTGTATTTTAACGATGCATCTTTGAGAGCTTTACTAAAAAATGCTATGGGTTTTTCACATCCTTGATCATCTTTTTGTAGTAAAAATGTAGCTATGGTGTGTTCTGATGCAAAAGAAAAAATGATGAAGTCTCTATCAAACTGTGGACTTGTGAGGACTGGTGTTCTCGTTAAGGCTATTTTCATTTCTTCAAATTATTTAACATGTTATTTAATGATCTAATGAGTTCAGCGAAGTTAGAAATAAAGATCCTTAAAAAATTAATCATTCCTAAAAATGCCTGCAATTCTTTAATGTTTCTGGGATAGGGAATTTGTAAAATAGCTTCGATCCTGGAAGCGTTAGTTCAAATGCCATCCTTAGAAATGATGTGACCCAAAAAGTTTTCCTTCCTCCAAACTGAAAAAACACTTCTTTGGATTCAAAGAAATACCATATTTTCTGCACTTTAAAAAGACTTTCCTAAGATGCTCCAAGTGCTGCTGATCTGATTTAGAAAAAACAGTGAGATCATCAAGATATATAACAAGAAAATCATGAATTTCTTTTGCAAAGGAAATGTCCATTGCTCTTTGAAAAGTTGCTCCTGCATTTTTTAGTCCAAAGGGCATTTTAATGTACATGAAGGTACCCCATGGTGTTGTAAATGTTGTTTTCTCTTGGTCATCAGGATGAACTAAGATTTGGTTATACCTTGAAAACCCATCTAAAAGTGAGATTCTTGAAGAACCAACTACCCTTTGCAATATATGGTCCATTTTGGGTAACGGATAGTTATCTTTCAGAGAGACCTTGTTCACATTTCTTAGGTCAACACATAATCTTATTTCACTTGTTTTCTTTCTAGTAGGTACCAGATTAGATACCCATTCTGAGAACTTAATAGGGGCAATAATCCTCGCTTCATACATGCATTTGATTTCTTTCTCGATTGATGGTAATAACACAGGGTTAATTCTTCTGAGCTTTTGTTTGAAGGGCTTTTGATTTTCTTTCAGCAGTATAGTGTGTTGAATAATAGAGGTGTCATAGGATTTCAAATCTTCATAACTCCAGGCAAAGACATCCTGGAATTTGCTCATAAGTTCAACATACTTTAGCTTCTGATTAGGAGGTAAAGATTTTGATAATTTTATCAATTTGGGATTATCCTCTATCCCTAAGTTACACTCTTCAATGTCTGCCTTTAAAGGCTCCATTTTAGGTTTCTTTGGAATGTCATTAGAGTCAAACAAATCTTCCAGAGGAGTCAATCCTTTGGGTAAATGATTGTCTTTTAGGTTGATAACCTCTGTTTCTTCTTCAATTATTTCATCTAGGTCCATTTGTTTCAGGTCCTGAATTTCTGTTTGTGTGAATTTGGTTGGGCGAAGCATATTTATTAGATTCTCTTCTGGAATGTTAATTTCTACCTCATTTATTTGATTAGAATTAGTAGCTATGTCAACATCTATTTTGAGGTTAGAAAATTCCTCATCTAAAGTTAAAAAATTATTAATCTGCTTATCACTATCAAAAACCTGCCAATTCTTAAGATTATCAGGGATGGCTGGTCTGTGCCTAATCTCAGCAGTATACTGATGATTAGGTTGAAAAGGTAATTTGCAGGTGCTGGCAAACATGGCTAAGCTGTGGGCTTGCATGTTATGTTTTCTGGGAATAGTTGCAAACTGGGTTTCCAAAAAAGTGTTGAGGATTTCTATGACTGTTCCTCTGTAATATCCTAGTCTAGCATCCCTGGTTGAGTAAGTCCCTTTAATCTGTTTAACAATTAATACTAAATATCGCATGATGGACACCCTTATAGCTCCTAATATTTTAACAAGTTTAAGACCTAACAAGAGAGCCTCATACTCTGCCATATTATTGGTGCATCTAAAATTTAATTTGTAGGCATGGCGTTCAACATGATCATTTTCTAAATTGTACTCCCAAACTCCTGCTCCTGCTCCTAGTTTATTCACTGAGCCATCAAACTCTAAATGCCAAAGGATTTCATGTTCATAATTTGTGTCTGGGGTAATAGGAACTTGTTTAACCATGGCATTTGGGTTTTCATTGTCATCTGATTTTTCTTTGTTATTTGATATTTCCTGAATATGAACAGTTGATTTTTCTTTTTCCATTTCTTTTGGTTCTGCTACTAAAACCTCTAAGGTATTTGAAGGACCAATTTCTACATTTTAAAGAATGAAAGAATCCATATCAGAATGTACTGAGTAGATGGGGAAATTTTGGGGTTTTCCTGACTACTTACTACATATTTCATCAATGTTTCTCTATATAGTTTCTTGGGTTGTCCAAAAACTGATATAGGGGCATATGACATATCTATTTGAAGAGATCCCTAAAGCTTAGCACCCCAGGATTCTGACAACAACATGCTATATTTGGGTGGTATATCAGCTACCACTATGTCCATTAATATTGTTTTTGTAGGATATTGAACCAATGAAACACATAAGTCTTTTATCAATCCTAAACATCTCACTTGGCTGGAATCAAAAGAAAATAAATCTTTGTATGGTCTAGTGATGTCTAGGTCTAGATTTTCCATGACAGATTTGGGCATAAGGTTGTGAGATGCACCAGAATCAAACATGGCATTGTGAAGAATCTTATCATGTATGTTTAGGCTAACATAGAAGGGAGGAATTCCTCCTTCCAATGGTTTCCCATTCACTTCTGGGCCAAAGACTAACTCGGGTTGATCATCATAAAGATTAACTGAGTCTTCAGTTCCAATAATTTTTAGTGATCTATTGATTTGAGTCTAGTAAACATCATGTTTAGCCAATTTAGATAATGGAACAGAAATTTTCAGCTTGCCAACTTCTGCTTCCAGATTAAAGGATTTTTCTATTTGGGCTCTTGGATTTCGAGCAGCTGTGTTTTCTATGTCTTTCTCCTTTTTAGGATTAGAGTCATGATTCATTGATTCTCCTAAATCAACCTTTGGAGGTTCTTCCACAGTTTCCTTGAAAGGAGGAGAAGTGGAAGGCTGTTTATTGTTTAGTTGATTATCAGAGACATCTTCAATTATGGGGTCAGGAGGATTAGTGTTTGATCTAGAAAGAATTTTCAATGGTGTGTTTATTGTCTTACCTTTTTTGGGTTGATTTGGGAGTGTTTTCTTATTTGTTTCAGGGACATAAATTTTCCTACCTCTTAGATTGTATTGCTTGTGCACCTCAAAGACAACTGAGTCATATCCCTGCCTAAAGTCGAAAGATTCACCTGATTGTGTTTTAAACTGTTTAAGTATGTGAGCCTCATGATCATCTTGAGATAAGAAAACTTCTTCTTAATCATCAAGACCCATCAAATTGATTTGAGTATCTTCTTCTAGGCCTTCAGAGTGAGAAGCTTCTAAATAGTTTTCCTGGAAAGGGGGTCTAACGTTTTGGTCAGGACCATTCTTTCTAGTGTTCTGGTTTTGATTTTTCCTAAAATTAGGATTTCTCCCTGAGTTAGTTTGTTGGCTATCCAAAGGAGATTTCCTTTCGATTATCTCCACTCTGTCTCCTAGTCTATCCATTCCTTTAATTATGGCATCTAGTTTTTGTTCGAAGGGTGAGCTTTCTTCTTTTAATGGTATCCTTCTTTCACTCCTAGCTTTGGATCTTTTAGAGAGCAGGTTGGCTTCAACGCTTACTGCTATGCTTTGCATATCTTCCAATGTAGGAGGGTTCCATTCTCTCAGCTAGAAGGCCATATTAGAATCAAATCCATCTGGAAATTTGATTAAGTCTAAGCCAGGGGGAGGCCTTAGGTCAAGGGGAATAGCACTATACACACTATTAAATCTAGTGCAATAGTCCTGCACAGTTTCTTGTGGTCCTCTTTTGAGATTCTTGTATTCAGATAAGATCTGAAGAGGGTCTTTTCTTTTCTCCCATCTATTCAAGAATTGTTGGTAGAGGGTTCTTAGACTGTCTATGCTATTGGCTGTTAAGGTTTTGAACCAGGTTCTAACATCTCCAGTAAGGCTTTGCACAAAAATCATCATTTACACATCAGAAATGTCTATTTCATACATTTCGAAGTAATCAGTCATTTTCCTAGTATGTTTTCAGGTTGTATAGGTTACAGTGCCATCAAAGGATGTGATCTTACTTTGATAGTCTGGGGGCATGGTACCTAAATTAGCTGGCAGCACAAGAGGAGTATATCTGCTGGCCATTGCTGCAAGTAGTGTTGAAACAAAGGCTGGAGTTGGGCTAACAATGGATGTTTGAGGTGTGGATGGAGGACTAGGGGTTGAAGTCAACTGTGGAGTGGTTTGAGGTTGGGAAATATGAGGGAGAGATGAGGAGGTTGTAGAAAAAGACGTGACTTCAGTGGTAAGATCAAATTGAAGTGAATTCTGCAAATGTTGGTCAATTAAAAAATTAGCTATTTGGATCTCGAGTTCTCTGATGAACTCCGGGTCTTGGACTAGATCTACTAATTTAGAGTTAGGTGAAATCCCAAACAAAGAGGTTCCAAAGTACTCATCAAAGGATAGGTCTTCTAGGTAAATCCACTTAACAGGACAAGATGAGGATTTGAATATGGGTCGAGGGCTAATAGAGCTTTCTTGTCTTCTAAGTATTCTGGGTATCAAATTGGGGTTCTCAAACACTGGGGGTGGATTAGGGTCAGGATTAGCCATAGTGTATCAAATCCTTTCTGAAGCCAGATTTTAGGTTTTTCATTTTGCAATTTCTTATAAAGACATCAAAATAACTTCTTTGAACTCTTTAGGATGCATATAATCAAACATTGTGTTTCTTAAAGATGTGTTTTGACTGAGGAATTGGTTTTCCCCAGTGGAGTCGCTACTATGTTATCACTCAGATTTTCCCTTAGAAGTCATCAAAAGAAGGGACACTCCGAGGTAACCAAAAACCAATCTTTTAAGTACAGAATCTAGCCAATCCGTATTTAGAGAGGGCTCTCTCTTTGTGGTTTAGCTTTGTTTTGTGAGATATTAGGCTAGTTATGAAAGCTTGGGGGGTTATGATTTTGTTTGGTGGTGGAATTCGAAAGCAGATGGATAGAACAAGGTATTTCAGGCCATTGGGAAATGGAGTCAACTGAAGGATGGCTTAACTGGATCAGGTTGATTTAACAAAGGAGAAATTTCACAGGGCAAGATAGCCAAACAAAAGACAAACGATAGTTTCAAATGGGTGATATGTTCTTGAACAGGGAGGAAGGGCAACTAAGAATCCTTCAACAGGGTCCAAAATGAGGGAAAGTGGGTGCTCATTAACAAAAAGCAATTAAGAATTCTTTGTTAAATGGTCACAGTGATAAACTATGAAACCAGGGAGCAATTAAGAATTCCTACCTATAATAGTCTGGTAGAAAACATTAAGAATATAAACGATTTTAAAGACAAAATACAGTAAAGCTTTTTCTGAAATATAACTTTTCGTTTATCATTTAGATATGAAACACATATGAATATTTAAACCAGAAAACTGTAAAAACATAGGATATAGAGTACTTATTTATTTCTCGTTTGACATAGGTATCCTGTAAAAGTCCTTTGCTTTATTACTTTGTTCCAGCCAGCCATACAAAAGTTGTTCAACAACACTTCAATTCCAAAAATAAATTTTCTACAGAAATGTCTAAGAATCCACCCCTAATACTTTGAATGAAGAAGTATTTATACAAATGTTTACATCAAAATATCTCCTCACTAAGAGAGATATATTCTAGGGAAACTAAATATCTTTTACTTGAATATAGAGACAGATGGTCTCGAATGTAGAAACAGAATGTGAACTGACTGTTGTTGTCCCTATTTTTGTTGAAGGAGCTGAAGGCGGGTCCTATGATTATGCATTTTGCTGTCGTGCTAGTAACTCTGTGCTGGACATTTGATCTTATCTTTTCACTAATACTCTTTCGCCTGTATTTGATACTCTTTACCTGTTCACCTTTTCACCCTTTTTACCAAAATTTACTGTGGTAATTATTTCTCTTTACCTCACTTAAGTCATTGTAATTTTATAGGATGTCAGTCATGCTAGACCACTAATCATCTTTTGGTATTCTTATTCTCATCATCTTCCTGTAGATTTCATCTGCTTCAGTATATTTCACAAAATTGGGTTGCACTGACAATAGGTGTTTCACTTCATGTTCAATGTAAAAAAGTTTCTCCAAACCATCATAGAGAACTTTCCTTGTGGGCAATGCCTTGACTGCAGATGAACTGGTCTAGCTGTCAGCTTGCTGATGCAACTTGTTGATGTAGTCTATCTGAACCATTAGCTTGTCATCGATGACTAAAGACTTGGGAGTCCTTTACTTTGTAAGATGCCAAATTTACTCATGAACTCATCAATATCTTCCTGCATACTTTGAGATCTGCGTTCCAAGCCTTGCATTAGATTCTTTTTGGTCAATAATTTCTTTATTTCGAGGATGGTAGTAGTCCTATCCTCAATGTTTAATTGCCCCAACTGTTGCCTGTTTCTACTATTGAGGAAATTTATTAGCTGGATTGCCTCTTCAGGCTTTCTACCTAATTCCTCTTTGGCCCTTTGAACTTCTTCAAGAGCAAGCTTAACCAAATCAATTTGTTCAAAAATAATTTGAATGGATGACCAAATATCATTGATGGAATCAATGATATTGGTCCACAATATTCTCCTGATCTCTGTCAAGGGCTTTTCAAATGTAAGGTCTTTCTCCAGTGCTATAATCTATTGGGTTAAGCCTTTATTTTTCCTCATCTTTTCTGCAAAATTGATTTTTGATACATCATATTTCTGCTCCAAAGTAGTGAATTTCTCTTTCACTTTCTGCAGCTCTATGACTTGGAGCTTCATCTCCTCCATGGATTTAATCAAGTCTTCTATACTCTGTGTTGGTGTACCTATCTGTGATGTACATGTTTGTGATGTTCCTATCACTTGTATGGGTGCAGCTGTTGGCAAAGGAATATTTGGTGCTAAGGCTGATGCCAATGTAGAAGGAACTGCTATTGAAACTATAGGCACTATAGTCTGGGGCTATGTGGTTGAATCACTCTGCCTTGACTGTATTGCTTTCTCTAATTCATGCTCTGTCTCTTTTAATTGCTCATTTAGCTTAAGGACAGATTCCATAAGCTCTTCTTAATCACTTCAGCATTCTGAGGGTGAATGAGTGGTGGCAATTTCAATTGTTTCCTAAGTGCAGCTATATCTTCATTCTTCTTTTTTATTAGGCTCTCTGCTGCCTTGACATCCTTTGGGTCATGGCCCAACTCAATAATCAATTCCTCTAATGATTTGTTTCTATTTTCTTTTGCCTGTGAGGAGGCCTTTTCAAGTTGTAATTAGGTAGTAGTGTTACTCAGTGAATTTTGCAACCTATGTGCCATCATTGCCTTGCTAGTCAGTGTAGAATAGACCATCTCCCCTGTTTGTTTGTGCAGTTCTATCTGGTCTATGGGGTGGATGTCTTTGGCGATGACTTCAAAGTCAATTTTGAGGTAATCTGCCATGGACTTGGGCTATCACACTGTGGACTTTAGAAAGCTCATTTACATTTTGCCTTCCTGGATGTCAAAAGCTAACATTAGTCTGGTTTGATTTGTAGGGGCCATCTTCAAGTATTGAGCATAGGCTTGGGCCTTCAGCTGCTCATTCTTGGTCTTTATCTCCTTGAATTTTCCTTTTATGTATATGATCTTCTCAGATGAAGATCTGAAAGATGAAACTTCTACACTCTGTTGTCTTTCAAGCTCTTGTCTTTGTGAGCTGGATGGTGTCCCAGCTGTTGGAAATGTATGTAAACTGTCTCCACCTCCTTTTCTCATGCTTTCTATGGTTTCTTCATTGTATTCTTCCTCTGAATATGGATTTAGCCTGTGCCTCTTAGCACCAAGCTAGTCTGGAGGACCATTGGTAGGGGTAGCTACTTCCCTGTCTCTTTTCAAGCTCTTTTCCTCATTTAGAGGAGTCTGCACAACCGGGGGATTTCCAATATTAACCTGAGTTGGATGAGTTTGTGGTGGAGCTTGTTATTCAGAGATTTCAGGCTATTCTGACATCTCTATTTGTGCTGATGTTTGTGGCTGTCCTAATGCTAGAGTACTTGTTTCCTAAGATTGTCTTTGGGATGGCTCTGCTGTGGAGGAACCAGGTTCTTGTGTTTGTTTTTGAGAAGTTTTTGTTGTAGAAGTACTGGGTTTCTATGCTGGTCTTTCTAAAGACTCTGCATGTACCTGTTCAAAAGAGTCCAGGTCAAGTATCTTTTCTAAGTCTTTCATCACATTCTCTACCTTAACTTGATCACTATCCATTTCAACTAGAGTCCCTTCCCTCCATTCATCCATATTTGCATACTGTTCTATCTTATGGATTCTGTGATGGATATTGGGTGATAGCTTATGTTTCATTCTCCTATCACAAATGAAACCTTGTGGGTCATATCTCCAAGCAAAGCTTTTCTTTAGTTTAATTGTTGTTTCTATGATTTCTTCTGCTCTTTTCTGTGCTTCTCTATTGTTGCATATAAATGGGACTAAGTGGTCTTTGATCCTTAATTGGGCTTTCTTCTTTGCCTTGGTGGAATGAATTTGGTCAGAGTTTAGAATTTTCCTGTAATATTCTAGGGCAAACAATCTCATAGGGACATACTTAGGCAGCTTGAAAGGAGGGAGCTCACAACCATAGATTCGGATCTCAGTGTGATTCTGGTATAAGTACCAGTCTCCTATCTTGTATTGCTTTGACAGTTGCAAAATTTTCTTGATCTCATCACTAATCCTAGGAGGAGGATTTCTTGTCAACATGGTGGTCACAGGGTGGACAAACTGGTCAATGAATTCATTGTATGAATAGGGACAAGTATATGAGTAGTGAAAGATGGAAGTCCAGAAAATGACTGATCTAGGATTACCTCTGGTATCAAGCTTATTCACAGAGAAAGGAAACTTGTCAGACTGATAGTAAAGGAAAAGGTGATATATGACTGTAGAATACTTGAATACCTTTTCATTTTCTAGTCTCATGAACTGGTCATGGATTTTCTCAGCAATGAACGCATCATAGTTATATTTGACCGTAGGGGGCTGACCAGGGTTAAAAATGGACATGAAAACTAGAGTCAATTCATCCACATACTCACTAGTATTGAAACCCATTACAGTAGCAAACATATCAACAATGTTTCAACCTATATCAGTGGAAAAACATGTTAGATAGGGAGGAGGATCTTTGGGTGTGTGATCCCTATCTATGAAAGTGTGGCAAAGGTGGTTGAGTTCAACACTAGACATTTTGGTGGACTTTTCAAGAAATTTCCCAAGGGAAATGGGGGTGAGGTTTATTGAGTGAGATAGCTGAAACAAGGGCCTTGGGAGTCTTTAATTTTAAGTTTAGCAACTAAACTATACTTAATTTTGGGGTTTTCAACATAATCACAGAGGAAATTAAGTATTTACAGGGTTTTTGGAAGGAAACTGGTAAATACCTATTTATGGAGAGATTGGAAATGGAGTGTAGGTTCACTAGGTGCAAACGGTGGACTGGAGCGGTGTCAGACTGCAAATTTGAGGGTGGCTAACGGTTGGAGTACGAGCTGGTCGAATTCACGTTCTGGTTGCATGCATGAGTTTTCAGAATAAGGATGGAAAATAGTTTAACTTTGTTTTTTATGCAAAGTCAAAGTTTTTGGCGGGTTTCGTGATACAGACAGGTGGCATCAGCGGGGAAGCGACTTGACGTTTTGTTGTTAGCGGAAGGTGGTAAGCGGGTTTCATCGCACTGCTATTGGAGGGTAAGTGGTATTTGGGAGGGACCGCGTGATTCCATATGCTGCTTGACACACAACATCGTTACTATTCATGAAACCGCTCAACATTGCACGCTAAAAGTCGACCACAGAGGCCCATGCAATATGCATGATGACCGTCAGATCTGCGGGATCCGATCAGACGGTGGTCGGGGAGATGAAGTGACTGGCAGATATGGAAGGTGGGCCTGATCTAAATTAAAAAAATTAATCATATCGGGGGTGATTTAATTGGTTATCAAGTTATTAATTAGTTTGAATGACGTAATTAATCCTCTTTAAATGGTGGAGGGGTCGAGTTCTTAATTAACTACATATTAGTTAATTAATCCCATTTATTTATTTGTTTTATGGTTATATTTAACCAAGGGGTGGGATATATAATAATTTGGGGTTTTGTATAATATAATACGGGCGTGGGTAATTTTGTTTTATTCAAGAATTATATAATAAAACATTAGTGGTTAATATGACCAAATGAATGGAAAAGTACTAAGCCCAATGTTTTCCGAAAGTATTTCATCATATAACATATTGACTTAGGCTGAAAGTGTATGAAAAGGGTTTCTATGAAGATTTATTTCAATTTCCCTAAGTAAAATAGGATTTTATTTAGGAAAGGTTTTATCAAAGGAATGAGTGATCTTATGGGGGGGGGGTTAATGTTGATGAAAGCGGCTTAAGTACTTTAGGCATTTCCAATTATTGGGCCAAGGGTCAAGTCCCTCCAAAAGTCAGAGAAATGCTCTAAGCCCCTCTAACTCTGGCAATTACCTTTAGCACTTAGGGAATTAGTGAAAATTTAGGGAAAATGAGTGGGGAAGTTAATTACTGTGACTTTGAATGTTGATGTGCCTTCCATGTGATACATGCCTTTGTTTGGTGATGAAAGTTAAAAGATTTGAGCACTTAAACTTAACATTCATCACACATTTTTTCTGCAACCATCATCTACTTACCTTACCTACTTTATCCTAGCATTTTCACTTCTTGATTAGGGTGCACTTAGACTGGAAAACCCTTGTCAAACTTTCTTTTCTTTTACATAGTGATGCCTATCTAAGTCTATACTTATTACATCCAAGGGCTCAGGTTAAACTGTTGAGCTCCTTTTTCACTCTACCTATCTACTTATCTGCCAAGTTTACACTATTTGGTTAGATCTTTATTCTCTATTTCTAAAACATGAAATTGAAAACATGAGATAACCAAGTTTAAACTATTTGGTTACCATGGATTGTGGCATAGGTAACAAGTTGCACACAATCATTATTTATACAAAGTAAAATAGTAGTGGCATTTGGTCTTGCACACTTTCCTAGTATTTTATTTTTGTTGGGTTCATTTTCTTTCATTTTTTGACCTCTTTTTATTCTTTTTACCCTTTTGTTCTTTTTCTAGGGTATACCTTCTTTACATTTTTTAATTTTTGATTTTTTTGATTTTTTACAAATGTGGAAAACCTTTGCAACAAGTAAAGGTATGAACATATTTCAAAGCTAAACCAAGTTAATCATGATATATGACACCTATTGGTATAGGGGCATAACACATGGAATGTTTCTCCCAAGGCAACATGCAAAGGCATCCCTTGTTTCAGGGATCTATTTTTAGCAGTTGGAGGTTACATGCTAGGATCATTTCAGAAACCTCCCACCAAGTGTCACTTTCCCTATATTTGTGGCATGCGCATCAGAAACTCGATGTTATCAAAACTCATCAACCAGATGTTGTAAATCTCATTCATCACATCAACCTTGCAGCTCTGGCATCCCACATTGCATCTAGGATTTGTCGTCACATTCAGTTCAGCTGTTTTGAGTAAGCCCACTTTCCATGCCTTGTCTTGCATTTCTAGCACTTTTTGTGTTTCACTTCATATGAATGTTTTCTTCTTGATTTCATTGAACGCTTGCTATCATTTTGATACATAATAGCCTGTTCTAGCACTGTTTTAGTTTTCGTTGCTATCTCACTGTTGTCACATGCATGAAAATATTTTGCACGAACGGTCACTGATTTGATTCGCTTCACGCACATGCATGTTGATCTGTTTACTGAATCTTTCATTCAATGTTTACATTCATGATCAATCACTTCTACTTTCACTTATTGTCACCATGCATTCACTTCCACATTTTCTTTCAGTTTCCCGTCGGCGAGTCTAGGCAGTGTTGGCCCAGACTTTACCTCACTAAGACAGCATTGCGTAATCCTGAGAGGTAAGGCTCTATATTCCTCTTAGGAAATGTGCATTTCTACCTAGTGACTATCCTCTAAGACTATTTTGTGCATTCTGAGGGATAGTTACTACTGGCCCATAAAATTGTGCAATGCAGTCACGGAGCCTGCAACCATTTCTAGATGAGATTGTGCATTGCGTAATTCCAGCAGTCTGCAGCCAGACTGGACAGCGAATTGCATAGTTTCAGTAGTCATTCAGTCTCCCAATAGCCTAGACTATTCCTTGTGTAGTCTTGGCAGTCAGTCTCCCAATCTCCTGGCCGAAATTACACAACCTTCATGATTAATCACACAGGTATGTTGCATGTCAGTTCTCAAGTTCATTTTGGTTTTTGATTGATAGATTTCTTGCCATTATTATTGCCATGTCTCCAGGTATTACAGGTGTTCATTTGCCTATTAGTAGTACAGGTACAATGGTTTCCAAGAGAGCAGAGTTGAAGACACTATTTAGAGCACACTTGGAGATGCAGTCGATCAAATGTCTAGGAGCTTTCCTACTCACAAAGATATCAAGTTGTTTGTACAAAACGACATCAAGATATGACAACAGCAGCATCACAAAGATTAGAATCATGAACAATAGTTGAAGGTAGCATATTAAATGCAACGAATACAAGAGGAAGGTTGTTGACAACATAGAGGCAAAACAAAATTGTAAGCTCAAGCAGATCCATTAGTGATGAAAGAAAGTTTGGAGACTCAGGATATGAGGTGATGGCACAGCATGAAGATCACGTGAACACAAAGAATGGAACAAAGAAGGAGTTGCATGTGTTGAAGCAGCAACTCAAGAGAGAACATGAAGCTACATAGAGAAGCGAATGAGTGCAGGAGGAATAGGAACAATAGGGGGTGCAACATACATTCACGGATGAAACTGCACCTGCACAAGTTAAAGATACATCCCAGTAACTAGCACAGAGCAGACATGATGAGTAGTGTTGTTGGTCACATGCAAGGGATTTAGCAACATACATGTCATTATGGACCCGCATGTGATCCAACCCATTCAACATACTCACCAAGGCAAAGACAATAATCAAGTCCAACTGGAGTTGAACATGCACTTCGACAGTTTGATGTGCATGACCACCAGCACACACTTGAAGATCAACAAATACACTATGCATCAGTGTGTTTCCGGTTCAACCGCATCCAAGAAGACCATGCACATCTTAGCAGATGAGTTGGATGAATGAGCCATACCAATGCACCAGATGCAATGGAGGCAAGAGTTCACTTTGGCAAGATGTCACCATGGGGTGCATGCACACCATCACGGATGACCAAGCTTGGCATCATCTCACCACATTCACCTTCAAAAGCATGTCAAAGAGTTGGTCTCACCTCAACAGACCGAGTGCTAGTGATGTTTTTCATGAATTGCTCAAGCCATTTTGTCTCACATAAGCACATGTGCATTGTAATGTAACGTCATGTCAAGTGGAAGTTAAAGTGTCAATAGTTGGATGTAACAGTCATAGAGTAGATGAAGAGTCATGAGGGTAGATAAACTATCACAAAGGGGAATGTCAAGGGTCACCCCACCCTTTGATATATATAGAACCTCATAACTCATTGTAGAGGCTTTTTCGTCAGCCAAGCTTCCGATAAGACTATCTTGGAGAGATTTTGGACAATATTGTAACGTGCCTTGGCTTCTCCACTACATGGATCTAGTACATCTCTTTGGAGGAGTAGGTGGACGTGGCTGTAACGTTCAACTGTTGGGGCTAGCAGGTGTACGTGGATGTATTGTATGACTAGAACTTACACTTCTTTATATAATAAGAGCCAACACGTTTAATGCATAAGTTGTATTGTATTCCAGTTGCCTTGTTTACTCTAAATGGCATATATATTTTCTTTCTTACACACGCATGTATGGACTGTTCTATATGAGCATGTATGAATCTTTCTAAAATGTGTTGATTGGTCTAATCATCACTTTGGATTGCCAGCTGACTTTCTTTCCAGCTTGTGATGCATCTTTTCTCGTGTGTTCCCTTCCCATCCGAGTACTGTTACAGGTTGCCAAGGGGTGTTCCCTTCCCCTTCTAATGATTGAGAAAAATTTCTCAAGTAAACATCATCATGCTCAACTTCAAAAAGGTCTATAAAATGCTCAAAGACTTGAATGTGTTTTTCACTTGCAAATTTTCTAGGTTCCCTGTTAAAATTAGGAAGGTATTTGTAATGTTTCGGAGGAAAATCATGGAAGGTATTTAGGAATATGAAGGGTCTATATCTCTCTTGAATCTTGTAAGGTATAATATTAGATACATGAGGTGTAATATTAGCCTTTATCACATGAGGCTCACAAGACTGGTCATGAACATCATATGGCTCGGAGGAAAAAAATTAGTCAAGATCAGCAACGCAAGAAGAATGTATATCTACAATTTTTAAAGAAGGATATAAAAGTGTAGATCTATGGTTTGCATTCGAATATAGTAAGTAATGGAAAATTCTTTCGATATGCTTGGGAAAGGACAAAACGTAGTTGACAAAAAATAATATTACATCTTGGATAAAACTCGAGCTTTGATACCTGGTTTTCCCGTATTGTCCTTTCATCTCTCTGTCAATAAGGCTCGTCCTCCAACAGAGACTTTGTATTTGATTTGGAGCTTCATTGGATTCACCAGTTGAATGATGCACAATGTATTTATATCTGAAAAATATTCACCATCATCGATCATATCTGGACCTTGTCATTCTCCCAGGGAAAATTTCACCTTTGCTCCTCGGCAGTGGCGCCAAAATGTTATCACTCAGACATTTCCTTCGATATGGAATGAAAGAACTGAGGTAGCCTCAAACCACTTCAATGTTGAAAGATAGCCCTTCAACCCAGAGTGGGATCTCTCCCTAAACTCGGCTACCGAAGGTCATAGTGGTAGAAGGTTTGCAATAAGTCCTATGGCGAAATTTATTTAAGAAAAGCTTAGATTGGTTAGATTGTAGGAAAATTTCACCATTGGTCATGGAGTCTGATTCCAATCAGCTTATATAATCATAGGTTCAACGAGAAAACATTACAAAAGCGAGATAGAAACAATTCCTTTGACAATTTTCAGGAAATTTTGAGGATAAGGGAGGAAAAAAATGTATATATATATATATATATATATATATATTTCTAAGAAAGAAAACAAGTATTTAAATATATGAAACATAATAAAATGGAGCACAACATTATGAATTCCAAATTCAACCACTTAGCTTTCAGACTTTGAGGAAAATATTACACCAAGAAACAAATAGGGAATTACAACACAGGATTTTCTGCAAACTCCTCACATAAACTACATTAATATAGTTTGATCACAGAATATATAAAAAGGCTACTTTCAAATAGGTTCCAACTCTTTCTTCTTCTTCGGAAACAATTTTCTGGCTTATCCTTAATTACAATATGCTAAAAATAAAAGAGATAAAGTGTATCTCTCAAATACATGCATACAAAAAAATTCATATTCTTATCTTCATCTAAAGATCATGTTTATTTTGGAGTAATGGATGGACATAAGGATCAGAAAGTCAAATTTGATGAGGTGGAATCCAAGTCAACAACTGTCCATGAGTTTTTCCTCACGAATTCCTGAAAAATAGGGTCGAGTGATCCCTTAAAAACTCCAAAACGGTGATAACTATTAGAAAACTAAGAGTTTTTTTCAAATGGGTCCATTATAGACAAAAACCTATTTTGGTTTTGAAAAATTTGTTCTCAATTGTTCGAGCTTTGGTTTTGAAAATAGTTACTAAAATAGGATCACAAAATCCTGAGAAGCAACCTTCAAATATCCCTTTGAATATTTCAAACCATAACACCTATTAGAAAACTAAGAGAGTTTGTTTTAAATTGGTCCATTGTGTAAATAAAACTCCTTCATATTTGGAAAATTTGTTTCCAGACATTCGTAAAACTCTCCCAAATTGACTGCCTTTTCGAGGAAAAACAATTTAAAAAATGAAGTTTTTGTCAAGTTAAAACAAATATGTTGTAGATTCCAAGGATTGCCTTACCTTGACACCCTTTTTGCCTATAATTTTTCCTTTTTCCTATCCCTATCACCTAAATAAATGCAATAGACACAAGGTTTTGTTAAGGTAAGCATTTACATGTCCTCTTTTTCATATTTGTCTATATACCTTATTGTTTTGTTAAAGTGTGCATTCAGCTACGAAATTGGCATGTTTCTGTAGCTAATCCGTATTTCCACAACTACCTCCATTGTTGACAGGGTTTGAGCACACCCTCTAAGCAAAACAAGATATGGATCGATGAGGAATGATCCCCTAGTGGATTCTTTCCTATTCTCTCGAGCTAATCCTTTAAGAAGATCACACTATAACTTCACACTATAACACGGTGAACCTCAAAATCAACTGAGAGATTATTGTTGGGATACAGTTCGAGTTTTCATGAAATCTTATCGATTTGCTTTTCCAAATAGAAAAATGATTATTTAGCAATTTAGTATGGTGTAATAGGATGTAAATAAAGATATGTACACTTAAAACTCTAGTACTGTTATTCAAAGAAATATTATAAAAGAAATGGCCACTCTGTGTTTTGGGTGCACACTGATATATGTAAATTCTGAGAACATCTTGTTAAGCTTGTTTATGAGTAATATACTTGTTTCATATTTTACATGCTACATTGATTGAAGATTTTTGATTGTTTCGTGGAGGGCCCTTACGTCCAGTACATGCCTTTGACCAATTGCACATAGATTTCTCTAATTTTTTAAAAGTTAAATTGTAGATGCTTTGTTTTGTCTTTTGAAATACAGTGTAATGGAATTCACGATTAAACTATTGTCTGCATAAGAAATTTCCTTTGCTTTCTACCTAGATTAATTTTGTTATATCATTTTCTTTTTATCTGGTATAGTTGATCATTCGCTTTTCTTTTTACCTAGTGTAGTTCAACTGTCTCATTTCATGGCTTAGTTACTTTTCCGTTTATCAGTTTTATTTCTTGTTTGGATGAGGTTGAATGAGTGAAAGAGTGACAGTATTTTTCTTGGCAATTAAATTGAAACATCATTCATTTTCAATTTTTTAGAATAAATATCTCTTGCACATAGTAATCTAGACTTGGCTGCAACATAAAATTCAAGATAAAATAAAAAATATTCTAACAAAAGTAGAGTTTAGGATCACTCTCAAACAATCCACAAAACTGATTCAATAGAGATTAATTTTGAGGATAGCCAGCTAACAACTTAAAGAAAAATACTCTAATATAATTAGTAATACCATATCCATATTAATTCTAATATTAGACCTTAACAATAACATAGATATCTTAACAACATAAAATAACTTCTAGCACAGGTAGTGCACTTGTGCTTCATCAGTATACCTGTCCTGGTCGATAATTTATGGTGACAATTTAAGAACATTAAATTGGCTGAACATATGTTTTGGCACCTTTTCCCTTTGATTTTTGATATTGTGTCATAACTTCCACCTTCCAAAAACATAGGAAACAAAGATGGGAGTGGGATTTTATTACAAGAAAGTGGGATACCAATTGTTTTACTTTAGCGAACAAAATAATACAAATGATTAACTCTGCATTAGGGGAATTTTGAGGTCTAAAGTGGGCCTCTTAAGGAAATTATAAAATAATAGTGGAAATAATAAAATAAGATTACATTACATCATCAAATTTAAGAGGGAAAAAAGAAAAAACTGTTTTTTCAACTCGTATTTTCAACTTATCTCCCTATGGGTTTAATCAAATTTCGAGTGGAAGCACTCATTGGATGCAAGATTTGATTCCTCATCCAATTAGTACCCATGTTACATAATTCCGATGGACCCTACTACATGAAAAATAATAAATACATGAAAAGCGTGATTTCAATCATGTTTTTTCACATATTTCTCATTTTTCATGTAGCAAGGTCCATTAAAAGTATGAAACATGGGTACTGCTTGGATGAGGAATTAATTTTTTTTTCGAACGATTATTTCCACTTGAAATTTGAGTAAAATGGTGAATCATCCCCCATGGTTCATATCATCATCTTGAATCCTATTGGTTCTTATAAAATTTATTTTAGTTATACATTTTTCTTAAGAAGCCCATTTTAGACCTCAAAATTCCCCTACTGCACAAATTTTAACTCATGGTAATATAAGTACTTCCACCATCTGGAAACACTTGAGATTAAGCATGTTACTCCATCCATGCATTTCTTTGGTCATGAAAAAATTTGAATTTTGCATTTGGCACTAATTTTCAAGCTTTTAGAGTTTAATTGAATGTCTTCAGAAATTCGCACTACTACTTTAGTTGTAAGTGAAATTTTATTTTTTCAAAATTGCAATAACACTGACACTGCTGTTGTTAGTGCTTTAACCATGTTTATTATGAACTCGCGCTGACACTTCCATTGTTAGTGCTTTTAAAAAATTGCAAACTAAACAATGTGATAACAATTCCCATATAGGATTTCCATGGAGATAATGGGTCCTAGAGATTGTCGTATTATATAGTGGGTTATGATGATGACTCACCATAGAGGTGGCCTGATAATGAGGTTTACACCTACATTATTTAGATGGTTGGGACATTAACTCCTCATTCTTGAGGATTATCCATACACATGTCTAAATTTTAGAGATGATCCTGATATTCTTCTTCCTGAATGAATGCAATGGGATGCTCTAGGTTAAACTTGTCATTTTAGTACTTTTACTTTTTTAAATATTTTTCAAGTTTTTATGTGCTTTTAACTTCACATGAAGGGTACCTAATTACAATGTAGACATTGGACTAGTCAAACCATCATGGATGTCACCAATAGATATGCATGGTAAACAACAGGTTAAGATCGATAGGGATGTCACCAATAGCTAGGAGTGGTAAAAAACAATCTAAAATTGTCAAGAAAGACCCAACAATAGTAGAGATGTTGGCCGGGGTAGAGAAGAACCTTGAGAGACTGACCCTCAACATTCTTGAAATTGGGATTGATGATATTCCTATCCATTTCTAGAGACACAATATAGGAGTTCCAGGACGTATCGGTCGTCTCCTACAATGAGAAGTTTGAGACATTATTTGCTGCCATGAGCATCATCCTTAACTTCTAGGCATAGAACTAGATTTTGTCTTTCTGGTTTTGTCGACATGTATTTGGAAGCGAAAGGCCATGGGATTCATATGCATTAGACACCAATTTTGTAAAAAAACCTTTTTACAAACATTTAATCTATGGATACTAATTCTATTTACCCTTTTTATTTTGTACAATCATATAAATGCTTTTTTTTTTTATAATTTTGCAAATGCTGATTTAATACATGGTTTTCCAATGTGTTGGTTAATGTATTTAAATGTCTCGGAATGTGTGTTTATTCAATGTAATCGAATTCCCCTTCCAAGAGATGAACCCATAAAAACAACCTTAACATTGACAAACTTCTAACTAAATAGATGTTCCTAAAATGTAATACCATGAGTTGATAATCCAATCTAATAACTAAACAAAAAATACCAAGTGAAATAACATCATAAAAGAGTTCAATAACTGCACTATACTATGTAATGTTGTTAGTTGTTCAACCAAGGAAAATGCCATGCAAACTCATTAACACATATGTAGGTGTGTAAATTGCCCATGCAACAGAAGAAAGATTATGAGTACTACGACTAGCACCATCAACATAGCCAATGTAAGGTAGAGGGAATGTTGACATCTACAAACCAAGTGTAACACAAGATAAGTAGGTCAAACAAAATGAGTTTGTAAGAAAAAATAAAATAGCAACACACCAAAAAATATGGTACAACAATGTACAAAGTATCCATGAAGGAATCTAAACATAAGACTTTTTCAGATTAAGCACATTTATGGGCTCAGATAAAGGAATCCCATAATAGTCAACCAACTTATAGCAACATTTTGCAAGTTCACATTTTATAGTAAAATGACCATGCCACATTGACTTGAATTTTCCAGCTCCTAACTTATCGTGCTCATGATCATATAGTAAGACCAAATCACTTTCTGAAAATAGACGAGGAATAAAGATTTTGTAAAATTGTACTTTGATTCATTTCTTATGAGCCTTTCTAGTCAGAATAGTATTTTCGTGTTGAACCCTAGAATCACTTCTATTTGACACTCATTTTTCCACCTTAATTCTTCCTTTTTGACCTTAATAAGTTACAATTTGGGTATCAATTTTGAAGGTTGAAGCATGACATATATATAATCATCATATATTTCATAAGTGTCATTTGTATTTATTATTTGACTTAACATCTACGAAGCTACTGAATTACAATGATTCTACAACTAAAAAAAGTTTCTACAGCTAGATCCAAGGTTCAATAGGTTGTAGAGCTCCATTCAAGAAACGGGGCACATGGATAGCTAGAAAATAATGAGGAAAATGATTTATTCCTATTTGTAAAAGCTGAATCAATGAAAAAGGCAACTTATTAGTCCAATGAAAGGATAAGTCAAACAATGTGGAAGGCACGGATCAAGCGAGCGAGATGTAGATTTTCCATTTCATGATTTCCTATGTTGTTAGGAAATCATGAATATGATTATGATATCTTATCTCTTAGGATAATTATAGGTGATCTTTATTATCCTAGGTGTAAATCTCTGAAAACATTTATTTCACAAGGGTTTTATAAATATTGCTCTCAACATAGTTAAGAGGGGAGGAAGGGAATTATATTTAGTGAAGTACTTTGTTTTGATATAAAAACTTTGTTTCAACTCCACTGCTTGTTGTGCGTTCCAATGTCTGAATAATCATTTCATGAAAGCTTTATAGAATTTCCTGCTTCTCATAGGAGTCCCTCCTCGAGACAACAAGGTTTTGTTTTGTTAGCATTTCATTTTGTGTTTGCTATAGATTTTTATCAATTCATTTAATCATTCAAGTTTTGGTTATTAGATATAGTTTTAAGATTATTTTGCAGCAAGTTATCTAATCATGTCATTGTTCAGGTGAAGAGAGATTTCAAATGCATATGGACATAGTATACTTTAACATAGAAGTAGAAGTATAAGCTTTAAATTTTGATGATATAGATAGGATTTTTATTTGCAAAGTTAATCTTTCTTTCTGCTAAACCAGATTCATTTATAAGTGTGATTTTATTTTAGGTGTAATTTTGTTTATGAGAAAGAGTAATTCAATTTGAATGCAAATGTGATTTTCATTTAAGGAAATGTGATTTTATTGATAAGAAAGAGTGATTTTCAAGTGTGATTTTATTTATAAACAAGAGTGATTTAATTTTAAAGCAAGTGTGTGGGAGATCTTATTTCAAGCAAAGTGTGAGTGTGATTTTATTTTAAGTGTGAAGCAAGTGTGAAGTTTATTTCAAGAAGAGTGTGATCATTATTTTAAGCAAGGAGAGGAGGATTGATTTAATTTAGATATAAGCCATTTTTTTACTTTTATAGCCTTAGAGAAACATAATCATATATATAACTCAAAATTATTTAGGCATTTAATAAGTGACAAAGACTTCTAGCACATATAGTGCACATACACTACATGAGTCTACTAGCACTGTAAGTCATTTAAGATCAATTAAATTACAAAACATTTTGGCACCATTGCTGGGGAAGTGTATATAGGAGTCTTTTTTCTCTTCATATATCTATATCTATATCTATATCTATATCTATATCTATATATATATATATCTATATCTATATCTATATCTATATCTATATCTATATATATATATATATATATATATATATATATATATATATATATATATATATATATATATATATATATATATATATATATATATATATATATATATATATATTCAATCACCTATTACCCCCACTATATCACATGGTGCAGTAAGAGCCATACATTCATATCATGAATTCTTATTTTTGCAGGTAGAAGAAGAGGTAAAAAAAGAGGTTGAATAAATGGATGGAGAGGATGAAAATGAGGAAGATACTTTTCGATTTCCCATTCAAGAAACTAATTTCAATGCTCATATGAAGAACATTGCTCCATTCATACTTCCTAACTTCAAAGGTATGAGATCACAAAACCCAGAAACCTTTATTTTTGAATTTGAAATAATTTGTGGATCTTATGGCTACTCATTATACATTCAAAAATTGAATTTGTTTCTAGCAACATTGAAGGATAGAGCTCTTAGATGGTTCATGACTTTAGGAAAAAACTCTATAAGGACATGGGATGATATGAAAAGAGTATTTTTGGAAAAATATAAATATTATTGTATACACCTTGACCTTAGAAATGAAGTCTTTAAGATGAACCAAAAAGAGGATGAAAGCCTAGAAGATTTAGTGGATAGATTTAATTATAATATTAAAAGATCTAAATTGAATAATTTAGGAACAAACACATTAAAAACTCTTCTACTAGATTCTATAAAGGATGCATGGAATGATATTCTTAACCTAGTGGGAAAATGAGATGTCTCTCAATTTTCATTTCAAGAGATTTGTGAACTGTGCAAGAACATATCAAGATGGAAATCAAAGTACAGAAGATCCCCTCGAGATCCAGTTATGGACAAGGTAATTAACTCGACATCAAAATTGGTAAGTCAAACTAAACTTAACAATTTGTTAGACATTTTTGGTAATTCACGTGAACAAATTGATATGCTAAGAATGCAAAACAAGCAAAAAGTTGAGATTGTTGCTTCATTTATATTTTTCCCTGAATCTAGAAAGAAACATGCTTTTCATGAATATCCACTTGATAACATTAAAATTTGTGAAATATGGGTAGGATCACATTCTACTAAATATTGTCCATCCTTACCAGGGTTAAAGGCAGTTTACCAAGGAGAAAATCAAACACTAGAACAAACCTATTATGTAGCTCCAAGAAGACCATGGAAGACTCATCAATCCAGTATGATGCAAGATCTTAATTCATGTTATGCACAACAATCACAAAGTAATTGGAAAACACCCTTGCCTTAGAAACCTTGGAAATCTCAATCCCAACCTCAAAACCAATATTTGCAACAAGGTTTGGAAGAACCTTGCAAAAGAAATCTACCATATCCTCAATCTTTTCCTCACTATCCTTAATACCAATATCAATGTTATCCATACCATTCACCTCCACCAATACTAGTTTCACCATCAATTGACCTCAATCCAACCTTTCTCATTACCATCCACACAAACACCCAAAAGATCCATTCCCACTCCAATACTTGCACAACCATCTCGAATCCCTAACAATAAAACACCTCAATCCACTTAAGGTTTTGAGGTATTGAAAAATGATTCTCTAGCTTCCATTGAAGAACAACAACCAAAAGAAGAAGATTCAGATAAGGTCCAAGAATCATGGATTCCTGTCGATAAAGAGTAGTTGTTGGAAGCTAAGATTCAAAAGTTTCATACATATCTATCACTAGATTCTATGAATGAGGATCACATATCTAAACACTTGCATGGAATAATAGCAGGAAGCCAAGAAAGACAAGATTAAATTGCATCTTGGTTCAAGAGAGTCATTGGTTCCCAATTCTCAATTCATCAATATTTTTCAAAATCAGCTCAATCAAGGCAGTTAGTCTCTCATATACTGGTACATACCAATGAGTATATTTTAAACCTACATATGAGTTTATCTATCATCTTGTTACACACATGGTCCAATTGGAAGTATTCATATACTTGAACGAGATTTATTTTTCAAGTAAACTAGGAAACATATATATAAAAAATAATATTTTTTTTTTGTATAAACATGAAAACCAATATTGTTGGCATGTTTATACAGAAAATTAAAGTTTAAAACCAAGAATTCTTGGCAGCTTAGATTTTATTTTCCCTATTCTGATCCCATTTTATTTTTATTCCTTTTTTTATATTTTGAAATAATACATCTATAGAATTGTCAACAATCTGCACCTCTAACAAAATTCTGCAACTGGATTGACAAATTATGATCAGAGCAAATATAAATGATGGTAAAAGCAAAATTTCAATGAAAATTGCTGCTGAAGCAACTTGACAACCTGCAGAAGATAAGTCAAAATCAACTAGATAAGAGAGCAAAGGTATGTAAGTTTTGAGTTATATAATAAAGGAAAAACATTTGAATTATGAAATTAAATCATGGATAACCATTGTTACTACCATGCCGAGTAATGATTACCCTTAATTGATTAGACATGACTTTGATTCTAATGAAAATATCAATGTCTCGTCAACTCAATTAGACTTAAAATATCAATATCGTTTAAAAATCACCTCACTTCTCTGCTCATCATTCCTCTACATGCTGAATGCCTCCATCCGTTTTAACCTTGTTCTAGTGTCGGAACTAACATAACCTAATGTTTTCCTGACTCGGCTCATACTTAAATTCCTTCTCATTCCCTAAACTTGTCAAAAAGAGTGATTGTGGGTTAGACTTCCTCTGCTATGGGAGTCATTGTGAGGTTAGAACAGAATGGAATTAGGTTTCTGGAGGGTTACCCACAGGTTTGGTTCAAATTTGTGGAGAAATTTGACGACCATGAAAAGGAGGTAGCGAAATGTTTTTCTAGGGCATATGATGAAATTGAAGTAGAAATCAGGGACATAAATCTGGTATTAACAGAACCCTTCATAGAAGAAGCCACATAATTGCTAAGAATTGGGGAAGGTTAGTTTAAAAATAGAAGAATTGAAGAAAGAGAATGGAGCACTTTTCTAAGAAATTGAGGTATGAACATTTATGAGTATAAAAAGGGAATTCTAGTTATGAATTTGAAAAATAAATGGAAAAACGTACTGCTGATTATCCAAAATTTTATAAATTGTGAAGGAAGATTTGGCAATATGTTCTTTTATCATGCAATATTAATGATGAATTTTATAGATGGAAATGAAATTAATATAGCATATTTTCTCCTTCAAAGTTTAAGAAAAATGGCTAATAATATTAAAAGGAAAATTCAATCTATATATAGTGCTTTATATCACCATGGTTTAGTGAAAATATTGATTGAAGCACACCTAAGAAACATTGGAGATAAATGGGAATATTTCCTAGTTAGGAATCATTTCAAGGAAGCAGAAATAGAAAAGCCCAGTGATAAAACAAAGAGACGTAGAAGGAAGCTGACCATAAAAGAGAACTCACAGGAAGAACACTCAGAAGATGAAACTCCTCTTGCAAAATTGCAAGTAAATATTAAGAAGAAAAATGTTAGACGAAAAAAAGTCAACACTCAAGAAGAAAATTAATCTAAAGAGAAAACAAAGCAGAGAAAGGTTAAGGATTAGTCCCTTACTATTAAGCCATCATCTTCTATAAGGAGGAGTGCAAGTCTAAATAAATAAATGCATGAAAAACTTCAACAATCCACCGAATTTGTTGGTTTAGACATGGAAACTACAATTCCATCACTGATTCCATCACCTACAATTCCATCACCGATTCTATCACCAATTGAAAATGTAGTAACTCTAGAGATTGATCTAGTACAATAGGAAATTTACAACTATATAGAGTCCTTGGAAAGGAAAGATATAGAAAAAGCTATTGCATCATCTTCAACTCAAGGGAACAATGAAGCACACAATTCAAATGTTTTAAGGGACCTTCAGATTCAAGAAACCCTCAAACAAGAAATTTATGAGTTAGAATTACTGACTAGACATTTAAAATAGGAAAAGGGAGCAGTTAAGGCACATAATGAAATCCACAAAACCCAAAATGACAATATACTATTACACCTTGGTATGTAGCACAAGAGAAATAAGAAATTGACTACTCATAACAATTTTCTTAAGAGGAAGATTATGGGCCTGAAGCACAAAATTCTGATGAAGAAGCCAAGGATGACAATCACTGCTAAGGGATCAAGAAGTAATTTGGATGTTCTTGCTCAAATATATAATTTGGTTCAATAAAAAGGAGGACTTAAAAAATTTTGAAATCTTGCATGAGGACATGTAATGTCTTATGTGTGGGGGAATGTTGAACCCCATAATTGCTTCTTTTTGGCACTCCTCTTTCCACCTTATGTCTTATTTTTTGACCTTCCCAAGTTGCAATCTGGGTATCAATTTGCAAGGTTGAAGCATAACATGTATATAATCATGACATATTTCATAAGTGTCACTTTTCTTTATTATTTGATTTAATATATACTTAAGCTATTTATTTACAATGATTTTGCAAGTGATAAAAGTTTCTATAGCTAGATCCAAGTTTCAATAGGTTGTAGAGATCCATCCAAGAAATAGGGCACATGGAAAGCTAGAAAAGAACGAGGACAACAATTTATTCCTACTTGTAGAAGCTTTATCGATGAAACAAGCACCTTATCAATCCAATTAAAGGATACGTCAAACGACGTGGAAGGCATGAATAAAGCGAGCGAGATGCATATTTTTTGTTTCAAGATTTTTCACGTTGTTAGAAAATCATGAATAAGATTATAATAAATTATATCTTAGGATAATTTTAATTGATCTTGATTAGCATAGGTGTAAAGCTCTGAAAAAATTTATTGTGTAATGGTTTTATAAATATGCCTCTCGGTATAGTTAAAAGGGGAGGACAAGAATTGTATTTTGTGGAGTACTATGTTTTGATATAAAAACTTTGTTTCAACTCCACTGCTTGCTATGTGTTCCAATGCGTGAATAAATATTTCATGAAATATTTATAGCATTGCATGCTTCTCGTAGAAAGGCCCCCTCGAGACATCAAGGTTTTCTTTTGTTGGCATTTCATATTATGTTTCTTCTAGATTTTTATCAATTCATTTAATCATTCAAGTTTTGAATATTAGATATAGTTTTAAGATTGTTTTGCAATGAGTTATCTAATCATGTCATTTGTTAGGTGAAGAGATATTTCAGATGCATATGGACATAGTATAATTTAACATAGAAGTAGAAGTACAAGCTTTACGTTGTGATGATATAGATAGGATTTTCATTTGCAAAACTAATATTTCTTTCTATTGAAGCAGATTCATTTATAAGTGTGATTTTATTGTAGGTGTAATTTCGTTTACGAGTAAGAGGAATTCCATTTGAATGCAAGTGTGATTTTCATTTAAGAAAATGTGATTTTATTGATAAGAAAGAGTGATTTTCAAGTGTGATTTTATATATAATTAAGAGTGATTTCATTTTAAAGCAAGTGTGTAAGTGATCTTATTTCAAGCAAAGTGTGAGTGTGATTTTATTTTAAGTGTGAAGCAAGTGTGAATTTTATTTCAAGAAGAGTGTGATCATTATTTTAAGCAAGGAAAGCATAATTGATTTAATTTAGATATAAGAAATTTGTTTACTTATATAGCCTTAGAGAAACATATTCATCTAGATAACTCAAATTGATTTAGGCATTTAATAAGTGACAAAGACTTCTAGCACACACACTTCATGAGTCTACTAGCCCTGGTTGATAATTTATGTAAGTAATTTAAGATCAATTAAATTACCAAACATTTTGGCGCCATTGCCAGGGAAGTGTATATAGGAGTCCTTTTCTTTTCCTTTAAAAATATATATAAAAAAAAACTTCAATCACCTCCACCCCGACTATATCACATGGTGCATTAAGAGCCACAGATCGACATCATGAATTCTTATTATTGCTAGTAGAAGAAGAGGTATAAAAAGAGGTTGAAGAAATGGATAGAGATGATGAAAATGAGAAAGATTCTTTTAGATTTTCCATTCAAGAAACTAACATTAATTATCATATGAAGAGCATACCTCCATTCATACTTCCTAACTTCAAAGGTATGAGATCAGAAGACCCATAAACCTTTATTTTTAAATTTGTAATAATTTGTAGATCTTATGGCTACTCATTACACGTTCAAAAATTGAATTTGTTTGAAGGATAAATATCTTATATGGTTCATGACTTTAGGAACAAATTATATAAGCACATGGGATGATATGAAAATAGTATTTTTGGAAAATATAAAGATTATTGTATACACCATGACCTTAGAAATGAAGTCTTTAAGATGAACCAAAAAGAGGATGAAATCCTAGAAGACTTAGTGGAGAGATTTACTTATAATATCAAAAGACTAAATTGCATAATTTAGGATCAAACACATTAAAAACTCTTCTACTAAATTCTATAAAGGATGAATGGGTTGATCTTATTAACCTAGCGGGAAAAGGAGATGTCTCTCAATTGTCATTTCAGGTGATTTGTGAAATGTGCAAGAACATATCAAGAGGAAAATCAAAGTATGGAAGATCCCCTTAGGATCCAGTTATGGACAAAGTAAGTATCTCGACATCAATATTGGTAAGTCAAACTGAACTTAACAATTTTCTAGACATTTTGGTAATTTAAATGAACAAACTGATATCCTAAGAATGAAAAACAAGAAAAAAGTTGAGATGGTTTCTTCATTTATATTTTTCCCTAAATTTAGAAAGAAACATGCTTTTCATGAATGTCCACTTGATAACATTAAAATTTGTGAAATATGTGAAGGATCACATACTACTAAATATTGTCCATCATTACCAGGGTTAAAGGAAGTTTACCAAGGAGAAAATCAAACACTAGAACAATCCTATTATATAGCTTCAAGAAGATAATGGAAAACTCATCAATCTGGTATGATGCAAGATCTTAATTCACGTGATGCACAACAATCACAAAGTAATTGGAAAACACCCTGTCTTGGCAAACTTGGAAATTTCAATCCCAACCTCAAAACCAATCTTGGCAACAAGGTTGGCAAGGACCTTAAAGAAGAAATCCATCATATCCTCAATATTTTCCTCACTATCCTCAATGCCAATATCAACGTTATCCATACCATTCACCTCCACCACAACACCTGTTTCACCATCAGTTGACCTCAATCCAACCTTTCTCATTAGCAACCATACGAACACCCAAAAGATCCATTTCCACTCCATTACGTGCACAACCATTTCAAATCCCCAACAATAAAATGCCTCAATCCACTTACAATTTTGAGGTATTGTAAATTGATTCTCTAGCTTCAATTGAAGAACACAACTATAAGGAGAAGATTTAGATAAGGTCCAAAGAATCATGGATTCCCATCGATAAATAACAGTTGTTGGAACCTGAGAGTTAAAAGTTTCATGCATGCCTATTGCCAAATTCTATAAATGAGGATCACATCTCCAAAGACTTACATGTCATGATAGAAGGAATACAAGAAAGAGAATATTACATTGAATCTTGGTTCAAAACATTCATCAAATCCCAATGCCCAATTCTTTAATATTTTTCGACATCATCTCAATCATGACAGTTAGTCTCTCATAAATTGGTACATACCAATGAGTATATTTTAAACCTACATATGAGTTTATCTATAATCTTGTTACACACATGGTTCCATTGGAATTATTCATATACTTGGATGAGATTTCTTTTTAAAGTAAACGAGGATACATAATATATAAAATATAATAATAATAAGAAAAAAGAAAAAAAGAAATGTATAAACATGAAAACCAACATTGTTGGCATGTTTATACATAAAATCCAATTTGAAAACCAAGAATTCTTGGTATCTTAGATTTTCTTTTCCATTTTCTAATCCCATTTTCTTTTTATTCCTCTTTTTCTATTTTGAAATAGTACAACTACAAAATTGTCAACAATCTGCAGCTCTAACAAAATTCTATAGCTAGACTGACAAATTTTGATAAAAACAAATATAAATTATGGTAAATGCAAAATTTCAATGAAAATTGCAGCTGAAGCAACTTGACAACCGACAAAAGATAAGTCAAAAGCAGTAAGATAAGAGAGAAAAGGTATGTAAGTATTGAGTTATATAATAAAGGAAAAACTTTTGAATTATGAAATTAAATGATGCATAACCATTGTTACTACCATGTCGAGCAATGAATACCCTTAATTGATTAGACACAACTTTGATTCTAATGAAAATAAAAATGTCTTGTCAACTAAGCCAGACTTAAAATCTTGATATCATTTGAAAATCAAATCACTTCTCTGCTCATCATTCCTCTACATGCCGAATGCCTCCATCTCATTTAATCTTGTTCTAGTGCCAAAACTAACTTCACCTAAACACCCTGTTTTCTTGACTCGTCTCGTACTCAAATTCCTTCTCATTCCCTAAAATTGTCAAAAAGAGTGATTGTGGGTTAAAATTCCTCTGCCATGGGAGTCATTGTGAGGTTAGAACCAAATAGAATTATGTTTTTGGAAGGTTACCCACAGGTCAAACAAATGATGTAGCAAGCTCGATGTTCGAAATTTGTGGAGAAATCTGACGACCATAAAAATGAGGCAACATAATATTTTTCTAGGGCACATGATGACATTGAAGCAGAAATCGGAACATAAAGTTGGTATTAACAGAATCTTTCATAGAAGAAGCCACATAATCTGTAAGAATTGCAGAAAGTTTGTTTAAAAATAGAATAATTGAAGAAAGAGAATGGAGGGTTTTTCTCAAAAATCGAGGTATGAACATTTCTGAGTATAAAAAGGGAATTCTAGTTACGGATTTGAAAAATAAATGGAGAAACCTACTACTGATCATCCAAAAGTTTATAACTTGTGAAGGAAGATTTGGAAATATGTTCTTTTATCATGCAAGATTAATGATGAATTTTCTAGATGGAAATGAAATTAACCTCGCATATTTTCTGATTCAAAGTTTAAGAAAAATGGCTAATAAAATTCAAAGGAAAATTCAATCTATAGATAGTGCTTTATATCACCATGGTTTAGTGAAAATATTGATTGAAACACACCGAAGAAAAACTAAAGACAATTGGGAAGATTTCCTGTTTAGGAATCATTTCAAGGAAGAAGAAATAGAAAAGCCCAATAATAAACCAAAGAGATGTAGAAGGAAGTTGACCATAAAAGAGAACTCACAAGAACAACACTCAGAAAATGAAACTCGTCTTGCAGAAATGATAGTAAATATCAAGAAGAAAAGTATTAGAAGAACAGAAGCCGACAATCAAGAAGAAAAATTCATTTAAAGAGAAAACAAATCAGAGAAATCTTAAGTAGTAGTCCCTTACTACTAAGCCATCATCTTCTGTAAGGAGGAGTGAAAGGCTCAATTAAGAAATGCATGAACAACCTCAACAATCCCCATAATTTGTTGATTTAGAAATGGAAACTAAAATTCTATCATTGATTCCATCACCGACAATTCCATCACCTATAATTCCATCACCAATTGATAATGCTGTAAGGAAAAATTCCAGAGATTGATCTAGCACAATAGTAAATTTATGACTATTGTTGGCTTGAGGGGGCCTAACCTAGGTTCAACGTTATTTAGCCAAACAAATCCCTACACTACTGGCCCTTTTGGCATCAGCCTATGGAGCACAGGCCGAAGTCTCACCTGAAGCAGTATGGGCGGATGCTAGAACCAAGTTTTTGCACCCTTGAGATGGTTGTGATGTTGTTTGATCTCTTGTATCCCTGCCTTTGCGTAGGTGTTCTCGCTCTAGGGCTTGTAAGACAAACCCTTTGTTCTAGCTTTCAATACCTTCGTGAAAATGCACGATCAACCTTCGCACAGCTCTAACCTGTAGCTTAGGTACTTTCACACTGCTATAGCAGTGTGCCATGCAGATTCCTCAATTATCCTAAGTGATTTGCTTATCTTGTCAAATACTTAAAGTTGTCACCGCATAAGCAGATATTCATGGTTGCATTCAATTATTCCATGTAATTGCATTCATTCGCGCATCATATAATCATAATAAAGGAAATTCATACACAACGTATCCAAACCTATTAACAGAAAAAATACACAGAAATTGTAGAATAACTCCTCTTATTAATATCTTCCACATATTACAGAATCTGTTCACCCTGCGCACACAGCTGCAGGGGTCCACGCACTTAGCTGTGGACTTCTGTCCTAGGCCTCTACGCACTCAGCTGTAGAGACTCTACCTACGCTACAACCCAAGATTTAGACTTCTTGTTCTAAAGATATGACTCTCTTCCTTGTTCCATTTATCGATTGATGCCTCTAACTACTTAGAGCTTAGCTCCTTTTATACAATCCCATGGTCCACGGACCATGGGTAGATCTATTACAGCTGACCTTACTTTACAAAACTAAGGGCGGACTACCCTTTGTGACACATAATACCTATGTGCTCCACGACCATAAAATGTAGGGTATTTACAATAATATTACAAAAACATGGGCTTTATCCCCAAAACTTCCCTTGGGGGATCTCGCTCCCAACAACTATATAGAGTCCTTGGAAAGGAAAGATACAGGAAAAGATATTGCATCATCTTCAACTCAAGGGGAAAATGAAGCACTCAATTCAAATGTTTCAAGGGACCTTAATATTGAAGAAACCCTCAAACAAGAAATTTATGAGTTAGAAGTATTGAATAGACATTTAAAATAGGAAAATGAACTAGTGAAGGCAAATAATGAAATCCACAGAACTCAGAATGAAAATATACTATTACAACTTGGTATGTGGCATAAGAAAAATAAGAAATTGATTGCTCAGAGCAAATTTCTAAGAGGAATATTATGGGTCTGAAATAATTCTGATGAAGAAGCCAAGGATGACAATCAATGCTAAGGGATCAAGGAGAAGTAATTTGGATGTCCTTGTTCAAGTATATGAGGTGGTTTAGTAACAAGGAGGACCTACAAATTTTGGAATTTTGCATGAGCACATGCAATGTATTATGTGTGGGGGAATGTTGAACACCAAAATTTCTTCTTTTTGACGCTCCTTTTTCCACCTTAATTATTCCTTTTTAACCTTCATAAGTTACAATTTGGGTATCAATTTGAAACGTTGAAGCATAATAGGTATATAGTTATCATATATTTCATAAGTGTCATTTGTCTTTATTATTTGACTTAATATCTACTTAAGCTACTGAATTACAATGATTCTACAACTGATAAAAGTTTATGCGGCTAGATCGAAGGTTCAATAGGTTGCAGAGCTCCATCTGAGAAACAAGGTACAGGGATACCTGGAAAATAATGAGGACAATGATTTATTCCTATTTGCAGAAGCTAGATCAATGAAAATGACACCTTATCAGTCTAGTGAAAGAATAAGTCAAACGACGTGGAAGGCGTGGATCAAGCGAGCGAGATGCGGATTTTCCATTTCATGATTTGCTACGTTGTTAGAAAATCATGAATAATATTATGATATCTTATCTCTTAGGATAATTATAGCTGATCTTGATTAGCATAGGCGTAAAGCTTTGAAAACATTTATTGCGTAAGGGTTTTATAAATATGCCTCTCAGCATAGTTAAAAGGGGAGGATGAGAATTGTATTCTGTGAGGTACTTTGTTTCAACTTCATTGCTTGTTGTGTGTTCCATTGTGTGAATTGTGAAAGCTTTATAGCATTGCCGGCTTCTCATAGTAGGGCCCCCTCGAGACAACAAGGTTTTGTTTTTTAGCATTTCATTTTATGTGTCCTGTAGATTTTTATCAATTCATTTAATCATTCAAGTTTTGATTATTAAATAGTTTTAAGATTGTTTTGCATCGAGTTATCTAATAATTTCATTGTTTAGGTGGAGAGAGAATTCAAATGCATATGGACAGAGTATAATTTAACATAGAAATATAATTATAAGCTTTACATTGTGATGATATAGATAGTATTTTCATTTGCAAAGTTAATCTTTCTTTCTGTTGAAGCAGATTCATTTTTAAGTGTGATTTTATCATAGGTGTAATTTTGTTTATGAGAAAGAGTAATTCCATTTGAATGCAAGTGTGATTTTAATTTAAGAAAATGTGATTTTATTGATAAGCAAGAGTGATTTTATTTATAAGCAAGAGTGATTTCATTTTAAAGCAAGTGTGTTAGTGATCTTATTTCAAGAAAAGTGTGAGTGTGACTTTATTTTAAGTGTGAATCAAGTGTGAAGTTTATTTGAAGAAGAGTGTGATCATTACATTATGCAAGGAGAGCATAATTTATTTCATTTATATATAAGAAATTTGTTTACTTATATAGCCTTAGAGAAAGATAATCATCTAGATAACTCAAATTGATTTAGCCATTTGATAAGTGACAAAGACTTCTAGCACATAGAATGCACATATACTTCATCAGTCTACTAGCACTGGTTGATACTTTATGTAAGTAATTTATGATCAATTAAATTACCAAACACTCAGCGGGTTTCATCTAGATGAGCTAAGTATAAAAAAATGTTCTTCCTCTGTAGAAGTAGTAGGGAGAAATTCGATAGCTAGTTTAAGTGACGAGATTCCGAACTCAATTGGAAACACAATTTCTAGAGAATATACAAGTTGAAAAGAAACAAACCCAATTACAAGTTTTGTTGAAGTACGATATGCCCATATTGCCGAGAAAATCATTAGATGCCAAGTCCTCTTATGAATTCCTATCATCCATTGAAGCATAGTTATTAATACTTTGATGACAACTTTGGTTTAGCCATTAGCCTGCAAATAATAAGAAGTTGAACTATTGTGACTGAAACCCAACTTAGCAGTCAATTTTGACATCATAAAATTTTGAAAGTGGGCGCCATGGTTAGTGACAATGGCTTGCAGGACACCGAATATAGAAATCACATTATTGAATATGATTAGGGAAATAGTTTCACCATCATTCTTATATGTGGGAATCACCTTGGCTCATTTTGAAAAATAATCCAAAAAATGGATAACATACCCATGCTCCTCAACCGAGTGAGGGTTACATTTAATGAAATCGATGCCCCATTTGGCAAAGGGACTAACAAACTACTAGATGAAGAGGAGCAGGAGGGGCACACATTTTCTTGTTGTATATTTGACAAGAACGACATTTTTGGACATAAATGATGCAATATTTGATCATGGAAGTCCAAAGATATCCAACACGCAAAATCCCTTGGGCAGTGGCATAACCTAACATATGTTTGCTACATGCTCCAGAATGGTAGTCATTCAAATATTTTTTGGCTTCCTCATGCATTGAACATTAACAAAAAAATAATTGACACCACAATGATAAAGTGTATTTCCAACAATACTATACTATTGGGATTGGTACCAAATACGACAACATTTAGTATGAGATAATTCAGGCCTAAAAGTTTGAGTCTAGAGATAAATGATAATATCTCCATACCAAGGGTCTAGAATTTTATGTTTAAGAAAAATACTTTCATTCCCCATAAACCTTGAAGTTTGTACATCAAAGGAGCCTTTTCGTATAGACAACTAAAAAATATTAGGTGAGGACTTAAAAACAATGAAGCCCCCTTTCTCAGCCACCTCCATGAAAATTGTTCTATTTTATTAACTATCTCTTTCTAGTTTTACTTGTTTTAAATGTAGTTCGAAACATATGTAACTTGTACATCTCTATAATATGATATTTATTTACAATTTTTCTTTATTTTTCTCTAGATTTGAATAGTTCTCTACTGTAAGGAAATAACTTCAAAACATAAATAAAATGCTACACTATTTACCACACATACATAAGGTAAATTCTAATTATAGTCTACTAACAAATGCTTTTGGAATTTCTACTACCAATTCTCATTGTTCTTCAAAAATAGAAAACAAGTTATGTTCCTCAGTCATGTATTTTCTTCACAAACATTTTTTCATAAACAATAACTACCATATTTATACATCTCTCAAATAATAAATTCACAAAATTTCTTTCATTAATCCTCATTGTAAAAGTAGTATCAAAGCAATTGTACGTATCATATTTTTCTTGTTAATAATAAAATAATTCATATTTTGAATCAACTTTAACCAGGATTTAAAACAAATAAAATTTCTTCTAATTTCTTCAAAAGAACCTAAACCAATGTGATGTCAGACTGAAGGGGAATGTTCCTGCATAAGCCATGTTCCACCTAACCATTGTCAGAAATTGAGCCAAACCCCTTCAATTTCGATGTCCCCGTTCCTCGTACTATGACAGTATTGAGGAAAAATATTGTAAATGTTATTTTTCCAAGTCCATTCTCTCTAATAACAATATCTCACACCCTTTTAGTGTTGATAACAATATTTTTTCTTTTTGGATAGTGTTATAGAAGTTTTTCTACAATCTCACATTTTTTTCTTCAGTACTCACAATCGTTGCTTTCACATCTAGTGATAATGGGTACTTGGTTCCCCCACACAACCTCCTAACATACCCAAAAACACCACCACCTTCATCATAAATTCCTATAACTTAAATACTAGTACCACCACAAAAGTTGGTTAACTAAGCCTATATTTTAGGCTTTTTGTCCCAACTCAATTTTCCTCCAGGAAGTGGTGTAACTGAACTCATGACTTGTCTAATTATTTTTTTCCAACAGTCACCTAGATTCCCCCCCATAATGTCATATTCCATACACTTTTCAAAATTAATTATCAAGTTGCATATTAATTTTATTAATTAAAAACATTTTTTTCTCAATAATTACATAATTTTTCAATACATGTTCAAAAAGTATTTTAGAATGAGATAAGTCCCACATAATAAAATACTATGACTTTTGGGATATTCTATTTCACCCCCTCTTAGCAATCAACACCATCCTCGGTTTTTCATCCAGACTTCCAAGTCCGAAGCATAGATGGATGTGCCTCTTTAATGTCATCCTCCACCTCCCATGTATCCTCATCCGGGATAAAGTATGCACCTTTATCTGCACGATGGTGCGATTTCAGAGTGTATTTTCCTTTTTTTTCAAGAATTGGCACTGGGTTTGTTTGAAACTCACCTTAGAGTTCCACTAGGAAAATAGTCCAATCAATGACCCTAGTAACATCATGTATATATCTTTTTAAAAGAAAACTATGAAAAACATTATGAATTTTAAAATATCAAGTAATGCTAGTTGGCAAGTCACTCGGCCTACTCATGCCAATACTTCAAATGGACCATAATATCTGTATGCGAGTTTAGCACAACTTACTTCTAAATCTCAATTTGATATTTTTAGGCTTCAATTTTAAGTATACATGATCCCCTACTTTATATTCTTCATGTCTTCTTTTTGTATCTGCATAAATTTTTTGTCAATTTTTTTTCTATTTTTAAGTTTTGTCTCGTTTTTTGTACTATTTGATCCATTTCTCTTAACATATCAAGTCCCACCATAATTTTATCTACTCGTTCATGCCATGGCACTAGTGTTCTACACTTTCTTCCATATAAAATTTTTAAAGGACTCATCTTTAAGGAGTTTTGATATTGGTTATTTTATGCAAATTCCACTAAATGTAATGTTACTCCCATTTAGCGGGATTTTCCATAAGATACATTCATATAATATCCTTAATAACTCGGTTGATCCTTTCAATTTGGCCATATGCTTTAGGATGGTAATCAATATTAAAACTTAATTTAGTATCTAACCTTTCAAACAAATCCCTATAGAAATTTCCTGTAAACTTGCATCTCTATCAGATATTACTATTTTAGGATTTCCATGTAGCCTAAAAATGTCCTTCATAAATATATTTGCAATGTTTATGGATTTGTAGGTAGACTTTACTGGTATAAAATTTGCAAATTTTTATAATTTATCCACCACTACCATAATTGAGTCATGTTATTTATTTGTTCTAGGTTACCATGTGACAAAATACATTGTTATAACTTCCCATTTCCACATGGGTATAGGTAAAGGCTGTAACAATCCTGCATGGTGTTTATGTTTAGCTTTCACAAGATGACATTGCATGCACATAGAAATGTAATTTGCAGTTTTGATATTCAAATTTAGCCCATAATACTTCCTTTTAATGGATGACAAAATTTTCTGGTATCATGGATGTCCCAAATACAACCTATTATGATACTCTTCTAGCACCATTAGCTTAAGTTATAGAGAATTTGGCACAAATATATATTTTTTTGAACTTAATAAAGCCTTGTTCACCACATTCCTAGCCCTTGTTATGCATCTCTATTTCATTTTCTGTGAACATTTTCAATGATTTCTAACTTTTTTCATCTGTTTGATAGGTATTTTATTCTTATTAGCAAATATGTTTCCATTTGACTTGTTTTTGTTGTGTGAAGTGCATTTATTTTTCTACGTAAGGCATAAAAAACCTTGCTCTCCTTCCAATTAGCATGTTCTATGTCAAAAATATCATATTCAATGATGAAAGATAACCATATTTCATATCTGATATTAAGGGTTGGTTGATCCAACAAATATTTAAGGTTGATGTTGTCAGTCATTAGTATGGATATATTGCTATTAAGTAATGTGACCACATATTTAGAGCATGTACAACACATGCTAACTCTCAATCGTGCGTAGAAAAATTGTTTTCATGTTCTTTTAGTTTTCTATATTCATAAAAAGTAACATGTCCCTCCTGAGTCAACACACCCCGTTACCCTTCTTTGGATGCATCTGTACATACAAAAAAATCTTTGTAAGTGTCAAATTTTTAATGTAGGGGTTGTTGTATGTAATTATTGAATTTTCTCAAAACTTTCTTGACATTTGGGAGACTGGTTAAAATTACAATTCTTTTTCTTTAGAGGCGTTATAAGGTAGGCTATATTTGAAAATCCTTTCATAAACATTTGATAATAACCAATGATTCCCATAAAATATCTTATATCAGTTACATCCTTAGGTACAAGCTAGTCCATAATGGCCTTTATTTTCTCAAGATCTACAACTATACCTTGTTTAGGGATCACATGTCCCAAACACTATTTTTTTCTTGTAAAATTCACATGTAATAAAATTTGCATATAACTGATGTTTCTTTGAATTTTGTAATACAATTATATGGTGTTCTTCATGCACAACTTCATTCTTAGAATATATCAGAATATCGATTATAAAAATCAACGCAAACTTATCCAAGTATTTGTTTAAAATAATGCCCATCAAAAAACTAAATGTGGCTAAAGCTAGTCAACCCAAAAGGAACAACTATGAACTCATAGTGTCTATATGTACTATGAAAAGAAATTTTATATATATCTTTATCCTTGATCCTGATTTGATGATAACTAGGCATTAGGTTTATTTTCGAAAATATCTTAGCTCCTCTAACTTGGTTAAATCGATCATATATCCTTGTAAGAGGATATTTGTTTTTTATGGTCATTTTGTTCAGTTGTTTGTAGTTAATAAATAACCTAAAAATATTGTCTTTCTTTCTAACAAACAAGATCATTTAGTCAAAGGTGACATGTTGGCTTTTATATATATTTTTTCTAACAATTCTTGTAGTTGCATTTTTAGCTTTTTTCAGTTGAAGTACACTGATTTTATATGGTGCTTTGGACATAGGTATAGATCTAGGCCTTAGATCTATGGTGAAGTGAATATCTACTTTAAGTGGCAGTCCCATAAATTTTTCTAGAAAAACATCTTTAAATTCCTTCAAAATAGGAAAATATTATAGACTGGGCTTATTATTTCTAGTTGTAGAGTCCAAAATTTGAACAAAAAGCACTTGACATCTTTTTATGACACACTTCTTCATATGTAGTGCCAAAATTTAACTTACATAAATAGGCTTAAGTACTTCCTTAACTCTTCTTACATTCTTGTAATCATCAACACGGTTAAATCTCTTATATAGATAGTTCAGAATGAGCATGTGTTTCTCTAGCCAATCCATACCTTTTAGTACGTCATAATATCCTTATGGGATGATATTTAAATTTGTTGATGTTTGCATTCCATTCATGTCTAAGTTACAATTATGTACTACTTCAATAATCTTCTTTTCATTCCTCTAGCCAATTGCGTTATCCAATCTTGTTTATGTTTGTTTTTTCTTAAATTCTAGTTTTCCACATGTTTGGGTGATATGTAATTTTGACTAGATACATGATCTATGAGAATAGAGATAGGTTTAGATGATATTTTACCTTCTACTTCAACCATTGATGGTTGATGTTCTGCCTTTTGATCATCCAAATTTGTGTTGATTTTGGGTATATGTATGGCTATATCATTTATAGTTGATGCTCCTTGTATATGATGGATTGTAGTTCTATAATTTCCCATATTATATGGAAATTTTCTAGCTAAAATATGGGGTTCAGAATAGTTCCAACATTTAAGTGGTTCTTTAACATATCTTCTATTTTCATTTTTGAATCCTTTTGACTGAGTTTGGTTGGGAATGAACTTGTATGGAGTTTTGTTATTTCTATTTAAACTACTAGCTTGAAAACTTCTTCTTCTATTAGAAAATCTTGAATTTTTTCCTTTGAATTCATTTATGTCTCTCATTTTGTTTTACCATGTTTTCCTATGTTCATATTTTTGATTAAATCGTTGATAACAAAGTTTATATTTTATGATTCCTCCATAGTATTAGGGTTATCAAATTCAATTATGTTTCTATAAAATGTAGGTAAACAACTCAAGAATCATTGCACCTTAGCTTTTTCCTCTCTTAAATAAGGTGCATACCTTAAAACTTTTAAAACTTTTTGTTGGCTTGAATAGGCCTAACCCAGGTTTAGCATTAATTAGCCAAAAAAATCCCTACACTATTGTCCCTTTCAGCATCAGCCCGTAGAGTGTGGACTGAAGTCTCACTTGAAGAAGTATGGGGGGATGTTGGAACCAAGTTTCTACACCCTGAGATGGTTGAGATGTTGTTTGATTTCTTCTACCCTTGCCTTTGCGTAGGTGGCCTCGCTCTAGGGCTTGTAAGACACACCCTCTATTCCGACCTTTAATACCTTTGCGTAGCCCTAACTTGTGGCTCAGGTACTTTCGCACTTCTATGGTAGGATGTCATGCAGATTCCTCAATTATCCTAAGTGATTTGCTTATCTTGTCAAATATTTAAAGTTATCATTGCGTAATTAGATATTCGTAATTGCATTTAATTATTCAGTGTAATTGCATTCATTTGCGCATCATATAAGCATAATAAAGGAAATTCATACATAATATATCCAAACCCATCAACAGAAAAAAGACACAGGAATTGCAGAATAACTCCTTTTATTAATATTTCCCAAGTGTTACAGACTCTATCCACCCTATGCACACAGCTGTACGGGTCCGCACTCTCAGCTGGGGACTTCTACCATAGGCCTCTGTGCACTCAGCTGCAGAGCCTCCATCTACACTACAACCCAAGACTTAGACTTCTTCTTCAGAGCTATCACTCTATTCCATTCTATCCATCGATTCCTTCATGCCTAAACTACTTAGAGCTTAGATATTTTTATACAATCCGGACCATGGATAGGTCTCTTATAGTTCACTTTACTTTACAAAACTAATGGCGGACTACCATTTTTGACACATAAAACCTTCGTACTATGCGACCACAAAATGCGGAGTCTTTACAATTATTTTACAAAAGTTGTCTTAAACATGGGCTTTTAGCCCCAAATTACCCTTGGGGGATCTTGCTCTCAACAGGCCCCTAACACAAACATCATGACTCGCCCTCGTGTCACTTGGTAGGTGCAGAGATCTTTGCGTGAAGCCTGCCCAGCTCGACCCTGATGACCGCAACTTCAGTCGTGCACTGAGTTGTTGTCTACTTCGCATCTTCAACTATTTTCTTGGTTACTACCTCTGCACTATCAGCCTAAAGATGTTGTTGCGTCACTTGTAGAGTCACGAGATTGCCTTCAATGTTTTTTGTCACTGTGTAAGCTTCCTCCAGCTAGGGCTTTAGTCACACCTTTGGCACTGCTTCCTTGTGCAGTGCTGCATCCACCTATTCATTTAGCTGCTTGGCTTCCTACAACTTGGCTAACCTTTGTGTCAGCGCAACAGTTTGCGCTATGCCCTTAACTTTGTCATAGTGATGTCGGAGTTTGCACACTTCTGTCTCTAGCCTCTGGATGTTTGGGTCCTCCTACAAGCTGGTCAGGAACTCAATCAATTGTTCAAACAACCGTGTGCAATCTACTACTACACTCTCCACCATCACAATTGCTTCTATGACAGTGGCCACCCACTGTTCCTTTACCTCTGGTGGTGTTGAAGGTTGGGCCCTCAACTAGATCTCTATAGGTTTAGCTCCAACTAAATATGTGCATATCTGTTCGAGTGTCATGCACCCTTGTAGCCAATTTGCAGATGCGGACCTCGATTGGCTCCTCCTTTGGAATGGCCAACTCTGGGACCATTTTGCATGCCTCCTCTACGACCTGTATGATCTTCTTACTCTGGATGGTCACCTCGGCCTCAGTGGTGATGGTAGCATTCCTCTGCAGGGCCATCTGCTCATTTTTTATCTTCTATTCACTGATCACCTAGAGGGCACGCTGCTCACGGACCCTCAACTCTGCAATTACTCCATCCTACAATAGGTGGAGTGCTTTGAATGGGAGCACTGCCAGGTTCAGTCCAACTTCGTTCAAGGCACTAATAGTGGGCCTGTCAGCCTCGTTTTCTGTTGTTAGTGCTCCATCCAGTAGCACTAGCACGCTAGAAGCCTTCGTGCACAACATATCGGTAGTCGTTGATGTGCTAATAGCCAACTTGGTAGACACCATACCAGCTTGCGACGCACGGGCCTGCAATTCCTGCAGCCCAGTTTAGATGCCCCTACAATGATCTGTTGCTACTTTTCAAATTGTTACATGGCCTCTGTGGTGACATATCAAGCTGTGTCACCGATGTCATATAAGTCTCCCTCCATCAATGTGATAGGGTCCAGCAAGGTCTTGGTTGCCTTGGATTTCTTTCTAGACCCTCCCTTCTCTAGCTCTCTTGGGTGCTTAATGCAGGAGATATCTCTTGAGGGTCCACGCTGTGCTGCTATGTGTCCTCCTCTTCAGTCTCGAGTGAAGGTGACCGTGCACCCTTTTTAGAGCCCCGCTCTGTGCCATCTGTCTATTTTCCTGCATGCTTTCCTGTCTATTCTGCCTGGACCTTCTCAGTGCCTCCTTCTTCCTCTTTTCAACCAGCTATGCCATCTTTAGCTTGGCCTCTTCCTTCTTCTTTTGTGCGATGGACTTGTTTCCACCCACTACCAGGTCCATGGTAGTGTGCCACTCCGCCGGCCATTTATCCAGCACTGCATCGATGGCATCATCTGTGGCTAGGTATGACAAATCGTACCACTTCTGTATGAGAACCTTTTGTGCCCTTATTAAAATCCGATGGAAATCATCTTTAAACTCAGCATAACTCTGCAGTTTAGCATATACTGTGGGCGACAATCGTGGCTTGCGATTGATGGCCATCCTGATATTCATTTCCATTAAGATCCAGAAGATCTTGCTGTCTCGAACATGCTCCGCATCTTGGTCACCCACAACGAAGTGTACTTCACTGCTTTAGGAAGGTCTGGTGTGACCAAGGGGAATTGGCTCTCCTCTAGTAGCTCCCACACTACCAGCACGATCGATAGCAAGAGCCACACGTAGTTCAAGGTCTTTATTTTCTCTTGCGCTTCATGGTAGTTCGCGAGGAACTATCCGTGAAGGTAGTCTGACTAGTTAAACTGGACTCCTTCCACGCACTGTTATGCGAGTGCGACGACAGGTGTTAGCACCTCATCGACGCGACACTTCCACATCACCTTCCCTGTAAGGATCTACTTTGTCACCTTCACAATGAAATTGTAGATGCTGAAGATAGCATACCCGCCTGGCTTCTTCACCAATTTGAACTTCTCTTTCATTGATTCTAGAAGCGCCTGCTTGCCACCCTTGCTTCCAAAGATCACAGATGGATTTTTGCCTATATACGGTAGGTACATTATTATGTGAATAACCATATCAGTGATGGGTATTGGCTCCTCCAGTGACAGATACCCATCATGCACCAAGCACAACAGCCGCTTGATGATAAAAACTGTCACGGGGGTGTGGTTATAGTGCAGCACCTAGAGCAGGTTGAGTAATTCATCCTTCTCTACTCCTTTGAGCCACTTCCACGGCTATAATGTAGTCATCCCTGTATTCGTGTCTATGATGTGGCACATCAGCTTTTCGGTTGCTAGGTGTGGGAACTTCTCGTGGTCCGCCAAGTCCCAATCTTCGAGCTTCAATATCGGCACTCGTGCCAAACACAGACCATCAAAAGAAAATTCATCCGGTAGCAAAGGGGTTTGCAGGGGAGTCTTACTTTCATCAATTTCCTTTGGGACCTTAGACTTAGGCTTGCATGGAGGGACATACTCTGACAACTATGTAACAAGGTCCGTACCCTAGGCTTCAACCTCTATTTCCATTCCCACATCCTCATCGTCCATGGGGATGTCTTTGATATCCTCCTCTTCTGCTTCTAGGTTTATAGCCTTTCCTTTTTCTTGGGCAATGGGTTTTGGTGGGTTTCGTCTTGGCAATGCGTGCATCAGTATGGTAGGCTGCTTGCCCTTCTTGTCTTTCATGGTCTCCTTGGTTGGGGTTGGCTTCAATATCAACGTTCTTGGGGATTTAGGTACCTCCGTCAATACTTCAGCTACTTCTGGGGCAACTACTTTGGCCCCAATATCAATTTCCTGCACATTCTCCTCAGATGCCATTCCTTTGGTGTCCATAGATTCTATGCGTGTCTACATGATGTTATTCACTAGTGCTTGTGTCTCCTTTGAAAATTGTTCAAATTCGAAACTCGCTACCAGATCTTGAAATAATTCATAGTTCATGTGCACCTGAGAGCACAACAAATCAATTCTGAAAATTCCAAGTGTTTTTTGCTAGAAAACCACTTATAATTTATAGGGAAATTTGAGTTCAAATCTGACCATTGCCCCAAAATCGGTTCATTAATTCTAGATTGGTAGCATATTTTGAAGGATCTAGGCCATAATTTTCATCTTAAATGTCGGCCGTCCACTCCATTTGGCCTCACTTCTACCATCTTTTCATGAACAGTGACTTTAGTGGTCACTTTCTGGTCGACTTGTGCGATTGCTCGCTGGGTAGTGTAGCTTCCTCTACGCTGCCGTAGACCTAGTGACACGTCCTTGCTTTGCACCATCTTCCAATTGCGGAGCACCCCAACCTGGGTAGTGTATTTTATAGTTTTGTGCCTCCTTTCAGCTACCAGTAGCACTAAGACTATGCTACTTTTATTTAGTCACATGGCGGGACCGCCGGTGTATAACTTCAAGCGACTGCCATTCACCTTTCCTGGGAAGGGTTCTCCATTTAATCTAATGATGTGTACTGATCCTCCATCAATAATCTCCTTAATAACATAAGGCCCTAACCAGGGCATCTTGAATTTCCCTGGAAATTTACCAAACTTACTATCATATAACAAAACCCAGTCGTTTACCTTAAATGTGTGCAGCTTGATGTGTCGATCATGCCATGCCTTTTCACGTTGCTTTTGGACCTGTTGGTGAAATCCAACCAAAAACATTTCTTCTTTGAGCTCATCCAGCTACGGGAGCCTCTCCTCCAGGGCTTCGCAATCCTTCATACCTGTGATCACTGCTATGCACAGACTAGGTACAATGTATTCCATAGGCATTACTGCTTCCATACCATAGACGAACCTAAAAGGGGCTTGCTAGTCAACTTCTTGCATGTCGTTTGATAAGCCCACAGTACTATAGGTATGCCTAAGTCCTAATCACTTCACTAAGCTTTGAAAACCTTGGCCAGTGCATTTTCAATCACTTTGTTTAACGCCTCCACTATCCCGTTAGCTTGTGGGTGGTAAGGTGTGCTCTTCTGGTGGTATACGTGAAATTCCTCCGTTAGTGCGCTAATCATCTCATTCAGGAAGTGAATACCACGATCACTCATTAAGATCTTTGGACATCCAAATCACATCAGTACATGCTCAAATAGAAACTTCACGATAGTCATGCCTGTGCAATCCTTCATCGGCTACACTTCTCCCCAACAAGTCAAATACTTCGTTGCAGTGATAATGTACCTTGCTCCCATCTTCCCTTGTGGCTGAATGGGTCCTACAAAATCTATCACCCACTTCTCAAAGGGTTGCAATGTCATTTGTGGATTCAAAGTCATTTCATCCCTACGCGATGGCCTAGCCGTTATTTGACATACATCAAATGCCTTGTAGTATGCTTTTGAATCTTGATGAAGGGTTGGACACCACAACCCTATGCGTAGAATCTTCTGTGTAGTTTCTCTCCCTCAATATTGTCCTCCTGCGACACCCCCATGAGAGTTCATGAGGATGCTGCTTCTCTTGAAATCAGGTACATACCATCGCAATATCTCATCAGTCCCCATTTTGTACAGATACCCAGAAATGTCAGAGAAATCTATCGCATGCACCACTAATTCCTTCTTTTACTAGATAGTGTATCCTTTTGGTGCAGTTCCTATTGTTAGGAAGTGTATTATATCCTCAAAGTGACCATCTGCGACATGCACTACGAATAGTTGCACGTCAAGCAATCCTTCTTCCAAGTTAGTAGGTTCCTCCCCTGTTTCGATGCGCGATAGATGATCTGGCCCTGCATTCAATCATCCAGGGTTCATGACAACTTAAAAATCGTACTCCTAGAACAATAAGAGCCATCTACAGATTCTACCCCCCCAACACAAGATTATTGACTAGGTACTTCAGCGCAGAGTGATCCGTATACATCTTAAAATGGCCTCCTAGAAAGTAGTGTTGATAATTCTGGAGTGCATACACCATAGGTAGCCCCTCATGCTCAATGGTGGAATAGTTCTTCTTTGCTTTGGATAATTTGCAGCTTGTGAATGTGATAGGATGGTCCAAGCCTTCTCTACCAGCCTATGTTAGTACTACTCCCAGCGCTATACATGATGCGTCGACATGTACATGAAACTCTTTCTTCTAGTCCAGGAAGACTAAAATCGGTGCAGTAACCATCTTTATTTCAATATATCCAAGCTCTTCTTACAGTCATCGTTCCAGAAGAATGTGACATCCTTCTTCAACAATTTGTCCATAGGTGCGGTGATCTGGGCATAGCTTTTGATAAACTTTTTGTAATATCCGTTATGTCCCAGAGTAGCGTGTAGTTGTTTCACTCTACTCAGTGCTTCCAAGTTTAGTGTCACTGCAATCTTCACAAGGTCTACCATCAGTGCTTGTCTGTAAAGTACATGTCCCAACAATTTTCCAAAGGGAATGCAAAACAAGCACTTCTTGAGATTGAGCGCGATTTAGTATCTTCAACAGGTATCCAGCATAAAGCGCAAGCTTGCTGCATGGCGCTTAACCAGCCCAAATACAGTCCAGTCATAAAAATATACCTCCAAGAACTATGAATAAATTCCTTGAATGCCACAAAAACCACGTGTGAAAATATTGCAGGTGCATTCTTCAATCCAAACGGCATTATAGTTTATTGAAAACAACCCCACTCAGTTTCGAAGGTTGTCTTGCTCCTATCCTCCAGCGCGATTTTGATTTGGTGGCACCCAGAGAACCCATCAGTGAAGGAATATGCTTCCTGGCTACCTACATTGTCCAATACTTCGTTAGTGAATGGAGTCGGGAAAGGATCATGCACACAAGCATCATTCATTTTTTTGAGATCCACGCATATCCTTATCTCATCCTTCTTCTTCTTCTCTTGCACCACCATTGGGCTTACCCAATTAAATTCTTCCATAATCTCAATGATGCCATCTGTGAGCAACTTGACTAGCTCCAACCAGACCTTCTCCTTATATTTCAGATTGAGACGGTAAGGCCTTTGCTTAACTAGCTTCACGTCGGGCTTTAACATGATCTTCATCATTCCTAGGTCCCCGATTATTCCTTTCAGATCCGTAAGCTTGGTAGGGAATAAGTCCTGGTATTGGCGGAGCAATTCAACGACCTTATCCACCATTGCGTCATATGCAACATGATGTTCACCTCTGGGAACCTAATTCATTCGAGAAGGCATTCAGGTTAGAAAGAAAAATGGAAAGCAAAATTATGGTAACCAGGAAGCATACCAGTCACAACTATAAAGATGGAAGTGTTGTTACCCCTAGCCTTCCACAACCTATAAGGTTGACACCACAACAATTGGAAGAAAAAAGAGCAAAAGGGATTTATTACAGTTGTGATAGCAAATACACTAAAGGTCATAAGTGTGCTGAGAAGAAATTAGTCTACATTGATTGTGAACAGGAAGAAGAAAAGGAGTAATAAAGGTCAAAAGAAGAGGATATACTCCAAGAACAAAGCCTAGATAAAGAAGAAATGAATCCGACCATATCTTGTAATGCATTGGCTAGAATTACCACTCCTCAAACCATCAAGATAGAAGGACGAATCAAGAAGAAAAAGGTAATAGTGTTGATTGATTCAGGAAGCACCTACAATTTTATTCATTGTAAGGTAGAAAAAGAATTGAATTGCTTCTTATATCCAGCACCAGAGTGTCAAGTGATGGTTGCAAATGGAGGAATGATAAATTGCTCTAGAAAGTGCCATAATATCAAGCTGTCCATGGGAGAATATGTATTGACTAGCCCAATTCTTTCCATTCCAATGGGAGGTGCTGATGTTCTACTAGGAGTCCAACGGCTATAATCCTTGGGTACAATAGCTTTTAATTTTCAAGAACTTTTCATGAAATTTTTTACAGAAAGAAAGGAAGCTGAATTAAGGGGTATTGCAGGGAAACCAGTAAAGATAATTAGCTCTAACGGTATGACAAAGCTTCTAAAAAAGGAACAAATAGGTGTAATTGCACAATTATGTTTGCTAGATGTTTCCACATCGGAATCATCTATTTCTCCAGATCTCCAAAAAGTCTTGGACAATCATTCCAAGGTATTTGAGACTCCCAAAGGTCTCCCACCTATTCGTGATCATGATCATGCTATTCATTTGATTCCAGGAAGTGTTCCTCCAAACATCAGGCCGTACAGATATCCCTATGCCCAAAAGAGTGAAATTGAATGTATGGTTGCAAAAATGCTAGAGGCTGGTATAATTCAACCTAGTCAAAGTTCTTTCTCTGCTTCGGAAGTATTGGTGCACAAGAAGGATGGATCATGGTGCATGTGTCCAGATTATAAGGAGCTCAACAAGCTCACTATTAAAGATAAGTTTCCCATTCCTGTCATTGATGAATTACTGGATGAATTGCATGGATCAATTTACTTCACCAAGTTGGATCTTCGTTCAGGATATCATCAAATCAGAATGAAGACTGAAGATATGCCAAAAACATTATTTAGAACTCATGAGGGTCATTACGAATTTTTTGTCATGCCTTTTGGACTTACCAATGCACCTTCTACATTTCAAGGTTTGATGAATTCCATTTTCAAACGCTTCCTTAGAAAATTTGTGTTAGTATTTTTTGATGATATACTAATCTACAACAAGTATTGGAAGGATCATGTTGAACATGTTGACAGGGTGCTACAACTATTGGATGAGAAACAATTATATTCAAAAAGATCCAAATTTTTCTTTGGAGTACAAGAAGTGGAATATCTGGGTCATATTGTATCTCATGAAGGAGGTAAGGTAGACCCTAGCAAAATTAAAGCCATTAAGGAATGGAAAATCCCCACATCCATAAAGCATCTGCGAGGATTTCTCAGGTTGATAGGGTATTATCGCAAGTTTGTTAAGAATCATGGGAGAATAGCAGCACCTCTAACAACATTATTGAAGAAAGATGCATTTTCATGGACTCCAGAAGCAACAAAAGTCTTCGAACTTCTTAAAGAGGCAATGTGCCAAGCACCGGTCTTAGCTACACCTAACTTCACAAAAACCTTTATCGTGGAATGTGATGCTTTAGAAAATGGAATTGGTGCCGTTTTAATGCAAGATGAAAGACCCATTGCTTTTGAAAGTCATCCAATTAAGGGAAATTTTTTACACAAAGCTATTTATGAGAAGGAAATGTTGGCAATACTACATGCACTTAAGAAATGATGACCCTACTTAATGGGAAGACACTTCAAGGTAAAAACGGATCATGATAGCCTTAAATACTTTTTAGAACAAATATTATCCTCTAAAGAGCAACAAAAGTGGGTCACAAAGATGTTGGGTTATGACTTTGAAATCATCTACAAAAAAGGGAAGCAAAATGTGGTGGCAAGAAAGAATGAGGATGTGGAAGCATTGTTGTGCGCCATTTCTATTATCCAACTAGATTGGATAAACAAAGCAAGGGAGGAGTGGAAGAATGATGAAGTGTGGGCACTTATTCAAAAGTTACAACAAGATTCCAGTACATATGACACATTTAGCTGGAAAAATGATTCGTTATGGTACAAAGATCACTTATACCTCTGTAAGAATTCGCAACTCAAACAAAAGATTCTTATGGAATTACACACTTCTCCCTTAGGAGGGCACTCAGGATTTTTAAAAACTTACCACAGGGTTAAGAATGAATTTTTTTGGGATGGCCTTAAATCAGATATTCAAAATTTTGTGGCAAAATGTTTGGTCATCCAACAAAATAAAGTTGAAACAATTAAGACCCTGGGTCTATTACAACCTTTATCCATTCCAAGCCAACATTGGGAGGAGGTTTCAATGGATTTTATCACAGGTTTACCCAAGTCTGAGGGAAAGAGTGTCATCATGGTGGTAGTTGAAAAACTTACCAAGTATGCACACTTTTGTGCATTATCACATCCATTTAAATCCAGTACAGTTTCTATTGCATTTATGGAAACAATTCAAAAGCTACATGGAAACCCAAAGATTATTGTAAGTGACAGAGATCCCATTTTCACTAGAAATTTTTGGACAAAATTATTTTCTTGTCTTGGTACTCAGTTAGCTCATAGCTCATCTTATCATCCTCAATCTGATGGGCAAACTGAGATAGTAAAAAAATGTTTGGAAGGATATCTTCGTTGCTTTGTATCTGATAAACAGACACAATGGGTCAAATGGTTCCTTTGGCTGAATGGTGGTATAACACTTCCTTCCATACAACAACAAAAATGACCCCATTTATAGCACTTTATGGATATTAGCCACCATCCATCACATCATATTTAAGAGAAAATTCTAAGGTTCAAGTAGTGGAACATCACATCGAACATCAACAACAAGTCCTCCAACTCTTAAAGGATAACCTCATGTTGGCACAGAATATAATGAAACAACAAGCAGATCAACATCGCAATGAAATAAGTTTTGATGTAGGTGATTGGGTATTCCTACAGCTACAACCATATAAACAAATGTCCCTCAAGCAAGCTAAGAAGGATAATAAATTATCACCAAAGTATTATGGTCCATACAAGGTGTTGCAAAAGATTGGTACTATGGCATACAAATTGGAGCTTCCTACAGCATCTCAAGTGCACCTAGTTTTCCATGTTTCATGTTTAAAGAAGGTTATAGGCAACAAGTTCCCAGTTCAAACAATATTGCCAGAACTTGATGTGGAAGGAAAAATTATATTGGAACCGGAAGCAGTAACAGAAACAAGAACTCGACAGCTATGAAATCGATCAATTTCGGAGGATCTCATCAAGTGGAAGAACTTATCCACTAAAGATTCCACATGGGAGGATGAGAATTTTATACAGAAGCATCCAGAACTACTCAAGCATTGAGGACAACAATTTTTTGAAGGAGAGGGGCATGTTAGGTCCCTATAATACTAGTGATTACCCCATTACTATTGTAATTGTATCCCTTATTAATATTGTTGTGCCCCTATTGTCCCCATATTTTTATTACTATGCCCCATAGAATCCCTCTATTGTTATTTTTGTGGCTTTATATTATTATTGTTAGGTCGGCTGGGTTATATTGTGACTCCTTAGACTCCTATATATAGAAAGGAGGTTTTGTCATTTGTATCATCCAATAATTGCTCATTTGTGTAATGTAAAGGAGGTTGCCCCCTCGAAGAGGCTGAATTCTAAGGCATTGATCTCTCTTTTCTATCTTTTTGTGAGCTGGTTTCATAACACTATGGTTCTTGTGCAAAGAAATGAGACACATGGACCATGTGTAGGTAGCTTTAGGCACAACTTGAGAAGACCATTTTTGACAAGCATGTTTTAGATCCCTCCATGTCCACTGTGCCACTCTTGTAGTAGTGACCTGAGAATGATGTCCTTCACCGTGATCTATGAAGTCATCTTTGGTGAGGGTGACTCATTGGGAATTATAAAATCGTTTCCAAAATATCCTTATTGTTGTGTTTGTATTAGAAAGTCTTGTCTCCTATTATCTTGTAGAAAAAAAAAAATCGAACCATTCACATTATTAAGTGTGCTAGTATTGAACTTTTCTCTACATTGATGCCAAGGATATGCAAGACATGTTTAATGGAAGATTCAAAATGATTGTTATCATTATTTTTGTATTATGTATTGTTTCATGGAAGTTGAATGTACCATCAATTTCCATAATCTACAATGGTGCTTCTGTAAGGGAAATTTTGTTAGCACCATTCAACATTTATAAGGGCATTGTGGAATGGAGTTTTACAAATTGACTTAGTTTTAATAGAGAATATCAGGTCAATGGCCATGTTAGTAGTGCTAATTTATATTTTCCCATTTATGTTTTCTTGTTCTAAAGGGTTACTGCAGGCCTGTGAACTATATCACAATTTCCAATGTAAGGATGGAATATAAATTTTATAATGGCATCCCCGATGACATGCATTAAGATAATGGTGGTGTGATTATGATATTTGTAGTGAAAGATAGTACCTTTTTAAATTAGTGTTAATATGTTTTAGCATTATTCGTACTTGTAAGAAAATTATGATGAATTAATCAAATAAAAGAGGTGAGTAATTTTATGTAAGGGTCTAAAGCAATTTATATAAAGGGTCAAGTGGAAGTAAAAATTAGTATAGATGGCTTTCTAGCTAGTTTGGGAGTTATGGATCTAGGGAAGGATCCCTCACTAGTTGTTAAATACATAAGATTGGTCTGTTAGTGAGGTTATCCCATAACTTGTGGATTCTATTGAGTAATTAAATTCGGAAGTTCAAGAGTGGAACTTTGGAATCCAACTTATGAACTACAAATTTACAAAGGTTAAGAGACAACTTGATGGAGTTTATTTTACATGATTTCAAAAATGATTAGAGAAGGTAATGAAGAATTTTCCACACAACAATATTAAAGGAAAGTACTCCTTAAGGGAGGGTGTTGGAGATTTACTTCCTAGTTTTCTTGTGCATATTGAATGATGTTCCTCATCATTAATGTAATTATTGTATGAGTTGTCTAGTCATTAATTATTAGGATTTGAGAAATTTAGTCCAACAAAAATTGTGGGTTTTAACCCCATATAGAAATTACCTGCATACGAATTCTAAAACACATAAAATAAACATTGCAAGAGTATAACACATAAAACACATATACACAGAGATTTTCCCCTGGATCCCAAAACCGGGACTACCAGCTTGATTTTTCACTATGTTCCTTTCAGTGTTACAATACATATTATACATGTCGAAGCATCCAAAACCACGGACCAAAAAACATCACGTCCAAAACCATGGACCAAAAAGCATCGCGTCCAAAACATGTGCGAAAATCATGCAGAAAACATAGGTGAGTTTGCCCAACCTGACATAGGTTCCAAAACCAAAATTTTCTGGGGTGCTGCCCCAGACCCTATAGAGTGGGGTTACCTGCACCACTCAAACGCCCTCTGACCCCCCTGCCATGCAATCAGTGCAACAAAGGAGGGGCTCCACCCCTCTTCTAACCCCGTGGTTAACTACGTGGGCTAGTCGTGGAAAGAATATAACACAACCCAGCATTCTCCCACTTGTTTTTTTCTTTCCACAGGGGGCCACAAGAGAGCTTAGTCATTTATCTAGCCTTGCAATGCCCTTTGTTTCTCTACACCATGAGAATTTCTTAGAGCTCACAGATTTTGTCAATGCATCTGCAATATTCTTCGAAGTGCCCACCTTTACCAGCAACACCTTTTTGTCTTCTATCATATACCTCACAAAGTGATACTGAACATCAATGTGCTTTGTATTTGAATGATATGTAGTGTTCTTTTCCAAGAAAATTATGCTTTGGCTATCACAGTATATCCTTATAACTCCCTGTACTAACCCCATACTTGAACACAATCTCTACAACAAAATTGCTTCCTTGCTTGCATGAGTGGCTGCCATGTATTCTACCTCTGTAGTTGATAGTGCCACTACAGATTGTTTCTTGCTCATCCAACTGACTGCACCTCCAAATAGGTTAAACATATACCCACTTGTACATCTTCTCATCCAGATCTCCAGCCCAGTCTACATCAACAAAGCCACGAATATCTAACACTCTATCCAATCTTGGTCTTCCTTGGTAGCACAAACCATAATCACTAGTGCCACGCAAATACCTGAAAACTCGCTTCACTGTTGTCCAATGCTCCTTTCCTGGTTTTGACATAAACCTGCTCAATACTCCCACTGCATGTGTAATGTCTGGTCTAGTATAGACCATTGCATACATTAGGCTACTGACTGCACTTGCATGTGGAACATGGGACATGTCCTCCTCCTCTTCTTGTGTCTCGGGACACTGTTCAAAAGTTAACTTTACACCTATAGGAATATGAACCTTCACCGTTTACTATCCTGCATATTAAATCTCTACAATATATTCTCGACATACTTCCTCTGGTTTAACTAGAGCTTCCTCTTTGCCCGATCTCTTTTAATTTCCATGCCCAAAATATAGTTTGTAGTACCAAGATCTTTCATGCCAAATTTGGAGGACAATTGGGTCTTCAAATCTTGGATAATTTCTTTGTCATTTTCAACCAGGAACATATCATCCACATACAAGCCCAAATAAATAACATGGTCACCAATTAATTTAAAATACACACAATGATCTACTTTTCCTCTGGGGATGCCAAGTTCTCATAAAAATGTATCAAATTTTTGATACCACATCATTGGTGATTGTTTTAACCCATATAGATTCTTCTTTAACTTGCATACCAGTTATTTCTTACCCTTCACCACAAAGCCTTCAGGTTGCTTCATGTGGATTTCCTCTTCTAGATCCCCATGAAGAAATGTTGTCTTCACATCCATCTGTTCTACCTCAAAATCAAAAGCAGCAGCAACAGATAAAGGTAATATAATAGAAGTTATCTTGGCAACAAGAGAAAAAATATCACCAAAATCAATTTCCGGCACCTGGGAATAACCTTTTGCTACCAATTGAGCTTTGGATGTCTCTACCTTTCCTTCTACATTTGTCTTCTTCTTGAACACTCATTTGATACCAATGGGTTTCCTTCCAGCTGGCAACTCCACCAGATCCCAAGCCTCATTTTTGTGTAAAGATTCCATTTCATCAACCATGGCCTCTTTCCAAAGTTTTCCATCCTCTGAATCTATTGCTTCCTTCATATTTCTAAGATCATCATCAGTAATATATAAAGAAAAATTTGAATAGAAAGTAGATGGACTATACCTTTTTGGCTTCCTTATTTCTTGAACTGATCTTCTCACACTCGGAGTTTGTGGCTCTTCATCTTCTAATTCCTCCTCTGCTCTAGAGTCTGATTCTTCCTCCTTTAGCTCAAACTCTATCTTCTTAGGTTCCTTTGGTTGGACTTCATGTTTAATAACATCTTTCACCTCTCTAAACACCACATCTTAGCTGTACACAACCTTGTTACTAGGTTCCAAAGCTTATAACCCTTTAAACCATCCTTATACCCAATAAAGATGCACTTTTCAAATTTACTATCCAACTTGGTTTGTTTCTCCTTTGGAACATGTACATATGCATCACATCCAAATACCCTCAGATGTGAAAGAGAGGGTTTCTTACCAGTCCATACCTCTTGTGGAGTTTTATCCTCCAACGCTGATGAAGGTGATCTGTTGACCAGGTAACATACTGTCTCCACCGCCTCTCCCCAGAATTCCTGTCCTAACCCGACACCACTGAGCATGCTTCTTGCCATTTCCATCAACGTCTTGTTCACTCTTTTTGCAACTCCATTTTGCTGAGGTGTATATGGAGTAGTCTTCTGCCATGCTATACGACACTTCTTACAGAATTCTTCCCATTATTGCAAAAATCTCCACCATTATCTATCCTCAACGCCTTTATCTTCTTCTCTGTCTGATTTTCCACAAGAGCCTTGAATTCTTTAAATCTATCATAGACTTCAAATTTCTTCTTAATGAAATATATCCATGTATTCCTTAAGAAGTCATCTATAAATTATATATAGTACACAGACTTACCCAATGATGGAACCTTCACAGGTCCAAACACATCACTATGAACAAGCTCTAATATATGTTTCGCCCTCTTACCACCAAAGGGGAAACTCACGTGATTTTGCTTTCCATATACACAATTTTCATAGAAATAAAAATCTAGAGAGTTATTACTCATACCTTCTACGATACCTTTACCATGAAGTATTCGAAGGCCCTTCTCTCCAATATGTCCAAGCCTTTGATTCCACAACATGGTCTTCTCTCCAGAGACCACTAGATTTTCTGCTTCACTTTCAGGAACCATAGAACTATTCACCCATCAACAACCATGCTACCTTGCAGCTTGTAAAAAGTTCCAATCCAAACTCCCCGCGTTAATACCAGTGCTCCCCAAACCATCTTGCAGGTATCCTTCTCGAACACTATTTTTACACTTGCATCATCCATCTTGCTTACAAAAATCAAATTTCTGGCCAATGCAGCAATATGCAGAACACCCAAACGTGTTCTAACCCTTCCACCTTGCAACTTCAACTTTAATTTTCCATGACCAACGACTCTAGCCTTCCTATCATCCTCTAAGAAGACATCACCACCATCATGTTTCTCATACTCGCAAAACCACTCTCTATGGGGAGTGAAGTGAAAGGATGCACCGAGTCAATCAACCATGCCTCATGATCTACATGTGTACTTGAAGAAGCCAAGTACACATCCCCACCTTCATTTGAGGTGGTTTTCACCTCTGCAGAAGGAGCATCATCAGATCCCTTCCTTTATCAGGAGCTTTAGATTTACAGTCCCTTTTGTAGTTCCCTTCCTTTCCGCATTTCTAGCACACCACCTTTATAGGTTTTCCTAGAGATTTAGATTTCCCTCTAGATTTAGATCTCCCACTTGATGTCTTATTTTTGTTTCTGTTCTAGGACCGTCCTCGTACAGACAAGGCATCACCATTCTGGCTCTCCATATTTTTCCATCTCATCTCCTCCGTCAATAAGGATGAGACTATTTCATCAAATTGCAAGGCAATTGCATTGCTACCTATTACAATAACCAGACTATCCCATGAATCTGGTAGAGAACACAACAAACTGATGCACTTATCTTCATCTAAAATTTTAATATCAATAGATGCTAACTGACTTACCACAGTATTAAATGCATTTAGATGCTCTGTCACCGAGTCTCCATCTTTCATCCTCAGGTTATAAAGATTTTTCCGTAGGAACAACTTATTCACCAGCGACTTAGACTGGTACAAAGTCCCTAACTTGTCCCTCAAATCCTTCATCGTAGCTTCCCCTGATACATTCAACAATATTGAATCTGAGACACACAATTGTATTGTGCTCTTTGCCTTCCAATCCAATTTCTTCCATTCTTCATTGGACACTCCTATTGGTTTAGTACTCGAATCTACCACGATCCACTGATCTTTATCCACCAACAGATTCTCCATCTTTAGTTTCCACAACTCAAAACTATGACCATTAAATTTCTCGATCTCTGTCTCTCCACTTCTCGCCATCTTCTTTTACCACCAGAATTGATCTCACAGATCTCCCACTGAATAGGGTCTACCACAGGCCCTAAAAAAACCCCTCGACAACAAAGGTGTCCACTTGAGGCCAACACAACTCTGATACCAAATGTAGGTTTTAACCCCATACAGAAATTTCTTGCATACGAATTCTAAAACACATAAAATAAACAATGCAAGAGCATAACACATAAAACACAAATAGATAGATATTTTCCCCTGGATCCCAAAACCGGGACTACCAGCTTGATTTTTCATTATGCTCCTTTCAATGTTACAATACATATTTATACATGTCGAAGCATCCAATACCATGGACCAAAAACCATCGCATCCAAAAACATGTGCGAAAATCATGCACAAAACCATAGGTGGGTCCACCCAACCTAACACAGGATCCAAAACCAATATTTTATGGGGCATTACCCCGGACCCTATAGAGTGGGGTTACCTACACCCCTCAAACCCCCTGTGACCCCCCCCCCCATCATGAAATCGGCGCAACAAAGGAGGGGCTCTGCCCCCTTCTACCCCCCCGGTTAACTATGTGGGCTACTCGTGGAAAGAATATAACACAACCTAACAAAAATAACTCCTAGTTTGGTGTTTTGTTGAGATATTTTTTCAACTAATTGATTGTGTAGTTAAGATAATATTTCTATCTTAGACCAATAATTTTCTATCTTAAACTAATAATTTATGTATTTATATGTGTATTTAATATAATGAAAATAAATTTCTAAAATGAAATCAGTTTTTTAAATATTTCATCATTGTTCTTATTTCTCTCTAAACCTTTTCATGTCTATCCTCGAGTGATGAATGAAATTCCCTACATTATTATTTGAAGTAATGTTTATCTTAATCAATCGAAAAATTATGATGGTTGTGATTACATAAATAAATCACAGAGTTTCTGACAATTACTTATACAATAGTTCCATATCCTCTGTTGAATATGGATATAACTAACACTAGATTGGAAGATCCATTTTACATGTTGAAACTTCTTGTATGAATAATATATTGGTTTATTGTCATTAATTGAAGTAACATAATATGAAGCAGGCTGTTACGTATTATGACTCATATAATCTAATGGTTGATCATATTCTAGCATGAATGGTAACCACCAAAAATTTATATTCTAACACATTAAAATTTGGAATCTCTCAATTTCGATTGCAGTGTAATTAATAATCCCATGTATCTTAGTTCGATCAGCACTGATGATTCTCTCTATATAAACAAAATGATATATCCATAGAAAAAACAAAATATGTTATGTTATTACAATAAGTTTATTCAAACACATAAATTAACTTAGTTGTCTGCAATCCATCATCACCATGTGAGTTTGACAGGATGGTCTTTGGAAGATAATAAAATTATTTCTTAATCACATAAATAAGTTTTATTCATATGCTTACTTAAAAGAATCGTCACTACATAAACAAGAGTCAATCAATAAAACTCCTTTCAAGTAAATCATATATATATATATATATATATATAAAATTAAAAATCTTCCTAGAGTGTATAATTCATAAATATCAATCTTCCTTCTTAACCAAGGTTTTACCTTGTGGGATAGAGCATATTTCAATCTCAAACTCAGTCCTAATCTATTGACGTGTTGTAGCTGCTACAATGCCTTCGAAAATTTTGTCTTACACTCAATTTCAAAGCCTTCCTTGGTATTTTTCATTGTTGTTGCAAACACTTGAGCTCATTTCATGATATTTCTCGCAGTGCTTTGGTCCCTTTTGCATGTTGGGTTAACTGTCATCTTTCAGCATGTTTAGCTGTCGTGCAATGTTTGCAAGCCTATTCTAATGGTTTTGAAGGTCAAAATTTTTGTATATGTGTTGTCCCAACCATGTAAACATTTGTCACATCCATACACAAAGTCTTGAGCACTGTCGCACAAGTGTCATCACAGTCGTCCTAAAGCTTATCTTAAGTGTCACACTTGTCATGAGGAAGTCACAAAAAGGGAAATGCTTGGTTCATGCATTCCAGTGATCTATGTTTTCATGTCGTCAAAGTATGCTAAGTGTGTGATCATAGTCATGGTTCATCATAGTTCATCACCTATCCCACACTTAGCCATTTTAAAAAAATATTCCCGACCAAGCAACTTAGCTTCACTAGGCCCCAACTGAACTACACATTGTGTAGTCTAATCCCTCTAAGTTGTGACCTTGCTACTTGGAACAATGAAATGCATTGTCCCTGTCCCCTAGGGTTGCTTTATGCACAATTCCAATGCTCAACTCCCGATCCTAACCCCTAGAATTGCGCAGTTATGTCTCCGAGACTGCCTTGAACTGCACACTATGCATCTTCAACCCTCTATCTTTTCCCTTGGATTCTCGAACTATGAAATGTGAATAAGCCCAACCTCCCTTGACATCCAAAACTATACAACTGGTTTTCTCAGTGTCCTTTCCCTCATCCGGATCCCACTTCCCACAGAAACTAAGCAGTTATGTCCTTCAAGCCTATTTGCATTGCACATTGCATAGTTGCAGAGCCCAATCTCTCCCCATGACTACCAGAACTGCGCAATATGCAGTCACTGAGCCCCTCTTCCCAGTCCGTCACTTTCCTTGGGCTTAGTTGATGGATAAGAATGAACCATCTTAAACTAGGGGGTTTTCGGATTGATGTCATCTCATCATGAGTGAATTGCAGGAACAAGTATACTATCATGTCATGGCGAGATGATGGAGAAGGAGAAGAAGGAGGGAAGCATTCCTGAAGACTATCATGTAACTAAAATTACAAGTTGATCAATTGAGAGAAAGAAAATGGACAAAAGTTTTCAACTACCATCAAATACTAAAGATCATTGAAGATTTACATTACCAAGTAGTGTGAAGGTGAAGAGAAAGAATATCTAAGAATACATCCAACACCTAACAACAACAGTGACTTGACATTTCCACATCATCAAGCAATCCATGTTAGTGGTGTCATGTCATCTCATGTCATGAGTGGTCATATTCCACATAACTATTATGGATCTTATATATTGTATTCAAATGTATTGTAAAGTGGAAGTCCAAAGGACACACATGGGATGTAATGAGTCATGAAAGTTGAGAAGCCAAAGGAATTCAAACAACCATGAGGGTAGTCAAAGAGTCACCCTTGGTTATATATACTCCCCATTATATGAGGAAAGGAATTTTCACCTCGTCTCCTCCTGCAAGACAATAGAGAGGTCAGCTAGTTCTTTGAGGAGCAAGGAGTGGTCCCAATGTCCCACTATTGAGGCTAGTGATGTACATTGTAACCATGTGTCTTGGAAATTTTTCTTAATAAGAAAAGCCTTCAAGGCCAACATGCTCTTCATGCATGAACTAAGAATGTTTGTAAGACTATTCTGCAGATGTTTGTATTTCATATTTTCTTTCACATGTGTTAATATAGTTGAACTATTTCTATTATTTTAGTGCTTATCTTACTGCGAATGTGATCTAATGGTTGTTATTTTTGTCCAATCCTTTTGGACTATTCCGCGGGATACTAGACAAATCCTTCTTTGTTTATTGGTTGTAATGACCATCACATCTGCTGTGGACTATTCCGCTGGATGTTAAACAAAAAAATTTTGGTTCACATGTGTCTCTTCTTGTGTGGTACTATTACCTCTCACTTACAGCCTCGCTTTCCTCCCTCCCCTCCCCTTTGTAGTAGAAGAACCTTGACATAGTTGCAACTAAACACTCACTAGGAACACCCCCTCTTATTTTGAAGATATCATTGAATCCCTCTCTCATTCTGACAACTAGAGCGAAGGAAAATATTTAAGAATTTGGCAACCAAGCCTTTATACCAGATTGGACTGCTACACCAAACGATGTGAGGTGTAATTGGGACTTCATAGTAGGGATTTCCCCTGAATGTTGACGGGTCCAACACTGTCGACATTTATGGCACTAGAAGGATGGAAACCAGTATTTTATGGCTGATAAACCCCCTAACCCCATCGTTCCATCTTCTGGTCAAGGAAACAATGTTCATTTCACCTCCCCTACTCGTGCTTTTGAATTTGGTGACTCTTCTAATCCCAAGCCTAAACGTGAAATTATGTATGATTAGATTTGGGCCATCCGCCCTATAACCCGTCAATTTGCAAAAGTTGTTGGATTGATCCCAGGAGTAATCAGTCTTCCATATTGTCCAAAGAAGCACCTCCATGGGGATATTAGTTTTGAATCTTGAAGATGTGGTTCTTGCCACTCTTGAATAATTAATGGACTCTATGGAAAACAAGAAGAGCCTCAACTCTTTCACGGTGGTGATAGAGGAAAGATTCTGCTCTCGGACAGAACTTTCAGTGGGATAGGTGGAGAAGAAGAAGAGGAAGAAGAGCCACTAGACTATGATAAAGGAGAGGATGACAATGAAGAATAATACATGGCATATCAAAATATGGAATGGATCACTTAGGGCCCACTTGCACTTCTGGGTGTTCTACACAAGATGCCAAGGCATTCAGAGAAGCTTTTAACAAAGTATGACCCTGATAAGACAATGAAGGATGAAGAGCATCTACAAAAATTTTACTTTCATATTCAAACACCTGAGGTACATTATGATGGTGTTACATGCATAATTTTCCCATGTACCTTGCATGGTAGAGAAACTGTATACTATCACAACCTTCCTCCAAACTTCGTCCAAAATTTGAGGGGGTTTAAGAAGACATTTCTTGAAAATTTTGCTGAGGATAAGACGTCTGCCATGTTATTAAAAGAGTTGGGTAACCTTAAGATGAAGAAAAAGGATAAAGTGAAAGATTTACACCAGAGGCTCAATCACATTTTTAACAAATTTTCATAAGACATGAAACCTCATGACTCCATCACCATAGATTACTACACCTTTGCCTTGCTAGCAAGCATTACCTAGTTTGTGAAGCGAACTACAAAACAAACACTAAAAGAAAATTATGAAGAGGATATTGCTATTGAGGAGGACTTATACACTGTCCAAGTCATCACAGATGATGAACCAACAAAAGAATCCAAGGACATGGGTAAGAGGTTTGAAGCCTCTGTGAGCAGGGCTAAAGAGAAAGAACCATCTGGTCTAGAAAGCTTGACTCATCTTGTCAAGTCTTTGTATAATGAAATGGCAGAGCTCAAACAGAGGACAAGTGAGACCACTGTGAGCAACAAGCTTCCCAAATTCAACCTATTTAGAAGGACTCCACCTTCTACTAGTAGCACCAACCAACCAACAAAGTCTATGTAGGGCTCCAATTTCATGTTGAATATCGATAAGATAGACACAAATCAATATTGCATGTTTCATCAAGAACATCATTCAGAAAAAAATGCCCACAATGGAATCAAGCCATGTGCATGGTCTTCACACGGCTTGTTGATTCGGTAATGACTGAAGAGTATATTGAGCCTACTGAAGAAAATGACTAAGCTACTATAACCGATGAAACTCCAAATGTCGAGTATGCAGTGACCATGTTTAACTATATACTCAAAACCAAAAGGAGTACTACCGATAAGCAGCCTCTGAGTGACGGTCCGGCCCAGAAGTAGACCAACTGGTACAACTTGAGAAGCCAAGGGCAGACCACGACAATTGATTTTTTGAAGCATAAATTTAAAGAAAATTTGTTAAGGAAAATCAACCCACCAGCGAACTCAGCGTAGAACACTCAGAGCAAGTGTGGGAAAGTAGTCTCAATGAAAAGTGTTTCGACAACAGTAATGACAAAACCATCACTCTGGAAACCACAAACCAAGTTACATCCCCAGAAACCTTGGTCAATCTTCCCACAATGGATTGTAACATAGTTGATGACATGAAGCAGGTCCGAGCGAACATTTCAATGTTTGAATTAATAAAGGTCACGAGCTAGCGGGACATCCTCCTATGGGCACTTGGGCAAACCTCCACAAGTAATGCTACATCTTCAGACAAGGGATCTGGTAAGTCTCCTGGTTCTCTCGATTCTATACTAAACGTATTAATGATGGATGTGAATACACTATGCCCACCTTTCTTTTTAAATTTCAAAATTTTCAATTTCAATTTACACAATTGCTTGGTTGATTTTGGTGCATCGGTGAATGTAATTCCATTACCTGTTGCCAAGAAAATTAATGCTAAATGGGACAAAACATATGCACATATTATTTAGCTAGATAGTACTCATTTCCAAGCAATTGGTGAACTCAGAGATGTCATTATCCACTTATCATCTAACAAACGAGTTAACCAATGTATCAACATAGTGATTATGGAAATTTCAGAAGAATACAAAGTGTTGTTGAGCAAACAATGGTCTAGCAAGCTACAAGGGTACTTTTCCATAGATTGGTTGCACTTATGGCTTCCATATAGGGGCAGAAATAATTAGATATGGGTAGAATCAAAGATATATATGAAACAAACTATCACTCCCTTGAACAAACATAATGAACTGATAGATTTCATAGAATTGCATTTTGGAAATTGCTTCCTTGAAAATCAAGTAAGGTGTTATCTTGCACAACCATCCCTAGTTCCACCAGATACAAAGTTGGATCTCCTTCCTTATCCAACTGGTGATAATGAACTTTGTACAATTAATAGTAGTTGTATTAGTACTAGTGTAGTTCCCAGTCGTTGTACATATGATATTTGGACTATGTACATCGATGGTTCCAAAACGTAGGAGTGCTCTAGAGCTAGTTGTGTTTTAATAGACTCACTGCAGAGAAAGAATTTCATATCTAGTCGCTTGGAATTTGAGTGTACGAACAACACTGCAGAGTATGAAGCACTCATCTTGGGTTTGCAAAAGGCCGTTGACGTCAATTTTTCCATCCTAAAAGTGGTAGGTGACTAAGAAATTGTGGTGCGATAGGTACGTAACACCATACATTATGTGTTACCTCATCTTAAAAGTTATCAACAAGAGTTATGGCATCTTATTTCACATTTCAAGATTTTAATATTATTTATGTTCCAAGAATGTGTAACATAGCTACAGATGCATTAGCAAATGGTAATGCTAGGTTGTCACCATTGAGGGACAATTTTCTTGTTGAATTTATTTATAAGCCTTATGTCCTGTATATTATCACTAATTTACACATTTTTTATATTAACCAGTAGATATTGTGCTTCATGGTGAATAATGATGTATTTAAAGATGCGATGATCGATGACGACGAGCACAAAAAAACTTTACAGGATGCAAAAAGTACAAGGAAAGGAAACCTCATCCCCAACAGTGTGGTATCATTGGAAGATGTATTACTTGCATAATCACTTCTAGGGACCTGTCAATGCCAAGACCCACAGTTCCATGCTGTCACATGAGAATATTATCTTGGGAACTGATAAGGATTTGAAAAATGTCAATCTCTCTACTTGTTGAACACCATAAGAGCAGGAAGCCTTTATCCACCTATTCAAGCAGTATCGTGATGTCTTCATGTGGACGTACAATGAGCTCAAGACATATGAAATGCAAACCATCCAAGAAGTGATGCCGATTAAGGAAGGGGGCAAGCCATTTCAATAGAAGCTAAGGAAAGTACATCCAACACTTGAGCCTCTTAGTCAGAAAGAGTTGAGAAAATTCTTGAATTCCCAGATCATATACATAGTGCAATACTCAACATGGGTGTCAAATTTATTCTCGGTAAGGAAGAGGTCCAGGGAAATCTGTCTGTGTGTAAATTTGTGAAGTCTCAACCATGGCTCGGACAAAGACAACTACCCTATGTTGTCCATGGAACAAATATTGCAAAACAATATTGAGGTCTAAAATGTTTCCTTTGTTAGATGGTTATTTCAGATATAACCAGGTTCTGATTGCAGATCCTCATAGACTTAAAACCATGTTCTAAACAAAGTGGGGTATGTTTGGATTTAGATGAATTCCGTTTGGGCTAATCAAGCTAGTGCAACATTACAACGTGCTACAAACATCACTTTCCACAGACTCATTGGATAGAGCGTAGTGGTCTATCATGATGATGTAACAATGTTTGACAAACAGAGGTCAGACCACATACGCCAGTTAAAGAATATTTTTGAGCGATGTCGCAAGTACAAGATATCTTTAAATCCCAAGAAAAGTATCTTCGTAATGTATAAGGGTAATATCTTAGGCCACATCATTTCTAAGAGTGGGATTAACATAGACCCTGATAGGGTTAGGACAATCAAGTAGATTCCCTTCCTAGTGAATAAGAAATCCATGTAGTCCTTCTCGGGGAAAATCAATTTCCATGGCAAGTTCATCTCCGACTATGCCCAGATTCTCAAACAAATATAGAAGATGGTAAAGAAATATGCAATCTACAAATGGGATAAAAGGGAAAAGGAATAATTTTCCCATATTAAGCAGGTTATAGCAGAAGCACCCACAGTGTTCAACCTACACTTCGATAAAGAATTCTTGCTCTACAGTTTTTCTTTTAATACCTTTCTTACTACTGTACTCACTCAGAAGGATGAGTTGAACAATGAACAACCTATTAATGAGGCTCATCAATAGGTAAACTATATGGGTCACAATGCAACTTTTTAGCTTATTATAATTGACCTTTTTGAGATTTATTTACATATTTTGTTATGTTTTGCTTAGTGATAAGGGTGAGGGTGAGTTACTATATCATGTGTCTTAATATGTATTAAATGCAGGAATTGGAGTAGTTTTGGGTTGAATTAAGTGTAGGAACTCGAAGTGGGCAAGAAAGAGAGATTTTAGGAGATTTTTTTCCCTCCTTAACTCCTCAAATCATTTGAAGGTTCAACCACCATATCTCATCAGCTCGAAGTTACTAGCATCCAAGCAAGCCGAGTCCATTGGCAACCACATTAGTGACAGTTAAGAAAGAGTCATTCTCGAGTTAGGGAGACAAGGCTCCCTATTTTATATGGAGTTGTTGGGAGCTCTAGGTTTTTATAAATAAGAGAGACAAGGGACTCATTAGGATTCAATTTTTTGAAGTAGCCAAGGGAAAATTTGAACTGAAACATTGTGACTGTAATTGTATTGTTGTATTTGACATTTTGTTGATAATGAGAAATTTTACCTTGATCCATCACCAAGTTGACTCAAAGGGTTGAAGCTCTTGTGTTAGGGCCCAACCCTAGCAGAAGAAGTTCCTCTTTTTGTATTTGTATTCTTAGATTAAAATGATAATTATTTGCTGAAGTTATTTATGTTTTTTTAGCTTAGCACATATTTGAATGATTTTTTAATCTTGTTTCCATTAGTTTGAAGAAGTAGATCAGAGGTGCAGTAGTGAAGGAAGGTACTCCAAAAAATATTGTGACAGTGGCCTCTTCCTCATCTCCCTCATGGGATCATGATTAGAGGGTCCCATTCTCATAGCCCCAAAAACAGAGTTGTCTTTTGGTCATTGCATAACTTAGGGTTCATTTTTAGATAGATCATTGTTTATGATTTCTTGGAAGCACCTGCAGTTTTTATTTTGTTTCTTGAGTTTTCTATAGCTTAAAAAGGCATTCCATTTCATAGATCTAGTAATTAGAAATATATAGATCAACTTTGCCAAATTCAATTCATCTTTTCCATGTTGATATGTCATGATGCATAAATGAAGTGAAGAACCAGTTTAGTTGTAGAGATTGTTGATCTGCGGGGAGGAACTCATCCAACTAGCTTCACTTAAGCATTCTGCATGTTCTATCAAGGAATACCATCCTATACTCCAAATCTCTGCTTTGCAGCCACCCTGAGCAAACACCTTAGGAAAATCCAACCTCCTTGAAGTGTTGGGCTTAACCTCAGTGTTATAGACATATTTGGGCACTGCAACCCCAATCACATATTTCCATAAACCAAGGGATTATAAACCCCTAAAAGTTTTGTTTCATACCCTAAAGGAACAAGGTCAATTGATTACATCATTTCCCAGAAGTTGTCCCTGAAAAACTGCTCAGAACTGGTCAAAACTGGACCATATAGACTGCTCCATGCTAACGGTGTGATGCATCTCACTTGCAGCACACAAAGGGTGTGATGCATACTGAAAAGCCCTTCTGTAGGGTGTGATGAGTGAGAGTAGACAAATGGTAGAGGCAATTTTCTAGGTGGAAACCCAGAGAATCTTCTAGAAACTACTCATATGAGACTTTCCTCTCTGAGTTCGCCCAGGGATGAGTAAGAGATAATGAAATCTCCAAGTGGAACCAAGAACTATCAGTGAAATGACACTAACAAAAACCCTAGAAGCTAACTCACCCACCTGTAAATATCTATATATGGATCCATCATCCTAGAGATCCAAAGGTTGGAATTTTGTATTTTGTAAGGAAGTGTTGTTGGTTTCTCTGTGAAACATTGTATTGTTGGGTGATCTAGCTTTTCATGAGGTGAAGAGGGCTTTCATGCTGGGAGGATGGCGCTGGATCAGACAGCTGGGTTGTAATCCTCTCTTCTACTACTTCTATCAATAAAGCTATTTGAGTTTTCCTCCATATACTTGTATATTTCTGAATATTGTGTTTGTGTATGCATCTGTATGGTTAATGTAGATCTGATTCTATATTTTTATGGTTATAGATCTCTATGCTTTGATGGTATTTTGTTGCTTTGACTCTACAGGTGTTCTTTGAAGTGGGACAAGTGAGAAAGGAGTGGTGAAAGCTCTATCAAGGGAGAGAGGAAACGAGCAAGGAACCAAGCGAAAGATTGAGGTTGGTACTCTCTGCTTCTCTCTCATCTATCTCTCATAAAGGAAAACACAAGTGACTTTAAATTGTTTGTTTCTAAGATAGTTACCCATCTTAGTGGGACTAGCAGCTCTGAATCGACACTAGTTTTCGCATAAACAAAATGGCGACTCCGCTGGGGATCGAATAGTTTGTTTGTTTGTTACTGTTGTTTGCTTTATAAACTACAGACGGAGCCTAAAGGTAAGTCAGCTAGCCTTATAACTGCTTTTGCTATGAAACTGCAAAGTAGATCAACACTGCTTCAGTCAATCTCCGGGTTGGTTTATGAACTGAACATCTAGCTTGCAAACATCCTAAGAGCCCTGGTCATAGCTCAATAACCTCATTAGATCAGACCATATACTTTTTGTTTACTGCCTATCATTAGCTCAACTTTAATCCCTGAACTTAGCTGCAAACTATGGGTGAAAACCAAGCTCAATCTTGTCCCTAGTCCACTGCACTATCTGTAACTGTACAACCTATATGCATCGCACCTCCTATGTGTTGCAGGCGAGATGCACCCCTATTTCCCTATGTTGCAGGTGTGATGATTGAATGAGACTATTTTTGCCTCAGATTTTGGTTTTTTCTTCATTTTTTTCAGCTCTATTCAGTAATTTTGTTGTCTATGATCAATATATCACTGTTGAAACCTTCTTCCTTTACATTATTCATCCTCCATTGATAAGGAATTGTTAATGTTTTTTTTTATGTATTTTTCATCATTTATAGTGCTCCTTTGCAAATAGTAGCTTAATCGAACTGTAGTCCTTTGATTTGAAAGTGTTGCAACTGTCATTTTCAGTCAAGAAAAAGAGTGGCATAAAGTCTTCCTCTTTTAGATAGTCGATTACACTTTTGCCATTGTATTTGATTTGAATTGTCAATTCTTTGAAGTGTCGAAAATAGTTTTCCATTCAAAAGTGAAAGTGTCATCTTAGTCTTCCTTTCGCTTTTGAAAAGAAATTGCTAAAGTGTTGCTTTGAAGAAAAGTAATTTAGATCTGTAGTTAGTTTTATTTTTTTCATTCACACATTAAGGAAACTGAAAAAAAAATACATGCATGTGCATTTGCATTTAGACTGCATGCGGAAATTGATTTAGGAAAAGTACATTTAGTGTGTGCTCTCTGCTCTATGTTGAAAGAATTCTACTTTTCTTTCCTTAGTAGCTAGGATTTTCATTGCTAAAAGAAATAAACGACTATTTATCATGTTAGATTGCATATTTAGGAATTGTATATCTACATCATGCGGTGAACCTTAAAGGCAAACTTCTTAAGAAAGATCAAATGTAAAATAAATCTCAATGAACATAAAAATGCTTTGGAACCTGATGCACAACATCTAGAAGTCTATGCTAGAGATGTATTATGGCATCGTAAAGCCTGGTAACTATCATTTTCATTGTAGGTTAGGTGATTCCTCCTCTTTGATACAACAAGTGCCAATACAGACTTGTGCTCCCACATATCGTCGAGTATATATTTGGAGACCACAATAGGCTGATATCCTTTATCCTTAGGAAGCCGTGTTTGCCACCCTATCGATCGCAATGCATTGAACACAGCATTCGGGATGATTGACTGCCGTACGTAAAAGTATATTGCAGTTTTTCGATTGGTTTGGTAATCCCTCTATCTAGGTTTCCAGAGCAGTCACTTTTGTTCCTTTTCAGACTCCTTAAAAGAAAAGGTCCATCTGAGCACTTGTCACTTTAGGCTCATTAAAAATCGAAAGTGACTAGAGTCACCTTTAGCTTTTTCTCGACTCTTAAAAATTGAAAAAGCAAGTTGTGTCAAAGCGTCATAAAATTCATTTAATTCAGAATAACATTTTCCCCTTTTAATTTTGAGTTGATCAAGTAATCCACAATCGTGGAAGAAATTCAATCAAAACCTCGTCATTCGCGGAGACTAAGAGTCAACCGTCTTTGACTCCAAAGATGAAACCATTCCGGGCCAAACAATCTCATTTAACTGGGTCAAAGTCTCCTGGTTTATTTGAAACTTAGGTTTCAACATCATCAGAGACTCCAGTAACTTTGATTATTTTTGGTACCCCTGCCTCTACAGAAGAAGTTTTGCAGTTACAAGAGGACATTAGAATTGATCCTAGTGTAATGGTAAACACTTCTATTTCTAAACCAGCTCCATCTAGGGCTGATTCAGAAGGTGTCACCCCTCCAACATCTGTTGCTATAGAATCTATACCTTCTTTGGTACCAAAAATATTTTACATACCTGACGGTCTGCCTCTTCCACCTGGATTGATTGCTATAGAAGAGATTGTGGAGGATCCTCCATCTAGTACCCCATTGCATTTTGGAACTGGGATCCACCTATATCCTTCTACCACAGAAGTTAGTTATTCTGATAACCCTTCATTGCAAGTTCCTATCGAATCACTAGGAAATATTTTGGATAGACTCGATATGTCTAAAAAACCATCGACATCTAGGACTGTGTCATCTGATACAGTAGCAGCAGAACCTCTTGTTGCTACTACGACAATGTACGCTGGTATACCATCTGTCCCAACCAGCTCTCAACCGCAAGATGGAGTCTACCCAGGGACTGTTTTGACAGCATGGTCTATTCCTATTTGTTCATCTAGAATCTTATCTAGAATTTCTTATGTTGAGTCCCAACAAATTGATCCTTCACAACAGTATCAATTTGGGTAGTCCAATCTCCAAAGACCAATTTTCCCTTTGAACACTGGATTGTCGCCATATGGGGGGCAGTATGCCTTTTCATTGTTCCCTTCGTGAGAACAACCATATGAGAGTTCACAACAAAATTCGGGTCAAGCTAGAATTGCATCCAGTGGTTGGGTACAAATACTACCTCAACAGACGAGAGTTGTATATTCAATGCAAGAAAATCAACCTATGTCGAACATTCCCACTACACCGGCTATTGTGACGGTGTCACAAGTACAAGCATTGCCTATTGTATGTCAACCTCAAGTCTCTCAGGTCGTGATACAACAGCCTCTTGTCTCGCAACTCAATCACAACTACCGATTAGTGGGTCCTTAACTGAAGCAACTCAGACTCAAATGGGTACTATCACCCCTCATCTTGGTCAAACATCTAGTATTGGACAATAGCAAATGGTCTCCCAACCATGGCTGGTGCAATATCATCAACCGGAATTCCAGCAAGCTTACCGAGGACCTGAGCAACAAAGCTTTGCAGGTAATGGGCAGCCGTATATTCAGAACAGTTACCAACAATCATATTATAATGGTTATTCCCATCAATCTTATCAAAGTTATCAGCATTCAAATACATTATGCTGGTATGCAAAGACCCACTGCTCAGGCAATCCCATCTTATCCTTGGTATGCTTCACCAAACTTAAATCAATAGTTGCCTTTCATGGCAACTTTAGAATTACCAAATTTGAATCGGCTAATAAATGATCCAATTGCTTATGCCCCTTGGTGGCCAGCGATTCCTCATAAAATTCTATCAGATATTCCTAAATTCAATGGAAATCCGAGTGAAGATCCATCGAATCATGTGATGACCTTTCATCTGTGGTGTTCGTCGAACACTCTCAATGATGATTCGATTAGGCTTCGCCTTTTTCAGCGAACGCTAACTGGTCCGGCAGCAAAATGGTACATCGAATGGCCTAGAGCTTCATTTGATAACTTTAGCACCCTTGCCACCACCTTTTTAACCCATTTTTAGTTACCAATAAGGTACGAAACAGGAACGGAGCTCCTTACCAATTTTAAGCAAACAAAAACCACTCACATATCTAATCATATTCATGAGTGGCGATGTCATCACCAAATTGTAAAGACATATGTTCCTAATCAGCTTCTAGTTGAATGGTTTATTAAGTCACTATTACATTCTATTACAGAAGATGTGGCCAAGGAAGGAGTTATCACTGAAGAGCAAGTCATTGCTCGTGTACAATATCTAGACTTGATTTATAATTAGTCTGGCATGCTCTATGACAAAATACCTGATGCTCCTAGACCTAAGTTTTCTATTCCTCCTCCTCCTAAATCGAACAGGGACTCTCATTTCAGTGATAGTGTGATTGGCACCTTAAGTACGCAAACCGCATTGGCCCCATCTGGTAAAGTCCTTGCAGTTTCTAGTAAAAAGGAAAATGACAAAATTCCTACCTCAGAAGTTAATGCTGTGTCGACCGACAAAGGCAAAGAACCGAAGCAACAAGGGGCAAGAAGGAAAGGAAAAACAAAAAGAAGATACAGGAGGATTCATCTCCTGAAATATCTTCTGAAAACCCTTCTAGGAAAAAGAAACCTAATCGGCCATGTCTCATATGCGATGAGGACCATTGGATGAGAGATTGTCTGCATAATGCTAAGATTAAGAAGTTCTTTAAGAGTTAAAGGACCTCAGCAGTATTGACTGATCCATTTCCAAACCTAGAACCCAATCTAGTTGCTAGCGACAATGCTTCTCCATCCCAAGTGCTTATGTTTTCCATTTCAAAACAACAAAATGATGCTTTGATATTGACAAGGAATAAATATTATGGGAATCCACAGATGCTGAACAACGAGGCTATAGATCAACCTAGTAGTTCGACAACAATTTCGACTGAAGTTGTGCCACCCATCATTCCTGAGCTAATGATAAAGCCGCCAAAGGGAGTAGTACACAAATTGACATTTAATCCTTGTGCATGAGCAGCACAAAATTATAATATAGTAGAGGATCTAGCCCAATCACCATCAGCTATGTCGATACTTGAAGTACTACAAAATTTCCCCTCCCAAAAGCAGGCTCTATTATCAGCAATAGGTGGGATTGACCCAATGGATTCCAATCTTGTGGCATTTAATCATAAAGGATATGAACCTCACTTACCAGCTCAACTCGCTTTCCTCATACAAGTGAAAGCCCTCAACAAACTATTTATCGAACAATCATTGATGAGGGGGCATCTACCTGCATTATGTCAATGAGTTGCTAGAAAACTTTAGGCTCACCACCCTTTTCATGATCGTCGATGACATTAAAATCATTCGATGGATGAACGTACACCCCATACAAGATTTTAGGTAACTTGTAGGTTGAACTGGGGGGCAAGACAGTAGAAATTGATGTTGAAGTTATCGATGGAAACCTCGATTGCAATATCCTACTAGGAAGGCCCTCGATTTATGCTATGGCTGTTGTTGTGTCGACATACTTTAGAAAGATTGCATTTCCTTTTCAAGGAGAAATTATAATCATTGATCAACAAACCTTCCTCCCCAACAGTTCACAAGTTATGGGAAGCATTCCAATGATCCATGGAAGCTCTCAATCGCATCAAAATATCAAAGTAGGCCTCCTAAAAGACCCTACCTTAATGGGTACTTTTGCCCTACCGCCTCCGAATAATCTAGCAGAATTGGCCATGATGGAAACCTTCAATATGGTATCTTCTACATCGACAATGATTCAAAAGATTTTCAAAAATTTTGTTAGCATGGATCACCACCAGGTTTTGCCTCCAAGCCCAATAGAAATATTGTAGCAATAAATTTTCCTGGCCTGGGCAGAAAACCCAAATCAATGCTCATCAAGTGTTTGGATAGATAGGTCTAAGGAATATGGCACCTCTTCAGATCCTTGGTTGCATGTACATTCTACAGACAAAGGAATCATTCAGTCAATGATGATAGGAGAGGCACCATGGGAAGATTACCACCATCGTTCCCATCTTTCGTATTACCACGAAGATTGTTCTAGTGACCTTAATCATCCTTCAATTTTTGATTTTCTATCAAATACTGTAAATATAGTGGATTCTGAGAGAAATCTATCCAATATTGAAGAAACTATTGCCATAAATATCTCGACCAAACCAGATTTTGTAGAGAATATTCATGTCAGCAAATCTTGCTCCTCCTCAGAACTGGAAATATATAGCACTCTCTTTCGCAAGTTTAGAGATTTCTTTGCATGGTCCTATGAAGAAATGCCAAGCATTGACTCGAGCATAGTTGAACACGAAATCAAGATGTATCCAGATGTCAAACCGGTATGACAACGGCTTCGACAGGTGCACTCGAAGAAAGCCACTGCCATCAAGGCAAAAATTGAAAAACTTTTACATGATGGTTTCATTTACCCAATTCCTCTAACTGATTGGGTATCGAATATTGTTCCTGTAATGAAAAAGCAAGGAACAATTAGAGTGTGCATTGATTACAGGGATGTAAATCAATCTTGTCCAAAGGACAAATACCCTACACCCTTCATCAACCAGATAATTGATGAATGCACTAAATACGAAATCTTTTCATTTATGGATGGATTTTTGGGTATAATCAAATAAATATCTGCCCATAGGACCAGTCAAAGACTGCATTTATATGTCTGTGGGGCACATTCACGTAATGCAAGCTACCTTTTGATTTAAAGAATGCAGGGGAAAATTTTTAGAGGGCTATGAATTATGCTTTCCATGACATCAAGAACATCATTCAATGATATCTTGATGATCTACAGGCTCATTCGCGAAATTGGACTGATCATCTACAACATTTGAGAGCTATATTTCTATGTTGCTGACACTACAAGATATGACTCAATCTACACAAGTGTGTGTTTTGTGTCGGTTCTGGTCGTTTACTTGGTTTCGTGGTTTCTAAGGACAGGATTCGATTCGACCTATGTAAGGTTCAAGCAATCATCGATATGCCTCCACCTTCAAATTTGCTTCAGATTTAGAAACTTCAAGGGAAAGCAAACTTTCTGAGGAGGTTCATTCCAAATTATGCTGAACTCGCTAAAGGTTATATGTGTCTTTTGAAAAAAGAAGTGCCCTTTAACTGGGATCAGGTTGTGCAAGATTCCTTTCATGATCTAAAGGAATCCCTAATAAAAGCATCACTAATTTACGCTCCTCACTATCAAAAAGACTTTAACCTGTATCTAGCCACAGTAGATACAACCATTGCAATGGTTTTAGTTCAAGAAGACAATGGAATCAAACATCCTGTCTATTATTTAAGTCGAAACTTAAATGATACAGAAAGCAAGTACTCCTATGGTGAAAAGCTAGCTCTTGCAGCTGTTCAAGTAGTACAGAGATTTCGACACTATATCCTCTTTCGCAAAACTACCATTTTGTCAGATTGCAACCCTATGACTTACATTCTATCGTGTCAGTTACTTGGGGGAAAATATTCAAAATGGATAGCCATTTTGAAAGAGTTTGATCTAGAATTGATAAAATCCAAATCAAAGAAATCTATGGTTTTCATGGAATTATTATGCGACTTGCCATCGTCGTCCAACAATTCAACATCCAAAGCATCGATCGCGGATGAATCTTTGTTTCTGATATCGACAAGCGATCCATGGTATGGAGATATATTGATCTATTTCCAAATCCAAACATATAGGCCTAATACCTATCACTCAGAACAACGATGTACTCGATACCAAGAAAAAGACTACATGATCATCGGTGATACACTTTACTGTCGTGGTATCAATATAGTTCTGCGAAGGTGCCTCACCCATGAGGAGGCTGAAAAAGTCCTGAATGACTATCATTTAGGCACATGTGGGGGGCATCAATCTGGTTACGCTACGATGCAAAATGTCTTACGAGCAGGTTACTTCTGGCCTACTATGTTCAAAGATTGCATAATCACAGTCAGAAGTTGCCATGCATGTTAATTCTTCGACCGCAAAACCGAAATACCACCCACACCTCTGCATCCAGTAGTTGCTATTGGGCCATTTGCCAAATGGGGCATAGATTTCATGACATGTAACCCGACCTCGGCTGGGGGGCATGGGTATATCATAGTTGCAGTTGACTATTTTACGAAATGGGCCGAGGCGATGCCTACATTAGAAAACAATAGTGAAATGACTGCTCTTTTCTTTTTCAATCATGTAGTCTCTAGGTCCGGTGTTCCACAGTCTATAGTCACAGATCATGGATTTCATTTCGGCAATCACATGATGGTTGAACTAGTTGCCAAATTAGGACTATCACACGACAATTCTACTCCATATTATCCGCAAGCTAACAGACAAGTTGAGGCTATCAACAAAGTCTTGAAGCACATGCTGCAAAGGATGATTGGAGTCCACAAACGGAATTAGCATGTAATCCTGTACTCGACCTTGTGGGCATATAGGACATCAGTGAGAAATGCAATCGAATTTACACCCTTTCAGTTGGTGTATGGCCTGGAAGCAGTCTTATCGATTCAATGTGAGATTTCATCTCTCAAGCTTGTAGTCGACCTTCTCCCTGGAACTTTAAAGGAAGAGGATCGTTTCTTGGAACTAATCCAATTAGATGAAACCTGTCGTGACACTGCCTTGGCTAATGAAGCCCATAAGAAACGAGTTAAGGTGCACTTTGACAAAAATGTCAAACCCTGTGTCTTCTCTGAAGGTGACCTGGTCTTACTTTATGATCAGGAATCCGATAAAATGGGAGCTGGTAAGTTCCAATCATTGTCGATGGGTCCCTACATTGTAAAGCGAGTATTAGCAAAAGGAGCCTATGAGCTAGTAGATTACGATGGGATTCCACTGTTGCAACCCCGAAACGGGTTGTATATTAAGTGTTACTATGCTTGACTAAGTGTATTAATCTCTTCATATGCTTTTGTTACATTTTTATTTTTGTCAAGAGTGATCGTTTTGGTTAGGTAATCCACTTTTGCATTTGTTGTAGATGTCAAACCTATTGGAATCATTTGTTGGATACGCCGACAAAGCTAGTCGTAGTACGAAGAACCTATCTTCTGTAGCTTGGGCCATTTTTGATCCAAGTGGCGAGTTAGTGAGTTTCAGAGGGGTATGTATTGGTCGGTCAACGAACAACATCACTGAATATAGTGCGTTGATAACACTTCTCTCTGATGTCATCGCACATGGCATACGATGACTCGTTGTTAAGCTAGACTCACAACTCGTCATCCTACACCTTACTGACATCAATATCAACACAATTCCACAAACTTAAACACATTAACTGATTTGTTAGCAAATTATGTGTTAGATAGACATTTGTAGCATTTATAAAAGAAAATCATTCTAAACATTTACATCACGATCATCTAACTTAACCAAAATAAAGCTCGGAAAATCAAAAATATATATAACTGTTTATAGTTTTTACAAAATGTTCTGTGTCCAGGACAAAATCGGTCATACGAGCCAAAAACTCAAAAATGCAGGAAATCACCCTAGACTAATGGTGCTAGTGATAACAAGTCACCGCCAGTGTGATCATATGTAAGAGCCTAGTCCATCGACTCAGCATGCCAGTGGTATGGCACTGTAATCTCAGAGGTAACTCATCGGTCCTCACATCCTAAATACCAAGGGTGAAACCCTTGATCTAATCCTGCAATACTGCAAGGGTCTCGGCTACGTCCAGATCGTGAAGGACAGCCCTCCCTACAGCCTCTCCTGCTGGAACAATAGCTGCTACCCTCGGGTGCATTGCTGGTCACACTGGTCCAATATCTGCACAAATACATGGGTTTGATTAGTCTTGATAATATTTAAAAAACACAAGAGCATTATAAAAGCAGTAAATAGAGATATAATCAGATCTTTTTACCTATAACAGCCCACTACTCACCAGCCGGTAGTAACAAATCTGGGTCACCCTAGAAATACATCCCAACATACGAATACTCGGCAAAGACCATCTGTTGATGGTTGAACCACTCAAAGAAGGCATCATAGAATGAAATCTGCAACTGAACAGCATGTCTGGCCATAAGATCAACTCATCTCTGCATCTGTGGTTCTGTCGACACTAGCACTCTGAGTGAAATATACTGTGGCTGCATCAATGGGATATTCTCCAAGGCGAAAGTGGTCAGAATAGAACCATAACCAAAGTTCTTAGATCTTCCATTCTTCACCTTCGTAAGCTATTCTTTTATCACCGGAAGCACTGCATCACACCAGTTAAATACCTTTAGTTCAAGGCATTCCAAAGCATACTGCATATAGGAATTGTTGGCTAAGTGAAGAGCTGCGCTACTATCCAATCTAGCAAAGGTGAATAAGATAGTCCTCAAGGACCGGTCAGTGACATCTCGAATACTGATCTTACCGTTCCTACTTGGCTGATATCCATCTCTACAGAATCGGAGAATATAATCCCTCACGGATTCACCACCACCAATGGATCCTAATAGTGAGAGAGGGGCACCACGCCTCGATAAACTGGTCAAGAAGTAGATATCCTCAATAGTCAAAGGGATGGATTTACCTCTAATCTGGAACACTTGGTTGGTAGGATCCCATGCATCGAGAAGATATTGCAACAAATTGATTTGTTTCCTCATGATGGATATGCGGAAAAATTCGAGCAAGCCACAGTTCCGCAATGCAGTCACTGTACCCGATCATGTAGGGAAATCATGTCCTCTTATATGCAATTGAAGAGCTCAGGGTTAGCTCCTACCTGGTCTAGACAGTGTCGAAAATAGTCCACAGAATCTCCTAGAATCAACTAATGAAAATCAAAGGGGAAAACACCTCCAGAGCTCCAACAATCCCAAATTTGAATGAAATGGTAAAAATGAGAGGTAAAAACTACTTTATGTTACTGTTCACGTAATTTAAGTAAGGTATTGGTTTTTAACTCATTTTTCAAGCATGTATTTACATTTCTAATCAGTTTGATGGAGCAATTGAACAGGTAGTGCAACCGTCAAGAGAACATAGTGTTAATGGTGAAATTGAACATCTCTGACTATTATCATGAGCAGTTTTACGTGAAGTTCAAGCTCGTTAAAAAATAAACCTAACAATGAGCATATGTTCCCCTAGAGTTCAAGCTCATTAAAAAATGAACCACCTTCAACAAATAACCTTTGTGATTGCATTTCTATCAGCTTTTGAGCCTTGCTTGTGTTCTTACCATCACCTCCACTTTTTAGCCAATCATAAGTCTCCACTTGATTGCTTACCCTTTTGAGGAATAGCTGCAATGAGTTATTCTGTTAGCCACCTTCTCTACACTGCCATGATTGAAAAGTTCCACGCTTACCCGAAACTACTTGCTACCCGAAAACATCACTGGAGTCTCCTTTAAACCCTTTTTAGATTCATTAAATATGAAAAGATTGTGGAGCATTCCAGCTCATTAACGTGTTTGGAAATAATGAGTTTTCTTTAAACCATTTTCAGACTCATTAAATATGAAAAGATTGTCGAGAATTCTAGCTCGTTAAAGTGTTTGGAAATAATGATTTTTCTTTAAACCCTTTTCAGACTTGTTAAATATGAAAAGATTGTCGAGCATTCCAGCTCGTTAAAGTGTTTGGAAATAACAAGTCTCTTTTAAGCTCTTTTTAGACTCGTAAAATATAAAAAGATTGCCGTACAATTGGCCTCTCTAGCTCATTAAAGTGATTGGAAGTGCCATCCCTCTATATTTTAATCTTTTTGGACTTGAGGGATCATTACACAAAAAGATCGAGCGCTTGTCATTTTTGGCTCGTTAAAGTGATTAGAAAAGTCATCCCTTTCATATTATTTTATGCTTTTTCAGACTTAAGGGATTATACTATGAAAAAGGGCTACTGGAGTTTCCTTTTTGTCTCTTTTCAAACTCTATAAAATTGAAAAGGACAGAGTTATCTTTGCCATTAAACTCTTTAAAACAATAGTGACAAACTTGTCCAAATGGACAAGAGCGAGTTTCACTGTCGCTAGGCTCACTAAAGCATAGTGACAGGTTTGCCCGAAGGGAAAATTATAGAACAAGCATATGTTATCCTCCTCAAGCTTGACAAAAATAAAGAGGTACTGGTCAACAATGACTGGGGAAAAACGGGAAGAAAACTTGAAGAACTTCATTGGTAGCAGGTTGCTCTTGAACATGACACTTTCACTCTATCACCATGATTGAGTCGGGTAGGGTTATTTCGTTCACCAATCATATCACCATTGGTCCTCCGTACCATCCATTTTTGGTGTTAACACTACGAATCCATTTCAGTGTCACCAATATGTTCAAGAGAAGTTGCTAAGAGAATTCACCAACCCAACTAATGCCTCATCCGCTGCAATACTTTCACACTCCATTTTTCATGACTGCCACCCTGAACCATGTATCATCAGATCATTTTCACCTCCAAAAAATCATTTGCTCCATTTCGTGTCATAGATGTGGGATTCATTAAGGCCCTCCCACGATGGGTCACTTCTTTTCGACATCAGCTCATTATCCAAGAAGTTGACTTAGGAACAACCCTTTTAGTACTTTGAAGCTTGCATGCCTCAATGGCAAGTTTCTCACTTTCAGCGACAGGTTTACATCAATGGCCTTCGATCGAAAGATTTTGCATGGTGTTTGACAATGACTCATGTATTCACACCACGTAAATTTTACTGTAGTACCTTGAGGGTCATTATCATTATCGGTGATTCCTCTTGCTCCTGTTAACAACTTACATCATTGGCTGGTAATTAGGTGATGTCTTTCCATGTTCGACACCAGAACATCTTTTCACATGGATGGACTTGTACTTCGGGTGAAGATTGGACGATTTTGAGGACCCCGGATCTAGTTTCATCCATCCAGGCTGCGATATATTCAAGAAAATAAAGACATCAAATGTACTCCATAGCTGCACAGATAATCATCCAAGTTAAGGGATGATCGCTCCACCAGAATCATGTGTCTGCCACATAGACGATTGTCTGTCCTATGTACATGAAAATGAATTTATAAAGCTAAGCATGGGAATGCCTACCTTAGCTAGATCATGAAAATATTATGAAGATAATTTATTGTATTGTATCTTATTACAGGTCACCTTCCAGTTTGAAAGACCTCGGATACTCATGATAAAGCATTTCACCCAACATCAGAAGATTTACGACCTCATGCTTTAGGGGGCAACTGTTATAGAAATATTTGGGCACTGCAACCCCAACGCATATGTCCATAAACCAAGGGCTTCTAAACCCCTAAAAGTTTTGTTTCATATCCTAAAGGAACAAGGTCAACTGATTACATCATTTCCCAGAAATTCTCCCTGAAAAACTACTTAGAACTGGTCAAAACTGGGCCATATAGACTGCTCCATGCTAAGGGTGCGATGCATTTCACTTGCAACACACAAACGGTGCGATGCATACTGAAAATCCCTTCTGTAGGGTGCGATGAGCGAGAGTAGGCAAATGGCAGACGCAGTTTGCTAGGTGGAAACCTAGAGAATCTTCTAGAAACTACTCATATGACACTTGCCTCTCTGAATTCGCCTAGGGATGAGGAAGAGATCATGAAATCTCCAAGTGGAACTAAGAACTATCAGTGATATGACACTAATCAAAACCCTAGAAGTTGACTCACCCACCTGCAAATATCTATATATGGATTCCTCATCCTAGAGATCCAGAGGCTGGAATTTTGTATTTTTTAAGGAAGTACTATTGGTTTCTCTGTGAAACATTATATTGTTGGGTGATCTAGCTTTTGATGAGGTGAAGAGGGCTTTCATGCTAGGAGGATGGAACTAGATCATACAGTTGGGTTGTAATCCTCTGTTCTACTACTTCTGTCAATAAAGCTATTTGAGTTTTCCTCCATATACTTGTATATTTCTGAATATTTTATTTGTGTATGCATTTTTATGATTAATGTACATTTGATTTGACATTGTTTATGGTTATAGATCTTTATGCTTTGATGGTATTTTGCTGCTTTGAATCTACATGTGTTCTTTGAAGCGGGACAAGTGAGAAAGGAGTGGCGAAAGCTCTATCAAGGGAGAGAGGAAACGAGCGAGGAACCAAGCGAAAGACTGAGGTTGGTACTCTCTACTTCTCTCTTATCTATCTCTCATAAAGGAAAACACAAGTGACTTTAAATTGTTTGTTTCTAAGATAGCTACTTGTCTTAGTGGGACTAGCAGCTCTAAATGGACTAATTTTCCTGTAAACACTCGGGCAATGTGAAACATAGCTACAACTTCTCTTACTGTCATACATCTATCTAGCACCTCATTCCACTATTCTTGCACTCCTAAAGATTTCAGCTAACTTCCTATAGAAAACCAGACATCGTATAGCAAACTAAGACATCTTGTAGCAGTTTCGTGTAGCAGCTACAAGATCTCCTGTAGCAGCCTGTTTGATCCTATTTTGACCAGAAATGATAGCATAAGAGTAGGCTAGGCCCTCATATTGGATTCCATGCCTATCATTTTCACCTGAGATCATCTCTCCCATACCTTTCCCCCCTGCAAGATCAAACATTAAGCATAACATTTACATTTATGAATTTAGAAATTAAAAGTCTCTTGTTCTACAAATACAAAATGAAATATTTAATGGATGCATATATAAACCATAGAATTATAGAACAATTTCCCATGTCCAAATAGTCCAAATAGCGAGATGAGCAATTTCACAGTTAGCCTAGTTATTTTCTGCAAGTATTTTGTGCTATTTCCTAGCTATATGATTTAGGGCATTTGATAGCATTTATCATTCAACAACTTTCATTTCCTAAATAGGAAAGAATTTTATTTCCTACATTAGAACTCGCTTTACATTCACTGTCAGTGGTTAGACTCTTTCTAGTCAATAGAAGACTAATTTGGGACCCTAGTGGTCTCGTGCCCCTGTTGAGAAGTGACATGAGTAGAATGTTGCATCTGCTTTGTATATAGCATTGTCACCTCCAAGTTTGTACGAAACCCTGGGTTAATAAAGTAAAGTTGGTAGCCCTAGGAGTTGCAACATCCTTGCTGCAATACTAAAGCTCATCACTTTTTGGCGCCATTTCCGGGGAGGTGTCTAGGTAGATGCAATTTCTTCTTTCTTTTGTAATTTATATTCAGTAGGTAGATGTTATTCTAATTTCCTTTCTCTTTTGCTATTAATCCTGAAAAACACATAAAAAGAAGAAAAAAAACTTTGATGCCTCCTATGTGTAGAAACAATCTAGGGAAATTTTTTCCAAATATCCCCACACCATCAAATAGTCAACCTTCCCTCTTCTTCAGTGGATGTTCGCTTCCCTCTCTGACTGCTAGGGAGTTATATGACCCATTAGGTGAGCAACCATAGATCTTTGAAGAACCTATTAGGGAAGAAGAATAAGAAACCATTCCACACACTTACACCATGGCTAAAAACAAAAATAAGGCTCAAAACATAAATGAGGGTGCTTTTTTGATTAGAGAGACTAATGGAGAATCTAGGATGAGAAACATAAGCCACTCTTCCCTTCGTCACTTCCATGGATTAACCTCAGAAGACCTTGGTACCTTTTCTTTGAGTTTGTTTTCATCTATACAACTTATGATTATAGCTCTAATGATAAGAAGTTGAAGTTGTTCCCATCCACCCTTAAGAATGCAACCTTAGACTGGTTCATGGGTTTACATAGGGACACCATTAATACTTGGGCTCAAATGCAACAATCCTTAAATGTCAAGTATAGGGACTATTGTAGGTCCAAGGACACCAAAGAGGAAATCTTCAGAATGACCTTTGGACATGATGAATCCTTGTACGATTATGAGGAAAGGTTCTAACTCAGCTATAAAAGGGCTAGATGCACCCTTGATCCTGAATCACTCAAGTTAGTCCTTCTTAGAGGGTTCTAGGAATATATCTTAGAAACCATAAACATGTTGTCTAGAGGGGACATTTATCAACTATCTTATGATGATATAAATATAGTTTTAAAAAATCATTCTAGCCACAACAGTATTGCATCTTGCAAACAAATCCACAGTAGCTCCTAAGGGAGTTGTTGAGGACGTGATGGTCTCTATTGATTCCTCGAAGTACCTTGATGAATTCTTAGTTCTCCAACCCAAGACCAAATTCAATGTTTATCCTCTCATCCTTGGAAGACCATGGATAGCCACTGCTAATGCTTACATGAGTTGCAGGGTTGGAAACATGACCATTAAGAATGGGCATTTTTCCAAACAGTTATTCTTGTATCCTCCTACTGAACCATCCTTAGAGCATGACTTACCCTTATGGTTGGAAGAGGAAGAGGCAAATGAAGTGTACCATACCATATCCTAACTAATCTATAACCTAGATACTATTATAGGAGTGGGGTAACTTGATGAAGATGACCTAATTGATCAAATCCTCCAGAACCATCCCGCCAACACAATTCCTCTTGATGAGATAGTGAAGAAATATGAAGATAACCCTTAGACTGATTTGTGCCTAGTTGACTCAAGTCTTGCTGATATCATAATGGTAGAATTCGGTCCATCTAAGACATTGAAAATCAACCTCTCAACCCATCAGGAAGAGAAGTTGTGAAAGATGTTGAGAAAGCACATTGATTCTTTATCCTAGATCTATAAGGAAATGAAGGGAGTGCACCCTTTGGTGTGTACTCACCACATCCACATCAAGGAAGGCTACAAACCAGTGTGTTAACCTCAGAGGAGGATGAAACCAACCCTCAAAGATATATTCAAAGAAGAACTATAGAAGTTTTTGAATGCATGGTTCATTTATCCCATGTCAGATAGTGAGTGGGTGTCTCCTCTAGTTGTGGTCTCAAAGAAGTATGGAAAATGGAAGATCTGTGTGGATTACAGAGACTTAAACAAAGTCACTAAAAATGACCATTTCCATCTACTTTTCATTGATAAAGTCTTGGATGGTCTTGGAGGGAAGAAGTTATTCTCTTTCCTGGATGCATTAAGTGGTTCCAATTAGATCCAGATAAGCCTAGAGGACCAACATAAAACCACATTCACTTGTCCTTGGGGTACCTTTTCTTATAGGGTCCTCCTTTTGGATTATGTAATGTTCCTGCCACTTTTCAAAGGGAAGTTCTTAGCATCTCTACTAAGCTAGTCCATGACTCTATAATAATCGATATGGATGATTTCACTTCATATGGGTGTGATTTCCTAGAGCCTCTCTCTAACTTGGGGAGAGTATTAAATAAGTGCATTGAAATGAACATATCCCTTAGTCCTGAGAAGTGTGTGTTCTTAATGAATGCGAGTACTATTCTAGGTCACTCAATATCCTAGGAAGGAGTACAAGTGGACCCAAATAAAATTGTTATCATACAAAGGGTCCCTATTCCTTGAAAGAAAAGGGATGTCAATAGTTTCTTGGGGTTAGATGGATACAATATCAGGTTTATCAAAAATATCAGCTAAGTAGCCTCACCACTTTTTGGACCGCTGGCCAAGGAATTTGAATTTTGCTAGTCAGAAAGTTTCTAAGAGGCCCTAGAAATATTGAAGGACAAGTTCACTACTATAGGAGAAGCTCTAGGCTAGATAGATGACAATTTTCCTTATGATATTTACTTCATTAACAAAAATTTGTCCAAGGTTGAATTAAACTACACTGTGACTAAGAAGGCTCTCCTAGTTATTGTCCATTCCTTGAACAAATTTAGATAGTACATCAATGGTTATCAAAAATTTATGCATACTGACCAAGGTGATATCGAATATTTGATGAAAAATCCTGGTGTGAATGCAAAAATGATTAGATGGTTTCTTTTATTACACAGTTTGATTTAACTATCATTGATAAGCCAGGTAGGGAAAATGTAGTTGTAGATTTTTTGTCTAGACTTGCTTTTCTTGCAGGTGAGGAAGGGATGGTTGATGATCAACTACCAGATGAACATTTATTTTCTATTTCAGTTCTCTCTCCATGGTTTTCTGACATAACCAACTACCTAGTCACTGCACAGTTCCCTCTGAATCTATCATCCAAGGAAAAGAACAAAATTGTGAGGAGCTCCCCATTCAATTGGATTGGCAGAAATCTCTTCAAGCTAGGCCTGGATAAAAATTTTAGAAGATGTTTTAGGGAGGAGAAAGTCTTTGACATCCTTTTGGCCTATCATGATGGGCTTTTTGAGGTCACCTTGCAGCCAAGACGATAACCTTCAAGGTACTGCAAGCTGGCTACTACTGTCCAACTCTCCACCAAGATGTAAGAAGATACACCAGTCAATCTGATTAGTGCCAAATAATGGGGAGACCTACTCCCAAGGATGAAATTTGCTTGCAACCTTAGATGGCTCTAGAGCCATTTCACAACTGGGGCATGGATTTCATTAGGCCCATTGATCCACCATCAAGGCAAAAAAGGTACATAATTGTATGCATTGATTATTTGACAAAGTGGGTGTTGGAAATAATATTGAGAGGGGGGGGGGGTGAATCAGTATTATCAACTCAACAAAACTTTTTCATTTCCAAACTCTGATTCATATATGCTGCTTCAGTTAAGAATACCCAAGTAAATTCAATAAACTTATGATTCAGTTAATTGATCTTCAATGAGTGCATTACAACATTGTCAACCATGTTAACAGAAAACAGGTGCAGTAAAATAGAATAGATCATAACACACAAACCATACGCATGAACACCATCATATAAGGTGGAAACCCAATGTGGGAGAAAACCACCTGCTGCAAGTCATCTCAATCTTCTTCTTAATAAGAAAATCCTTTTACAATATTTCTGTACTGGTGCAGTCTTATACCAGTACGCAGGCTTCTACCTGCAGAGAGCTAGAACTCCCATAGATCTTGTACTAGCCGATCCATTTACTAGTACACAGGCTGCTACCTGCTACAATGCTCTTGTACTAGCTAAGATACTAGTACGTAGGTGCCAGCCTACAATCTTCCTTCCTCCAGGTACCACGTTTCATACATTTTCAGACTGGATACACCTGAAGCACAATACATAATCTGAAAGGCCACGTTTCATCCAATTTTCATACTGCACCCTTTAATATCATTGAAGCACATAATCAATCAATCTTTTGAATCACCAGATCAATACACTTTACAAGGATAGTATGTATGTCAGCAATCAGATCTAGTCCATCAAATCATACAAGGATAAGCCATTATGAACATAACCAAATCAATTACTTCTTAGAATGCTGCAAGTGTCCGTAACTGCATAGACTTCTTCTTGGCAAGCATCCACACCTAAAGCTATGGGTGGCCTGCAAACTTTCGCTCTGCACCCATCTCTAGCCTACGAACCTCCGTGCCTTTTCCTTAATCTACTTGAGTATCATCGCGCTTTCTCCTTCACTAGCCTGCAAATCTCCACACCTAAACCGTGTCGCACCTGTGTTCCAGCGGTTATAGGATTTTTAGACTTCAGGAATAACCCCAAACTATCAGATCTACAGATCTGATCATGCACTGAGGAGATCTCAACCCTTCACAAGAATTTCAGATTTAGACTTTCTTAGGATCTTCTTCTTTTCACTGATGATAGGCCAAAAGATCTCCTTTCCTCTTATATAGTCAAGCTCTTGTTAAAACAAAGAATCAAAACCATAGATTACCAATATAGGGGATCTGAAAACCTGGGGCTCAATAGTCTGGACCGAAACTCATAAGATCACTTAATCGACGAATTAAGTGATAAAAACAAAGAATATGATAAAATCAATACAAAATACTAAAAGGCAGACTTCAAGCAATATTAAACCGGCATCTATAATGTATCGGGTCCGCTCCTTATCGCTATCGGCGCATGCACATAACATCGTCTATTGCCGATGGCTAATCCGATGCATCAGATGTGATATGGCAATTAACCTTGCTTTATAAAATTGTCGGGTCTGCATGCTTTCATCGCTGTCGGCGATTGGATGTGGGAAGCCTTTATAATATGACCGATTGTCATGGATGAAATATTATTATAGACTGCCTTTAATACCTCCATCGGGTTCGCCTCCTCTTATCGCAATCGGCATTCGGGTGAGGTGGGGCTTTTAAGCACCAGACGCGATATTATTATACACCAAGTTTAATGCCACCATCGGGTCCACTCGCAATCGGAGGTTTCGGCGGTGTCACATAGCAGAACCCCCGATCAGCGATGCGCTGATATCCATATATGTCGAACTATATATTAACACATATAACTGTGTTTTTCTGTTGAAAGGGGAAATGCCTTTGATTATTGTAAAATGCATATATATGGGTTTTAAGCGTTCAACAACTCCCGATAGTGTTAATGCATGCATATATGGCATGATGACTCCGATAATAATTAAGCATGCATCCAAGGGTTTTATAGGCCTGATACCTCCCAATAATCTCTTTATATATGAGAATAAGCCTCTATTTCTCCGATAGGCTCCCGATGGCTCAATGGCTCCCGATAACTACTTCTATTCTCCCGATGGCTCCCGATGACTCTGTCTGCGCTCCCGATAACTCTGTCTGTTGCTCCTGATGGCTCCCAATGGCTCCCGATAAGCTCCTGATATGCTCTTCTGGCTTGGGAGTGTCTTCCAAAGACCTCCTTGCATATGAGAGTGACTTTCTTACTCCGATAGGCTCCCGATAGCTGTGTATGGTCCTCTTCTTTGGCATATATATGTGACATATACATATATATGGCTCCTCTTTGGCATATATATGTGACATATACATATATATGGCTCTTCTTGTCTCCTCTTGGCTCCTCTTGGCTCCTCTTGCTCCATCTTCTCCTCTTTTCTTATGGCTTGGCTTTCCTGATGAATCTGCTCTACATCCCATGTATTATGGCCCATCTGATATCTCTTTTGTAGTTCTTCTATGAGTGGGTTGCCATCAAGTACAACACATGCATCATAATGCCAACAATCTCCCCCTTTGGACTTGGTGGCAACAACACCAAAATCACTCTCCCCCTTTGACATCAAGGGCAAAGGGCGGATCAAGACATACTCTTTCCTTGATATACATTCAGTTGTCCATACCCCCCTGAGCATCTTTGAAGTCTCTGAATGAGCTCCCCCTTTGTATGTGCCATGGTGTACCAATCTGACCATGCTCTTTCTGAGAACATGCTGAAATCTCTGCTCTGCTGAATATGCTTGTTCATGCTCCCTCTGACTGTAAGCAAGGTCTGCAAAAAGATGTTCTACAAGAAGAACATGACTCTATCATGAATGACCTTTCTATCACCAAGGATTCATACATACATCTATCTCCCATCACTATGGTGATATATCAAAGGTTTACATATGATAATATAAGAGAATAACATCATTCATCCCAGGCATAGTGGGGAAACCAACATAGGCCGTTACATGACCTGAAGGGATCTCATCAAATGACTACAATAGATAGAGACACACTATTACATCATGAGTCTTGATATGACCTTTACATCGAATGATATACATGACATTTATAACATAGACCAAACACCTAAATAAGATCATGATAAACATCAGCAACGACACTGTATGATAGCATCTGTCAACAGTAACTAGACCAGCAACTTGTATTAGTACATGAATCATCAAGGTATGTCCGCATCAACAGAATTTCTCATTCTATGTGAGAAACACCATAGCCATCCAGATCTACATGAACCAAGTATCATCAATTGGAAATATCTGCATCAATCAACATATGTACGAAACAACCTATTATCATATAGGTAAGAACTCATCATCATCATGTCTTCAACAATGCAGCTTTGAATAATCATCCATGTATCCAGCCAACAATCCTCATCCATATATGTGCCAAGAACAATAGGACTCCTGCATCATGACTTTAATATATGATCTTTATGCATATGATGACAACAACATATGAGTGACTCATCATCAAGTAATGAAGATGTGTTTTTAGGCTTTGTACTTCTCCTTATCCTTATGAAGATCGCCATGTAAGCATCATATATGCACCATCTAAGAGTCAATCCACTAATATGATCTGAATCATCAACTATGTAACCCCAAGAATCATCATAGCAAGATATATTATCTAGCCATATAATCTTCATCACCAAGGACTATTAACCATAATGCCAACAATGCAATATTAAAGGCATATGCTCCCCCTAAACCTGTGCAATCTTGATTACTGTCTGATCTGATCATTCATATCAGCAAGAAGTATCAAGACATCATCATTATCAAGATAGAAACAAAACACTTCTAACCATCGAATTATTTCCACACATCATCAGCAGAATGCAACCATTAACAACCAGAGCAAAAAATGAATCATAACTGATCCTTTTCTTGAACCTGTCCCTACTGCCTTTCCTCAAACAATCGTATACGTGACTGTGCAACAAATAATTCACATATATACACAAATTCCCTTTATCAAACTTGCATATGAGATTGAGGATACTGAAGTTTTACACTTTCAGCTCCCCCTGAGTTTGTTATATCTGTGCGACATCTCTCTGACTGTACTTCCTTTTTCTTCCATATCTTCAAGCATGACGATGACGTTTTCTCCTTTTGGTGTGGTGCCCATACTTTGTTCCTGCATTTCTTAGTTGTATGTCCAAGCTTGTTACATGTGTAACATCTTACATGTCTCACATTTCTTCTATAACAATCAACAGCTCTGTGACCAAACATATTTCAAGCAAAGCAATATCCATTAAAGTACCTGTAATGTGATGATATTTCAGTGTGATGATTTTGACCCATTCTTCTTTTGCATCTAGCTGCAACATGTCCAAGATTATGACATTTATAACATTCGATATTATTCATCTAAGTAAACGACCGACTATTGCTTCCATAGTTAGGAGTAAAAGATTTTCTTTGAAGAATCTCTTTCCTTGATTGTTGATGGGGTTGATTTCTCATTTCCTTGTTGATCATTTTAGATTTCTCTTTAGAGTTCCTTGCTTCTCCTTGTGAACTAGATTCACCTTTAATAGATTCATGAAAACCAAGACCAGTCTTGATAGCAGGAGACCTTTGATTATTAAGAATATCATCCAAGACCTTAGTACTATCTTGAAATCGTAAAAGCTTATCCTTATCTTCTAATTTTCCTTTCAAGATATTTACCTCATCCTGAAGTTGTTCCTCCTTTTCCAGATATTGCTTCTTGAAGATTTCTTCAGATTTTCTTCCTTCTTCCATTTGTTGTCTTAGATTGAGTATCTCCTTTTCTTGTTCTTCATTCAGATCCTGCTGCATTTGACGAATTCGGATGGCACATTCTAATTGAGATTTTAAGCTGATGACTTCGTTTTCCTGTTTTTCAATAGCTTGGAGTAAATCTGTATTCTGCTTCTTTGACTCTTCAAGATCTTCCTTTAACGAGAGGTTCGTAGCTTCAAGCTTTTCATAATAACTGGTTCTTTCTCTGAGTTCCTTGATTGTTGTGCTTTTTTCATTGACTTCATTTCTTAGAGATGTTACTTCATCCTGCAACTTTTGATATTTGTCCTTAAATAACTTTCTTACCTTGCTTCCTTTCTCCAGATGAGATTTTAGTTCGGTAGCTACCTTTTCGAAAGCACAGTCCTTTTTGTTCAATAGATCTTGCTGATTTTTAATTTTGTCTGTAAGACTTTTAAATTCTGCCTCTATTTGATATCTTTCTTGTTCACCCATAAGAGAAAACTCAGTTGTTTCACTGTCACTTTCATCTTTTCCAAATGGATAGATAGCTGGAACATCAGAGGATAGCCAATTCATACCTGATGGTTCATCTTCATTCTGAAATGATTTTGAATCTGATTCTGAATCTGAAGAGCTTCTAACACCTAATCCCCAATCGATTCTCCCACTGTCATAGTTCTTCTGAGATGTCTTCTTCTGCTTAGGAGCTTTCTTCTTAAGCTTCTTTCCCATTGTTCCACGGATCTCCTTTAAGCGATCAAGCTTCTACCAAAGGACCTTCTCCGATACCAATTGTTGGAAATAATATTGAGAGGGGGGGTGAATCAGTATTATCAACTCAATAAAACTTTTTCAATTCCAAACTCTGATTCATATATGCTGCTTCAGTTAAGAATACCCAAGTAAATTCAATAAACTTATGATTCAGTTAATTGATCTTCAATGAGTGCATTAGAACATTGTCAACCATATGAACAAAAAACAGGTGCAGTAAAATAGAACAGATCATCACACACAAACCATATGCATGAACACCATCATATAAGGTGGAAACCCAATGCGGGAGAAAACCACCTGCTGCAAGTCATCTCAATCTTCTTCTTAATAAGAAAATCCTTTTACAATATTTCTGTACTGGTGCAGTCTTATACCAGTACACAGGCTTCTACCTGCAGAGAGCTAGAACTCCCATAGATCTTGTACTAGCCGATCCATTTACTAGTACGCAGGCTGCTACCTACTACAATGCTCTTGTACTAGCTAAGATACTAGTACGTAGGCACCAGCCTACAATCTTCTTTCCTCCGGGTACCACGTTTCATACATTTTCAGACTAGATACACCTGAAGAACAATACATAATCTGAAAGGCCACGTTTCATCCAATTTTCATACTGGACCCTTTAATATCATTGAAGCACATAATCAATCAATCTTTTGAATCACCCAATCACCAGATCAATACACTTTACAAGGATAGTATGTATGTCAGCAATCAGATCTAGTCCATCAGATCATATAAGGATAAGCCATTATGAACATAACCAAATCAATCACTTCTTAGAATGCTGCAAGTGTCCGCAGCTGCACAGACTTCTTCTTGGCAAGCATCCACACCTACGGCTGTGGGTGGCCTGCGAACTTTCGCTCTGCACCCATCTCTGGCCTGCGAACCTCCGTGCCTTTTCCTTAATCTACTTGAGTATCATTGCGCTTTCTCCTTCACTAGCCTGCAGATCTCCACACCTAAACCGTGTCGCACCTGCGTTCCAGTGGTTATAGAGGATTTTCAGACTTCAGGAATAACCCCAAACTATCAGATCTACAGATCTGGTCATGCACCGAGGAGATCTCAATGCTTCACAAGAATTTCAGATTTAGCCTTTCTTAGGATCTTTGTCTTTTCACCGATGATAGGCCAAAAGATCTCCTTTCCTCTTATATAGTCAAGCTCTTGTTAAAATAAAGAATCGAAACCGTAGATTACCAATACAGGGGATCCGAAAACCTGGGGCTCAATAGTTTGGACCGAAACTCATAAGATCACTTAACCGACAACTTAAGTGATGAAAACAAAGAATATGATAAAATCAGTCCAAAAGACTAAAAGGCGGACTTCAAGCAATATTAAACTGGCATCTATAATGTATCGGGTCCACTCCTTATCACTATTGGCACATGCACATAACATCGTCTATTACCGATGGCCGATCCGATGGATCGGATGCGATATGGCAATTAACCTTGCTTTATAAAATTGTCGGGTCCACATGCTTTCATCGCTGTCGGTGATTGGATGTGGGAAGCCTTTATAATATGACTAATTGCCGCAGATGCGATATTATTATAGACTACCTTTAATACCTCCATCGGATCCGCCTCCTCTTATTGCAATCGGCATTCGGGTGAGGTAGGGCTTTTAAGCACCGGATGCGATATTATTATACACCAAGTTTAATGCCACCATCGGGTCCGCTCGCAATCGGAGGTTTCAGCGGTGTTACATAGCGGAACCCTCGATCAGCGATGTGCCGATATCCATATATTCCGAACTATATATTAACACATATAACTGTGTTTTTGCATCGAAAGGGGAAATGCCTTTGATTATTGTAAAATGCATATATATGGGTTTTAAGCATTCAACAACTCCCGATAGTGTTAATGCATGCATATATGGCCTAATGACTCCGATAATAATTAAGCATGCATCCAAGGGTTTTATAGGCCCGATATCTCCTGATAAGCTCTTTATATATGAGAATGAGCCTCTATTGCTCCGATAGGCTCCCGATGGCTCAATGGCTCCCGATAACTGCTTCTGTTCTCCCGATGGCTCCCGATGGCTCCCGATAAGCTCCCAATATGTTATTCTAGCTTGGTAGTGTCTTCCAAAGACCTCCTTGCATATGAGAGTGACTTTCTTACTCTGATAGGCTCCCAATAGCTATGTATGCTCCTCTTCTTTGGCATATATATGTGACATATACATATATATGGCTCCTCTTGTCTCCTCTTGGCTCCTCTTGCTCCATCTGCTCCTCTTTGCTTATGGCTTGGCTTTCCTGATGAATCTGCTCTACATCCCATGTATTATGGCCCATTTGATATCTCTTCTATAGTTCTTCTATGAGTGGGTTTCCATCAAGTACAACACATGCATCATAATGCCAACAGTGGGCTGAGACCAAGGCTGACAAGGTAGCAACAAAAGATAAAGCGGTTGAGTTGTTAAGGGATAATTCATTCTACACGTTTGGGTACCATAGAGAACTAGTCACTGATCAGGGAGATCAATTCACATCACACCTAATTGAGAATTTGTTGAAGCAACATAAGATCAAACACAGGAAGACAACTACCTATCATCCTCAGGCCAATGGACAAGTAGCATGTTGGGCCAATAATTTTTCATTATTATTATCGCTTTTTAATATCGATTTAATCTATTTCTAACATTATTTATCATGTTATTTATCATAATCTATCATATACGTCCATTTTATAGTTATTTATTCTCTTGTGGGTAAATAATACTTGTTCTCCTTTATTTTTAATAAATTGATGATTATTATGCACGGTTTTGCCAATGATGGTTTATTAATGAATTTTTTTATAACATCACTCACTATTTTAGCCTCCAAGATCTCTTCCAGATTGCAAATTTGATCTCCAACTCATAATTAGTAATTTCAACTCAGAAATTTGTTGGGATAAACGCTAACAGTTTTTCATTGGACATTTCGGGCAAAAGAAGATGAATATTGAAAATCCGATACATGGGTTTTGTCCAAAACAGACCAAGTAATTTTTCTAGATGAGCAATTTTCCAAAATTCGGTTTTGACTGAGATGATCACAAGGTTATTCGAAGGTCAATTTTGTAGATTTGTTGTTGTGACTATTTTCCAAATTCTTCCAATTGCAATACCAGATTTGACTTGTTCCAGCTAAATCATGATGGAGAGATATTTAAGATCTAATCTCGATGACTAATTTGTTATGGACAATCCAAATTTTTTATGGAATTCAATTTGAAATCAGTTTAGTTGTAATTTTCTTTTTCTCTCTATGTATTTAAATGAAAACAAAGATCAAAGAAAGAGATGGGAGAGATTGAACAATTGTTGAATTGGAGGCAAAGCTAAGAACTTCAATTTTATGTAATTATTTCTCTCATATGTTTTAATGAAGGAAGTTATCCATTGAGTTCTAGATCTGTTATTTGTAATTTGATCTGAGTTATTTCTGAAGACAAAAATGAGTCTTGGGCAGTTGGGCCCACTACCTTGGACGAGGTGCTGTCTTGAGCATCTAAAGTAGTTTAGTTATGTGTTTGGTCCTTCGAATTTCAATTCTTATTACTTAAAGTAAATTTCCTTTTTAATCAACTAATTTTTTATTTCTTGCATTTTTCAGATTTGTTGTTTCCTACAATTTCTAGATCTCATTTAATTTACTACTCTATAGTAGAATTTGAATTATGTTGGGTGAAATAGGTTAAATTTCCAATTCTGAAAGGTATGGTCTAATTCAGTATTGATTTAATTCGTGTCACTATTTTCTTGTCATTTAATTTCTTATTTTTAATTTAGTAATTTTTTTCCAAGTCTTACATTTTATTTCTTGTCAAATGAGCTTGATAGTGTAGAACATAATCATGTAGAACTAGTGTTGTTGGTATTTCCTTGCATAGATTTTTTTTTTTTTTTTTCCTTAAAATAAAAAGACGCTCCTCGGGTTGATAATTAATGTCTAGGTGATTATTTGTGTTTTTATTAATAAGTTAATTTTCCCCAACATAGAGGTCACTAACAGAGCATTGGAAGACATCTTCACCAAGGTTGTGAGAAGCAGCAGAAAATATTGGGCTAACAAACTTGTGGAGGCCAGCTGGGCCTATAATAAAACCTGGAAGACAACCACAGGCTTCACCCCTTATGACTTGGTCTATGAAAAGAAGGCTATGCTCTCCATTGAGTTTGAATACAATACTTTGAGAATGGAAACAGAATTAGATTTGGATGTTACAAAAGCACAACAGGAAAGGTTGCTCCAACTCAATGATTTGGATGAATTTAGGATGTAGACCCTCCTACACACTAAATTTATTCAAGTACAGAGGAAGGTTTGGCATGAAAAGAACATCAAGCATAACGTTTTTCAGGATGGGGATTGAGCTCTTCTATATGACTCTAGGCTCAAGGATTTCAAAGGTAAATTGATGACCAGGTGGTTGGGCCCACATCTGATAGAGAAGTTACATGATAATGGGGTTGTTGAAATTAGGACCATCGATGAGGAATGTATTCCCTTGCCTATCAATGGATACAAGTTGAAAGCCTACAAAAGACCTCTGTCAAGGGAGGAGTTCATGAGTACCATCAAGAAGGAAGTGAATGTGATTGGAAGTGTCTTAGGTTCTAGATCACAAAATTCTTGAAGAATGTTTTTATGAAAAGAAAAAGAAAAAAAGAGAAAAACAATAAGGGGCCTAGGTGAAAACCTCTATGAGGCATGTGAGGCAAACTATTGGGTTGAAAGCCTCCTTGAGGCAGCCCAGGAGTGAAAAAGGAAAATAAAAAGATATGTGGGTGAAAACCTCCTTTAAGGCACTTAGGGAAGACAGACAGGTTGAAAAACTCCTTTGGGGTGACCTGTGTGTCTTTTTAAAAAGAAAAGGGGGAGAAGAAAAACCCAAAAATGCCATGGCAGGGGCCCCAAACCTGCCCACTAATAAATTTTGTGATTTTGCAGGTTTTTGAGGGCAATAAATGACTCAGAGTTACAGGGAAAACACGCCAAGTATCACCTCACTTCTTCCTCCATCCACTGTGTTTCCGGAAAACTAGTGTCTCTTCGATCTGCTAGCCCCACTAGGATTGGCAGCTATCCTAGAAACAAACAATCAAAGCAATTTGGGATTTCCTCTATGTATAATAGATAAGAGAGAGGCAAAGGAACCAACCTAGATCTTCTGCCTAACTCCTTGCTTGAACTCTCTTCCCCTTGACAGAGCTTGCAACTCCTCTTCGTACTTATCCTACTTAGAGAGTACCTATAGAAACACAGTAACAAATAACTACCAAAGCATCTCGATCTATTATATCATAAGCATTGTACAATCAGAAATACAATGAACATACAATGGCATTCACAAATAACAACATTCCCAAATACACGATTGTATGGACGAAAACTCAAAGAACTTTATTAAAATAGAAGGGATAATTACAACCCATCTGTTTGATCCAGCATCATCCTCCCAACATCAAAGCCCTTTTCACCTCATGAAAAGCAAGATCACCCAACAATACAATGTTCTTTCTCGAAGACAAACTACTAGCGCTTCCTTACAAATTACAAAATTCCTGCCTCTAGATCTCTCAGATGAGGGATCCATTTATAGATGTCTTCAAGGGTGTGAGTCATCTTTGGGTTTTTTATTAGTGTCATTCCACTTGTTTTTATTGGTTCCACTTGGAGATTTCTTAGATCTCTTACTCATCCCTAGGCGAATTCAGAGAGGCAAGTGTCATAGGAGAAGTTTGTAGAAGATTCCATGAGCATCCACTTAGCAAACTATCTCGGACATTTGTCCATTCTAGCTCATCGCACCCCATAGAAGGCCTCTTCAGTATGCATCACACCTGGTTAGTGTAGAAGTCAGTATCCATCACACCCTGATAGTGGAGCAGTGAGTATGGTCTAGTTTTGGTCAGTTCTGAGTGTTTTTTCAGGCAGAACTTTTGGGGAATGATGTAATCAATTGACCATGATCCTTTAGGGTATGAAACAAAACTTTTAGGGGTTAAAGAGCCCTTGGTTTATTGACATATAAGATTGGGGTTGAAGTTCCCAAATATGTCTATAAAAGTTGCCCCCTAAAGCATGAAGTCATAAGTCTTTTGATGTCGGGTGGAATGCTTTATCATGAGGATCCAAGTTATTCAGATTGGAAGGTGACCTATATAAGATACAATACAATACTGCATCATCATATTATTTTCATGATCTAGCTGAGGTGGGCATTCCCATGCTCAGATTTATAAATTCATTTTCATGTACATAGAACAGATAATCGTCTGTAGCTACAGATTGGTGATTCTTTATGTATAGAGTCATCATCCCTAGCTTGGATGATCATCTGTGCAGCTTCTGTGTACATTTGATGTCTTTATATTCCTGAATATATCGCAGCCCGGATGGATGAAACTAGATTCTGGGTCTTCAAACTCATTCAATATTCGCCCGATGTACAAGTCGATCCATGTGAAAAGATGTCCTGAAGTTGAACATGGAAAGACATTTCCTGATTACCAACCAATAATGTGTTAACAGGCATGAGAGGAATCACCAATAATGATAATGACCCTCAAGGTACTACAGTACAATTCACGTGGTGTGAATATATGATCCAATGTCGAACACCACACAAAATCTTTCGATCAAATACCATTGATGTAAACCTGTCGCTGGAAGTGAGAAACTTGCCATTGAGGCATGCAAGCTTCAACAATGAGATGTTGTTCATAAGCAGCAAAACAACTAAACAGAGCTGAAAACAAGGACAAAAGCACCAAATTTCAGGAGGAGAAATAGGATCACTCAGTCATCGCACCTGTGCTTCACAGAAACAGGGATGCATCTCACCTGCTACACTCGGGAAGTGCAATGCATACTGGCTTCCAGTGATGGACAGTGCGATGGGCTGGGGAGAACAATTGAGATGGGTTTTTGCTGAAATTTTCAACTGATTTTAGTGAGTTAAGCTGAGCTATTATGGATAGTAAAGAGAAAAGTATAGAGGTATGATCTTTAGAGGTTACTGAGCTACCAAAAGGGCATATAGAATGCTTGTAAGTCAGATGTTCAAATCATAAAGTAAACCGGAGATTGACTGAAGTAGCAGTCATCTACTTTGCAATTGCAGAGCAAGATTAATTCGAAGGCTATCTGGCTAACTTTAGGCTTCATCTATAGTTTATAAAACAAACATCAAAACAAAAAAACATCTATTCGTTCCCCAGCAGAGTCGCCATTTTGTTTCCGGGAAGACTAGTGTCTTTTCGATCTACTAGCCCCACTAGGATTGTCAGCTATCCTAGAAACAAACAATCAAAGAAATTTGGGATTTCCTCTATGTATAATAGATAAGAGAGAGGCAATGGAACCAGCCTGGATCTTTCGCTTAACTCCTTTCTTGATCTCTCTCCCCCTTGAGAGAGCTTGCAACTCCTCTCCGTACTTATCCCACTTGGAGAGTACCTGTAGAAACACAATAACAAAGAACTATCAAAGCATCTCGATCTATTATATCATAAGCATTGCAGAATCAGAAATACAATGAACATACAATGGCATTCACAAATAACAACATTCACAAATACATGATTGTATGGAGGAAAACTCAAAGAACTTTATTAAAATATAAGGGAGAATTACAACCTAGCTATCTGATCCAACATCATCCTCCCAAAATCAAAGCCCATTTCACCACATGAAAATCAAGATCACCCAATAATACAATGTTCTTTCTCAAAGAAAAACTATCAGCACTTCCATACAAATTACAAAATTCCTGCCTCTAGATCTCTCAGATGAGGGATCCATTTATAGATGTTTGCAAGGGTGTGAGTCATCTCTAGGTTTTTGATTAGTGTCATTCCACTTGTTGTTCTTGGTTCCACTTGGAAATTTCTTGGATATCTTACTCATCCCTGGGCGAATTTAGAGAGGCAAGTGTCATAGGAGAAGTTTCTAGAAGATTCCATGAGCATCCACTTAGCAAACTGTCTCAAACATTTGTCCATTCTCGCTCATCACACCCAACAGAAGGCCTTTTTAGTATGACTCACACCTAGCTAGTGTAGAAGTCAGTACGCATCACACCCTGACAGTGGAGCAGTTAGTATGGTCCAGTTTTGGCCAATTCTGAGTGGTTTTTCAGCCAGAACTTTTGGGGAATGATGTAATCAGTTGACCATGATCCTTTAGGGTATGAAACAACACTTTTAGGGGTTAAATAGCCCTTGGTTTATCAACATATAAGATTGGGGTTACAGTGCCCAAATATTTCTATAACAAACTCCATATCATTCATGCCTACCATGTCCCCATCACTCATTTTCACTTTTAGGCATCAAAAATAATTTTTGGAGCATTTTCTAGCATGCTACAAGATGTCCTGTAGATGCTACAGGAAGATCCTGTAGCACTAAAATATGTCTTCAAATGCTACAGGAAAGGGATCTCGATAGGAAAAAAACTCTGCATGCTTATTCTAGGTTAATTTGGGACCCTACACCTCACCATCTGTCACGCAACAACAAGTCATATTCATACCTACCTCCGTGTCCATAAAAACAAATACATAGGAAAATGTGAAAAAATAAAAAAGAGGTCCATAGGACATGTCCTCACTGGCCTCAACCATCCACCATTCCATCTGAGTCTTCACCACCATTATCAACTCCTACACCACTACCCACCCTCCCTCTAATAAAAAAATTAATAAATAATGAAGAAAAAATTAGCACTAGGGTTTCCTGTAGTAGCTGCAGGATCTCTTGTATTAGTCTGTGTCATCATTGCAACTAGCCGAAGCCTACATTCTCCTTCAAAACCAAAGAAAATAAGAGCTCTTACATCTCTAAAGACCTTATTTTTCCTCACCAGAGCTCCACATCAGCATCAAAAGCAGGGATATAACAAGCACCTACACACATGAAACAACAAGAATATAGCTACATATGCAAGAGGAAATCAACAAAAAAATAACCAAAGAGGAACACTTACTTGAGAAAACAACACACCAATCCATCCTCCAGCATGAATTGATCAATAGAGGTAGGCATAGGTATGGAACCTCATCCAACTCTTCCCTGAGTAATGATATGATAAAATGTATGAATGTTGAAAAGTTATTTTTTATAAGCTAGAGGTCGCTAGTTAACTTGGCCACCCTTAGCTTGAGATCAAAAAGTGAACTACTAGTCAGCATGCCACGTTGGAGTGTCAAATCAATGAGCATCATTCAAAAAGGTGGTCGATCCAGTTATGTATGAGTGGGTGATGATTACGAGGGAGAGTACATGATCAACAATAGTGGGCAAACGATCTTAATGAGGAAATCCTATACCACTGCCAGTGAACACAACGCTCCAGAAAAGAAACCATAAATAGCATAAAATCACAAACTTTCATGCACTCATTGTTCATTTCAATATCAAAGAGGCTAGGACTACCTTCGAGAGCCATCAAAGAAGCAAACCCTATTTTGGCCACCCTATAGGAAACATAGAAAGTTAGATGAAGCACTGGATTTCCAAAGGATGTTTGGAAGGGTTGCCTAGGGACAAATTGGTCAGTGATTCTCACCATCCCAAGAATCATAGTGAAAATTAAGTGGCCCATCTCCCCTATGTTCATGATTTAATAACTAAATAAAGGAAAAAATGAAAAGACTCTGAAATATTCTAACAATTACAGTGGGCTTGAGATTTAGACAAGATTTTGGGAATTTAAGAGAATTGTGTGGATATAGAATAGGGTATAAATTGCAGTCATCTCCCAAGAATATTTCAAACTCTTAGCCACCTTGAACTCATACTGAAGCTAGCATACAAAACTTCCTGTATTTGGCTAACCATATAATAGAAATGAGAGGCGGATTCAATAGAAGAGAAACCACATATACATCGAGGATTCACGTACATCACCATGTTGTAGATATCTTTAGTGGGATCCCAACCTCTAGTGATGAAGAGGAAGCAAGAGAAGATGAATAAGAAGAAGCGGAAGAAGAAGAGGACGCAGGAACACAGAAAGAAGAAGAAGATGAAGAAAAAGAAGGAGAGGAAGAAGAAAAGGAAGAAGAGAAAGAAGAAGAGGAGGAGAAAAAGGCAGAGACTAGCCCTAAGGAACATACTAGAGAAGGGATAAACCTCAAAGATTGTCTCCTGAACCCACTAAAAAGGAGGTAGCTTCTGCCTTGGCTACCTTAAGCACACCCATCAAGTCCAATACAAAAAGACAGAGGAAAACTCCCCTCTATCTTAAAACAATAAGAAGCGCTAGGATCAAGCAAGGGAATCCACAAACACCTACAATAACTCCCATCCTAATTGAAGAGTCACGAAACAAGTAGGAAGAGCTAGGTTCCTTGGGAATGAAGAGTGAGGAAGGCACATCACAACAAGCAACCCCAAAGGCTCCCATCACTTGTGTTAGGAAACTTCTCACTAGGTAAACATCAACAAAGCAAACCAAGGCACTTGTGACCCTCTTAGAGAAAGGAAAAAACATGCTACAGGAACCACAAAAAGTTCTATAGGAAACACTATTAGTGCTACACGAAACATAGGAAAAAATAGAGGAATGACAATAGGGGCAGAGAGAAGGGAGGGAAGTAACACCACAAGTGTAGGAGGGGGAAAATTCTCCAAAAGAATCTGAGGGAGATTTTCCAGAGTTGCAGGAGCCTAGCCCACAACCAAATCTAAGTTCTTAATGCAAGTTCATTGAGGGATGTAGAGTAATACCACATAAATTTGCAATCCCTCTCTTCTTTGAGATTGAAAAAGAAAGGGCAAGAACACATCGTTGGATGCAAATTGCCAAGTCAAAGAAAGTAGAAGATGTGGGCCATATGGAAGAAAAAATCCTAGAGATGGGAAGGGAGTTGAGTGAGTTGAGAGACAGAGAACACATCATGAGATATCAATTATAGGTAGAAAACACATGGCTGAGGAGGTAGTTGCAGGAAAAGGAGAGCCAATTTGCCACCATGGCAAGCCTCTCCATGGAGGCACTTCAGTGCAGGATTCCATCCAATTCATATGCACTATACCTCAAGGATCAATGGTTGCAGTTTCAAATGAAGACATTAGCACAACCCGGGGCCATGCCATTCCAAGACTATGTACAATTCATAGATATATGTGACAAGAGCACCCTCGAAGACAAGGCCAAATATCTAGATTTTACCTACAAAACTTTGCCTTGACATATTTGAATGTGTGGAACCCCAAGGCAAAGTTGGGGGACTTTCACCTGATGGCCCTTGCATCATTTATGGGTCATGAGAATGCCAAGGCTGAGGAAGTAAAGAGAATAGTAGAAAAGGAGGAAAGAGAGCCCCTCTACATCAGAGCAGAATAGATGAATTTCATGGTTGTCATTAGTAACCATAACATCATTTCCAATGATGCCCAACCTGGACCAAGATAATTAGCTACACAAGAACATGCCATCTCCCATTTTTAGAACACTTTAAGATTGCTGGGGAGTGAAAGCCAGCAAACATGCCAGAGGATATGGAGCAACCTACCACACTATCTAAGGATCAGAGAGTACCACACCCTTGAGATGTTGAGAAATGCATTGGAAATGACCCCCTTGTACAAATGTGCCATGCAGAGACTAAAGATCAATTGGATTGGACTAAAAATAAATCAACTCTTGCTATTGTGTATGTTAGAAGGTAGGAAGGAAGGAGGCTAAAGAATGCAGTGGGAAGAGATAGACAAAAATGCAGAGTTCTATCCTCAAGGGGAAACTCCACCAACAAACGCCTGGGATATCAAAAAGGCTATAAGAGCTATGAAAGATATGGATATAGACTAAGTTTCTCAGAGGATGAGCAACACCTTTAGTAGGGGGTGATGATGAGGCTCATCAATAGGTAAACTATATGGGTCACAATGCCACTCTCTAGCTTATTAAAATGGATTTTTCTCACATTTATTTACATATTTGGTTATATTTTTCTTAGTGAGAAGGGTGAAGGTGAGTTACTATATCGTGTGGTATAATATATATTAAATGCATAAATTGGAACAATTTTTGGTTCAATTAAGTGCAGGAACTCAAAGTGGGAAAGCAAGAGATATTTTAGGAGATTAGTCTCCCTCCTTAACTCCTCAAATCATTCAAATATTCTACCACAATATCTCATCAGCTCAGAGTTACTACTAGCCAATCAAGCCGAGTCCATTGGCAGACAAGCCAGTGAAAATTAAGAAAGAGTCATTCTTGAGTTAGGGAGACAAGTATCCCTACATTATAGGGATGTTTTTGGAGCTCCATTTTTGTATAAATAAGAGAGCCAAGGGACTCATTAGGATTCAATTTTTTGATGTAGCCAAGAGGCAATTTGAACTAAAACATTGTGACTATTATTATATTGTTGTATTTGACATTCTGATAATAATGAGAAATTTTACCTTGATCCAACATTGAGTTGATTTAGAGTGCTGAAGCTCCTTGGTTCGGGCCCAACCCTAGTAGCATAATTTCTGGTTTTTGTATCTCTCTTTTTAGATTAAAATAATAGTTACATGCTCAAGTTATTTATGTTTTGTTTATCTTAACAAGTATTTGAATGATTCATTAATATTGTTTATGTTAGTTTGAAGAAGTAGACCAGAGGTTTAGTAGTGAAGGAACGTACTTGAGAAAATATTGTGACAAAGGTCTCTTCCTCATCACCCTCATGGGATCATGATTAGAGGGTCCCATTCTCACAACCCAAAAACTACAGTTGTATTTTGGTCATTGCATAGCATAGGGTTCATTTTTAGATAGATAACTATTTATGATTTCTTAGAAGCACTTGTAGTTTTTATTTTGTTTCTTGAGTTTTCTATAGCTTAAAAACGAATTCAATTTCATAGATCTAGTCGTTAGAAATAGATAGATAAGCTTTCTCAAATTCAATTCATCTTTTCCATGTTGATATGTAGGAATGCATAAATGAAGAGAAAAATAGGTTTTGTTGTAGGGATTGTTGATCCACAGGGAGGAACTCATCCAAACAGCTTCACCTAAGTCTTATCCATGTTCTACCAAGGAATACTGTTAGGACCCCATATTGTCTATTTTTGACCTTATATTTTGTCATAATATTACCCTCTTCAACCCATAGTTGAAAGCCTTTGCTAGTGTTTTGACTTAATCATTCCAAAGGTATACAGTAACTCTTCTCATTACTATATGTTTAATTATTCAACACATAATCATGCTATCTTTATAATTGATCCTTGAAGTTGACTGAGTTGTTGAACAATTGTTGAAATTGCCTAAAGCTGGCAGGACCATATTTTGCAGTTGCTGAAATAGCGGAAACAACACGAACCTCGAAGCTAAAAGAACAAGGATAGCATGCGAACCTCGAGGAGAGAGTTGAGATTTGCGTATCAGATCTGCAACAGCAAAGGAATCTGATCGATTATTGAATAAACTGTTACATTGGTCGTAACGTTCATGATCCACATTACTGTAACAACATTCTGTTAATGGGAACTGATTTCCCTATTTTGTACAAAGGGTTGAACTAGAATGTATAATGAAAATCTTTTGTAATAGATGTCTCCTCTATAAAGAGGAGACATGTACATTAGAGGGGAAAAGGAAGAGGATGAAGAAGCTGTAACACAGGAATTGTAGTGGAAGGATGAGATTGAGTCTTTCTTGTAATATGGTATATTGATAGATGAATAAAGTTCTGTTATGAGTATTTCATCTTAGTTTTCATGTCCTAGGGAATCTTGTGAGAAGGTCAGGGCCCACCTTCATCACAAGATTCACCCATCTTCTTTCTGTTGTGTGTTGTGTGTGATTTCTGTTCATACTTATTCACGAGTATTGCTTCTAATGATATTTTACTTTTGCTAAGACTCTGTTTTTCTTTTAATCGATTGATGTTGTATATGAGTGCCTCACCAGTGACTAGGATTTACAGAGTGTATTGGTGAACTGGATAACAGAGGCAGGTGCTGAATGTTCCTACTCTGGGGATAGGGTCCTGATCTTTTGTTACAAGACAGCCATTGCTTCCTTTTGTAGATTTATTCTCTTTAATTAATTATTTGTTCTTATTCCATTCCTGCAATAGACTATAACTGCTGTAACACAGAGTAAGGGTTTAACAGAGTATGAATTGTTTATACTACAACTTTTAATGCTATTAAAATCGAGTACATATAGTACATATTCACCTTTGAAATAATCGGACTTTCCCGGTTGACAATTTATGTGGCACTCGACTGTTTAATTAATAAGCAATTAATGTGACCAACATTTTGGCGCCGTTGCTGGGGAAGGTGACCGAAGATTTTAAAAGTATTAACGATTTTCTTTTAGAGGTACAGGATGCATGAAAGGACGCAGGAAAGCTAACCCTACAGGCGGCAGGGGCAAAGGCAGAGGAGGAAGAAAAACTTTCATTGACGACATTATTTCAAAAGCTGAAACATCTCAGAAGGTAAGCTTTCAGAGGCCACAGACTCAGCACTCTCTCCAGACGGACTACGAAATGGAGGAAGTATTGGGACCAGAAAGGGCCGAAGAAATAGTAGAACAAATCGAGGAGTCAGTGGAAGATATTGAGGAACCAATAGAAGATATTGAAGTCGAGGAACCAGTTCAGGACATTGGAAGCCCTACAGAAAGCGCTGAAGACCGAGCAAGTGAGACAGGGGAACAACCAATGGACGGAAACAATGAAGGACCCTTTGGTGGGGGACGAAGAGAAGGAAGAGGGGAAAATTCCCTCTCCACCTTGGAATTCCCTATTGAAGATCTTCCTAGAGGGGCAACTCCTATGAAGAACATTCCACTTTCAGCCCTACCTAATTTCCATGGTTTATCATCTGAAGACCCTGATGAATTTCTGTTCGAGTTTGATATATTGTGTAGGAGTTATGATTATGTTACTAATCCTCAAAAATTGAAGTTATTTCCAGCAACATTAAAAGGAAATGCATTGAGGTGGTTCATGAGCCTGGGAAGACATGTGATCACAACATGGGATCAAATGAAAGAAAAGTTCTTGGCCAAATACCAAGATTATTGCCGAACAAGAGAAAGGAAGGAGGAATTATTTAAGATGGTTCAGAAGGAGGACGAAAATCTGGAGGACTTCGTGGAAAGACTACAGTATAATTTGCAGTGATCTGATCATCCGAATATGAGTAAGGATATTCTTAAGTCAATACTGTTAAAAGGGGACTTTTGCCTATAGAGTTCTTCCATTTGGACTATGTAATGCCCCAACAACATTTCAAAGAGTAGTGATAGGGATTTTTTCTGATATGCTTAATGATTCCTTAGAAATATTTATGGATGACTTTACTCCTTATGGTGTGACTTTTGAAGATGCATTACAAAACCTTGAAAAAGTACTTAAACGATGTATAGAAGCACATCTTGCCTTAAGTACTGAAAAATGCCATATGATTATGAATCAAGGTATTGTATTGGAACACTTCATCTCATTCCTAGGAATTCAAGTTGATCCAACTAAAGTACAAGTAATCAGACTCTTCCTATCCCTAAAACACAAAAAGATGTAAGAAGTTTTTTAGGACATGCTGGATATTATAGAAGATTTATCAAGGTTTTTTCTAAAATAGCTTCTCCTTTGTTTGTGTTACTTATGAAAAATGATGAATTTAAGTGGACTGATGGTTGTCAAAAAGCATTTAATGAACTTAAACATCAATTGTCTACAGCTCCCATTTTAAGAGGACCTGACTGGGCACTCCCCTTTCATATATCCTCTGATGCTTCAGATACTCTAATTGGAGCTGTCTTGGGTCAAGAAGAAAACAATCTTCCCTATGCTATCTATTTTATTAGTAAAAATATGACCCCTGCTGAACTTAATTATACAGTTACCGAGAAAGAATTCTTAGCAGTCATTTATGCTATTAATAAGTTTCGACATTATATTACTGCTTACACTACTTTTAATCATACTGATCACTCGGCCATTAAATATTTAATGAACAAATCAGTTACAAATGCTCGAGTTACCAGATTGTTATTATTATTACAAGAATTTGATATCACAATTGTAGATCGACCAGGTAAAGAAAATGTAGTTGCTGATTTCCTTTCTCGGTTAAAAACTGATGAAAATATTCCAGTAGATGATTCCTTTCCTGATGAATATTTATTTGCAGTATCTGCTCACTCACCTTGGTATGCAGACATTGCCAATTACTTAGTTACAGGGAAACTACCATCACACCTATCGCATAGAGAGAAAAGAAAGATTGTTCAGCAAAGTGCTAGGTACAGCTGGATAAGCGGGTGTCTTTTTCATATAGGACTCGATCAGGAAATTCATAGATGCATCAGAGAAGATGAAGTTTATGATATATTGAAGGCTTTTCACGATGGCCCTTGTGGAGGGAATTTTGTGGATAAAAGAATAGCACACAAAGTTCTTAGAATGGGTTATTATTGGCCCTCACTTTTCAAAGACACAGAGAAATATGTTAGGGCCTGTGATAGCTGTCAGAGAATGGGCCAACCTAATCAGAGGGATGAAATGCCACTCAAGCCCCAGGTAATACTTGAACTTTTTGAAAGATGGGTGCTAGATTTTATAGGTCCCATCAATCCTCCATCCAATCAAAGAGTTTATATACTGGTTTTCACAGATTATATTACTAAATGGGTAGAAGCTAAGGCACTCCTTAGAGCTAATGAAGAATCAGTGTTAACCTTTTTATTTGAAGAAATCTTTGTTAGGTTTGGTTTGCCTAGAGAGCTAGTCACAGATGGAGGACCTCATTTTAACTCTCATGGCTTCAAAGATACACTCCAGAAATATCACATTAAGCATAAAATGACTACACCTTATCACCCCCAGGAAAATGGGTAGGTGGAAAGTACGAATAAAGTCATAGAAGCCATTTTAACAAAAACAGTAAGGGAAAATAGAAGGGACTGGTTTCAAAGGTTGCCTGAAGCATTATGGGCTTACAAAACTACTTGGAGGAAAACTACGGGTTTTTCACCTTATGAATTAGTTTATGGTAAAAGTGTTGTTTTTCCTGTGGAATTTGAAATCAAAACCTTAAGGACTACTTTAGCTATTAACCTTGACTTGACTGATGCACAGACAACTAGGTTGCAACCGCTTCAGGAATTGGATGAAAAGAGTTTGGATTCCATCCATCAGAAAACCATGATACAACAAAAAAGAACCAGGTGGCATGACAAAACTATTCAGCATAAGCAGTTCCAAAAAGGTAACTGGGCTCTACTATATGACTCCCGTTTTGAAAATTTTCAAGTTAAATTAAGAACAAGGTGGCTAGGACCTTATGAAGTAGATACTGTTTTTCCAAATGGAACAGTCAGAGTCCTAACAATTGATGATTCCAGAACACCATTATTAACGAATGGGTATCGACTCCGTTTGTATCAACAACCTATTTCTAAAGAAGATTTCAAAGCTACTTGCATGACAGACATACACTATGCCTTTTTGGGGGGACCTGCTATCCCTCAATGCACTTAATTTTTTGTTTATGTATTTACTTTTAGATTAGATTTGTTAACTAATAATCTCTGTCAAGGGTTGCCATGTTACAATTAATTATTTTGCAGATCTTAGCTTCGGAGGGTGGCTGAGAAGAAAAATTCCAATATAGGAAGAACTAAGCTGTGGCTTGGGAAGCATTGCCATGTCACTTCAGATCATAATTCATTCCCTCTTACATTTTTCTCCACCATTTCCCGTTGCTAAAAAACCATTTCCCGTTGCTGAAACACCATTTCCCGTTGCTGAAACAACATTTCCCATTGCTGAAACACCAATTCCCAGTGCTTAAACACCAATCTTTTCCATTTTTCCTAAAAAGCACCAATTTCCCCATTTCTGTTCCCGAGAATGAACTATTACTCCGATAGAAACATATCACTCTTCATTAAAGGAATCAGCCATTCATCCTGATAATTATGTTCCTTCACTACTACTTCCTGTGAATAATGAAAACCTTGTGTATAAAAACCCTCATACTTTACAGACCCTTTTTATAACTATCATCGACCTATTAAGGACGAGATAATACTTTTTGGTGCAACAACCAAAGGTAAATATAAAGGTATGCGTTTTTAGGTGTGAATATTAAATTGTAGTTAATGAGGAGATATTGATACGACTGCCGAAATCGTCGTACCACCAACCATATCATTCAGCTGCAGTTGGGGGGGATTACTGAAATATTGTAATCATTACATGACACGCCAATCACTGCCATTTCTATTTCTCGCGGTAGTATCTAAGTCACCTCTTCTGTACCTTATCATGTCATAACTTCATTTGTAACGTTCTACTCTATTTCGACCTCGGCAACTCGGCTCTGCACTTTGTATTTTGTCTGAACCAGTAACTATGGGAGGAAATGCTGTTAGACATGAACCTGGCTCAACGGCATTACTGGAACTCTACCGGGAGGCATACCAAATCTTTCTACAAGTAGGATGGGTGGATTACTTCAGAAGACTTCTGGATTTTGATTCACAGCAGGTTCTAGAATTTGCATGCAATTTGAGGGAAGGATACTCCACTGTCCAAGGGGTGCGAATTCCAGCAACAGAGGAGGACATAGCGCAAGTTTCAGGACTACCAACCAATGGTACTCACTGGTTCAGCAGGAAACACCTCATTCTCAATGCACAGCAAGATTTTCTGTTACCAGGGGAGCACGTTGAAACCAAAGGCAGGGGTGTTGCACTTCGATCACTACCACCACCATGGCCAAAGGTTACAGAATTTGTTAAGTAGTATTTCACCTGCGAGGGTCGTTATCAGGTAGTCTACCAACACAACTTTGTGTTATTAAATCATTTAAGGCATGGTCGTTTAATAAATATGCCTTATTACCTGCTTGGCTGTCTAAAAAATATGCCACACTATATCGTGAACGCAAGGCACCAACTACTCTCCCTCACACCATCATTTGGTCCAGCTCTTAATAAATAGAGGCTTTGCCCTACACAATCCACCTCCCCTCAATAACCCTCCTCAGCAAGCTGAGGAAAATCCTCAACAAGTCGAACAAAATTTCCAGCAATCCGAGGAAAACTCCCATCAAGCTGCCGAAAATCAGCAACCAGCAGCAGAAACACCCCAATTGAGCACTAAAATCTGCAGCAGACCCCACCCCTTAATAAAGTTGAACCATCCACTCCCATGGTCCATATCCCCACCGATGATTTGGATGACAATACCCCCATCATTTTTATTAAGAGGAAAAAGCAATAGAAAGCTGCAACCCCACTAAAAAGAAGAACCAGGGCCTCAGTTAAGGAAGCCACCATTTCTGATAATCCCCCTACCCTAAGGAAAAGTGCTCGTAAGAGAAAAAATACTCTTTTTCCTGCTTCCTTACTACAACGACGAACAAGGTTGTCTGCAGCAACTTAGGCCATTATCCCAAATTCCCCACCTATCATTCTAAAATCCCGTATTCCGCCTAGCCCTGAACCTTCACCTTCCTCACCCTCGGGTGTCGAAATGCAGAGCGTTCACGATTTTGTGACATCATTTTTTTCAAAAGAGGCAGCTACTCCACAAGAACCAGCTGCCAATACATCTAAAGTAGACACCCAAGACGATATAGGGTATGTGGCTGATACACAAGAACTAACCACTGACCCAACAGGTGCTACACAAGAACCACCTGTTGGAGAACAAAAAGAAGATGACCTAGATGTGGCTGATACACAAGAATCAGCCACTGACCCAACAGGTGATACACAAAAACCACCTGTTGTGGACGCAAATGATGAAGTTGATGTTGAACAACAATTCTCTCCTCCACTGGAACCTGCAACTACAGAAGCCCCGGTTACTTTAGCCTCCCTGCAGGAAGAAAATGCGCTTTTGAAATCAGAAATTAAGGCTTATCAACAAGAGTTAACAATGGCTAGGGAAGCCTATGAAAAGGAACTCAATCTGTACATGTTAGCTCAGGTAGCATCTGCAGCTGAAAAGAGTGCAGAAAAGGATCAATACAGTGAATACATGTGCAGTGAATGTGGTGATCTCTATACTCGAGCAGGTTATAAGATAGTTGAAGTTCCGTTGTCTGGAGCCAGTCCAGTACCTTCTCCTGTTATAGTAAAAAAGGAACACCCTGCTGTTACATAAGAACCAGCAGGGTCTTCAAGAATTTTAGAGAAAGAAACAAAACCACCCCAGCCTACCCAAGTTGTTACAGAACAGAAACCAGTACCAAAGTCTTTTACAACTATGTATACACAGACTAAACCTTCCCGTGTCAGCAATGCTTACACACAGACTTCCAGTCTTCAAAAACTAAGTGACACATGGAAGACAGAGTATGAGCTCTCACAAGGAAAGGCATTTCAGCAACAGAAGTCATTATGGCTCAACTATGCATACAGAAACTGGGAAGTGATTGAACAGTCTCGTGCACAACATAAGGAGAATAAATAATTAAAAACCAGACTGTCCCTCATCTTTGACTTGGTCCAACGGTTACTCGCTACAAGGAAACCCTCTTTTAACTATTCTGTATTTTTGAGAGAACGCTTAGCGTTCCTCCAAATAAAAGCAATCAAGGATGGAAGACCCCACCAGGTCTCTACACCACAGCAATTTATTGAGACTTTCACAGAAGCACCAAATAGTGAGCAGAACTTGCTGTGTGAACTCTATCTTTACAATGAGGCTATGACTGAATATAGAAAGATTAGTCTACTTCCTCTTGTTGGCGATATCCAAATAAGAGCCTTTATTTCCTTCTTGGCCAATCAGCTTACTTGGCATAATGCTTTTATGTTGGCAGCACACAATGAGGAGAACTGTCTTCTCTAGATTCGTGCTGAACCACAGAATGCAGCTGTCTTCATTGCAGAACATCAACGAATTCTACGAGAACCAGGGATGACTGACCATATCAGGAAACTACAAGCAGCAGTCTTGGAAGACTGCCAATATTATGTGAAAACTAAAGGAGCTCTGGCTATAAAAGCAAATAATCTATTCTAGGAACACTGTCCTAAAGAAAGACGGGAATATCATCCTTATAATCCTCTCAATCTTCAGGCAGCAATCTCACGCATACCTAATTATCTTAAATGCATTGGACAGTCTGCTGAACGATGGATTGGTTACCACTTTCATTTCCCTCTCCTATGGCAACTTAGACAGCAATTTAAGGCTCAATTTAAATTGACCAAAAAGGAGGAGTTGGCAGCATGGCAGAAACTTCAGAGTGTCCATGGGTTTAGAGACATGGTTGACAGCACATTCTATACTTACTGCATAAGCAATTTGCACTATTCATCCCAGTATTTCGACTCAGATTCAGAGTAGACGTTGCATGCGTACATGCAACCTTTTCAATTGGGGGGGATGTTAGGACCCCATATTGTCTATTTTTGACCTTATATTTTGTCATAATATTACCCTCTTCAACCCATAGTTGAAAGCCTTTGCTAGTGTTTTGACTTAATCATTCCAAAGGTATACAGTAACTCTTCTCATTGTTATATGTTTAATTATTCAACACATAATCATGCTATCTTTATAATTGATCCTTGAAGTTGACTAAGTTGCTGAACAATTGTTGAAACTGCCTAAAGCTGGCAGGACCATATTTTGCAGTTACTGAAACAACGGAAACAACACGAACCTCGAAGTTGAAACAACAAGGACAACATGCGAACCTCGAGGAGACAATTGAGATTTGTGTATCAGATCTGCAACAGCAAAGGAATCTGATCGATTATTGAATAAACTGTTACATTGGTCGTAACGTTCATGATCCACATTACTATAACAACATTCTGTTAACGGGAACTGATTTCCCTATTTTTGTACAAAGGGTTGAACTAGAATGTATAATGAAAATATTTTGTAATAGATGTCTCCTCTATAAAGAGGAGGCATCTACATTAGAGGGGAAAAGGAAGAGGATGAACAAGCTGTAACACAGGAATTGTAGTGGAAGGACGAGATTGAATCTCTCTTGTAATATGGTATATTGACAGATGAATAAAGTTCGGTTCTGAGTATTTCGTCTTAGTTTCCGTGTCCTGGGGAATCTTGTGAGAAGGACAGGGCCCACCTTCATCACAAGGTTCACCCATCTTCTTTCTGTTGTGTGTTGTGTGTGATTTTTGTTTATACCTTATTCACGAGTATTGCTTCTGATGATATTTTACTTTTGCTAAGACTCTGTTTTTCTTTTAATCGATTGATGCTGTATATGAGTGCCTCACTGGTGACTAGGATTTACAGAGTGTATTGGTGAACTAGATAACAGAGGCAGGTGCTAAATGTTCCTACTCTGGGGATAGGGTCCTGATCCTTTATTATAGGACAACCATTGCTTCCTTTTGCAGATTTATTCTCTTTAATTAGTTATCTGTTCTTATTCCATTCCTGCAATAGGCTATAACTGCTGTAACACAGAGTAAGGGTTTAACAGAGTATGAATTGTTTATACTACAGCTTTTAATGCTATTAAAATCGAGTACATACAGTACGTAGTTGCCTTTGAAATAATCAGACTTTCTCAGGTTGACAATTTATGTGGCACTCGACTGTTTAATTAATAAGAAATTAAAGTGACCAACAAATACCAGCCCATAGTCCAAATCTCTATTTTGCAGCCACCATGAGCAACCACCATAGGCAAATCTAACCTCCCTGAAGTGTTGGGCTTAGCCTCGATAAATGTGCACCTTCCCCACACCTTCTCTCACTATCATACATCTCTCCAGAAACTAATTCCACTATTCTTTCCCTCCTAAATCTCTGAGCTAACTTTTTGTAGAAAACCAAGACATGTTCTAGCAAAGTAGGACATCCTGTAGCAGTTTCCTGTAGTACCCTGTTTGACTATGTTTTGACCAGAAATGCTAGTATAAGAGTAGGTTAGGCTCTTATCTTATATTCCATGCCTATAATTGCCACCTAAGATCAAATCTCGCATACCTTTCCCCCCTGTATGATCAAACAAAATAAGCATAACATTTACATTTTTGAATTTGGAAATTAAAAGACTCTTTTTTCTGAAAATACAAAATGAAATAGTTAGTGCATGCATATATAAATCATAGAATGATAGAACAAATTCCCTTGTCAAAACAGTATAAATAGCTAGATGATCACTTGGAGATTTAGCCTAGTTCTTTTCTGCAAGTAATTTTTGTTATTTTCTAGCTAGATGATTTGAGGCATTTGATAACATTTATCATTCAACAACTTACATTTCCTAAATAGGAAAGAATTTACTTTCCTACATTAGAAATAGCTTTACATTCACTGTGAGTGATCAAAATCCTTCTAGTCAATAGAAGATTAGTCTGGGACCCTAGTGGTCAAGCGCCCCAGTTGAGAAGTGACATGAGTAGAATGCTGCATCTGTTGTGTATATAACACTGTCATCTCCAAGTTTGTATGAAACCCTGGGTTGAGAAAGTAAAGTTGGTAGCCATAGGAGTTGCAGTATCTTTGCTACAATATTGAGGCTCATCATTTATCTCCTTCATGAGCGTAAGTCTGCAAGGAACAAAGCTTAACTACCCCATCATGGAAAAACAATATTATGCAATATACAAGGTGGTAAATAATTTTCAGCCCTATCTATCAAAGAACCATTGTTTTATCTTTGTATCACACCCAACAATTAGATCACTACTTGTTCAACAAGTGCTGTGTGAAAGGAGAGTGAATTAGATGACCAAGTTCCAAGAGTATGATCTAGAAATGAAGGCATTTGACATGATCAAGGGCCATGGTATTTGTCAAATAGTAGCAGAAGCAATAAATGTGAAGGAGGAAGAAGAAGATATTTTAGGATGGGAGCAAGCAATTGAGATGTATAATGTTGAGAGAGACTCCCCCACTATAAGAAAAAAATATTGGTACATGTATGTGAACCAATACCTTGATAATGACACAGTGCCCTACCACATTTCCGCATAGTAGAAGAGGATACTCTAACTTAAATCACTATCCTATCATTTGGTGCATGGGTGTTGTTAAAAAAGCACCACAATGGAGTACTACTCAAGTGTTCGGAGGCACATGATTCAGCAAAGGTATTGCGTGATCTCCATGATAGACTAGCCGAGAGACACTTTACAGGAAACAGTATAGCGCACAAGGTTATATAGGCTAGCTTTTACTGGGCTACTTATTTAGAGATTCTCATGCTTAAGCTCGTAAGTGTCTGGTCTTTCAAACATGTGTCAACAGAAGCAAGAAGTTAACTATCCCATTGCATCCCATTGCAGTAGAAGAACCTTTTCAACTGTGGGGATTGGACATTATTGGGGGTATTTTTACCTACTCGTAAAAGCATCACTCCTACATCTTAACTGCTAAAACTTACTTCTCGTGGTGGACAGAAGTAGTTTCTCTCAAATAGGTGAATTATTAGGAAGTCATCAACTTTCTGCAACATAACATCAATTCTATGTTTGACATTCCTAATTCACTTTTTTTTGACAATGCAACATACTTTTCATCATTAAAAATCTATGATTTTTCATTGGAAAATGGTATCATATTGAAACATTCAAGTAATTATTATCCTGAGGGGAATGGTCTTGTTTAATCCATGAACAAGAACCTTATCCACATTATCAAAAATACCATATTCTTTGAACAATGAAACTGGCACTCTGCTTTGGTGACTGCCTTATGGACTGACCGAGTCACGCTAAAACCTTTCTTGAAAACCTCCCCTTACTTCTTGCTGTATAGAAAAGAATCCATCCTCCTACCAAACAACTACTTTTATGCTCTCTAACTCTAACAAGTATCCCAAGGCAAGCCATGTCCGTTAGTTCAAGGTAGGATAAAAACTATTCATAAGCAACAGGTAGAAAGGTTAAAAGATAAATAAAAATTTTCACTTCACCAGAGTCATATCAAGAGGTGGTTTGACAAGAAGTCTACAGAGAAAAACAACTTTAGTGTGGGTGACTTACTCTTAAAATGGGATAAAGCCCATGAGGACAAAGGAAAACACACTAAGTTTTAGTCCCTGTGGATTGGGCCATTCACAGTGCACGCAAATCTTGGCCAACACACATATCGTCTTCAATCAATTGACGGGAAGACTGACTCCCTCCCTGTCAATCACCAACACTTTAAATAATATTTTCAATTAAAAGCTGGGGTTGTGCCCTACACTGTGTACATAGTCTTCTCTTTTTTTGTTTGTTGTTTGTTTGAATTTTATTTTAGTTATTGTTGTGTGAATAAATGTTGTGCACGAATATATCGTGGTTTCTAAGTATGTGTGTGACCGAACTATAAAGAGCCTTGTGACACTTCAGAATTTGGCTAGCCTTCTTTTCGTCTTCCTTATGTTGGTTACATCTTTTGGTCGATGAAGTTTCGACAAAAAATACGATCCATCCATAAGGAGAGTTTTGGTCCAATCATGAACCCATGTCTAGTCCAAAAACCTCATGACCATACTCTTTTGTTTCTTCTTTGGCATTTTTAATGCTTATCCAACTAGTAGAAATGGAAAAGGGGAAAAATATAAACGATCAAACCTAAATCAAAGGTCTCTATATGCTTCTCTAAAGGAACAACTTATTTTTCTCTTAATAATTTGGGATTCCTCTTCCACCCTTGAATAAATAAGTTCTAATGCACATTTCTCTTTAATAAATAAATAAAGGCGAAAGAAGAGAAGCTTCCTACGCAGAGAGGTGAAGAAAGAAAATCCATCGGGGTACTATCCAAGCTTGCTGGAAGTGTAGAAATGTTTGTGTTCCTACATGACTCTATCAAGGTATTGTCTAGGCCTGGTAGTAGTGGAGCAACACTGGAGATGAAAAATTATACCCTGAAAATATTAAGCTCACGAGCTACACTACCCTTCGCAACTCATAAAATTGTAATTATCCTAAATCTTATTTTTTGTTTAACTGAGAGTGTATAGAGGCTACCATGTTGGTTTGTGGGGTAAGTTTGAAGGCCAAATTAATATGTACAAAGAATCAATACTCGTTGAAGAACCAAGGCCCTACACAGAAGAAGTTAACCAAGATAGAGAAGCTAGAGTTCAACCAATGTGTCGCCAAGTGTTGTAGTTGCTATAAAACCCTCCAAAATTTTGACTTACACTCAATTTCAGGGGCTTCCTTGGTCATTTTCATTCTTGTTTCAAACACTAGAGCTCATTTCATAAAATTTCTTATAGTGCTTTGGTCCCTTTGGAATGTTGGGTTAACTGTTGTCTTTTGGCATGTTTAGTTGTTGTGCAATGTTTGCAAACCTATTATGATGGTTTCAAAGTTTGGTATTTGTCTATATGTGTTGTACCAACCATGTAATCATTTTTCGCACCCATACACAAGGTCTTGAGCACTGTCGCAAAAGTGTCATCATGGTCGTCCTAAAGCCTATCTTAAGTGTCGCACTTATCGTATCTTGTCGTGAGTCAGTCACATGGAGGAAAATTTTCTTCTTTGTTCTGATGATCTACATTGTCGTGTCATCAAAGTATGCTAAATGTGTGATCACAATCAAGGTTCATCACAGTTCATCACTTATCTCACATTTAGCCATTTTCAAAAAATCTTCCCAACCGAGAAATTTAGCTTCACTGAGATCCAATTGAACTGCGCATTACATAGCCTCAACCCTCTAAGCTATAATTTTTATTATTGGAACTTCAAAATGCATAGTCCCTATCCCCCAGGAGTACTTCTCTACACAATTCTAATGCTTAGCTCCCGATCTTGACCCCCATAATTGTGCAACTATGTCTCCCAAACTACCTTGAATTGTGCAATTCACATCTTCAACCCTTAAAATTTTCCCTTGGCTACTGAAAAATCACAATGCACAGAACCCCAACCTCCCTTGATATCGAAAACTATTCAATTGGCTATTGTAGTGTCCTTTCCCTCAACCAGACCACACTAACCCCAAAAACTGTGTAGTTCTGTCCATAAAGCCTCTTTGAACTACACATTGCATAGTATCAGAGGCTAAGCTCTCCCCTTGACTACTGGAACTATGCAATAAATAGTCACTGAGCCCCTCTTCATAGTTTGTCACTTGTCATGGGCTTAGTTGATGGATAAGAATGCATCATATTAGACTGGGGGTTTTCAAATTGACGTCGTCTCCTCATGAGTGAATTGCAGGAACAAATATAATATCATGTCATGGCGAGATGATGGAGAAGGAGAAGAAGGAGGGAAGCATGCCTGAAGACTCTCTTGTAGCTGAAATTACAAGTTGATCAATCGAGCAAAGGAAAAGGGACATAAGTTTTCAACTACCATTTAAGAATAAAGATCATTGAATATTTCACATCACCAAGCAATGCAAAGGTGAAGAGAAAGCATATCAAAGAAGACATATAACACCTAGAAACAACACTTGCTTGACATTGCCACATCATCACACATTCCATGTTAGTAATTTCATGTCATGTCATGTCATGAGTGTTCACATTCCACAACACTATTGTGGATCATGTATATTGTATTCAAATGTATTGTAAAGTGGAAGTCCAAAGGACACACATGGGATGTAAAGAGTCATGTATGTTGAAAAGTCATAGGAAGTCAAACATTCATGAGCATAGTCAAAGATTCACCCTTGGTTATATATACTCCCTTATTGTATGAGAAAATTACTTTTCACCTTGGCTCCTCCTGCAAGAATTAGAGAGGTCAACTAGTTCTTTAAGGAGCGTGGAGTGGCTCCAATGTCCCACTATTGGGGCTAGTGATGTACATTGTAAACATGTGTCTTGGAACTTTTACTTAATAATAAAAGCATTCATGTCCAACATGTTCTTCATGCATGAAATATTAATATTTGTAAGGGTATTATTTCGATGTTTTTATTTCATGTTTGCTTTCACATGTGCTAATATAATTGAACTAATTTAGTTATTATAGTTCTTATCTTATTGATAACGTGTTGTAATGGTTATTATTGTTGTCCCATTCTTGTGGACTACTCTGCTGGATGTTAGATGGATCCTTCTAGTTCACATGTGTCTCTTCTTGGGTGGTACTATTACCTCTCACTTAGAGGCTCACTTTCCTCCCCCCACCTTTGTAATATAAAAACCTTGACACAATTGAAACTAAACACTCACCAAGCACACCACCTTTCTTTTTAAAGATATCATTGCATCCCTCTCTCATGTTGATAGCTAGAGCTAAGGAAAATCTTTAAGGATTTGGAAACCAGTCTTTATATTGGATGGGACTCCTACACAAAATGGTGTGAGGTCTAATTGGGACTTCATACTGGGGAGTTCCCCCAGATATTGGTGGGTCCAGCACCATCAACATGATCTCTAACATGAATTGATATTTTGTGATAAAACATTGTTAATGTAGAAAATCTTGTAGATTCACAAGCTCATGCAATTTACTAAAGCACATGACAATAATCTACTTATACTATCAACTAGCAGAAGCCAATAGATTGATGAAAACAATAATAGAAAGAAAGAGGAGGACAAATCAATGTCACATAACATAATAAATATATGGCGAAAGGCGCAGCTCAAAACCCCACTATTTGTATTGTATTAATCCTGAAAATCAAGATGAAATTACAATGCTTGGTCTCTCAAGAAAAATCCTAGCACTCAGTAAAATTAATCTCCAACTCACAAGCAAATTATTGGCCAACACTTAGCCAATTCTCCTACTCTCCAAGTCCCTATTTCCTTTCACAATTCCTATGGAGGATAGCTTTTATTTAAAGGGAAATAAAGCCTCTAAAAACTGTGCAATCCCTTAAGGATCAGTTCCTCAATGCATGCACTATTAGTGCAACTAAGAAAAATCTAAAATAAATAGTACACTATCCTTGCACTCTAGTCTCAACTGGGTCTTTCTGAGAATTGACATGCATGAGTTTCTGTTGAGGGAATATTCAGTTAACTAGAGTAGCACTAGTTGAGTGCACTAATGCATCAACTAAGTATTAACTCACCATTAGTTCCTCAAACAATTTGGAACTAAATTAACTGGACTTAACTCAATAAACTGAGATAACTAATTACCACTGATACTTAACTCATCATGGACCCCTATAATATAGAGAGAACATATACATGACTTCAGAAATACTTCCAACATGAAATTCCTAAGTTAACTAAGTCAACACACTCTAGTTAACTATTACAAGTTTCTATGAGAATAGAATTTGATTTTAATTCTCAGTTTAATTCAAGGAAAAATTAAACTGGAATTTATGGATTCTATTTTTAACATTTCTTGTTGCTATTTTCAATAGTTAAGTTGTTTAAAGTTAATGTGACCATGTAATTCTAATTAAATCTTATTGATCCATAATAAAAAGTTTTCATAATTTTTTTTTAATTTAGTATAATTTTACTGTCCTAAGTGAGGTTGTTTCGGACTTTTGAAGGTCATTATATCTAGAATCAAAGTGCATTCTCCATTCTCCATCCTTCTTTAGACATAACATTATAGGGACAACACATGGACTTAAGATTTATTTAATCAATCACTTGTACAAGATTTCTTGTACCTATCTTCTAATCACCTCATTCTCCTTTGGGATCATTCTTTAAGCTTCTTTAGCAAAAGACTTGCTCTAGGAATAAGATCAATATGATGGCTTATGCTTTTTATGGGAGGTAACTTATGTGGAAAATCATCAAGCACAATGTTAGAAAGATCATCTAAAAAATCATTAATTTCTTCAGGTAACTCATTTAGATTGGTGTTAATAAGAATTTCCTTTGGCATACAAACAAATAAAAAGTTTACCTCCACACTTTTTATTCCTCGTAGTAATTCCTTCCCACTTATCAATAAAAGTTTAGATTTTATTTCTTCAATTATCCTTTACTCCTTTTATGGAAAGCATGTATGTTTTTCTCCATCCTTTTAAAAGGTGTAAAGAAGTATCCTTCTATCATCTATTTCCTTTAGAACATACACCAAGGTTTTCCCAACAAAAGGTGATAGATATCCATGGGAATAATATCACATATAATATGCAATTCTATTTCACATTTGTTCATTGGTCAGAATATTATGTTTTCTCTTCAACCAAGATAACTTATATGGATTAGGGCTTATTGTATTTTTCAAACTGAAATTGTCAACCACCTTTGTTGATAGTAAATTTTCAGTGTTACTGTTCTCAATTACAATTGTACAACACTTTCTCTTTGCATTGTAGATAGTCCTCGGTAATTTTTTTCTTCATGCTATTTCTTTTGTCTTTTCAACTGGCTTCAATAAGACTTTGTTCATCAATAAAGTCTCTCCAGTATGTGGTGCATTCTCCTATGTGGTTGTCTTCTCATTCCCTTGTTTGCCTTGAGCTATGTGTGAACTCGTTTTCCCAATGGAATCGTTCTATGGACACTTAAATCATCTATTTATAAGTTTGTCTCACTAAAATAACATGAAGGAATATTCTCTACCTCCTAGGTGAGGTCTTCCTCCTCTAAGATTACTTTGTATTGGGGGATTTTTCTTTCCATCTTGAATTTCCAATCTCCTTTCTCTAAGCTGAAAAATTACCTTTTCCATCCTCTTGTCATTGTTGTTTTATGTTTCCTCAAATCCTTCCATTACTTTTGGCCATCTTTTCTTCGGCCTTAAGAACAAATTGATATGCATATTCTACTATATTTAGGGATAACAAACTTGAATACCAATACTTAAAACATTAATATATTAAGCCGCTTTTTCAAGAGTATCATAAACATATCAAGATAAAATGTTCACTCTCTAGAATCCTTCAATGTACATTATAATAGGCATTACTCTCTATTTTAAATTATTAATTTTATTAAATAAAGAAAGATGATATTCCTCAGGTAAAAATTTACCTTTTATCTTAGAGACCATCCTATACAATATTTTAATCTTCCACTAAACCCATTTTCATTGTCTTGGCCTACACATCATCCCACCAAAGTGATACATGATGTCTCAGACTAGTCACCAAAATTTAACTCTCTTTCTCTTCATCAAATTCCTCATGATTGAAGTATTTATCCATGGAATTCACCTGATCAATTACCTTCTCCACATTTAACATGACTTAACATGTAGGAACTTATGTTTTGGGTCTCAAACTAGTCCCCAAGATTGATCTAAGTATACTTATCTCTGTATTTTGTTTAACAGGTTTTGCATCTTCTCCCAAGGGCTTTTCCTCTTCACCATTTACATCCACTATGTTAATATCCCTCTTTTTATTTTTTCCCTTGGATTAAAATGAGTTTCAATATTTCTCACCTCTTCCAACAAATTAGCATTTCTAGCTTCTCTTCCTTGATCGCATCCTCTCCCCCATACCCTAAAGGCCATCTCTTGATAACTATAATATTATCTCACACCTATGTAAATTGTTTCCCATTTTGATACCAGAAATGGCATAGGTGAAAGGAACAACCTTCCACTCATACGCTAGTATTGAATATTTTGAGAAAATTGTGCACTATCCTTTCACAGTGATTGATTTCTCCATTTCTAGTGATTTTATCTTTGACTGCAAAATAGTGAATGCGTTTATTTTAAATGAACAATGAGGATTGAAATTTAACTTGGAATTTATCACATAGTAGTCTCAAAGTTCCAACGATTGTTTTTTTTTTTTTTTTGTAAACTACTGCATTTCTATTATCTACATCAAATTTAAAAATACAAACTAAGAAACCTCAATCCGCCCAAATGGGAAACCGGATCTGTTGGTTCCTCTTCATCAAACATTCAATACTGTTTTTCGTTCTACATACTGTCATGAAAAACTTGCAGGACATTAAACCTTTTTAATCCAAATGTTTCCATAAACTGTTCTTTCAAAGATCTGCTAAAAGACCTATCTTCACTACTACTGTTGAGACATGCAAACGAATTTCCAAAAAAACAGAGCAGTAGCATCTAAATTCAAAAAAAGACAGTTAACAAGCCTCTCAATTCTCCGCGCTTCCCCTTTTGATTTCATTGTTGTCTTTGGTCTTCACCAGCTCCTTCAGCATCTCCCGAATCTCCTTAATTTGTTCGTTCTGTTGACGCAGTATACCTTCAACATTCGCCACCTCCTTCTTCGCTACCGACGCTTCCTGAGCCATTTCCACCATTTCTGCCGCGACTTGCTCCATGGCCTTGGCCAAAAGATGCTTCAGTACCCAGTACGTGTGAAGAGCTCGGCGGTATAGAGTTAATCTGCCTCTGGTGTTGCCTGGGTCAGGCAGCTGGGTTGTCCATTCTTCCATCTCAGGGTCTGACGGTTCTTCCAGGACTCTGTTTTCCATAACTTCAATGATTTTCCGGATGTCTTCATTCGTTTCTAGATTGTACGCCTGTTCTGCCTCATGCACCGTCCTGCAGATAGATTTCTTTCCCCTTTTTCGCCTTCCCTGAGGCTGGTTCCCCTCCTCTCCGTTGTTTGCTTGCCGGGGTCTACCTCTGCCTCTTTGTTCATGAGCTTTCCTTCTTCCATCTGTTCTACCTCGTTTAGCACCTTTGCTACTCTGACCTGTTTCAAAAGTCTTACTCTGAAAACCCTCGTCCTAGTTAATCTCCATTTCGTCTGAGCTTTCGATTTCAATTTTTATTCTGCTCCGTTCAAATTGCCTGTCTCCGAATTCCTCCCGCTCTGCCTGGACTCCTTTATCCCATCTCGCTGCCATTTTGATTCGTTTGAGGTGTTGATTTTGGTTCCTCTGCCAGGTCTCTCCTTTCCTCGCCACCTTCTTCAAATTCTTGCTGTCTTTCATCCTTCTCTTGTTCCGCCTTATAGATTTCTCGCCACCTTTCCATTTATGATGAGTTTTCCTTCCACTTCCTTTCTCCCTTGTAACTTGAATGATGCTCTCTTTGGTGTTTTCCAAGATTTGTTTTGGATTGTGTACCTGTTGCTCTGAATTATCATTAATTGCTATAGTCAGGGAGGTGTGGCCGCCGTCCTTCTGTCCTGTCTTTGCTGCCGAATACACCTGCCTTATCTTCCCGCTCCGGATCTTCACGGTTTTTTGATTACCATTATGTTGTTTCATGGTTATCGTTGTCTATGAGTTGTTTTAAGCTATCCCATCTTGTCATCACTATTTGATTTGTCCAGCTGTCATCCACTTTCCCCATTAATTCCTTACTTCCCCAATTGGCCAAGCAATCCGCAGGCTTATTTCCTTCTCTCCTAACATGCGAGGTGATCTTGTATTCAATATCTTTCAATGTTTCCTCAATTTCTTGGACTATGCTCGCTGTTCTCCAACTTTTGACAACCTGCTCCCATTGTTTCCCTTGTATTAATTTTCTAATGGTGGTTATGACCAGGGTTGAATCGCTTTCGATCTCTATTTTCCTATATCCGTTTCTTGCAGCAATTTTGAGGCCCTGGTAAGCTGCCATAAATTCCGCTTCGTTATTACTCATTATTCCTCCATGTTCTGCATAGATCCATTCTACCTCTCCTTGTCTGTTTCTAAAGATTCCTCCATATCCTGCTGGACCTGGATTCCCCTTAGCCACTCCATCAAAGTTAAGCTTGATAAACCCTTCTTGAGGCCTTCGAAAGACTGCAAGACTTTGGCCAGCGATAGGTTGTTGTTGCTTTGTTTTTTGTTGAAAGACCATCCCTTGTTCCAGGTTCAGCCTTTTTAGGATTTCTGCTTCTTCCTCAGAGGTCTTCCAATCTTCCTCTGTCCAAATTTCTGCAAGGATTGATTCCCTGATTTGTCTCAGGGTCCTTTGCCAAACTTCTTCCGGATTTGATATTTTCCCCTGGAAAATTCTTCCATTTCTCTCTTTCCAAATATTCCACACATTGAAACCTGCCACCATGTTCCAGGCTCTTCTTACCACCGAGATTTTAAACTTTCCTTCTCCCCAATTACATAGAGTTTGTATGATATCCTGTGGATTTCGTTCAGTTGTTGAAAATAGATCTTTAGTCTTATCCCATTGGAATTGGGCCATTCTGCAACCATTTAGGAGGTGTTCCTGGTCTTCTTCGTCTTGGTAGCAGAGACAACATCTTGATGGGCCTGAGAATCCTCTTTTTTGGATTCGATCCCAGGTTAGAATGCGTTTTCTCCCTACCAACCATACGAACATCTTTATCTTCGGCCACCATTTATTTTTCCAAAGCTTCCTCCATTTCTGCTCATCTTCCCTCTGCTCTTGCTGGATTTTTATATTATATGCTTCCCTAATAGTGAAAGTTCCTTTAGTTTCTTTACCCCATCGTAGAATATCATTGCCTCCTCTGTTTTTTATTTTCCTGGACTCTAATTCCTTACTGAACAAGGTTTTTTGTTCCTCCGTTGCATTCCTGTTCCAGTCTTCCATTGTTTTCCATTCCCTCCATTCTTCATTTTCTCTTCCTTCTATCCAATAATCTTTGACCCAAATGAGTTCTCTGTCCATCCCTGTTCTGTAGATATCCTGCATTCCCTGTAGATTCACCATTTTTTCCCTTTGCTACCACGCTTCCTCCCAAAATATCGCATTCTGGCCCCCTCTGATTTCCCAAAATATATGTCCATCAACTAATTCTTTGCTTTGATTAGTTAGGTTCCATATATCTGATCCTCGCGGTGTTTTTTGTTTCCTTAATATTTCTTCAGGAGTTGATGGCATATTATATTTTGTTGTCCATATTTCTTTCCATAGGTCCTTCCCTCCTTGCATCCATCTCCATCTTAATTTGGCTGCTAGAACTTGATTTAGGACCGATGGGTCCCTTAGACCTAGTCCACCTTTTTCTTTTGGTTTGGTTAGGCTATCCCATGAGCAGAGTGCCCATTTCTTTTGTTGCTTAGGCCCTCCCCATAGGAATTTTCTGTATATCTCTATCAGCTTATTGCATATCCCTTTTGGTGCTACCATTACTAATAATGGATATATCGGAATCGCCTGAATGGTTGATTTGAGCAAAACGACCCTTGCAGCAAGATTCAGAGTACGGAAAGACCAATTTTCCAGTCTTTTCATGATCTTTTCCAAGATGGATTTCCAGTTTCCTATTTTAAGGGATGATGATTCTAGCATAGTTCCTAAATACTTTGTTGGAAGTTCCCCTTTTCTATAGCCCAAGGTCCTGGTTAAATGATTTTTTATGGGTTCCACTGTATTAAAAAAGAATGTTCTTGATTTTTCATTATTTACCTCCATACTTGAACCTTTCATAAACACCTCTAGAATTCTCTTTATCCTTCTCACCTCATTCAAGGATACTTTGCAGTATATCATGATGTCGTCCACAAACTGTTGATGAGTGACAGTAGTATGATTGCCCCATAGTCTCAGACCCTGGATTTTCCTTTCTCTTAATTCTTTTTTGAAATATCTACCTAATCCTTCTGCTGCTATTATGAAGAGAAAGGGGGATAGGGGATCCCCTTGTTGAAGTCCTCTTGAAGCATTAAAAGTAATAGATGGGGCTCCATTTAGCAGGATGGAGAAATTTGGCGTGGAAATCATGCTTAAGACCCACTTCACCCATCTGTCGCAGAATCCAAAGGCTTGAAGGATGGCTTCTAGATATCTCTAGTTTAATCTGTCATAGGCTTTTGACAGATCTAATTTTATCAGCATTCCTTTTTCCTTTTTCATTTTCAATGTGTGGATTACTTCCTGGGCCACCACTAATCCATCCAGAATCTGTCTTCCTTCTACAAACCTAGTTTGTTCTAGGGATATTATGTTCGGGAGAATAGATTTCAGCCTCTAGGCCACCATTGATGCCACTATCTTATAGATAACGTTACATAAAGCTATAGGGCGAAAGCCTTCAGCTTGATCCGCTTGGGTAGTTTTAGGAATGAGAGTCAACAAGGTTGAGTTTATACCTGGCCATATTCTTTGATTGATTCTAGTTTCCTCCACCACTTCTAGAACCTCTTCAGCAAGGAAGTGCCAACCTGCTTGGTAGAATTCTACCGTGTACCCATCTGGCCCGGGGGCTTTGTTCCTTTTCATATTCCTGATCGTTTCCTCCACTTCTTCCATTGTAATTATGCTCATCAGAGCCAAATTCTGTTCTCTGGTTACCATTTTAGGGATCTCCCTGCTTATGTTCATTATAGCCTCTGTTCTATTGTCTTGAGTTTCATTTAGTAAGTTTTTGAAATGATTAACCAGAACTTTTTCAATTTCTTCATGCTGGAGGACTCGCTGACCTTCTTGGTTTTTTATGGAGAAAATTCTGTTTCTTTGTCTATGCTGTATCATTGCTTTATGGAATAACTTAGTATTCCTTTCCCCTTCTCTAAGCCACTAAACCCTTGACTTCTGTCTCCATAATATCTCTTCTTGTTTCCTTCTCCCTTCTAGCTGGTTTATTATAATTCCTTCTTCCTTTATTCTATCTTCCTGTATACCTTCTAGAATATCCATCTGCTGTAGCTCTTCCATTCTTTTCTCTAGGCGCTGTTTCTCTTCTAGTATATTTCCAAATTCTTCTTTATTCCACTTTTTTATTTTGTCTTTCAGCTCCTTTAATTTGAGTTGAAAGGTGTGCATTTTATTTTTCCATTTTTGTTCACTCTTCCTCCACCATTCTTCAAGTTTCTTTATCAGCCCCTCATTTCTGAGCCAAAATGCTTCAAATCTAAAAGGTTTGTTATTTGGTCTTTGCTTGAGATCTATTTCCATTTTAATCGGCCAGTGATCCAATCCTGTGACTGGAAGAATTGTGGCTTCTATGAAAACATCTTTCATCATTATTTGTTCGGAAATCAAGAACCTATCAAGTCGTGAAGCAATTTGATTAACTCCCCCTCTTCGGTTGTTCCAAGTATGGTTTCCATTTATAGTTTGAATATCGATCAGTCTCTGCTCCCTTATCATATCTCCGAACTATTCGATTGCTTTATCCATTCTCCTTAGCCCTCCTCTTTTTTCCGCTAAGATTTTAATCAGATTGAAATCCCCTCCTACTATCCACTTCTTTCCAGGGATTAGACTCCTCAATGCTTTTAGATTTTGCAGAAAGTTTTCCCGTTCTCCTTGGGTATGGGGTCCGTAAACCCCTGTTATAATAACCTCCTCTGTTGTTCCTATTATCTTTGCAGTTCCTGTTAGAATTCTTGGAAATCTTATCCAATTGCTTCATTGTATTTCTTCAGGGTTCCAAATTATTACCAAACCCCCGCACTCCCAATCGCATCCTGTCCCATCATTTCATATCTATTCTTGGTTTTATTCAAAATATATCTCATTTTCTCAGTACTTATTTTTGTTTCTTGTACTATCATTATGCTGGGCTTATCTTTTTTCAGTCTGTCATTTAAATACCTCTGTTTGCCTCTACTATTGAGGCCTCTTATGTTCCAGCTTGTGATGATCATCGCAAAAGTTTTGGAGGGGATTGAAATACCTCTGAGAGAGTTATAACTCTTCTTGAATTTACTAACATCTCTCCGACTTCTTGAATTGTTTCACTCATTGTTCTTCTACCTCTTTTTTTGCCTCCCTTGCCAATACTGCTCATTCCTAGATTTTGTGTTTCCTGCATCTCCATTTTCCCACCTCTTCGATCTTCAGTTATTCCTTTTTTCTCTTTGTATCTTTGAAAGGCCTCTTTGTACATCTGTTTCTGATCCTCTAGAATAAATCTTTCATCGAGCCTCTTCCATTCCTGCAAGAGCTTCGTCATTACTTGTTCTTCTTCCTCTCCTTTTGTTTTATGTGGGTCTATTTCCATTCCTCGTTGATCCTCTTGGTTTTCTATTGGATTCTTTGTCCTCTCTTGACCTTTATCTACTTGATCTGCCTCTTTATCTGTGTTTTCCTTTATGACTTCCATTCCTTCTATTTCCTCATCTTCGTTCTCCTCTGTTTCTACTTCTTCATCCTGTAATATTTGGAACTTGTTTTGGGATTCTATAATATGGATTCCTTTTTGTTTGTCTGTCTGTGTCTTGCTGTTCCCTCTTTTTTTCTTCCTCTACACTTCTCTGAATTCTTCATTCTCCTTTCCTGATTTCTTTGTTGTGTTTCTCCTCTCATTTTCTACTTCCTTTTGCTTTTCTGATAACGTGATAGGGCATTCTCGGTATAGATGACCATACTCATGGCATCTTCTGCAACGAAAGGGAATGTGCTCGTAATCAATTGGTTGATGCCAAATCTCATCGTGATATTCCAGCTCTATTGTGTCTGGAAGTGGCTCTGTTATGTTCATATACGCGCATATTCTTGCGTATGTTGTATATCTTCCCCTCTTTGTCGACTCTGCCACTTTCACAAACGATCCTATTGTGTTACCTATACCCTCAAGGATCTCTGGGTCCCAGAATTTTGTTGGTAGGCCAAAGAGTCTGATCCATACCGGGGCTGCTAACATTCTTTCTTTATCTGGGTTGTAACAGTCTACCCACTGTCTCATAAATAATCCAGCATTGTTTATGAAGTAGGGTCCTTCCTCAAAGATCCTTTCCCTGTCTTCTAGATTGGAAAATATGACTGTAAAAAATCCCTTCGCCCCCAGCTTTATTTCCACATGTCCTTTTGGTTTCCACCTTTGCTGGATCCATCTGAGAAGGTCTTTCTCTACTGGCCAATATCCTACAAACTTACAGATCAAAGCATAATCCTTCATGTAGCTTCTATATTTCTCTAATCTATTATGCGGTATTACAAACCTGGGTTTGTTCGTCGCCCTCGGCAGACATTTACTTGTTGCTCCCGTTCTCCTTTGCGTTCCTATTGCTGAGGTCTCTCCTTCATTTGTTCTGTCTCCTTCCTTCTGTCATTCCTTCCTCGCTTCTCCCGTTATCACTGCTTTGAAGGAGGGGATCTCTCCCCTCCCCTGCTCCGTTTCCATTTCGTTCCCTCAGATCTTGCGCTTCTATTTATCCCCCAGTCTTTAGGTTTTTGTCCTTTTCTTGCTCTGGTTCCTATACTTCTGATTCTCACACCCGAGATCTGTCCTGGTGCGCTGCTTCCACGATCGACAGCCCTTCTACCCTACCTTTGACGAAACCCTCGCCTGCCAAAGTTCCAATGATTGTTATATACTGCCCCTTCCTCCTATGTATAAACACTCCATGAGAATTTGTTTGACAAAAACACAAATGGATAGATCTTCACTACCCAAAATGCTTTGAGTTGTTGATCTTCAAATATTATAAACAAAATATTTTCTAGGTCTCAAATACACTAAACTATTAATTGTTAAAAATTAGAAGAAATGGATTGCACACCTTTTCTCAAATCCAAACTATTGATTTTAGAAAGAGTTAAATGAATCTAGATTAGACTTAGAATTTTTTTTGATATGGAAGCAAAATAAATCTCAAAGGAATTTTGACACTTATCCACAACATAGAATACAAGAATATACTTAAAAATGATGATTTTACCTTATAGGTATGCATTCAAAATTAAAAAAAAAATCAATGACAAAATTTTAATAGAAATAAGAACTCCAAAAATCCCACACCTATAATTTTTGAGCTATGTTTTATATTTACTAAAAATGATCTATCAAATTTTCTCAAGATCTATTGGAAAACAATATCGAAAAAATGCCTATTAAATACTAATTACTAAAAATAGAGATTACATATCGATTTAGGAAAACAAACCCTAATTACAACTATTCTAATCTCTAAAACTAAATTTAGGGAACACATTCCCTTTAGGTAGGCTCAAAATTATTTTCTATAGGTCAATGTGGAATTTTGAGAGATGTTCCTATACCAAAGTATGCTAGTTCTAATTTTAAAAGATAATGATAAATTTACTCTGAAACCAACTTGTATCTTTTTAGTTTAATGTAAGTATTTTTATCGTTTTTAATATAATGTTTTAGATAACTACAATGTGAATTCTCTTACTATCCATGCTACTATTTGTATTTGTATGCACAACAACCACTTGCAAGAGAATTGTGAGAGTGAAAGACACCTACTTTTTGATGAGAGTAAAATGGATCCATTTTTAAAGGATCTAAATAGGGATTTACACCTCTTAAATTATAGGGACAAATGATGCCTATATCAAAATTTTACTACAACCCTCTCTGCTACCATTAGAATTTTCTCTTTGGAGGTTTCATATAGAAGGAATAATAGAACTACCATCCCTTAATATAATGATTGTAAAATTGATAGGAAAGTGATTAGGGATTCTCCTCAAAAAACCTTAAAACTTGATAAGATAAATATGTACAAAACTCTTATTAAAAGAAATAAAATATACTATATAAATGAAAAAAATGGTTATTGCACCTCTCTAGTCTAATCCTACCATGTTCTGAAGGGAATTTATGATTTGAAAAATTAAACAAAATATTTTGATTCCCTTGAAGAACTCAAATATTTACCTTAAAAATCTTTATGAATCCTCTAATACCAAAGATACCTTTTTGAATGTTGATAAAGGGGATAATACCTTTTCTTTAGATGTTATTGAGTTTAAAATTAAGTAGCTTGCTAATGGGAAAGCTAAGGATATTAAAGGCTACTATGTTGAAAATTTTAAAATAGTAGGACCTGTTAGCGCTTGAGATTTCACCCTAGGCTGAGGAAGGTAAACCTTCAAGGCAACATCAAACCATTTCACCTCGTAGCTAGCCCTACGGGGTATGAGAAGGCTCTCTCCGGTCTATCTCAGTAAAATATTCAATGGCGAGATGACCCACAAAAGTAACACTGATATTAGGCTAGTAAACGGATTAGAATGATTGATTTGGGGGTTTTAATTAAATAACGGGGTTTTTCTGGGCTGCTTGGGCAAAATCACAGCTTCAAACAGAGAAATATAATGAACAACACAGGTTGACGACTGAGGCAAGGTAGGCAAGGAATTTAGCATCAAATCTAGATTTTTTAAATGGGATGGCAAGACTGGTGAGGAGCTAAGGAGGGCAAATAATACTTTGAATCCTCCTTAAACAGAAGAAAACATTGAATTGAACAAACTTAAAAGTGGAGCATGGCAGGCATGAATTCTCACTTTAACACTTCATTTGTTCAGCTAGAAATGATCGTGAAATGAAATGAAACATAACGGTTTACATATGTAACAGAGGAAAAACTAATGCTAAATTAACATACCACATGAATCTCAGAAGTTAGAGCTGTGAAATTTCATTAAAAATCCCTGCAAAAAACTGTACATTGAAAGCTCTGTTCCAGCACTCAGCACTCAGAAAAAACTCCCCTCTAACTCTCTCTTACAAATGAATTTTTTAATACATTAAATAAAACTGCTGCCCAAAACAGGGGCGCTGTTTTAACTAACTACACAAAAATTGGAAAGAACGTTTTCTTTTTAATATATGAAACAAAAAACCACTGGGGGAAAACAAATCGACCCCAAGACCCGGCATTTATTTTTATCATTATTAATAAAAATAAACTAAAAAAACAATCAGCGCTTCCTGAAGAGAGAATGGCGCTCTTTCCACTGAAATCTGTCGATGATTTGGCTAATTTCGAGGCAAATCTGGTGAATAGGTGGCATTACAGGTGTCCTTCCCTTTGCTAAAAATAACATAGGCAATCGCTCCTCGTTTTCTGCTCGAAATCTTTAACAATTTCACACTTGTGTGCCAGTTGTATTCATTGAGTGCTCTTATCGGCCTGCGCTGTCTCAAATGGCCCATAGGTAGTATTTGCGGTGGACATGGTTCAAATATAGGTACTGTGAATGTAAGTTTCTGTGGACCTGATCATTTTTGCCTTGTCTAGTGCACGAGCAGCATCTGTAACAAGTGCTCTTCTTCTTGCAAACAATGCAGGATCTAAGCATATGCAACGCCTTCCAGTAGCCCTCATAAAGGATACAGTCACCATACAATACAGTAGAAGTCTTTGTTTTACAATCTGCAAATTATGCTTCAAGCCGTAATTCATATACCTGGCCAGTGTCCTCTCCAATCTGTACACAAAACTCGTCTCGAGTTTTCTCAGATAACAAGACAAATGGACTGCTGTCTTTTTTGGCCTTTGATTCTCTTGATTGACTTTGTAAGAGCGTTGTCTCATTTGCATAGACTACTCGATGTTCCAGCGATGAAGGCATTTGTGGAAATTCATCAAAAGCTTCCATTGTTATTGGATCCAATCGTCCTTCAGCAATGGCAATCACCATTGACGGTGGCAATTCTCTGAATATTGTCAAATGCCTGAGAGAATCCTTCTGGTAATGGCTTCAAAAATGAGAGGCATTTCATATCAGCATTATACACTCGAGCATGATGGAAAACCGCATTTGCTTCTGTTATCATCTGAATATTTTCCAACTGGAAATAGAAGCCCATGTATTCCATCTTCAATATATTTTTGAATTATGGGGAGTTTGGGAACAATTATTGGCTTTTCCAAGGACATTGCTCGTATCAGAATAGCTGGAAACGCTTGTTCTTCATGAAAGGATCCATAAACCACCAAATCTGCAGTACTCAGTAAGATGTTTACATCGTCATCTTGAGAAGCATGTTGGACAATTCCAGTTCGAAATCCCAGTTTGAAGTGCAACTGTCTGCAACGCCATCCCATAGGTGCTGTTGAAGTTGTTACTCACAATGACAAGCCTTAAAGAAGTACCAATAGAATCATTCATTTTAAACTTTTCCATTAAATGCATGGTAGCTTGCATTACCAGTGCATGCTCCCTCCATATACCTGTGTAAGAAAATTGACTTTCAACAACTGCAATTACAAAATCATCAGATTTGAAGCGTAATTTGGATAGCAAGTACTTTTTCCTGTTCAATGCCATAAAATGCTTCACCTCCCATGTTTCCTTTGGGGAGCCAGGGATAACAAAGAAGTTGCCAGAATTAAATACAGAATACATCATTGCCATAGCATAGTCTGAAAAAACAACCACATTAGCTCTCTCAAATGCAGACTTCCAGTTGCTGATAATGGTTCTGTGTGTGTTTGAAGCATAAATCCTTAGACGCTTTCCTAATGTATCCTCATGAATGATCCATATGACAGGTACCATTCTAAAAGGTTCCTGCATGAGGCTAGAGTTTATGACTTTTGCTTCAAGAGAGCTCACAACCACACCATCAAAATTTAGCTAGTCGACTTGAAACTGTTGATGTGAATTACTTTGCAGTATATTGACAATAGTTCCAATCTTCTCCCAAGCACCACGGACAGACCCATCTTCAAATGGAAACCAGGTTCAGTAATTCTCTTCGATAGAGCACCGCCTATCCAGTAAGCGCCAACATGTCCTTTTAGAACTTGGTGCAGAATACCAAAACAAGAACTGACAGCTTGAGGGCATTATCCATTGTCAAAGTAAAACCATTCTTTAATAATGGCAGCAGAAAATTATATATATTTGCCAAGGCAGAAAGAAATTCTCGATTATCTTCATTGGAAAACCCTTCGTGAGATGAAATATGAGGCAGCAGCAGGATATGCTTTCACAATAGCATCCAGAGTAGCAACAGCATCATTAAAACCAAAGTAATAGATGCTAGTATAGGTAAATAATCGATTCTCAATATAGCAGACTAGCAATGTGTGGATTATAAGACCGCATTCTGTCACAACACAAGCCTTTGGAGGAAGAAGCGCTAGGCCCAGAATCATCATGGCCAGCACAACACTTGCAAGTTGAAGTCGCTGCCAGTTGAAGAGCTGAAGAACAAATTACATAATCTAAAACAACACATTAATGATTTCTTCTTCAAAACCCTGTTTTGAAGAAGAATCAATCTCTGACATGAGACGGAGTCTAACAGGACCTATCCTCATCCCTCACATACACACGATATTCAGTTTGGTAGTGAAGCAAGGGTTCCTTAAGTGTTGGATATAAATCCTTATTACGAATATATTTAAAAGTTTGGATAAGAGTAGTCCCTCTAATTACAAGACAATTATGATGAGCCACATTGTGGCCAAGTTATATGGACTTGTTTGGAAAATACATTTTCCCTTTTGCTTGAAATCCATGGTAAAAGAGATGAAGGCCAAGTTGGATTTAGGAGATATCATTCAAATATCTATACTACAATAGAATAGGAAAATAGTGCCTAAAATGGTGCCAAGATTTAGTTTATTTTAGTTACAAATTGGATACCTTTCTCGGTGCAAAAGTGGGCATAGTTAGGAATGTTTGTCATAGCTCCAAATTTAGCATAGGAAATTGCACCAGAAATAATGCTGTAAATAGTGCCTAGAATAGAAATAGAGAAATAATGCTAGAAATAGCACCAAAAATAACACCATAAATCTCATCAGAAGCTGCGCAGGAAATTATGTCATAAATAGTTCCAGGCATAACGTCGGAAATAGTGCCAGGCATAATGCCAGGAATAATGCCTGGAATAGCATCAGAAAGAATGTCAAGAATGGAGTTGGGAATAGCGCCAGTTTTAGTGTCAAAATTAACGCAAGGATTTGCTTCCAAATTTTCTTCTAGTTTGGCTTGCAGTTTTGAGTCTAGTTTTTCTTCTTGTTTTGCTTCCAATTTTGCTTCTAGTGTGGCTTTGAATTTTGCTTTCAGTTTTTCTTCTAGTGTGGCTTCCAATTTTTCTTCCAGAATTTCTTCTAGTGTGGGTTCTAATTTTTCTTCCAATTTGGCTTCCATTATTTTTATTTTTTTTCTTTCAAGTGTTTGGAATAACAGGTTTAGTACTAGGATTTTCATCTAGTTTGGATTCTAATTTGGCATCCATTTTTACTTCTAGTGTGGCTTCCAATTTTTGTTCCATTCTTGCTTCTTCTTTTTTCTTCCAAAAATGATTATTGTTTTTCATATAGTTAAATTAATATTTTTATTTCAATTTATTTAGATAAATATATCATGTCCCTTAAATAAGTTATATGATTGTACAATAAGTCATATGAATGCGTTTGAAATATTTTATTGGATAACATTTATAATTTATTTTAGGGAAATATAGATCCATATAAATTAACAACATCATTATACATATTAAATCTCCATCAAAATAGATGTACAACTTCCAGTATATATAAAATAAAAAGATAATTATTGTAACATGATCACCATCTATAATTAAAAAAATTGAGTTAAATGTCTATAATTTAAGTGAATTTGACAACATCCATCATCAGCAGTCAATCAAAATCATCATACGTAATAAATATGCATCCAAATCACCAACCACTTTGAATATATAAAAAATTACGAGTCAATACTGATAAGATCATGATCATACATAACTAAAACAAGTGAAATTCACATATACTAGTAGATCAACAATGTTTATGAGAGATTTTTCGGCGTAAATCACATGATATTTCATTTGTCGATGCATTTCGAACCAACCAAATGTGGTTCATCATCCTGATGATGAACCACACTGGTTGGTTCGAAACACGTCGACAAATGAAATATCATGTGATTTACGCTGAAAAATCTCTCGTAAACTTGATATGGATCACACAAGCCTCAATTCAACAGATCAATAACGTGTCAAAATGATACATGTCCAACAGTCGACATAAGTCAAGATGATATATCATGTACAAATGATATAAATCAAAATGATAAAAATCAAAATGATAAATTATGTAATACAAAATGAGACAAGTCAATATGATGCTTCATGTCCAAATTATATAAGTCAAAATGATACATGTAAAAGAGATACAACTCAATAATATGGTATTAGAGGCTTTGAAAATGATACATACCATGAAAATCGGTATCATAAAAATATATAAAAAATGATCCATGATGTAGTCTATATCATCATGAATGTCACTAGAAGCTACAAACAACTGGCTCATGATCATCAAAGCCATCGTGATCATAATCATCATGATCATCATCTATATTGGCATCGACCTCATTTTCATCTCTATCTATGTCATCATTAGCATCATCTACCATCTCAACATCAAACCCAATGTGATATAGATATGTGATGTGGATTATTTAGATCTTTTGAAAGATCCTTGTTCTGCAGAATAAAACATTTAGATTGAAAATTTATTATTTATTTCAAGCAATAACTAATTTCTCTATTATATATCTTATATTACAACATATGAAATGAAACAATAATCAAATTACATGATATCAAAGCACACATATGATAATAAAATATGAAATAAGTTACAAATAATATGTCATTCCAATGATTTAAAACATTCAACAATTCTAATAAACGTTAGTCAAGATCATAAAAAAAATGTTATACAATTTAACTATAAATTGTAATTTCTATTGCATAAGCTTAAGTACAAACTCTCTCCATTTTGTGCTATAAATACACTACATTTTGACACTCAAGTGAAGAGATGGTCAATGTTTCCTTTCAATGTTGAGTAGTTTGATGTAGTAAAGGTGTTGAAGATGAAAGGGTTATGGGGAATGAGACTGGAGTCAACTCCAGGTGCAGTAGAAGGACTAGCACGAATGGCGTAAGTGAAATTGCAACTCGTAGCACTAACTCTCTAGTTGTAAGAAGTGTTGAAAGGGAGATTTCCTTTGTCTATGTCACTTCCTAGAAAAATGGTTGTGTTTGAAGCTCACTTACAAAATATCTAGGGGATAGAGGGATCCTTCCTCCCTAGGCTTAGGCTTAGAGGTAAAAACAAGTCAAGAACTTGTAGGAGGATGAAAGAGATACAACACCTTGAGGAGAAAATTTAGGGGGTATAAATCCATTTCATCTTGCGTGTAAAAGATTGAAAGTTGGAAGCCAGAGAGGCGTTTCTTCCATCCAACACTACACCAACACTTGGGGGATCAAGAAATCAAATTGAGAAGCACAAACATAGGTCACAACGGACTGAGAAACAAATGATATAACAACAGATGTTGTAATAGAAAAACATTTCATCTTTCTTATCAAAGCTTGAAAGTGGGCAGCCAAAGAGGTGTTTTTGACACCCAACACTACATCGACACTTGGGGGATCATAGAAAAAAATTTAGAAGAACAAACATAAGTAACAATAGGTTGAGAAGAAGTTGTTGTAAAAGCGGATGTTAATTCCATAACATGTTAATGTTAAATATGTTGAAAATATTGTAAGAATTGATCTTGTAACACCCATTATTGTTGAATGTGTTGAAGTTGTTGTAAACATTGATGCTATAACAAATATTGCTATTGAAACTTTTGAAACAATGACCATTACAACATCTGATGTGACAACAAAAACTGTAACAATGGATGTTGTAACTATAAATGGGTTGGTAGAAATCCATTTCATATTGATTTTAAAAGCTTGAAAGTGGGTAGAAAAATAGATTTTTCTTCCACCCAACACTACACCAATATTTGGGGGATCAAGAAAACAAATTGAGAAGAACAAACATAGGTAACTTCAGATTGAGAAGAAAATGTTATAATAACTGATGCTGTAACAACAAATGCCATAAAATATGTTGTAACAATAGATGTTGGAATAGGAAGTCATTTCATCGTGCTTGTCAAATCTTGAAAGTGGGTAGCCAAAGAGGTGTTTCTTCCACCTAACACTACACAAGGACTTGGGGGATCAAGAAAACAAATTGAGAAACAAAAACATAGAAAACACCGGATTGATAAGAAAATTTTGTAACAATAGATGTTGTAGTAGAATATGTTATAACCACAGATGCCATAATAGCCTATCAATGTTAAATCTATTGAAAATGTTGTAACAATTGATGTTGTTGTTGTAGCATTTTCTTGTTACGATGAAATTTGCAAAAAAAAAAAATATATTTTATGCACAATGATATAATGCGAGATATTATTTTTTATTAGTTTATTTTATTTCTGAGTAAAATAGCCTAATCGCACATCCATTAAATATTATGAATCTCTCATCAGTGTTGATTACCTCTTAGTGATCAATGCTTCTTCTTTTACCATGCCTTCCCCTCGCTTGCATGAAATTTAATTGGGGGGCATGCAAAAAGTTTCATTTTAAAAAATAATTTTGCAATGTGGTAATGTCATATGAATTGTGCACCCTCCCCCTCACCTATTACCACTTACCACCTACCCCCTGCGCATAAATCCATTCTTGATTTTTGGTAATAAACATTTCCCGTCATCATTTTATTGACCGTTTTCCATTTAATTCTACATATTCCCTATAAAACCCTCCACACACATCTACCCAAGAAACCATCCAACTGGGCTAAACATGTGACGAAAGGCTAATAGTATTGGATTCGATGTCCTATGTGACCTTAAGGAAGTGGAATGGATGGAACACGTCAACAACACACATCGTGCCATTTGCTGCATTACCATATATTAGGCCATAGATATCATATCCATTAATTTACAAGCAAAAACATGTTGATACATAGCTATTGTCATAAAACACACATATACCCACATAATAACAACATAAATACTCATGAGAGTATAGCCATATAAACCACATATAATCCATCAAAATTATCATAGAAATACAAAGAGAAATAATGTTTCATTAATGATGCAAAAACCAAAGCCAGGATGGGACTTCCACGTTCCACCTGAACATAGATTGGTTGATCCAAATCTCTCATCATCCATTCACCCCCATGCCATATTCCAAGAATGAATCTGGGACTCAAACAAAAAGAACCAACCAGGGCATACTAAGGTTGAAACACCTCACCCTCATCAATAGAAACCAGGCTTTACTGTAATCCATCCTAGATCATTAGGAAAGCATAATGAACACATCATAATAGGATTTACCATGATCTCCTCCTGATCACTAGGCCAAACAAGCATGGATGCCACCAAATTTCTCAGGCTACATTGTGAGGAATTTTCCTGTCTCCTAGTCTCTCAGGCTTTACCATAATTCAAAATCGGATCACTAGGCCCCAAACCAAGACCCACTCTCCAAGATTTAACACATATCCCAAACCTGAGATTACTAGGCCCAATAGAGAGCAAACCACCTCTTGGCTTTACTATATGTCCCTAATTCACCAACAATGATTCATAGGCCCACCTAGGCACATAATCCTGGATTTACTGCAACCCATAGTCTATCTTAGGGGTTACTAGGCCAGTTGATTTATCGTGATCCACAGCCCAGTTCAGGGACCACTAGGCCATGTGCTATATCATTCGGAGATCCAACCTACTCAGCTTCGAATCCATCCAGAAATCCAACTCAACCAAAACATGATAACTCCATCACACCATGGCTATCCAGAAATGGAAAGGCTAGGCTGGAAGCATTGTTACACCTGGAAAAAACCATGCCACAACAAAAAATAACCACACACAATACCATGCATGCCAAGTATAGCAAGGAAAATACACATGCAAATTGATGCCTGCAAAGAATCATGTTGTCGCTACTTGATCCTACCTTTCCCTGCTTAATCTTTACTTCCTCTTTCGTTCTTTTACCTCTCTTGATCCAATACCAAAATTCTCCAAGAAAGCTCTAAGTTTCCAATGGTGAGAGAGAGCTCCAAAAATCAACTGGAAAAAGGTTAACAACTGGTCCTCATAAGCATTTTTATGAATGAGATCTCCATTTTCTTCAATTTCCATTATTTTCCTTCATTTTCCTCCTCACATGCAACCTTTGACCTTTCACCTTCATTTTCTCCTAATTTCCATTATTTTCATAAATAAATGTGCCAAAAATGCCATTTTTCTTTCCAAAGCCTTAACCATTTCCTTTTCCAATTTCCTTAGCCATAACCAGCCAAATGAACACCCACACTATGATGTCTTGCCCACCATTCAACTTGGAATACATGTCCCATCATCATGGCCGTATATATTTTTACATGAGTTTTTAACTGGGGCTATTACAGAACCCTCCCCCTTGGGGGAACACTATGCTCGGTGTTCAATGACACCTATAACCAACAAGACCGCTAAAACAAAACATACTGCCGATAACATAGTTCATTGCAATATTTACATTGAAAGACCTTATCAAAAGCAAAACATCATGACAACATTGTTGGGTGCAGGAATTACACTTAAGCAAACTCCTCAACACTTAATTTATCAACCTGGGGGATTCATAAACTTAGAGACAAAGCACAGGCAATGCTAGAGATGGTATGAATCTTTATAATATAAATCCCTACTTTATTTAAAGGAAAGATTGCATAATCAAATTAAAAAGAGAAAAAAGGCAACTTGAACCATCAAAATAATCTAAGACTGGAACAAGGACGAATGCATTTGCAAGAGGGAATTAAAGATAAAGGGCAATCACTCTAGCTAATTATTGTTTAACTACTGAGTGTGTGTTTTTCTTTAGCAGAGACACTTAGCAGTCTCATCAGATGGGCCCTTAAACCTGCTTCTTGAGAGATTTCCTTCTTTCACTAATTTGTCCTGTACTATCGCAGTCTACTGGCACTAGTGCAGGAACAAAGGTTTATGCAGAAGGTATAAATGGTGTCTTTACTAAAGGATTTTTTCTTCCTGCAAGGGCTTGAACTTTTCTAGGTTCAAAGCACTCAGATCCCTTGGCAAGAAATTGTTGGCATTTTGGCACAGGTGTGGCCCTATGGTACAGGTGTTGTCCTTGATGGCAACTCACTTTGGTGTCAGACCTCAGTTCAGGCGCTCAGAATGAAGGAAATCTTGTATACGCAGGTTCACCTTGCCGAAGATGCATATACACGCGGGTTATATGTTCAGAAGTCGCGTATGCGTATACACGCACTTTTATGCACAGAAAAGCACGTACATGGTGGGAAACTTATTTTTGGTCCATGGTTGTTAGTCCTTGGAATTTGAACCTATGGTTTTGGACCAAGGTATCTTGTCAGAAGTGTTGACCCCAGGTTTTGGGCCCTTGGTATTGGTTTATTATGGTTTTGGACCATGGTATTGTGGAAGGCCTAAAACTATAAAAGAGGAAGGAGATCATGTGACAAGGCATCATCTGAATTATTATTGAATATCTGATAATGTACGAGATCTGAAATATTGGTGATTAGCATTGTGGAGCAGATCTGGATCTGAATGAAGGAGGAACCTTAGCGAAAAGAAGGATAAGTTCTATTGATGGGTCATAATCTCTTGGCTTGAATGATAATATCTTTGCATGATTTTGATCTGTTATATTTGGCACATGCGTGATCTATAAATCTGATAATCTGGGTTAATCAGTGCCTGAATACTTGAAAGAGTGAATTATGTTTGTAGATCTGTACGCAGGTTCAGTTCAGCTAAGGCGCATATATACGCAGGTTCAGTGAAGGAAAATAGCGTATAGGCAGGTTGTTCCATACGCAGAAGCGTATGCACGCAGGTTTCAGGCCATTAAAGTAGCGTATACATTTTGAGTTGTGTTTATGCTGCTTCTGTTTATTGCTGCAGTGTTCTGGGTTCAGTTTTGGTGTGTGGTACTGTTACTGTGATCTGGGTACAGTCATCAGAGAGGTGTTTATGTTGATTTAGTTTTGGTGAAAAGGTGATTGGTTGATGCAGAAATTCTTGATGGTTGATTGATGTTATTTGTGGATCCAGTCTGAAAATTTATGAAACGTGGTCCTTGAAAGAAAGAGAAGGTTGTAGCCTTCTGTAGGCCAGCAGCTACGTACTAGTATCTTGGCTAGTGCAAGAGCTAAGGGGGTTGTAGCTCCCTTCCAGGAGAAGCTGAAAACGAGAGAGAGTTGTAGCTCTCTACAGGTTGCAGCCTGTGTACTGGTAAAAGGACTGCACCAGTACATTTGTAAAAAGAAGTTTCTAATTAAAGAAAAGATAGAGACGAATTGTAGCAAGTGGTTTTCACCCACATTGGGTTTCCACCTTATATCTTGTGTTCTTGTGTGCGATTGTCTTTCTGCTCTGCTTTACTGTTTCTGGTTACTAGTTATTTTCTTTTGAATCACAGATTAATAACTGACATCTAAAAGATAAATCAAATTATAAGTCTGCTTTGTATACGCGGGTTTCTTTATCTATAGTTGCGTATATACGCGGTTTTTATTAAGAGAAGTAGCATATATCATCTGGAATTGGAAAAGGAAATGTTTGACTTGATAATACTGATTCACCCCCCCTCTCAGTATTATTTCCAACAATTGGTATCAGAGCAGGTCCTTCTGAAGAGGCTTGATCACTTGAAGAAAGATCCTTCATCATGAGAAACTACGAGAGGGAAGCATCAATCAGGCCCCCGGTTTTTGATGGGACAAACTTCGTATATTGGAAGGTAAGAGTTACTGCCTATCTTCAATCGTTGGGTACAGAAGTCTGGGATATCATAGATACAGGATATACTTTTCCAGCAGCAACTCCTACAGATCCGGCTGAGAAGAAGAAATATGAAACAAATTCAAAGGCGGTCAATACTCTATTGGGATGTCTATCTCAATCAGAATTCGTGAAAGTTATGCAGTTAAAATCAGCAAAAGAAATATGGGACAAGATTGTCCTAAGCTATGAAGGAGATGATCAGGTAAAACGAGCAAAACTTCAAACCCTCAGGATTCAGTATGAAAATTTCAAGATTTATAATGATGAAAGTGTGGCTAACTATTTTCTTCGTGTAGATGAGATTGTTAATTGTATGAAAAATTTGGGTGAAGAAATAAAAGAGGCTGTTGTGGTTGAAAAAGTTCTAAGATCTTTGTCCCCTAGGTTTGAATCTAAAGTTTCTGCAATAGAAGAAAAGGAGAATCTACAAAGCCTTAAAATGTCACAGCTGCACGGTATTCTAACTGCTTATGAAATGAGGAAAGGAGGACCATCAGACAGGAGAGAAGCTGCCTTCAAGGCTTCAGGAAAAGGCGAGTACTATGAGTCAGGACGCGTGTCAGAAGAAGAAGAAGAATCAAATTTTGTCAGAAATCTTCAACGGGGTACTGGATGGTTCCGAGGTAAGTTACCTTTCAAATGCTTTGCTTGTGGAAGAGTCGGTCACTATGCTGCCAAATGTCCTCACAAGGATAAGATTGACAAAGGGAAGGAACCTGTTAGATGGAACAAGAAACAGAATGCAAATAAGAAAAGCTATTACACTCATGAAGATAGTGATGGACTTTCAAATAGTGACGAAGATGAACGAGGTAATAAATATAAACTTTTAATGGCTTTTGAAGATGATGACTACATGGATGCTATAGATGTAGAAGGTTTTTCTAAAGAGATAACTAATCTCAAAATCTGCTTAGAAGAGAAAAGTGCAATTATTGAGGCTCTAAAATATCAACTGGCTGAAAGGGAAAAACATCTTGAAAAATTGGAATGTGAAATTGTTTGTCTTAGAAAGGAGATTGAGAAAACAAAAGCTATTAATCTTAAATTTGTTAAAGGATCTGAAACTCTGGATGAGATTATCAATGTGCAGCATTCTCCACTAATCAAGACAGGTCTGGGATATAATGGAGAAACATCTCAAGCTTCTACCTCCAAAAGTTATCTTGATGCAGCAAAGAAGAGCGAGAAAAGGCCTAATAGAAATCATCAGGTAAATCAGGGACAGTTTACCTCAAGAACGAATAAAGACTATCAAGAAAATCGGGGACAAGCTACCTTAAGGACAAATAGAAGCTACAATCAGCCATAGGTAAAATCTTCCCAATTTGCCTCAAGAATGGATGTCAGTAGAAACTATAATCGATTGGATTATAGATTTGATAATCGCAGGAGTTTCTTCAATGGCCAATGTTTCTCTTGCCATAATTTTGGTCACAAAGCAGCTCAATGTGTTGCCTATAAGACAATCATGACTAGAGAAGCTCAAAAACAAAGGAATATGAATGGAATCACGAAAAGGACTTATAACAACTTTTCGGCCCTTGAAAATGAAGTTGAATGTTCTATTTGTAATAACTTTGGTCATGAAGATTCTGAATGCGGGAGCAGGTTTTGGAAGACAACTCAGAAGGAACATACCTCAAGTGCCAGAACATGGAGAATGAAGGAACCACAACCAGAAAGATGTGGGATAGCCTTCTATGCAGAAGGACAGGAAAATATATGGTATATCGACAACGGATGTTCAAAGCATATGACAGGGGATAAAGAAAAACTTGAATCATATACTGCAGTAGAAAAGGGGAAGAAGGTGTCTTTTGGAAATGATACCCCTGCAGCCATAAAAGGAAAAGGCACTGCTCAGTTGAAAGAACAGGTCAAAGCTGGAAATGTTTTGTATGTTGATGGCTTGAAGCATAATCTACTAAGTGTTAGTCAGATGTGTGATCAAGGAACCGAGGTAATATTTCGATCAAATGGATGTAGTGTTCGTGATCTTGATACAGGAGAAACAGTGATCAAAGGCAGAAGAACTCCAAATAATCTATACATATTTGAAGAAGGACAACAACAATGCTATTTAAGCAAGGATGATGAACACTGGTTATGGCACCGGAGGTTGGGGCATCTAAGCTTTTCACAAATAAGGAAAGCATGCAAATACCAGGCAGTTCGTGGTCTTCCAAATATCAAAATTCCAGACAACACCATATGCAAATCATGTCAGTTTGGTAAGCAAACCAGAACTAACTTTCCTGAGAAGGAAGGATCAGCTAGCAGGCCTCTTGAGCTAGTCCATACAGATGTATGTGGTCCATTTAGGACAAGGTCACCTCGAGGAGAAGAATACCTTATACTATTCATTGACGACTTCTCCAGGTTTGTTTGGTTAGGACTTATGAAGCACAAAGACGAAGCATTCGAAAAATTCAAATCCTTCAAAGCCTTGGCTGAAAATGAATCAGATTAAAAAATTAAGTGCCTCAGGTCCGACAGAGGTGGGGAATTTACCTCAAATGAATTTTTTGATTTCTGTGAAGAACATGGAATAAGAAAGGAATTCTCTACAGCTAGGACTCCTCAGGAAAATGGAGTGGCGGAAAGGATGAACAGAACAGTCCAAAAAATGGCTCGTGCTATTCTTGATGAGTCTGGAACTCCCGCAACCTTCTGGGGTGAAGCTGCATACGCAGCGGTTGTTATTCTCAACAAAACAAATGTCCGAGTGAACAGCACTCAAACTCCTCATGAGCTCTGGTATGGTGAAACTCCTTCGGTAAAGCATTTCAAAATTTTTGGGAGCAAATGCTATATTAAGAATACTGATGAGCAGCTTGGCAAACTTGAACCTAGAGCAAATGAAGGCATTCTCCTTGGTTATTCTCCCTACAACAAAGCATATAAGTGTTACAATAAAAGACTTGGAAGAATTGTTGACAACATTGATGTAGTGGTTGATGAAAAAGGATACATCCCTAGGGAAGTGAATCATGAAAATATCAATGAGGATGAAGACTACTCTCTAAATCAGACAGATGATGAAGAAGAACCCCAAGAGGCACCAGAGGAACAAATAAGGATAGAAGAAAAGACTCCATCCAGGTACATTCAGAAGAATCATCCAGAATCTCAAATTTTGGGGCAGAAAGAAGCAGGTATACAAACAAGAAGAACAATAGCAGAAGCTTCAAGCTATTTGGCATTGCTCTCTTCCACTGAACTGCAAAATGTAAAAGAAGCATGCAAAGATGAGTGTTGGGTTAAGGCAATGGATGAAGAGCTTGAGCAGATCGAAAAGAATAACACTTGGGAGTTGGTTCCTAGACCAAAAGACAAAAATGTCATAGGAACAAAATGGATCTTCAAAAATAAGTTGAATGAAAATGGGGAAGTGATTAGAAACAAGGCCAGACTTGTTTGCAAAGGGTATGCTCAACAGGAAGGAATAGACTTTGAAGAAACTTTTGCTCCCATTGCTAGACTTGAGGCCATCAGAATGTTCCTTGCCCTCTCTAGCTTCCAGAAGTTCAAAGTATTTCAAATGGACATAAAATCAGCCTTTCTGAATGGAGACTTAGAAGAAGAAGTGTACATAGAGCAACCAGATGGCTTTATCCTTGGGAATGATCCAAATCTTGTATGCAGACTTAAAAAGGCTCTCTATGGGCTTAAACAAGCTCCAAGGGCTTGGTACTATCGTTTGGATAAATATCTTCATCAACAAGGTTTTTCAAAAGGATCAACAGATAGCAATCTCTATATAAAAATTGAAAATAACAAATTGCTAATACTTGTTGTGTATGTAGATGATATTATCTTTGGAAGCAATGAAGAAGCTATGAGTCAAAGCTTTGCCTTGGTGATGCAGAAAGAATTCGAAATGTCCTTGCTTGGAGAACTGACATACTTTCTTGGATTGCAAATCCAACAAAATGAAGGCGGTATCTTCTTGTCTCAAACCAAGTACCTCAAGCAGATTCTGAAGAAGTATGGCATGGAATATTCAAAACCAGTATGTACCCCCATGGTTACAGGATGCAGCCTCAGTGAAAATGATGAATCGGCAGCAGTGCATCAACCAACCTATAGATCTATGATTGGAAGTCTTCTTTATTTGACAGGTACCCGACCAGACATCATGCATGCAGTGGGAATAGTTGGAAGATTTCAGGCAAATCCAAAGGAAACTCATCTTCAGGCAGTCAAGAGAATCTTCAAGTACCTTCAAGGAACTCAAAACTATGGCTTATGGTACCCTAGAGATACAGATCTCACACTTCATGCTTACACAGATGCAGATTGGGCCGGAAGCGTGGATGATAGGAAGAGCACAAGTGGTGGTGCATTCTTTATGGGTTCCAGATTAGTATCTTGGTTCAGCAAGAAACAGAGTTCGATTGCTTTATCTACAGCTGAAGAGGAATATGTGGCTGCTGCATCTTGTTGCACTCAACTTCTTTGGATGATGCAAACCTTGCAGGATTTTCAAATCACATGTACTCCACCTGTCTCTATCTTATGTGATAATACAAGTGTAATAAGCATTTCAAAGAATCCTGTCATGCATTCAAAGACCAAGCACATACCTATCAAATATCACTTTCTTCGGGAACAAGTGCTTGAGCAAAAAGTCAAGTTGGAGTATGTTCCTTCTAAGGAACAAATTGCCGATATCCTCACCAAACCACTGCCCAGGGAAACTTTTGAATATCTCAGACAGAAGCTGGGAGTAGTTGATGCTTCATCCTGCTGTTGAAGCTTGTCTGTATCAAAGAAAAGTTGGTGTACGCGAGTTGGATGAGGGGAATCTGCGTACATATGCCGATTTATGCAGGTGCAGTCGCGTATCTGGAGAAAATCAGCAAGGACAGACTCTAGTTGAAGAGAGTCTGATATGGGTCTGTTAGAGACCATCAGGCACGGGTTCAGGGGGAGCAGATAATCTTCTAATAATGCATTGTTGGCATTACCTTAGAAGCTCTTGGTTCTACTACTCAAGCTATTTTTGGTTCAGGTGGATCAGCTGCAGAAAGGAGATCAGAAGGAGAACATGGTTGCTGATATATAGAGTGATTGTCAGAAGCTGCTGATAGTAGTTATTGGTCATTTGCATAAGTCTCTATGTCATGTATATTATTTTATGAAGGTCATGTAACGGCCTATTTTGGTTTCCCCACTATCCCTGGGATGATTGATGTGATTGGTTGTCATATGTAAAATTCTGATGTATCCCCACTTGGATGATCCCCACTTGGTTGGGTGATGGTTGTATGTATTGAGTCTTTTGGTGATAGGAAGGTCTTTTATGATGTATATGGTTCTTCTTGAAGAACATCTTTTTGCAGATCTTGCCTACAGTCAGGGGGAGCATGTTCAGCACAACAGAGCAGAGATATCAGCATGTACTCAGGGGGAGCACAGCCCTTTGCCCTTGATGACAAAGGGGGAGAATGACTTTGAGGATCGTGGGGTTGCCATCAAGTCCAAAGGGGGAGATTGTTGGCATTTTGGCATAGGTGTGGCCCTATGGTACAGGTGTTGTCCTTGATGGAAACTCACTTTGGTGTCAGACCTCAGTTCAGGCGCTCAGAATGAAGGAAATCTTGTATACGCAGGTTCACCTTGCCGAAGACGCGTATACACGCGGGTTATACGTTCAGAAGTCATGTATGCGTATACACGCACTTTTATGCACAGAAAAGCGCGTACATGGTGGGAAACTTATTTTTGGTCCATGGTTGTTAGTCCTTGGAATTTGAACCTATGGTTTTGGACCAAGGTATCTCGTCAGAAGTGTTGACCCCAAGTTTTGGGGCCTTGGTATTGGTTTATTATGGTTTTGGACCGTGGTATTGTGGAAGGCCTAAAACTATAAAAGAGGAAGGAGATCATGTGACAAGGCATCATCTGAATTATTATTGAATATCTGATAATGTATGAGATCTGAAATATTGGTGATTAGAATTATGGAGTAGATCTGGATCTGAATGAAGGAGGAACCTTAGCGAAAAGAAGGATAAGTTCTATTGATGGGTCATAATCTCTTGGCTTGAATGATAATATCTTTGCATGATTTTGATTTGTTATATCTGGCACATGCGTGATCTATAAATCTGATAATCTGGGTTAATCAGTGCCTGAATACTTGAAAGAGTGAATTATGTTTGTAGATCTGTACGCAGGTTCAGTTCAGCTAAGGTGCGTATATACGCAGGTTCAGTGAAGGAAAACAGCGTATACGCAGGTTGTTCCATACGCAGAAGCGTATGCACGCAGGTTTCAGGCCATTAAAGTAGCGTATACATTTTGAGTTGTGTTTTTGCTGCTTCTGTTTATTGTTGTAGTGTTCTGGGTTCAGTTTTGGTGTGTGGTACTGTTATTGTGATCTGGGTACAGTCGTCAGAGAGGTGTTTATGTTGATTTAGTTTTGGTGAAAAGGTGATTGGTTGATGCAGAAATTCTTGATGGTTGATTGATGTTATTTGTGGATCCAGTCCGAAAATTTATGAAACGTGGTCCTTGAAAGAAAGAGAAGGTTGTAGCCTTCTGTAGGCTAGCAGCTACGTACTAGTATCTTGGCTAGTGCAAGAGCTAAGGGGGTTGTAGCTCCCTTCCAGGGGAAGCTGAAAATGAGAGAGAGTTGTAGCTCTTTGCAGGTTGCAGCCTGTGTACTGGTAAAAGGACTGCACCAGTACATTTGTAAAAAGAAGTTTCTAATTAAAGAAAAGATAGAGACAAATTGCAGCAGGTGGTTTTCACCCACATTGGGTTTCCACCTTATATCTTGTGTTCTTGTGTGCGATTGTCTTTCTACTCTGCTTTACTATTTCTGGTTACTAGTTATTTGCTTCTGAATCACAGATTAATAACTGACATCTGAAAGATAAATCAAATTGTAAGTCTGCTTTGTATACGCGGGTTTCTTTATCTATAGTTGCGTATATACGCGGTTTTTATTAAGAGAAGTAGCGTATATCATCTGGAATTGGAAAAGGAAATATTTGACTTGATAATACTGATTCACCCCCCCTCTCAGTATTATTTCCAACAGAAACTAGTTCTTGCACCAGATCAGAGCTTCTTGTATTTAACATTTAATTCTTACAGTGAGTGCTTAATTATTGCAAGTTCTATTATACTGTTAAATCAAATTGCACACATAGAAAGTGAATGTTTCTGATCTTTATAGAGTACAAGAATAAATAAACAATCAATATACATTTATCCTATCATAATCATTTAATGAAAGAAAGAAGATTGCGGGAAGTAGACTAAGAAGGCTTGCTGCATCACACCAATGTGCACTGGTGTAGTTTCATTTCTCCTGCTTGGACCAGGTGGGGAAAGCAAATCAAACAGAATTGTAGAAAAGGAAATATCACACCAACATGCACTGATGCAGGGTTATTTCTCCTGCTTGAACCAGGCAGAGGAAAACCATTCTGAAATCAAGTGCAGGAAAGGAAATTTATCTACTTCACACAACAGATCCACTTTCACTCAAACAGGAATGCATGTGCTTAAAATTAAATCACACTTGACAATGTAAACAAAAATTACATGAAACAGAAAATGGGTTAAATGTGTTAGGTTGGCTGGGCCCTAGCCAACCGGCATGTTTCCCCTTTAAATAAAAACGCTGCTCAGTACTTTAATCAATTCATCGGCTCAAATACAGATATGAGATTTGTGAAGCATCAGGCATAGCTCCCTTTTATTAATTCACTGAGGCAAGTACATATGTTAATACATCGTCCAACCCGAAATTCGGGCGATAACAAAATACAACAACCTCTTACCACCTCTCTGGCTTTGTCTCTGTTCTATCCAAAAACTCCCTTAGTCCTATTTACATTCTACATTATATAGATCTTTGGCCGAAGGCAAAAATAGATCATTCAACTGATTACATAACCAAATGCAAAATTTAGCTTTTCGGCCCTTAAACTTAGACAGTTAGTAAAACTGGCCGTAGGCAATCTCCAGCTTTTGTTCCTCATAGATTCAATCTCAGCTACCTTTGGATCAATCTTGTTGTCGTGGTTGAAGCTGCTCAAAACAAGTCTATTCGATCTTGGCTACCTTTCGATCAATCTTATTGTCGTGGTTGAAGTTGTGCAAAACAAGGAAGTGATCAAGGAGGTTCATATCTACTGCAAGGATTTTTTGTGCTAGCAACAGTGCAAGATACGATCCTACACTAGGATCAGCGATCACAGTAAGTACTCTAACTACCAAATAAACATTGGAGATATGGATAAGTTTCAAAGAGTGATTAAAAGTAAGAAATCATGTAATAAATGATTAATTAATGCTAAGTTAAATTAAAAGTATGAAAAATAAAGTTTATATGAAATATGTCACCGTGCTTGGACTAGTGCAAGATGAGGGTGTATAAGAGAGGTAAAACAACAGTAAATGGTTATGATTTAGGAAGGGGAAAATGGAAAAAAGAGAACAAATTAGGGGGCTAACATCCTCCCATCTCTAAGTTGTTGTGTGTCCTCACACAACTCTTTACCTTTGCAAAAAACCTTCAAAATTTTGAGCATTCCTGCTCAATCCTACTTTGGCATACTGACATCAGCCTGTAATATTTCAGACTTCTTCTTTATGATGTTCTTTAGTTTCTTTGCCACCTTTTTAAGTCGCTTGAAACATTGCACAGCTCAGTACTTCCAAACTCTAATTTCTCTTTTCTTTTTCTGGATCTCTGCAATTAATTTTTCTTTACTCTGTTCTTTATCGTCTTGCGCTTTAGTTATGAGTTGTTCTAAGTTCTACACTTGAAGGTATAGTTCAACTACCTGAGCAGTAGGAGTTACCAAATATTCTTCTTTTTTCTGTCTCGACAGGGGCTGTGTCTTTCTCAGGGACCTCAATATCCCTCATGGTTACATTAGGAAATTTTTCTTCTTCTGGTTCTTCTTCTTGCACTGGTGTAGAAGGGGATTCAACATCTTGTGGGGACTATGGTCCTTTTCCTAGACCAGATTCTTTATTCTTTTTTCTAGGACTTTTTAATGAAATCTGCCAACAAAGTGTCATCTTTGACCTCTGTAAGTTTTGCTGCGTTTGCAAGGAATGATAGGTTGTCTTCTTCGGGGATCTGTGCCTGTATTGGTGGCGTAGAAGGAGTCTCTTCAATAGGTGCACTAGTTGTCTTCTTATTTGGAGATGGGGCCCTTTCTTCTTTTGATTTTTTAGGTCATTTCCTTTTTGAACTAGTGCAAGAAGGACTCTTACTTGGACCCTTGCTTGTGCTAGCGGGGTCCTCTGTCTCCTTTCCAGTAGCTGTCTTTTTATGTAGCTATTTTAACTGTGCCTCCTAGGTCATGCCTTTAACTTCTAATTGTTTCTAAACCAAAATAATTATCGGGCCATGGTGATATAAATTCTTGTCGGCTTGGTCTGCCCGTTTGTCCCGCACACCTTTGGCCCTTTTTTCCAAGCTCTTAAGAAAAAAATAGGGGAAATTCATCCTCCACCGAATGTGTCGGGTGGCTTCGAAATGCTGCAACATCCTAAAATGGTACACAAAAGTGTGGGAGTACCTTCCCTCATAGGTTACGAATTTCTGTAGGATGAAAAGGAGATCTTGCCACTGTCCTAGTAGGGCACTACGCGGGACTCCTTCCTTCCAATCTACCTTCATCTTCTTGTCGACAACAAAACACTGCCATTGCTTCCTTTCTAGTTTGTCATTTTTAAACTACTGGTCACCAATATTTTCCAAGCATGTCGGTGCTGCTATAAACTCTTCTGTAACCTCAAATTTTAAAGGCCCAATTTTTACTTGGCCATTTTTGAAACTTCTGGCAAACTGTAAGGTCACTTCACTATTGTGCCCATCAAAATTTTACAAGAACTAGAGAAATCCCGAGTCTCACAATAGTGCAAGACTATTGTGATACTTAGCAGTCTGTTCTACCCTATTGAGAGATGAGGGTTCGCTTCGAACAGGCGGCATCAGTGCTTAATGGTTATGAATAGTTGAGAATTGACATGCAACACTAGGAAAATTGGTTCTTATAGATAGGGATCCAATTTTCCACCATCCCTTTCATCTTATAGCCCATCATTCCATTGAAATAGCCGTGGATGCGCGACATCTGTGAGATCATACCGGATTGGTACTTGTGGCGGCATTTTAACGGCTATGTGAGGTAATCATTAGGAGTGAAGGACATCTAGGATTATGGTGGAAAGGGGCAATTATATCCAAGCAACAGTTAAACACTTCCACACTCCATAATTCAAAAAAAGAACTTAGCATTCATTACAAAATGATCATGATTCTTAACTTAAAAACACCTTGTACTTTAAATAATTTTCTCCTAGTTAATATGATAACACAAGTACTCATTGACTAAGTTAAAGGACTTCTTATAAACTTTCATGATGACCACTTTCCTATGACATATACTATGAAAAGAACAAATTGTACTACGTTTCTAATAGGTTGCATGCTTACACCGGTCTACTTGCACTGCTTAAACTATGCTATTCTATTGGTACCATTCTGCTTGCATTATTATATAGGACGACATGCTTGCACTAGTGCAAGCATAATATATGAAAAAACAATAGGGAATTTAAGTAAAACATAGGTTGGACTTCCAACATGGCTTCCTCAATTTATACTGGAAAATTTCTTCGCCCTTTCTTGATGCTTCAGAGCATATCTTGTTGACACCTAATCCTCTGCGATTGGGTGAATGTGAACAGTCATCAAGAAGATGAACTGATCAGTCACATTCATGTATATAACAATAGCTACCTAATGAAATAAACGAATCCGTTTTACTACCGTTGGAGAGTTACTACCTGGCCTGACATGGTATCAGAGCCAGCGTTTTTTTAGCTCATGTTCCTTGTAACTCCCTTGTCTACTCTCATAATACCTGCGTTTCTCCTCCATACAATTAGCTGTGCCCTCTCTGTCTGTCATTTTCAGTTATAGAGACCTGCGCCATATTCCTTTACCTGCGCTCTGCCCATAAACGTTTGTTGTTCCACGTATTCTGATATGCAAACGTTCCTCTACCATATTCTCTGCTAATGCGTTGATTGCTCTCTGGTGTCAAAGCGCTTCATACTGCGCTGCTCGTCTATCCTCTCGCTCTTCTTTCTTGTCTGCTGCGGCTCCCTTCTTGGAGGAAGTCTTCTGAACGTTTCACAGTCTCTCACCATGAACGACTGGATTCTATCGTTCGAGAAAGCAAAGACCGAGGCGGAACCTTACATACAAATACTGCATCTGCTCCACAATTGAACGCTGGTGCTTGTTGAGCGCTCGCTGGTCAATATTTCCAGTTTTGCTCCTTGGTGTCCTCTCGGCTCTCCATTGTTCCGTTTTTAACCAGCGCTTCCGTCTGCCCTCTTCACATATATGTTTGCCGAGTCTCAGTTCTGCAACACATACAATTGAACGCTGGACGCAGTTACATAATTGAACGCTGGACGCAGTTACATAGTTGAACGCTGGACGTTGTCACATGGTAATTAAGTTTTTTTTTTTTTTTTTAAAGGGGACGTATGCCATTTGAACGCTGTCACATGGTAATTAAGTATTTTTTTGAAAAGGGGACGTATGCCATTTGAACGCTGTCACATGGTAATTAAGTATTTTTTGAAAAGGGGACGTATGCCATTTGAAGGTTGTCACATGTTTTTTTAAAAATGGGACGTATGCCATATGCATATATAATGGTGGATTTATATGGATTTATATAAAACTTATATGAGATTTATTTGGTGGATTTATGTGAAGTTTTATGAGATTTATATAAGATTTATAAGGTGAAGTTTTATGAGGGTTATATGATGGACTTATATGAAACTTATATGAGGTTTATGTAAGGAGAATTTATACAATGATGGATTTATAGGGGTCACATTGTGGATTTGAAATCTTTTGAGTTGCCCTTTTGAGTACAACTTCATTGTATATCAGCAAAAAGTTTTTTTATCAGCAGAAGTTTTTTATCAGCGAAAGTTTTTTTTATCAGCAAAAGTTTTTTTTATCAGCAGAAGTATTTTTTACAGAATGCATTCAATCATCTCTATGGTAGGAATAGTTCTCACTGGCAAGGAGAACTATCCTGAATGGTCCCAGATGATAAAACACACCCTCATCTTCAATGAGTTGTGGAAAGGAGTGTGTGTTGGAGAAGGAGACAATGACCCAGTGCAGCCTACATCAGACAAAGAGCTCGTCATTTGGGAAAACAAGAACAGCAAAGCCTATGCATTAATCACAGCATCTGTAAATGAAGAAGTAAGTCACCATATTTCATCATATTCAACTGCCTTTGAAGCTTTACAAAAGCTGAAAGAACTCTATGACTCACATTCTGCACTTGAAGTTGTTCAGCTCATGATTAAACTCTTCACTCTTGAACTGAAAAATAATGATCCTCTTGCTCTTGCATCTGAAGTAAAGTCTATAATGCATGATATTAAATCCACTAAGGTTGAGCTGGATATCCCTCTCATTGCTTTTCTCAAGGCACTCTATCCTACCTACTCCAATTATCTTGAGTCTTTACAAGCAAATGGAAATCTTAAAGATATAACCTTTGACTCTCTTGTGAAAAAGTTTGCTGAAAGAGAAAAAGCCTTTGGAAAGAAGACAGCTCCTGAATCTTCTGAAGAGACTGTGTGCCTTGCTCATAAAGAAAAGCATCCTGCTCAAGATTCTACAAGAGGAAGAGGTGGACGAAGAGGAAGAGGAAGATACTTCAGAGGCAGGGGGGGCAGACATTCTCAAGGAGAAAAGGCAGATCTGCATTGCATTCGCTGCAAACGAAATGGATCACATGATGCTTCTACATGCAAGCTACCATGGGACAAAATTGAGCAGAAAAGAAACCAGCAGAAAGGTAAAACTGATGATACAGACAAAGGTAAAGCACCTGAATCCGCTCACTATATTGAGGCACAATGTAACATTGGAGTAAATGAAGATTTGTTTAATGCTTCACTTGCTTCTTCGAAAAATGATTGGTTGCTTGATTCAGGAGCAACCTGTCATATGACTCATAGAAAAGATTTTTTTGAAGATTTCACTGACAATGTTGATGGAGCAGTATACTTTGCAGATCATTCAAAAATCAAGCCATCAGGGCTTGGCACAATCAGGCTTAAACTGCCTGGTCTTCCAGACTTTCTTCTGGATCATGTTCTATATCTCCCACAGCTCAAGAGAAACTTGCTGTCCATGGTCCACATCCGCCAGCAAGGTCACTCCATTCATATGTTTGATGGCAAACTTGAGGTAAGAAAAGCATCTGACCACTCACTTGTCATGAGGGGAATAGAAGAAGAAAGACTTCTCAAACTGCAAGGAACCTCTGCTCATGCACAACATTTCTCATATATTTCTCATCATGAAGAAGGTACACTTCCATCAAGTTTATTATGGCATGCTAGATTTGGACATTTAAACTATGACAGTCTCCGCTTATTGAAGAAAAATGGTGTTGTTGGTTTGCCTACAATTCCTAGGAAACATAAGCAATGTGATGCTTGCATTCTAGGAAAGCATAGCAAACAGTCTTTTCATGATTCACATTCAAGAGCACATAGGAAGCTTGAACTCATTCATTCAGATTTATGTGGTCCAATGCCTGTTCCTTCTGCAAATGGAAATAAATATATCATGACATTTATTGATGATTACACCAGAATGTGTTGGGTTTATTTATTGAAGAACAAATCTGATGCTTTTCAAACATTCAAGAATTTTCATAAATGGATTGAAAATGATGCACAATCTCATATTGGGTCTATTCGCACTGATAATGGAAAAGAATATACATCAAATCAATTTGAAAACTATCTTCGCCAACATGGGATCAAACATCAAACAACTGTACCTTATAATCCCCAACAGAATGGTGTAGCAGAAAGAATGAATAGAACAATTTTGAATATGGTACGATCCATGCTTTTCTTCAAAAATGTAAAGATAATGTTTTGGGCTGATGCTGTTCTATGTGCTGCATATATAAAGAATAGATGTCCATCTAATGCTATAAGAAACAAGACTCCTTATGAATTGTGGTATGGACATGTTCCTTCGGTAAAACATCTCAAGATCTTTGGTTCCACCTGTTATGCTTTGATACCAAAGGTACATAGAAACAAACTTGGTGCTAGAAGTCGTAAGTGTATCTTCCTGGGGTATTCAAACACCTCTAAAGCATACCGCCTCTATGATGAAGCAAATAAAAAGTTTGTTGTATCTAGAGATGTCATTTTTCTGGAATCATCCAAATCTGACAATGTTGTTGAGTGGCATGTTGATCGCTTGGATAGATTCGCGAAAACAAAATCATTTCAAGAATTTGATAATCAGATTCCACATCTTGAAGGTGGGATTCCTATACTAGATCAACATGTGGAATCTTCTTCTGAAGAACAATCTCCCCTGCATGAAACTCCAACAACGGATGATGCTTTAAGTGATGTAATTGATAGAATTGTGAGACTCAATCTTGATTCAGTCCCAACTCAATCAACAGAGCAGCTTGGACCATCTCAGAAAGGTCCCCCAAAGTGGCTGACAAAGACACTTGAAAGTGTTCATCCTGATGAAATTGGAAAAACAAGAACCAGAAATTCAAACCGACAAGATGGAGGTGATGTAGATGACTCTAATTCACCTGTTGATATGGATGTTACTTATGATTGTGAATTGAACTTGTCTATAGATTTTGAACCAACTTCCTTCAAAGAAGCTGCTTCTCATGATGAGTGGAAAGAAGCGATGCAAAAGGAGTATAATGCCCTCATAAAGAATGGCACTTGGAAGCTGGTTGATCCTCCATTTGGAACCAAACCAATTGGCTGCAAGTGGGTCTACAAGAACAAGTACAAAGCTGATGACTCACTTGACAAGCACAAAGCTAGGCTTGTGGCAAAAGGTTTTGCATAGAAGCAAGGGGTCGATTATGAGGAAACTTTTGCCTCCACAGCAAAATGGGCCACCATCCAGACACTCTTTGCACTAGCTGCTCAGAATGGTTGGAAAGTCCATCAAATGGATGTAAAAACTGCATTCTTGAATGGAGATCTAAAAGAGAATGTTTTTATGTCCCAGCCTGAAGGATTTGCTGTGAAAGGACATGAACATAAAGTATGCAAACTTGTGAAGTCCTTGTATGGCCTCAAACAAGCACCACGAGCCTGGTATGAAAAACTAACTGAGCATCTTCTGAAACTCAACTTCAATCATTTTGATCTTGATGATGCAACTTTATTTGTCAAGAAAGTTGGCAAAACAGTTGTGTATCTTGTGGTATATGTAGATGATCTTTTAATGACAGGGAACAATGAAAGCTACATTGCATCCATAAAGAAGCAATTGGGGAAAAGTTTTGAAATGACTGATTTGGGCTATGTTCATTACTATCTTGGCATTGAAGTAACCCAACATCCAAAATCCATATTTCTTTCTCAAAAGAAATACATTGGAGATTTGTTAAACAGATTTGGCATGACAGAGTGCAATCCTCTTTCTACTCCAATGGAACAAAACTTAAAGCTCACATCTGTTGAAGGAAAGGAATTTGAGGATGCAACAAAGTATAGAAAGCTTGTAGGAAGTCTCATCTACCTCACTACTACCAGACCAGACATTTCATTTACTGTTGGAATCCTCTCCAGGTTCATGCAAAAGCCTTGTGAGGGACATTGGTCTGCTGCAAAAAGAGTTCTAAGGTACTTGAAGGGAACTCAAGACCTTGGAATCAAGTATACACAGGTGGGCAACTTTAGCTTGATTGGATACTCTGATTCAGACTTCGATGGAGACAAAGAAACTGGGGTATCTACTTCAGGATATGCTATGAGTCTTGGATCAGGAGCTGTCTCTTGGAGATCATGCAAACAATCAGTTCCAGCATATTCTACAACAAAAGTAGAATATGTGACAGCAGCTGAAGCAACGAAAGAAATTGTGTGGCTCAGGAAAATTCTTGAAGATTTGCAAGTAAAACAAGTACAATCAACTCCACTCATGATTGACAACACCTTTGCAATAAAGTTGGCCAAGAACCTAAAGTTCCATGATCGTACAAAGCACATCAATACTAAATATCATCTGATTCGACATCATGTTGAGGCCAAAACAATCCATCTCCGTCATTGTTCCACAAATGAGCAAATTGCAGACATCTTCACCAAAGCGCTTGGAAGAGATAAGCTTGAAAGATTCAGAACGATGCTTGGACTCACCAACATCCCTTCAGATTAAGGGGGAGAATGTTGACACCTAATCCTCTGCGATTGGGTGAATGTGAACAGTCATCAAGAAGATGAATTGATCAGTCACATTCATGTATATAACAATAGCTACCTAATGAAATAAATGAATCAGTTTTACTGTCGTTGGAGAGTTACTGCCTGGCCTGACATATCATTTTGCTCTTTGTGCGCGAGATCCTGCAATGAATTCATGAGGGAACAAAGAAGTGGGAAAAGGGAAATTTCAGAATGGGAAGGAATTCTATTACAAGGATTCCAGGAATAGTACCAAAAGAGGCGATAATCAGAGGTGGGATAGGGAAAAAAAATTCAAGGGTAAAGTGGGGCTTTTATGAAACGGATAGGGTAAATTCAGAAGAATATGGGAAGGTTAATCATTCTGGGACTGAAGAAGAAAACTGAGGGAATATTACGAAAGTGGAATATGAAGAAAGGCAGAAAACTTTCTGGAAGGTCTACCTACACTGGTGCAAGAAAAAAATAACTACAGTGAAAATTAAGCATTACTTGAATAAAAATCTCCATGCTAATTACCCCAATTGTATAAAGGTTGGTTCTACTAAACTTGCTTTTACTTGGTGGTCGCTAGCATATCTAAAGATCAAGCAACATTTTCTTTTTATTAGAAATTTTTGATCTTCCTGCCAGCAAGATGGTTTTCGGGTTAATCCTTCTGCAATCATGTCAGCGAATTCATTTTCATAATTACAGGAAAATGTTTTTTTATTTACTTTTTAATTTTATCTTATTATTATTATTATTATTTTAAGAAGAAGAAGAATTCGTGCTTTCAAAAGGTTGGTATTACCATTAACCACTACCATCCCAAATTGCTGTGGGACTTGCTGTGTGAAATCTTTCCTGGCAAGTGGCTGAAAACACTTCTTTAATCTATTTCCATTTACCAAGAATACTGAATTTTGTCCATCAATAGTTTTAACTTCTACTACTCCATTCTCAAATACTCAGATCACTTCATAAGGTCCCATCCAACATGTATGGAATTTCCCTTTAAAAATTTTAAATCTAGAACCATAAAGGAGCACCTAATCACCTAGTTGGAATTGCTTTTTTTGAATAGACTTGTCATGCCACCTTTTGTGTTGCTGCTGAATTAGTATGTTTTGCTGAACAACGTCCCTACGAAATTCATCTAACTCATTTAATTGGAGAAGACACTATTGTTGTGCCTTAGATAGATCTAGTCCTAACTGAACTGCAATTCTGAAAGTTTTGATCTGGAATTCAATCGGTAAGAGAACCTGTTTGCCATATACCAGCTCATTTGGTGTATGTCTCGTGTTATTTCTCCAAGTGGTTCTGTATGCCCACAAGGCTTCTAGTAATCTTTCAGCCCAGTATTTCTGATGCATATTTACTATCTTTGTAAGAATGGACTTGATCACTTTGTTTGTGGATTCCACCTAGCCATTTGCTTGCGGGTGATATGACGTGGATTTCCTGTGTTGGATCTTGTATTGCTCCATCACACCCTGTACCAGATTAGAAATAAACTAATTTGAAAATGGAATGTACTTGTTTAAGGGTGCAAGGTATCCATTTCCAATAATTTCAACTGTGAGTTAGACACTCCAAATGGCCTCTAAAAATGTGGAAACTTGTTATTTCTTATACAGAGATAGACTGTAGGGGCATTCACCGGACATGTCACCTCTAAAAAGAGGATGAGTTCCAGAGACTACCTGGCCCTCTACAGGCTTTGCCTAAAGAAATAACAAAGTAAACACTTAGAAGTCTTTGACATACACATACTTAAAGTTTAAGGTCTTGCGGAATAAGACAAGTAACTTTTGGCAGCTGAACAGTTGATTATGTGTGTATACAAGTTATATTTATTTGCTGTTTAAAACTTTATATCAGTTTTGTTTAGCATCTCATCTTCAGCAAATAAAGACATCAAAATGATAAAGCAGTTCACCCCCTCCTGGGCTACATCTGTTGGACCAAGCCTCTCCAACTAGGCTTGTCCTCTTGTATTAAAATTGCTACAAAGGCTAATACAAGAATATGGGTGTCTCAAAGGATAGATCTGACTGTAAATACAGAATCAGAAGATAGGAATTAGCTAAACATGCTCTTTCCCAAACACTAAACAGTGAATTTTGTACCTTATACAGTACTTTCCCCAATTGGCCCTAGTGGCCCTTTAAACTTGCATGGAGAATTTTGAGGTGAAGATTACCTCAATTAGTTCTGAAACCTCTTCCATTAGACTCAGGAGGTCAAAAATAGCAGACATAGGCTTTTGAATCACCAAAAACGGATGAACAGAGCCCCCAAACAGCTCAATCCCTGAAATGGCCCTGGTGGCCCTGAAAGCTTCCCTGAAGCTAAACAGTGAGAAGAATGCCTCAGAAGGAAAAATGAGCTGTAGAAATGGATTCAGAATGCTGAAAACCTTTAGGAATAACCTTCGTTCCACATTCACTGGCTGCACAATTCCCAATGCAGCTCCCAAACTGGTTTGGCCCTAGTGGCTCCTGGAACTTCCACGAAGAAAAAACACCTGAAAATGACCTCAGATAGCTGTGAAACCTATGCCAATGGCTTCCGAAGGTCCAAAATACCCAAAATCAAAAAAAAATTCGTCCAAAACAGACTTTCCTAGCCAATGTTATGGCCATTTACTCCCAACTTCCAGCTGCCCCTACAAAAACTCCAGCTAACTTTAGTTAACTCCAGTTAGGCCCGCCAAATATGGCGGGTCCGCCAATTTTGGCGCTCCTGCCAGATTTTCTGCCAAAAATGCAGTTACATTAAATGTTTGTGGGCTGCCTCGGATTTCGTGCTGGCTGTTTGCGGGCTGGCGGTTGGGTTTGGCCCACGGTTCCTGGGTCACGGTCATATGAGGTGGGAGCTGGCCCCCTTTTGTTTCCGCCCAAATGAAGTTTAAACTTCATTAATACTATTCTATGCCCATATGACAAGTCTCATGCATGTGGCGCATTGGTAACGTGTTGCACTTGTGTGGAGTAGGTTGTGGGTTCAAACCTCTCCACCACCATAGAAATTTTAATATGCGCCCAACAAACATTTGTTGACGTCATCATGGGCCACGTGGTGCCCTCCGGGCCTGCCACGTGGAAGCTTGTGATTGGCTGGCCAAAAGGAATATTCCCCAGAATATTCCAAGGAATATTCTGTGGAATATTCTTTTTTAATTTTTTTTTTTTAAATTCAAAAACTAAGGGTTATTGGGCAATTTTGTTTTTGGCATAACTTTCTCATATGGCGACCGTTTTTCGAACCATTTGCGGCACCAGAATCAGGAAGATGAGCTCTATCCATTCGTTTAGGTTCCAATCAGTTTTGGGCACTTTCATTTTTGACCATTTTACGACACTTGGTACTGAGCTCCTGATCACACCTCCCAAATGAGAAGGCTTTTGGTCCCCAAAAGCTCACTGAATCTCTAAACTGAACTGTACAACACTTGAGGAATAGAAATATCCTCTTCCATTCAGCCAAAAGAGCATACTGATGCCAAAATGTCCTGCCTTGCCAGCTGTCGTCATGGCGAATGTTGCTGCATAAACCAAGTACTCATTGAATCCCGGCCAAGCTTGTTTGCCAGAAAAACGGAAAGTTTGCATAAGCCAGCAATGAAGCTTGCTGATATATGAGCTGAAATATTCTCCTGAACATGTGGGCTTGCTAGCTGTCACGATTCCCATCCATCGCACCTCCGCTCCAAAAGAAGAGCTGCCTCCCAAATGAGAAGGCTTTTACAAAGATGAAACACCTCATCATTTCTCCTCTTTACAATCTTGGAGATCAAATTAACTTTTTCCAAGTCAATATTACATTACATGCATGGTTAACAACAAAGTAATCAACCCTTCAAGTTAATCACACAGACATGTTTTAAAAAAACAAGGAAGTCATCACGATCCCTGTGCTCATGCATATCATTCTCATGCATGCAGTTTATCCTTCAATTTTCCCTTAAGTACAATCATAAGTACAAGATCCTCAATCACATGTACATGTACTTTCAAAGCTGAACTGAATATAACTTTCGCTGCAATAGAGTGAGTCTCATACTCAGCTTTTCCATCCTACAACTTGCATTCCCTTAACAAAGAAATGCATTCAATCAAAAGACATGCAACTTTAATTGGATAAGAATTCTAACCATTTCTTACCAATCCATTTCAAAGGCACTTCCTTTAACTGCACATTGATATCAACATGCATATCATCCTGACACATATCAATGATGGAAACTTCCTTCCCATTCTTGCCATACTCTTTCTCCTATTTCTTCAATTTTCGTGGAAGCATTGTTGGATTCAGAGCCCAACACCTTTCAACAGTATGTCCTTGCTTATGGCAATAAGTGCAACACATATTCATCTTCTTGACAGCATGATTTGCATTGTTCAATGGAACTTTGGCTTCTTGCCTCCTTTCCTTCAAAAGTTTCATGTATGTTGCCATTCTTTTCCAACATCTAGAAACACTATGGTTAAACAAACCACAAAAAGAACATGCAATTCTTTTCCAATGCTTGTGTGGAAATTTTCCATGCTTTACATGATCAAAGGAAATATGATTGAAATTAGATTTATACCTTTGTCTTTCACCTTCATTACATTCATGAGGAGGTGAATCAAACGAAGAAGAAGCTCCTTTTGGAACACCATGAATCCCTTCAATGGTTTTAGAGCTTTCACAATTCTCTTGTTCAAGTGCATGCTTATGCACACCTTCTTCTTGCAAGGTATGTTTCAAACTATTGCATTCCTCAAGGATACAACCTTTACAACCTTGAGATAGAGAACCTGAAATGAAACTCCTTCTAGGAACTGTTTCAATTGCCTTCATGGCTGCTTTGGAACTTTCTCCATAAGATTGTCCATAGCCCAGACCCAAATTCTTAGGCCTTACCTCAACCATTATTGGCTCAACTATACCCTGTGCATGTTTGCCCAATCCTTTTCCTTCATATCCCATTTTGGACATCAACCTGGACCCTATGCCTCTGGTATGTTTCTCAAAAGAACCAACATAAACATTCTTATGCGAATTTGAAGACAGACTAGAATTGTTTACCTCTTCTTCAAGCTGATACTTGGCTAAGGCTTCTTTGGCAACAAGAAGTTGTGTCTCCAACTCATGCATCCTTTCCAGCTTCATGTTTGCAATATGAAGTTGGCCTTCCATTTCCTGCAATTGGTTAGAAAGAAATTGATTCTCTTCCCTCATGGAATTCAACTGCTCTTGAAGTCTAGAGCTCTTTCTTTCATCCTCATACATTTCTCTCACCATATTCATCATGATGAAAAATTCTTGCTTCAAGCCTTCATCAAAGAATCTTGTGAAGGAGGATGATTTTGAGAACTCACTTATGGAAGTTGTCATTGTAAAAATGAACAAAAGAGCTTCAACAACTCAAACAACAAGTAGTTTGGAAATAATGAAGCAGTCAATCTTCAGCACTGCTTAAGACACCTTTCAAGCTATACAATCAAGCTAGTGATGTCAATCAAGAAAACCTGGTGCTCCGATACCATCTGATCTGAAAATGGAATGTACTTGTTTAAGGGTGCAAGGTATCCATTTCCAATAATTTCAACTGTGAGCTAGACACTCCAAATGACCTCTAAAAATGTGTAAACTTCTTATTTCTTATACAGAGATAGACTGTAGGGGCATTCACTGGACATGTCACCTCTAAAAAGAGGATGAGTTCCAGAGGCTACCTGGCCCTCTACAGGCTCTGCCTAAAGAAATAACAAGGTAAACACTTAGAAGTCTTTGACATACACATACTTAAAGTTTAAGGTCTTGCGGAATAAGACAAGTAACTTTCGGCAGCTGAACAGTTGATTATGTGTGTATGCAAGTTATATTTATTTGCTGTTTAAAACTTTATATCAGTTTTGTTTAGCATCTCATCTTCAGCAAATAAAGACATCAAAATGATAAAGCAGTTCACCCCCTCCTGGGCTACATCTGCTAGACCAAGCCTCTCCAACTAGGCTTGTCCTCTTGTATTAAAATTGCTACAAAGGCTAATACAAGAATATGGGTGTCTCAAAGGATAGATCTGACTGTAAATACAGAATCAGAAGATAGGAATTAGCTAAACATGCTCTTTCCCAAACACTAAACAATGAATTTTGTACCTTGTACAATACTTTCCCCAATTGGCCCTGGTGGCCCTTTAAACTTGCATGGAGAATTTCGAGGTGAAGATGACCTCAATTGGTTCTGAAACCTCTGCCATTAGACTCAGGAGGTCGAAAATAGTAGACATAGGCTTTTGAATCACCAAAAACGGATGAACAGAGCCCCCAAACAGCTCAATCCCTGAAATGGCCCTAGTGGCCCTGAAAGCTTCCCTGAAGCTAAATAGTGAGAAGAATGCCTTAGAAGGCAAAAGTAGCTGTAGAAATAGATTCAGAATGCTAAAAACCTTTAGGAATGACCTTCGTTCCACATTCACTGGCTGCACAATTCCCAATGCAGCTCCCAAACTGGTTTGGCCCTAGTGGCTCCTGGAACTTCCACGAAGCAAAAACACCTGCAAATGACCTCAGATGGCTGTGAAATCTATGCCAATGGCTTCTGAATGTCCAAATAACCCAAAATTAAAAAAGAATTCATCCAAAACGGACTTTCCTAGCCAAAGTTATGGCCATTTACTCCCAACTTCCAGCTGCCCCTACAAAAACTCCAGCTAACTTTGGTTAACTCCAGTTAGGCCCGCCAAATATGGCAGGTCCGCCAATTTTGGCGCTCCTGCCAGATTTTCCGCCAAAAATGCAGTTACATTAAATGTTTGTGGGCTGCCTCGGATTTCGTGCTGGCTGTTTGCGGACTGGCGGTTGGGTTTGGCCCACGGTTCCTGAGTCACGGTCATATGAGGGGGGGGCTGGCCCCCTTTTGTTTCCGCCCAAATGAAGTTTAAACTTCATTAATACTATTCTCCACCCATATGACAAGTCTCATACGTGTGGCGCATTGGTAACGCATTGCACTTGTGTGGAGTAGGTTGTGGGTTCAAACCTCTCCGCCACCATAGAAATTTTAATATGCGCCCAACAAACATTTTCTGACGTCATCATGGGCCACGTGGTGCCCTCCGGGCCTGCCACATGGCAGCCTGTGATTGGCTGGCCAAAAGGAATATTTCGTGGAATATTCTTTTTTAAAATTTTTTTAAAAAAATTCAAAAACTAAGGTTTATTGGGCAATTTTGTTTTTGGCATAACTTTCTCATACGGCGACCGTTTTTCGAACCGTTTGCAGCGTCGGAATCAAAAAGATGAGCTCTATCCAGTTGTTCAGGTTCCAATTAGTTCTGGTCACTTTCATTTTTGACCATTTTACGACACTTGGTACTGAGCCCTTGATCATAAACTGCAAACCATTATTAGAAAAAATTTCTCTAGGCACACCAAATCTAGTAAAGATTTCAGTAAAAAGAAAATCAACAAATTTTTCTATAGCAAAGGAAACAACTCTAGCTTCTACCCATTTTGTAACAAAATCTATACAAACCAAGATATGCCTTTTACTTAATGACATTGGATTTATTGGCCCTATAAAATCAATAGCCCATTTTTCAAATGGTTCATTCATAACTTGGGGGCATAAAGGCATTTCATTAGTTTTATTAGGCTGTAACATTTGCTGACAGCTATCACATCGCTTGACAGACTATTTGGCATGCTTAAACAAGGAAGGAAAAAAGTAACCAGCGCGCAATACTTTATATGCAGTCCACTTATCAGCAAAGTGGCCTCCACAAGGTTCATCATGAGCAGATTTCAATGTGTCAAACACTTCCTCCTCTCTTACACACCTACGGATAATCAGATCTGGACCAGTGTAAAAGATATCTCCTTGAATCTAGGAGTATGCAACACTTTTCTAAATAATATTTCGCTTTTCGCGAGTGGACAAGTGGGGTGGTGTTCTCCCAGTAACCAAGTAATTAGCAATGTCAGAAAACCATGGAGAATCTGTTGACATAGCAAAAATATGTTCATATGGAAAATCATCATTAACAGGAGTTGCTTCACCAGGATTATCTAATCTAGAAAGAAAATCTGCTACAACAGTAGATTTTCTTGGTCTATCAACAATAGTAACCACCTAGTAACTCTACCACTAGTTAATGGTTTTTCATCAAATATTTAATCGTAGAATGATCAATATGTACAAATACTTCATATCCTGTAATATAGTTCTTGAACTTATTAATTGCAAAAATTACAGCTAAAAACTCTTTCTTTGTAATTGTATAATTTAATTCAGCAGAAGACAATTTCTTACTAATATAGTAAATAGCATAGGATTGCTTATTTTCCTCTTGTCCTAAAGGTGCGCCAATATCCAAATCTGAAGCATCAGAGGAAATGTGAAAAGGCAGGGACCCGTTAGGACCTCTCAAAACTGGTGCATGTACTAACTTTTCCTTCAATGTTTCAAAAGACTGTTGGCAAGTTGTGGTCCAAGAAAATTACTATCCTTAGCTAAAAGTTGGAAAAGAAGGGCAACTATCTTAGAAAAAATTTCAATGAATCTTCTATAGTAACCAGCATGTCCTTAAAAACCTATTACTTCCCTTTGGGTTTTGGGTGCAGGAAGATGTAGAATGATTTCAATCTTTGCTGGATCAACCTGGATACCTTTACCAGAAATCAAATGGCCAAGTATCACTCCCGCTTTACACATTAATCTACTTTCTTGTCACTCAAGGTGAGATGGGCTTCCTAACAATGAAGAAGTACTTTCTGCAGATTTTTGAGAGCTTCATGAAAAGAATCATGAAACACAGAAAAGTCATCCATATAAATTTCTACAAATTCTAGATCAGCAAAAATGACCAGTACTGCCCTTTGAAAGGTAACCGGGGCATTACATAAACCAAAGGGAAGCACTCTATAAGAAAATGTATCCTGTGGACATGTAAAAGTGGTTTTATCCTGATCTTCGGGTGCAATCTTTATCTGGTTATAACCACTGAAGCCATCCAAAAAGGAAAAATATTTCTTTCCTACAAGGGTATCAAGCACTTGGTCAATGAAAGGGAGAGGGAAATAATCTTTGAGAGTGGCTTTGTTTAATTCTCGATAATCAATACAAATATTCCATCTTCCATCTTTCTTAGGTACTAGCACTATTGGAGAGACCCACTGACTGTCGGAAATGGGATAGATAAAACGGGCATCCAAGATTTTTTGTACTTCTTCCTTTACAATATCTCTTAGAGTTGGATTCATTCACCTTTGGGGTTGTCGGACAGGTTGGCTTCCTTCCTGAATATAGATATGATGTGTACACATTTCAAGAGGAATACCCTTCATATCTTCATAGCCCCAAGCAAAGGCACTAAGATGGTTTTGCAACAAATTCACAAGTTGCTCCTACTGAGATGAGTCCAAATCTAAACTAATACGTAAGGATTTACCAAGGCTAATCTCAAAAAGAGTAGTATCAAGCTCAGGAGTACTCAAGGGAGTGGTCAAATGCAGTGGTACAGAAGAATGAGAATCACGATTATCTTGAAAATCTAGGTTGAAAATCTGGCTCAATGCCTCAAAATTAGGCATAGTGTCTAGATTATTCAGGAAATATTGAATCTCATCTTCTTGTGAAGACATAGTATAATGATGGATAAGGGAAATGGGCTAAGTCTCCTCATCACTACTTTGATCCAACCATAAAGTATCTTGAAGGTCCTGAATGGATCTGGTAGGGGGGTATAAGGTAACTTTCTTCCTAGAATCTCCATGTGAAATATACATATCACTGGAACGACATCCAATATATGCATCAGATGTAGCAAGACATGGTTGACCCAAGATCAAGGGATGTCCTCCTACTGGGTTCTTTGGCTGAAGCACAATGAAATCAATAGGATATTCCCAAGAATCTAATGAGATGATCACATCATCAAATACTCCTTCTGGCTTAATTTTAGATTTATCTACTAATTCAAGCACAGTGGGATTAGGGCAAAGATGAGATAACCGAATTTGATCCACGGTTTACTTAGTCATGACATTAATGGCTGCCCCTAGGTCTATAAGAACATTCTAGACAAGGACATTACCAATCTGAACTGAGACAATAGGGTTTCCAGGATCAATATATTTTTCCATAGACACACATCCCGTCATCAACTTTGTTGCCTTACCAACAAATTGAATGGTTTGGGGTTCCAATATCTTCCTCCCAGGTTTCTGGAGATAGAGTTCCTTAATAATCTTGGTACAAATGGGGATCTCTTTGATGGCTTGAGGCAAAGGTATCTTAATGAAAAGATTCTGAAGCTTTGATGCCAAGCTAGTCTTAGAAATAGGTTCACTTCTTTCCATTACTAGCCTCTCTGGGAAGGGAGGCTAGTTGGAAGAAGATGGCAAGGATTCAGAGGGTAATGGCTACTTAATGATAGCTTTCGGAGAATGGTTAAGAGTTTCCTCTTCTCCTTTCTCTTCAATAATGACTCTAGGTTGCTTCTGATTTTCTAATGTTATAGTCCCTCCCGATCTTAATTGAATATCATGAACCCCAATTGGAATAGACTGGCACTCGAATGGTAAAGGTGGGTTTGTTACAAAGATCATTTGCACTGCTTTAATATTGTTAGGATTGGGCATAGGTTCAGCAGGCAACTGAGGAGGTCGAAAAGGAGGAGGTAAAGGCAACGTTGGAGCAGACAGACTCAGAAGTTGAGGCATTGAATAAGGTGTATGCGTAGATGGATATGACTGCATAGGTGGCTGGTAGGAATATGGAGAATGAGTTGGCCCTCTCCAACCTTGTTGCCATGGTTGAGAAGGTTTCCCATGCTAATATTGATTCCCATACTGCCACTGCTAATTAGTGTTAGGATAAGAATATGCGTGTGAATTATAACCAGAATAATGTCGAGAAAATTCAGGAGCCATACTTGTTGGCATTATGATACATATGTTGTGCTTAATGGCAACCCACTCATCTAAGATGATAAATTATAGTGCAGCAAAGTTCACGCACTTTCATGAACATAAAAGGTTCTTTCATGTAGAGAAAAGTTCACGCACTTTTATGCAGAGAAAAGTTTATTTCATGTAGAGAAAAGTTCACGCACTTTTATGTAGAGAAAAGTTTATTTCATGTAGAGAAAAGTTCACGCACTTTTATGCAGGGAAAAGTTTATTTCATGAAGAGAAAAGTTCATGCACTTTTATGAAGAGAAAAGTTTATTTCCTGGAGAGAAAAGTTCACGCACTTTTATGCAGAGAAAAGTTTATTTCATGTAAAAAAAAAAAAGGTTTGATCTCACGCACTTTCATGGTTGGTTCATGGTATTAGTTCGACAGTTTTTGATCCTATGGTTTTGGCCTGTGGTATTGCATCCAAAAGTGTTGATCTCACGCACTTTCATGGTTGGTTCATGGTATTAGTTCGACAGTTTTTGATCGTATGGTTTTGGCCTGTGGTATTGCATCCAAAAGTGTTGATCTCACGCACTTTCATGGTTGGTTCATGGTATTAGTCCAACAGTTTTTTGATCCTATGGTTTTGGACCGTGGTATTGTGGAAGGCCTAAGACTATAAAAGAGGAAGGAGATCATTTGGCAAAGGATCATCGAATGAATTGAATATCTAATAAGTGCTAGATCTGAAATATTTGTGATTGGGTTATGGTGCAGATCTGGATCTGAATGAAGGAGGAACCTTAGCGCATAAAGAAGGATAAGTTCTTTTGATGGGTCATAATATTTATGCTTGAATAATAGTATCTTTGCATGATTTTGATCTGTTATATGGGGCACATGCTTGATCTATAAATCTGACAATCTGGGTTAATTAGTGTCTGAATATTTGAAAGAAGGAATTATCCTTTATAGATCTGCACATAGGTTTCAGGTTGTTGAAGTAGCGTATATCTTTAAATTATGATCTAGCTGCCTCTGTCTATTGCTGCAGTATTCTGGGTTTAGAATTTGGTGTGTGGTTATTGTTACTGTGTTCTAGGTACAACTGTCAGAGAAGTGTTTACTTGATTCAGTGCTAATTGGGAAAAGGAGATTGTTTGATGCAGATATACTTGATGATTGATTGATGTTCATGGATCAAGTCTAAAAATTTATGAAACGTGGTCCCTGGAAGAAAGAGAAGGTTGTAGCCTTCAGTAGGCCAGCACCTACGTACTAGTATCTTGGCTAGTACAAGAGCTAAGAGGGTTGTAGCTCTCTGCAGGTTGTAGCCTGCGTACTGGTAAAGGACTGCACCAGTACAAAATCATTGTAAAAGGAGTTTCTTATTAAAAGAAGATAGAGACATGTTGCAGCAGGTGGTTTTCACCCACATTGGGTTTCCACCTTATATCTGGTGTTCTTTTGTGTGACTATTTGCTTTTCTTGTTCCTGCTCATTATTTTATGATACTAACATACAAAGTAATGATCAATATTTGAAGAATTATTCAAAGTATAAATAAGGAAGATATGTTGAAAAGAATTTGATAATACTGATTCACCCCCCCTCTCAGTATTATTTCCAACAATTGGTATCAGATCAGGTCCTTCTGAAGAAGCTTGATCGCTTGAAGGAAGATCTAACATCATGAGCAACTACAAGAGGGAAGCATCAATCAGGCCACCGACTTTTGATGGGACAAACTTCATATATTGGAAGGTAAGAGTTACTACCTATCTTCAATCTTTGGGTAGAGAAGTATGGGACATTATAGAAACAGGGTATACTTTTCCATCAGCTACTCCTACAGATTCAGCTGAGAAGAAGAAATATGAAACAAATGCAAAGGCGGTTAATACTCTTCTAGGATGTCTATCTCAATCTGAATTCGTGAAGGTTATGCAATATAAATCCGCAAAAGAAATATGGGACAAGATTGTTTTGAGCTACGAAGGAGATGAATAGGTAAAACGTGCAAAACTTCAAACCCTCAGGATTCATTATGAGAATCTCAGAATCTATAATGATGAAAGTGTGGCTAACTATTTCCTTCGGGTAGATGAGATTGTTAATTGTATGAAAAACTTGGGTGAAGAAATAAAAGAGGCTGTTGTGGTTGAAAAAGTCCTAAGATCATTGTCCCCCAAGTTTGAATCTAAAGTATCTGCAATAGAAGAAAAGGAAAATCTACGAACTCTTACTATGTCTCAGCTACACGGAATTCTAACTGCTTATGAAATGAGAAAAGGAGGTCCATTAGACAGGAGAGAAGCTTCTTTTAAGGCTTCAAGCAAAGGAGACTACTATGAATCAAGTCATGTGCCAGAAGAAGAAGAAGAATCAAATTTTGTCAGAAATCTTCAACGGGGTACTGGAAGGTTCAGAGGTAAGCTACCTTTTAAATGTTTTGCTTGTGGAAGAGTAGGTCATTATGCTGCCAAATGTCCTCATAAGGATAAGATTGACAAAGGAAAGGAACCTGCTAGATGGAACAAGAAACAGAATGCAAATAAGAAAAGCTACTACACTCATGAAGACAGTGATGGTCTATCAAATAGTGATGAAGATGAACGAGGTAATGACTATAAACTTTTAATGGCATTTGAGGATGATGATTACATGGACGCTATAGATGTGGATAGTTTTTATGATGAGATTTCTAGACTTAAGACATGTATAGAAGAAAAGAATATGATCATTGATACTCTACAATTTCAAATTGATGAAAAAGAAAAATATCTTGAAAAGTTAGAAGGTGAAATTGTTGGCCTTAGAAAAGAAATTGAGAAAACAAAGGCTATTAATCTTAAGTTTGTCAAAGGATCTAAAACTCTGGATGAGATCATCAATGTACAGCGTTCTCCGCTAAACAAGACAGGTCTGGGGTATAATGGAGAAACATCTCAAGCATCCACCTCAAAGAGTTATCTTGATGCAGCAAGAAGGAATGAGCAAAAGCACAATGGAGATCACCAGGTAAAGCAGGGATGAATTACATCAAGAACGAACAAAGACTATCAGGTAAACTAGGGGCAATCTGTCTTAAGGATGAACAAAAGCTACAACTAGCCATAGGTAAAATCTTCTCAATTTGCTTCAAGAATGGATGACAATAGAAATTACAATCATTTGGCCGGTAGATTTGATAATCGCAGAAGTTTCTTCAATGGGCAATGTTTCTCTTGCCATAACTTTGGTCACAAAGCAGCTCAATGTGTTGCATATAAAACAATCATGACTAGAGAAGCTCAAAAACAAAGAAGTATGATCGGGATTACAAAAAGGACCTATAACAACTTTTCGGCTCTTGAATATGAAGTTGAATGTTCTATTTGAAATAACTTTGGTCATGAAGATTCTGAATGCAGCAGCAGGTTTCAGTAGACAAAGGAACAAGCCTCAAGCACCAGAACATGTAGAATAAAGGAACCACAAAGAGAAAGATGTGGGATAGCATTTTATGCAGAAGGACAAGAAAATCTATGGTACATTAACAGTGGATGTTCGAAACATATGATAGGTGATAAAGAAAAACTTGAATCATATTCTACTTTAGAAAAGGGAAAGAAAGTTTCTTTTGGAAATGATACTCCTGCAGCTATAAAAGGAAAAGGCACTGCTCAGTTAAAAGAAAAGGTCAAAGATGGAAATGTTTTGTATGTTGATGGATTGAAGCATAATCTTCTAAGTGTCAGCCAGATGTGTGATCAAGGAACCGAGGTGATATTTAGATCAAATGGATGTCCTGTTCGTGATCTTGATACAGGTGAAACAGTGATCAAAGGTAGAAGAACTCCAAATAATCTATACATATTTGAAGAAGGACAACAACAATGCTATTTGAGCAAGGATGATGAACACTGGTTATGGCACCGGAGGTTGGGGCATCTAAGCTTTTCACAAATAAGGAAAGCATGCAAATATCAGGCTGTTCGTGGTCTTCCAGATATCAAAATTCCAGACAACACCATATGCAAATCATGTCAGTTTGGAAAGCAAACCAGAACTAACTTTCCAGAGAAGGAAGGATCAGCTAGCATGCCTCTTGAGCTAGTCCATACAGATGTATGTGGCCCATTTAGGAAAAGGACACCTCGAGGAGAAGAATACTTGATATTATTCATTGACGATTTCTCCAAGTTTGTTTGGTTAGGACTTATGAAGCACAAAGACGAAGCATTCGAGAAATTAAAATCCTTCAAAGCCTTGGTTGAAAATGAATCAGGTTACAAAATTAAGTGCCTCAGGTCTGACAGAGGTGGGGAGTTTACCTCAAATGAATTTTTCGATTTCTGTGAAGAACATGGGATAAGAAGGGAATTCTCTACAGCTAGAACTCCTCAGCAAAATGGAGTGGTGGAAAGGATGAATAGAATAGTCCAACAAATGGCCCGTGCTATGCTTGATGAGTCCGGAACTCCCGCAACTTTCTGGGGTGAAGCTGCATATGCTGCGGTTGTTATTCTCAACAAAACAAATGTCCGAGTGAACAGCACTCAAACTCCTCATGAGCTCTAGTATGGTGAGACTCCTTCGGTAAAGCACTTCAAAATCTTTGGGAGCAAATGCTATATTAAGAATACTGATGAGCAACTTGGCAAACTTGAACCTAGAGCAGATGAAGGCATTCTTCTTGGTTATTCTCCACACAACAAAGCATATAAGTGCTACAATAAAAGACTTGGAAGAATTGTTGATAGCATTGATGTAGTGGTTGATGAAAAGGGATACATTCCTAGGCAAGTAAATCATGAAAATATCGAAGAAGATGAAGACTACCCTCAAACACAGAATGATGAAGAAGAAGAACCTCAAGAAGCACCAAAGGAACAGATAAGGATAGAAGAGAAGACTCCATCCCGGTACGTTCAGAAGAATCATCCAGAATCTCAGATTTTGGGGCAGAAAGAAGGAGGTGTACAAACAAGAAGAACAATTGCAGAAGCTTCAAGCTATTTGGCATTACTCTCCTCCACTGAACCACAAAATGTAAAAGAGGCATGCAAAGATGAATGTTGGGTCAAAGCAATGGATGAAGAACTTGAGCAGATCAAAAAGAACAACACTTGGGAGTTGGTTCCTAGACCAAAGGATAAGAATGTTATAGGGACAAAATGGGTCTTCAAAAATAAGTTGAATGAAAATGGGGAAGTAATTAGAAACAAGGCAAGACTTGTTTGTAAAGGGTATGCGCAGCAAGAAGGAATAGATTTTGAGGAAACTTTTGCTCCTGTTGCAAGACTTGAGGCCATCCGAATGTTCCTTGCTCTCTCAAGCTTTCAAAAGTTCAAAGTATTTCAAATGGACGTGAAATCAGCCTTTCTGAATGGAGACTTAGAAGAAGAAGTATACATTGAGCAGCCAGATGGTTTCATTCTTGGAAATGATCCAAATCTTCTATGCAGATTGAAAAAGGCTCTCTATGGTCTTAAACAAGCTCCAAGGGCTTGGTACTATCATTTGGACAAATATCTTCATCAACAAGGTTTTTCAAAAGGATCAGCAGATAGCAATCTTTATATAAAAATTGAAAATGACAAATTGCTGATACTTGTTGTGTATGTAGATGACATTATCTTTGGCAACAATGAAGAATCTATGAGTCAAAGCTTTGCCTTGGTGATGCAGAAAGAATTCGAAATGTCCTTGCTTGGAGAATTGACATATTTTCTTGGCCTGCAAATCCAACAAAAGGAAGGAGGGATCTTCTTGTCTCAAACCAAGTATCTCAAGCAGATTTTGAAGAAATATGGCATCAAAGATGCAAAACCAGTATGTACACCCATGGTCACAGGATGTAGCCTTAGTGCAAATGATGAATCAGCAGTAGTACATCAGCCAACCTACAGATCTATGATTGGAATTCTACTTTATTTGACAGGTACCCGACCAGACATCATGCATGTAGTGGGAATAGTTGGAAGATTTCAGGCAAATCCAAAGGAAACTCATCTTCAGGCAGTAAAGAGAATCTTCAAATATCTTCAAGGGACTCAAAATTATGGCTTATGGTATCCTAGAGATACAGATCTCACACTTCATGCCTATACTGATGCAGATTGGGCCGGAAGCGTTGATGACAGGAAGAGCACAAGTGGTGGTGCATTCTTTATGGGTTCCAGATTAGTATCTTGGTTCAGCAAGAAACAGAGTTCGATTGCCTTGTCTACAGCTGAAGCAGAATATGTTGCTGTTGCATCTTGCTACACTCAACTCCTTTGGATGATGCAGACCTTGCAAGATTTTCAAATCACTTGTACACCACCCATCTCCATCTTATGTGATAATACAAGTGCAATCAGCATTTCAAAGAACCCAGTCATGCATTCAAAAACCAAGCACATACCAATCAAGTATCAATTTCTCTGGGAACAAGTGCCTGAACAAAAGGTCAAGTTGGATTATGTTCCTTCTAAGGAACAGGTTGCTGATATACTCACCAAACCATTGCCTAGGGAGACCTTTGAATACCTCAGGAAAAAGCTGGGGGTTGTTGATGCATCATCTTGTTGTTGAATCTCTTTTGATTGTTGGTTGTACGCAAGGTTCATCTAAAGTATATGCATACATGTGCTGGGTTGTGGATTGGTTAAAGATCGAATGGCACAGGTTCAGGGGGAGTATATCATGCATTGTTGGCATTATGGAGGAAGTACAGAAGGAGATCATGGATGCTTGTCTGAATATTGCTGTAATACGTCTCTATCTCTTTCATGGTCATTTATGGTGTTTGATGGATTATGGTTCTTCTTTGCAGATCTGGTTTATAGTCAGGGGGAGCATGTTCTTAGGGGGAGCATAACCCTTTGCCCTTGATGTCAAAGGGGGAGAGTGATTGGTTGTTGTTGCCATCAAGTCCAAAGGGGGAGATTGTTGGCATTATGATACATATGTTGTATTTGATGGCAACCCACTCATCTAAGATGATAAATTATAGTGCAGCAAAGTTCACGCACTTTCATGAAGATAAAAGGTTCTTTCATGTAGAGAAAAGTTCATGCACTTTTATGCAGAGAAAAGTTTATTTCATGTAGAGAAACGTTCACACACTTTTATGCAGAGAAAAGTTTATTTCATGTACAGAAAAGTTCACGCACTTTTATGCAGGGAAAAGTTTATTTCATGAAGAGAAAAGTTCACGCACTTTTATGAAGAGAAAAGTTTATTTCATGGAGAGAAAATTTCATGCACTTTTATGCAGAGAAAATTTTATTTCATGTAAAAAAAAAAAAAAGGGTTTGATCTCACGCACTTTCATGGTTGGTTCATGGTATTAGTTTGACAGTTTTTGATCCTATGGTTTTGGCCCGTGGTATTGCATCCAAAAGTGTTGATCTCACGCACTTTCATGGTTGGTTCATGGTATTAGTCCAACAGTTTTTTGATCCTATGGTTTTGGACCGTGGTATTGTGGAAGGCCTAAGACTATAAAAGAGGAAGGAGATCATTTGGCAAAGGATCATCCAATGAATTGAATATCTAACAAGTGCTAGATCTGAAATATTTGTGATTGGGTTATGGTGCAGATCTGGATCTGAATGAAGGAGGAACCTTAGCGCATAAAGAACGATAAGTTCTTTTGATGGGTCATAATCTTTATGCTTGAATAATAGTATTTTTGCATGATTTTGATCTGTTATATGAGGCGCATGCTTGATCTATAAATCTGACAATCTGGGTTAATTAGTGTCTGAATATTTGAAAGAAGGAATTATCCTTTATAGATCTGCACGCAGGTTTCAGGTTGTTGAAGTAGCGTATATCTTTAAATTATGATCTAGCTGCCTCTGTCTATTGCTGCAGTATTCTGGGTTCAGAATTTGGTGTGTGGTTATTGTTACTGTGTTCTAGGTACAGCTGTCAGAGAAGTGTTTACTTGATTCAGTGCTAATTGGGAAAAGGAGATTGTTTGATGCAGATATACTTGATGATTGATTGTTGTTCATGGATCAAGTCTAAAAATTTATGAAACATGGTCCCTGGAAGAAAGAGAAGGTTGTAGCCTTCAGTAGGCCAGCACCTACGTACTAGTATCTTGGCTAGTACAAGAGCTAAGAGGGTTGTAGCTCTCTGCAGGTTGTAGCCTGCGTATTGGTAAAGGACTGCACCAGTACAAAATCATTGTAAAAGGAGTTTCTTATTAAAAGAAGATAGAGACATATTGCAGCAGGTGGTTTTCACCCACATTGGGTTTCCACCTTATATCTGGTGTTCTTTTGTGTGACTATTTGCTTTTCTTGTTCCTGCTCATTATTTTATGATACTGACATGCAAAGTAATGATCAATATTTGAAGAATTATTCAAAGTATAAATAAGGAAGATATGTTGAAAAGAATTCGATAATACTGATTCACGCCCCCTCTCAGTATTATTTCCAACAATACTTGCACCTACCTGAGGCCAATTCCTTCTTGCTCCCATAGCATAAAGATATTTAGCTTTAGGTTTCCCCCCTGTAAATACAACTTTATGTCTTGGTATAGAGGGACATTTTTTTGTGACATGGTCTTCTACACAAATAGCACACTTATTAGTTTCTTTCAAATTAAGAGGACACTCTTTAGGAGGATGCTTGTCTCTACATTTAGGACAAAAGATACATAATGACTCTTGTTCCTTCATGAGTTTTTGCTAAAATTTTAAAGAGTCCAACTATTTGGTAATAGTATTCATTATATCAATTTTCATGTTTTCCATTTTATTTTCTAGTCCAATAATCATAGCATCAGTAGATTTAGTTTTTCTATTTCTGTTTGGAGTTCCTCTACCAGATCTACACTGATTTCTTGAAAATTTCTTGCATAATTCACAAATTTGTTCAAAAGTTTGCTGAGAAATATCACCTTGTCCTAACATATTTAAATTATTTCTAGCATTATCAGTAAGTCCTCTTAAGAACAAGGTTCTAATAGCACTGGGATCAAGCTTAAGTTTTGACCTTTGTAAAATATACAGAAATATTTCTAGGTAATCTTCAAGAGTTTCATCGTCATCCTGTATGATTGTAAAAATCTCATCCTGCATGTCACGAGTTTTGCAATATTCTTGATATTTAGACAAAAGCACTCTCTTCATCTGATCCCAAGAGGTTATAGTGCTTCCTCCTAAACCCATAAACCAGTGTAGAGCTGAGTCCTTGAGAGTAATAGGAAATAATCTTAACTTCTGAGCGTTAGTTGAATAATCATAACTTCTACAAAGAATATCAAACTTGAATAGAAAAGAGTCAGGATCTTCATGAACTTTACCATGGAAATGAGGGAGAGCTGATGGTGGAATTTTCTTAATCTGTGCCACAGTATCAGGGTCCACAATTGGAAACACAGAAGTGGATTGTTCTCCACTTACCTGGTTTTCACCAGTCCCTTCCACATTATCTTCATGGTCTGCCATTGTTTCCCTTTTGCTTGAACTACTCTCAACACGCTGAACCACACCTGAGCTGTTGTCACCAGAATCTAGGTGGACTTTTCCTGCATGATGGGTTTGAATTGGATTAGGCTTCCTGGTTACAGAAGGAGACCCAATATGAGAATTGTTTTCAGAATTCTTTCGGCCCTTAGTGGGCTTCGAACCCTTACCTTTTCTAGGCATTCATTTCAAAAAGGAAATAAAAATAACAAACAACTTCTAATAAAAATGCTATTAGAAATCAATTAACACTAGTAAAATTCCTTCAATGAAGCTTTTTCAAACAATACTACAAAAATAAAGGAAAAATTACCTCTATTATATAATCAGAAAATTCTTACCAAATCAAATCACCTCCCCGAAAATGATGCCAAAATGTTGGGTGCAGGAATTACACTTAAGAAAACTCCTCAACACTTAATTTGTCAACCCAGGGGATCCGTAAACTTAAAAACGAAGCACAAGCAATGCCAGAGAGGGTATGAATCTTTCTAATATAAATCCCTACTTTCTTTAAAGTAAAGATTGCATAATCAAATTAAAAAGAGATAACAGGCAACTTGAACCATAAAAATAATCTAAGACTGGAACAAGGAAGAATGCATTTTCAAGAGGGAATTAAAGATAAATGGCAATCACTCTAGCTAATTATTGTTTAACTACTGAGTATGTGTTTTTCTTTAGCAGATAAACTTAGTAGTCTCATCAGATCGGCCCTTAAACCTGCTCTTTGAGAAATTTCCTTCTTGCACTAATCTGTCTTGTACTATCGCAGTATGCTGGCACTAGTGCAGGAATAGAGATTTATGCAGAAGGTATAAATGGTGTCTTTACTAAAGGATTTTTTCTTCCTGCAAGGGCTTGAGCATTTCCAAGTTCAAAGCACTCAGATCTCGTGGCAAGAAACTAGTTCTTGCACCGGATCAAAGCTTCCTGTATTTAGCATTTAATTCTTACAATGAGTGCTTAATTATTGCAAGTGCTATTATACTGTTAAATCAAATTGAACACATAAAAAGTGAATGTTTCTGATCTTGATAGAGTGCAGGAATAAAGAAACAATCAATATACATTTATCCTGTCATAAGAATTAATGAAAGAAAGAAGATTGCGGGAAGTAGACTAAGAAGGCTTGTTGCATCACACCAATGTGCATTGGTGCAGGTTCATTTCTCCTACTTGGACCAGGCGAGGAAAACCAATCAAAAGGAATTGTAGAAAAGGAGATATCACACCAATGTGCATTGGTGCAGGGTTATTTCTCCTTCTTGGACTAGGCAGAGGAAAACCAATCTCAAATCAAGTGCAGGAAAGCAAATTTATCTACTTCACACAACGGATCCACTTTCACTCAAACAGGAATGCATGTGCTTAAAATTAAATCACACTTGACAATGTAAACACAAATTACAGGAAACAGGAAAGGGTGTAAACGTGTTGGGTTGGCTGGGCCCTAGCCAACCAATGCGTTTCCCCTTTAAATAAAAATGCTACTCAATACTTTAATCAATTCATCAGCTCAAATATAGAAATGGGATTTGTGAAACATGAGGCGGAGCTCCCTTTTATTAATTCACTGAGGCAAGTACATACGTTAATACATCGTCCAACCTAGATTCGAGCTATAACAAAATACAGCAACCTGTTACTACCTCTTTGGTTGTGTCTCTGTTCTATCCAAAAACTCCCTTATTCCTATTTACATTCTACATTATATATATCTTTTGCCAAAGGAAAAAATAGTTCATTCAACTGATTACATAACCAAACACAAAATTTATCTTTTCGGCCTTTAAACTTAGACAGTTAGCAAAACTGGCCATAGACAATCTCCAGCTTTTGCTCTTCACAGATTCGATCTCAGTTGCCTTTGGATTGATCTTGCTGTCGTGGTTGAAGCTGCTCAAAATGAGGTGATTCGATCTCAGCTGCCTTTGGATCAATATTGTTGTTGTGGTTGAAACTGCTCAAAACAAGGCAGTGATCAAGGAGGTTCAGATCTGCTGCAGGGATTTGTTGTGCTCGCAATAGTTCAAGATCCAATCTTGCACTAGGATTAGCAGTCACGGTAAGTACTCTAACTACTAAATAAACATTGGAGATATCGATAAGTTAAAAAGAGTGATTAAAAGTAAGAAATCATGTAATAAATGATTAATTAACGCTAAGTTAAATTAAAAGTATGAAAAATAAAGTTTATACGAAATATGTCACCGTGGTTGGACTAGTGCAAGATGAGGGTGTATAAGAGAGGTAAAATAGTGGTAAAAGGTTATGATTTAGGGAGGGGAAAATGGAAAAAAGAGAGCAAATTATGGGGCTAACAAACATGACAACACACCACATACTGGAGCTTTAGAATACAACTCGTTATGTTATTTACAATAATCACATATACACATATGCACATTTTTCTGAACCAAAAAATAAAAAGATACGATGCCTGCATTTGTAATAAGGGAATCCAGAGGCTCAAACCTCCACCCTCAAAGTAATACTAAGATTCACATCCTTCCCAGGAAGTCTAGAATCCACTGCCACAGTCAAAGATGCATCCAATCTCCAGTGCTACAATACCATGCCACTTATCCTCTCAATGAAAAATTATCGACTCATTTTCTTAGGGCACACTCCCAATGTGCATCTGATTCCATCTGGAAATGATAATAACTAGAATAAATATATCCATGACCTTCCCTTATCTGTGACATAGTCCCTCGAGAAATATGGTCACCCCCTTCCCAGTTGATCCATCCCTTGGCAAGGCTTACTCGCATCGGAAGATCAAACAACCAAGGCATATACCTGCCTCAAAACCATCATACTAGTCATAGCATGCTCATTGAAAGCAATGGACACTATTGGGAACCTGTGTCCCACAATGGCCCTCCTCCTAATGTACTCTACCAACATACTACTGCATGTTCCAATTTCTTTTATCGTTACTGGAAATTCTTACAGTCGATTTCAACCACCTAGCCGAGCATGTTCATGCATTCTTGTTCCAAGCACATAATTTCCATTAAATTAAAATAAATTGAAATAACCTCAAATCATACCTAATTGGTAACTCATTATAAGGTACACTTGCAATCATGTTCACTTCCTGTCACAACAAGTCAAACTAACTATTTGATCAAGACATCATGCATAAACATATCACATCCGGTTATCTCAAAACACAAACATCATATATCAACATCATAAATCACATGTAACCATCATAAACCAGAATCATAGATCACATGTAATCATCATAAACCAGAATCATACATAACATGCATAATAAAATAGAACTAAAATGATGATACTTATCCTTTAATCAAGCCTTAGCTTCTACCTTTGTCTTTATTCTGTACACACCCTGGATCGTTTTCCACACCCAACAATCACTTAGTGCCTTCTCCTCAAGCATGTGAGCATACACACAATGCGTTACACACACATATAACCACACACGACATACAACACCATGCAATACATGCATCTACACCAATACCATATGTACCACATTTACATAGTACCACCTATACACTACAACCACGTGTACAACGCATGCACAACATCACATATACATGGTACCATTGGCACAATGTGTTCACAAAATCACATGTACACGACACCACCTGCATAATGTGTACATAACACCATATATACATTGCACCACTGTAAAAAATTGTACACAATACCACATGTACGTGACAACACATGTACATAGTGCTACATGCATGACATGTATAGAACACCACATGCATGCAACACCACTTGTAAAACATGTACACATCACCACATGCACACAAAACCACTTCTACAATCATGCACATAACACCATATGTACATAATGCCACATGTACAACATGTAGGAAACACTGCATGTACATAGCACTGCATATCCAACATGTACATAGCACCATATGCACACAACACCTCATATCCAACATCTACAGAGAACCATATGCACAATAATAGGACCACACATTCAAAACAACACTTTATTTACCAAGAAACCTTGCTTCCATTGTCTTATCCATGCTTGTCCCAACATGCCGAAAACCACATTGTTTCCATTTTGCCAATGTATCCCTCAGTATACCTATCATAACATAAACATAGGCATAATACAAGCATACAATATCAATTCATATCCACATGATACTGACCTCATATATTTGTTAGGCTACTCTTCCCACTTGATTTCTCATGAACTAGGAATCTCTTAATGTCATTCACCTGCATAAGAAATCATTCCTCCACAAGAACGGTTATTGCTGACCTTGTCAGATAGTGACATAGAGACATGGACACATATATACATATATAAGCATTAGCTTAGAATAATCATGGTCCTGTTAGATGACTCCATACATACAAACACATTTATACATATAAATGTTAGTGTTAACAATCATGATCCATGAAGACCCTATCAAACATGAGATAGATACACACTGGATTGTGTATATATATAAAAATCAACATAATCATGATCATAACATAATGACTAGATAACATATGGTCTAGATTAAGAGAACTTCCTTATTTAGGCACAACATATGCAACATTGAGAATCACAGTTCCCAACTTAGCCAAGGCATCTGACACCTCAGATCCATTTACTTTACCTTTTATGGTTACCTTTCTTATGTCCGTACTGCCACTGTCCATTTACCACAATTGGCCCAACCAGTCCAACCCACTATCACAGTCTCACCTTCCGCTGCGCTTACTCATGCACCGAGATTCATCTGGGTCTTACATCATATGTTGGGTACCACACAACTCTCCCAAAGCTCCATTAAATTCCTCCTTTCCCAACCAATTCCCAGGACTCAAAACATAAAAGGCAAGAATAAGAAGAAAACAAGAGAAAACCATGAAAAACCAACAATAATACGAAACTGTGAAGAAAATGGCATGATCATGCACTAGACATAAAAAAGCTACAAATCAAGCACAAGAAAATCACAAAAGACCAAAAGCATAAGAATAAAAATAGACACCATGACTCAATCCCCATGGTTCCCAGTTCTTCCAAAGGAAAACTCAACCTGATCCTTCTTCAAGGTTTCATGGAAACCTCTCTTTCCATGCAACTCCCTGCATCATACTGCCATAAACACATAATTGTTAGTGCATAATTAAACATAGCAATAAATCAGTTACCATAGCCTATTGTACCACACGCATTGCCTTGTAATTGAACACATCAACTCCATCTCTCAAGGGACTCTAATTCCCTTGACATATCCACCTGTGACTAGAGACTAGCTAATATATCTATCAAGTACATGTTCATGAATCTAGCACATATCCACATAATGTCAAACAAAATCGAGGTTAATAAGACTTCCTGTATGCAAAGAACTCATTCGTTTGGAATTAGGGTTTTCCAAACATAGCCAAATGAATTCTTGTCCAATTCCTTCCTCTTACCTTTTTACTTTGTTGGAATCAAGGCGTACTATATACTGTCACATCGCCCAACTGTTACATATATCAACACATCGACTATTACCTTGTCAAGCTAATACCAAGTGTGTTTCCTAGCAAGCTAATATTCAAGTACATATCAACTATATCAACACATATATGTTAGTACAATCATCTAAAAAAAATCATTTGAAAATATACTCATATTATGCAATTCATCAAACTTTCAACCAACTTGCAAGAATACCATGTTAAATAAATCAACTAGATGACATAATCAAACTGTGAAGCACCAAATATACGAAATAAGCAAGTTCATACCTTAGTGTATCTCAAGGGAGGCTCTATTGTCTTCACAATAAATCCATATTAGCCTGATATAACTTCACAACATATCAACTCAAACACAAGTAAGATCATGTTATCCATAACAATCACTAACTAACATGTTCACATCCTAACTCATAAAAAATTATCATTTATGCATAGCAATCACATATGTATGATGAGTCTAGATTAGTACCACACAATGCAACATGATAAGTCAACTCATACCTGTATGTCATAACCCTAACCATCTACATAGACCAATCCAATTTAGCATGATACATATAACATCAAGGTATAAATTTTATAACCTTAATCGTCAAGAAAACTATCATTTAACAATAACAAGTTAACCTATAAGATACTTCATCAATAACATATAGCATAATCATAAGGTTATCTATTATAAAACAATAATAACAATGCATACCACTATAGGTTACTATCATTATTGACTCTTCGAAAAGTGTGCATATAACTACACTAATAAAATAATAGCTATCATGAATGTAACCATAACATCAAACACATGTACATAAACCTAATAGTCCTTAACTTACATAATTGCATGCCAAACACACAAGACTTGTATTACTATCTTCTTTTATCCCAAATTCTAATGCTTCAACCTCATTATGATCATCTGCATCTCTTTCTCTATCTCTACCAACACAATAGCATCATAGCAACTAATATCACCCTGGTGACCTAAATTGCATAGCATGAATTCACAAGGCATGTTTGACTTACTATTCAAAACTATAACCAAGACCATACATGCATAACAACTGCACATAGACATATAACTCATAAGTACCAAACCACATACACATCATTCTAGCTAGGGTCCAGTCATCAATGCAAGGCCATATCAACAATACATGCTATGACCTCATGCATGAAAACAACCATTACACAATTGTACACATTTCCACATGAAACCATCAACATGCATAAGCAATTCCTAATCAACTACACATACACATGAATGCACATAGTCGAGCATAAGTGATAAACTCATGTAACCAAACCTACAAGATTGATACCTGTAATCAAACAGACAAGAATGAAACCTAACATACAGGATGTGATCAAGCGGCATATAATCATGTAACCAGTCATATACTCCTGACGATGCATTCCACAAAATGAACATCAAGTTCCTCATGACAACCTTAGTACAGTCATGATCAATCAAGATGCAATGCAACAAGCACATCGAATGAAAGTGTAAGAGACACACATGCAATTGACATGTATGCATGACCACCACATAGCCCATCCAGTCCAAGGGGTGAACCATGATCTGATACCACTTTGTAACACGCTCCTCATATAGCTACCCAAGAAATCTGCCAACTTGGGTAGACATGTGACAATATGCTACTATGATTGGATTTGACCTCCTATGTGACCTTAAGGAAGTGGAATCGATGGAACGCATCAACCAACCTATCCACATTAGCAACAGAAACTTTAGGAGACATGCAGCCATTAAGACATCCTGTCCCTGGGTCCCACTAATGTTCTAGACACTTAAATTTCAATCTCTATCAAGCTATAGGCATGACAATGTACAAAAACCCAAAGTTGCTCTCACAAGCCTTCAACTAGCAACCAAAGACCCAATTTGCCACTGTTATGCCAGCGACCCCAGGATTTGAGCCACTTTTTTAGGCTGAGAGCCTAGGCCACTACCAAAAATGAAATGACAACTTAGGAGCCATTAAATAACAGATAAACAATGATGTAAAAGAAATAAGTTAAATAAGACCTTAATCAGATCCCTACTAGCCATGACAGGAATTTCATCAAACATGTCACAAGCAATTAATTTACAGGTGTAACCAATAGAATTAAACATAGGGATCTTGTACTTATCTCAGAATTGCTAAGAACCATTTTTCCCTCATGCCATTTTCTGCATTACCATATATTAGGAGATATATACATTATCCATTCATTTACAAGTAAAAACATGCTGAGATCTTTCTGTCATAAAACACATATATAACCAACATAATAACAACATAAATACTCATGAAAGTACATCCATATAAACCACATATAATCCATCAAAATTCTCATAGAAATACAAGGAAAAATAACCTTTCATTAATGATGCAAAAACCAAACTCGGGATGGGACTTCCACGCTCCACCCGACCATAGAATGGTTGAGCCAAATATCTCTTCAACCATTCACCCCCGTGCCATATTCGAAGCATGAATGTGGGACTCAAACCAAGAGAACCAACTAGGGCATACTAAGGCTGAACCACCTCACCCTCATCAATAGAAAGAAGGTTGTATTGTAATCCATCACTGATCACTAGGAAAACACAATGAATTCATCATAAGAGGATTTACCAAGATCTACACCCAATCACTAAGCCAAACAAGCATGGATGCCACTGGATTTCTCCACCTACACCATGAGGAATTTTCCTATCTCCTAGTCTCTTAGGCTTTACCATAATCCAAACTCGGATCACTAGGCCCTAAACCGAGACCCACTCTCCAAGCTTTAACATATATCCCAAAATTGGGATTACTAGGCCCAACAAAGAGAAAACCAGTTCTTGGCTTTACAGTATATCTCAACATTCACCAACAAGGATTCCTAGGCCCACCTAGGCACATAATCCTAGATTTACTGCAACCCATAGTCTATCTCAGGGGTTACTAGGCCAGTGGATTTATCGTGATCCACAACCCAGTTCAGGGACCACTAGGCCATGTGCTATATCATTCGGAGATCCACCCTACTCAACTTCGAATCCATCCGGAAATCCAACTCAACCAAAACATGATAACTCCATCACACCATGGTTATCCAGAAATGGAAAGGCTAGGCTGGAAGCATTGTTACACCTAGAAAAAACCATGTCACAACAAAAAATAACCACACACAATACCATGCATGCCAAACATAGCAAGGAAAATACACATGCAAATTGATACCTGCAAAGAATCATGTTGTCACTGCTTGATCCTACCTTTCCCTGCTTAATCTTTACTTCCTCTTTCCTTCTTTTACCTTTCTTGATCCAATGCCAAAATTCTCCAAGAAAGCTCTAAGTTTCCAATAGTGTGAGAGAGAGAGAATAATGAGAGAGCTCCAAAAATCAATTGGAAAAAGGTTAACAATTGATCCTCATAAGCATTTTTATAAATGAGATCTCTATTTTCTTCAATTTCCATTATTTTCCTTCATTTTCCTCCTCACATGCAACCTTTGACCTTTCACCTTCATTTTCTCATAATTTCCATTATTTTCATAAATAAATGTGCCAAAAATGCTATTTTTCCTTTCCAAAGCCTTAGCCATTGCCTTTGCCAATTTCCTTAGCCATAAATAACCAAATGAACACCCACACTAGGATATTTTTCCCACCGTTCATCTTGGAATGCGTGTCCCATCACCATGGCCTTATATATTTTTTCATGAGTTTTTAATCAGGGTTGTCACATCCCCATTATCCAAACATCTATTTCATTACATTTTCACTCCTGATCATATTTTACTTTTCCCACCATTGCTTGTTACTCTTACCTTTTCTTTAGTCTCTAGGTGCAAAGATTGAAGCACAAAATTATAGTCAACCCTCAATGATAATTTTAAATACATCAATCCATTTTATAGATAATTTTATTCCTTTCTACAAATTGATATTTCAAAATGAGTTCAACTAAAGGAAAAGCATCTCAAGTTTAGTCTAGAATCCTCCTTGCTTTAGGGACACCAAAAATTGATGAATTTTCCTTAGTTGATAGGGAAAGCAAAATAGAATACACAAAATAGGAGTTTAACCGATAAGAATTATAGAATCAGGGTTTCCAAATATTTTAGGATAGTGGCGATGATTTTTCTCTATGGCAGTGATTTTTACCCTAGTTTATATTTCCTCAAACTTATCACTTTTCGGAATCTGTAGTATGGTGTGCAAATAGGTACTTTCCCAGTGAGAAAGCTATAATTGCTCAAAACAATGAAACCTTGTTTTATGTAACTTAAAATTCCATTTTAAAGGCTATGTGCATATATTTTCCCATCTCTTTTCACCCATTCTATAAAAAATCCTCTTGGAAATCTATCAGAAGTTAACCTTTGAAAAAAGAGATGTTAGTTTTGAATTATTCATTCCTGAATGAACTGGTATTTCCACTCTGATATAGACATATTTGGGCACTTCAATCCCAATCTTATATGTCGATAAAATAGGGTTCTTTAACCCCTAAAAGTGTTGTTTCATACCCTAAAGGATCATGGTCAACTGATTACATCATTTCCCAAAAGTTCCACCTGAAAAATCACTCAGAACTGGCCAAAACTAGACCATACTGACTACTCCACTGTTAGGGTGCGATGCATACTAACTCCTACACTAGCCAGGTGTGATGCATACTAAAGAGGCCTTCTGTGGGGTGAGATGAGTGAGAATGGACAAATGTCAGAGACAGTTTGCTAAGTGGATGCTCTTGGAATCTTCTAGAAACTTCTCCTATGACACTTGCCTCTCTGAATTTTCCTAGGGATGAGTAAGAGATCCAAGAAATCTCTAGGTGGAACCAAGAACAACAAGTGGAATGACACTAATCAAAAACCGAGAGATGACTCACACCCTTGCACACATCTATAAATGTATCCCTCATCTGAGAGATCTGAGGGGCTAGAATTTTGTAATTTGTAAGGAAGTGTTGATAGTTTGTATCTAAGAAAGAGCATTGTATTATTGGGTGATCTTTCCTTTCATGAGGTGAAGACGGCATCGATGCTGGGAGGATGATGCTGGATCAGACAGCTAGGTTTTAATTCTCCCTTCTATTTTAATAAAGTTCTTTGAGTTTTCCTCCAAACAATCGTGTATTTGTGAATGTTGTTATTTGTGAATGCTATTGTATGTTCATTGTATTTCTGATTCTGTAATGCTTATAATATAATAGATCAAGATGCTTTGATGGTCTTTTGTTACTTTGTCTCTACAGGTATTCTCTAAGCAGGATAAGTAGGAGAGGAGTTGCAAGCTCTATCAAGGGGGAGAGAGATCAAGCAAGGAGTTAAGCAGAAGATCCAGGTTGGTTCCTTTGCCTCTCTCTTATCTATCATACATAGAGGAAATCCCAAATTTCTTTGATTGTTTGTTTCTAAGATACCTGCCAATCCTAGAGGGCTAGTAGATCGAAAAGACACTAGTTTTCCCAGAAACAAAATGGAGACCACAGTGGGAGATGAATAGATGTTTGTTTGTTATTGTTGTTTGCGTTATAAACTATAGACAGAGCTTGAAGTTAGCCAAATAGCCTTCGATCTGCTCTTGCTCTGTAATTGCATAGTGGACAAATGCTGCTTCAGTCAATCTCCAGTTTAGTTTATGAACTGAACATTTGACATACAAGCATTCTAGATGCCCTTTTGGTAGCTCAATAACCTCTCAAGATCATTCCTCTATACTTTGATCTTTATTGTCCATAATAGCTTAGCTTAACTCACTGAAATCAACTGCAAATTTGAGCCAAAACGGATCTTAGTTGTGCTCCCTGGCCCATCGCACTGTCTATCATTGTCAACCAGTATGCATCGCACTTCCTAAGTGTAGTAGGTGTAGTTAATACTTGTTTCTGTGAAGCATAGGTGCGATGACTGACTGAACCTATTTCTCTCCTTGAAATTTGGGGGTTTTGTCCTTGTTTTCAGCTCTGTTTAGTTGTTTTGCTACTTATGAACAGTACCTCATTACTGAAGCCTGCTTGCATTACATAGATTGGCCTCCATTGATTAGGATTAGTAAATGTTTTTATGTATTTTTCCATCATTTACAATCCTTTGTCAAAAATTTGCTTAAATCGATTTGTCATTTTGGTACAAAAAGTGTCGTAACTGTCATTTTGTGTCAAAAAGAGAAGTGTCGTTGAGTCTTCCTTCCCTAGATAGTCAATTGAACTTTTTATCATGTACTTGATTTTATTTGTTGCAATTTGAAGTGTCGAAAGCATTTTCTATACAAAATTGAAAAGTTTCGTTTAGTCTTCCTTTCCATTTTGAAAAAGAAATTGTCAAAATGTCACTTTGAGTAAAATATTTCAGATCTTTGCTATACTGAGTTTTCCTTTTTGGCACATTTCACATTAAGGGGAATGAAAAACAAATACATGCATTTGCATTTGCATTTAGACTGTGTGCGAAAAATGATTTAGGAAAGTGCATTTAGTGTGTGCTCTTTGCTCTTTGTTTGAAAGAATCGTAATCTTCATTCCTTAGTAGCTAGGATTTTCATTGCTAAAAATAAACAACGATTGTTTATCATTGCAGATTGCATTTTTAGGAATTTTAAATCTACATCACACGGTGAACCATTGAAAGTGAAACTTCTAAGTAAGATCAAATCTAAAATAAATTTCAATGAAATTAACAACGCTTTAGAACCTAACACAACACATCTAGAGGTCTAGGCTAAAGATGTGTTCTGGTGTCATAAAAACTAGTAACTATCGTTTTCATTGAAGGTTTGGTGATTCCTCCTCTTTGATATGACAAGTGCTAGCATGGACTTGTGCTCCCCATACCGTCGAGCATATATTGGGAGACCACAATTATATCCTTTATCCATAGGAATTAATGTCTGCTGCCCTATCGATCACAATACATTGAACACAGCATTCGGGAAGATTGACTGCCATACATAAGTCCTTGGTAATTTCTCTTTAATTTATCACCAAGGTGTATATTGCAGTGTTGCGATTGGTTTGGTAATCCCTCTGTCTAGATTTCCAGAGTAGTCACTTTCGTTCCTTTTCAACTCCTTAAGAGAAAATGTCCATCTGAGCACTTGTCACCTCAGGCTCATTAAAAATCGAAGGGGACTAGAGTCATCTTTAGCCTTTTCTCGACTCTTAAAAATTGAAAAAGTAAAGTTGTGCCAAAGCGTCATTAAAATTTATTTAATTCGAAATAACATCATTTTCCCCTTAATTTTGAGTTGATCAAGTAATCTGCAATCGTGGAAGAAAGTCAATCAAAACCCCATTGTTCACAAAGACTAGCGAGTCAACCATCCTTGACTCCGGAAACGAAGCCATTCTGGGCAAAATAGTCTCATTTAACTGAGTCCAATTCACCTGATTTATTTGAAAGTTGTGTTTCAACATCGTCAGAGACTATAGTTGCTTCGATCATTTCTGGTACATCTGCCTTTAGAGAAGAAGTTCCGCAGTTACAAGAGGACATTAGAACTAATCCTAGTGTAACAGTAGACACTTCTATACCTAAAACAGCTCTAGCTAGAGCTGATCCAGAGACTGAAGTTCACTTACCTGAACATTTGGAAGTTGATTTCCAGAATTCAGAAGGTGTGACCCCTCTGGTATCTGTCACTACAGAAGCTATACCTTCTTCGGCTCCAGAAATATTTTACAAACTTGATGGTCTACCTCTTCCACCTGGAATGATTGCTATAGAGGAGATGGTAGAGGATCTTCCATCTAGTACCCCATTACATTTTGGAACTGGGATCCACTTATATCCTTCTACTCCTAAAGTTATTTCTTTTGATCATCCTTCATCACAATTTTCCTATCGAATCGCTAGGAAATCTTTTGGATAGACAAAAAATGTCGGAACAACCATCAACATCTAGGACTGTGTCATCGGATAGAGCTACGGAAAAGCTTCCTGCTGCCATTCCTATAATGTTTGTTGGTATACCATCTGTCCCAACTAGTTATCAATCACTAGTTGGAGTCCACTCAGGGACTATCTCGATGACATGGTATGTTCCTATTTGTTCATCCGAAGTCCCATCTGGTATTTCTTATGTTGAAACTCAGCAAATTGATCCTGTATGCCAGTATCAATTTGGACAGGCCAGTGTTCAAAGACCGATATATTGTTTGAACACTGGACTGCTGCCATATGGAGGGCAGTATGCTTTTTCATTGTTCCCTCCTAGAGAACAACCATATGAGAGTTTACAACAAAGTTCAGGTCAAACTGGAATTACATCCAGTGGTTGAGTACCAATACTACCTCAACAACCAAGGGTTGTATATTCAATGCAACCAATCCAACCTGTGTTGAATATGCCCACTACACCTGCTATTGTGACTGTGTCACAAGTACAAGAACTGGTTGTTGTATGTCAACCTCAAGTCTCTCAGGTTGCAATACAATAGCCTCTTGTCTCTATGGCTCAATCACAACCTTAGGTTAGTGCTTCCTTACCTAGAATGAATCTGGCTCAAACGGGTGTTATCACCCCACATCTTGGTCAATCTTCCAGTATTTGGCAACAGCAAATGGTCCAACAACCATGGCTGGTGTAATACCATCAACCGCAATTCTAGCAAACCTACTGAGGACCTGAGCAACAAGGCTTTGTAGGTAATGGACAGTCGCATTTTCAAAATGGTTATCAACAATCACAATATACTAGTTATGTCCAACAACCTTATCAAAGTTACCAACATCAGATACATTATGCTGGTATGCAAAGACCTACTGCTTAGGCAATTCCATCTTATCCTAGGTATACTTCACCTAACCTGAATTAGTAGTTTCGTTTTCTAGCAACTCTGGAATTACTAGATTTGAACCGACTGACAAATGATCCGATTGCATATGCCCCTTGGTGGCCAGTGATTCCTCATAAATTTCCCTTCGATATTCCTAAATTCAATGGAAATCTAGTTGAAGATCCATTGAATCACGTAATGACTTTTCATTTGTGGTGCTCATCTAACACCCTAAATGATGATTCAATTAGGCTTCGCCTTTTTCAGAGAATGCTAACTGGTCTAGCATGAAATGGTATATTGAATTGCATAGAACTTCGTTTGATAACTTTAGCACCCTTGCCACTACTTTTCTAACCCACTTTCAGGTACCCATAAGGTATAAAATGGGAATAGAACTCCTTACCAACTTTAAATAAACCAAAGCCACTCACATATCTGATCATATTCATTAGTGGCGACGTCATCGACGAATGGTAAAGATGTATGTTCCTGATCAGCTTCTAGCTGAGTGGTTTATTAAGTCCTTATTACCTTCTATCAATAAAGATGTGGCAAAAGGAGGAGTTGTCACTGAAGAGCAAGTCATTTTTCATGCCCAATACTTAGACTTGATCGATACTTATTTTGGCACACTCTACAAAAAAAATTCCTGATGCTCCCATATTAGAATTTTCCGTTCCTCCACCTCCTAAATCAAGAAGGGACTCTCATGCCTGTGATGGCATGATCGGTACATCAAGCTGTTATGAAACTAGCTCAAGAAAAATATAGAAAAGATAGATCAATGCCTTAAAATTCAGCCTCTTCGAGGGGCCAACCTCCTTTACATTACATAAATGAACAATTCTTGGATGATTCAAATGAAAAGACCTCCTTTCTATATATAGGAGTCTAAGGGGTCATAACATAATCAGACTCGACATAACAATAATAATGTAAGGGAACAATAATAACAATAGTGGGCTTCTATGGGGCACAATAGTAACAATATGGGCACTACATGGGTACATCAATATAATGAGTGGGTTGTACTAATAACAATAAGGGGTTACACTAGTTCTATAGGGGCCTAACATGCCCCTCTCCTTCAAAAAGTGTTGTCCTCAATGCTTGAGTAGTTCTTGATGCTTCTGTAGAATATTCTTGTCCTCCCATGTGGAATCTTCAGTGGATAAGTTCTTCCACTTGATGAGATACTTTGAAATTGATTGATTTCGTAGTTGTCAGGTTCTTGTTTCTGTGACTGCTCCATGTGCCAATATGATTTTTCCTTCCTCTTCTAGTTCTGGCAATATTGTTTCAATTGGGATCTTCTGCAACTTTTGAATGAGTGGCCACACTTCTTCGTACTTCTTGCATTCATCCCTTGCTTCGTTTATCCAATTTTGTTGGATAATAGCAATAGCACAAAACAATGCTTCCACATCCTCATCCTTTCTTGAGAGTGCATCTACAACAAAATTTTGCTTCCATTTTCTATAGATGGTGTCAAAGTCATAACCCAACATATTTGTGACACATTTTTTCTGTTCTTCTAAAGATAATAGTTGTTCTAAAAAGTATTTAAGACTATCATGATCCATTTTTACCTTCAAGAGTCTTCCCATTCGGTAAGGTCGCCATTTTTTAAATGCATGTAGTATTGCTAACATTTCCTTCTCATAAATATCTCGCTTGACATGTAGCAGTAAAAATACCCAATCACCTACATCAAAACATTTTTCACTACGATGCTGATCTACCTGTTGTTTCGTTTGATTTTGCACTGAAGTGGTGTTATCCTTTAAAAGTTGGAGATCTTGTTGTTGATGCTCGATGTGACCTTTCACTGCTTGAACCTTTTTCTTCTTGATATGTCCTTCTATCTCTAGAGTTTGAGGAGTGGTAATTTCTTCCAATCCTTTACAAGATATGGTCAGATTCATTTCTTGATGCTCGATGTGATCTTTCACTTCTTGAACATTTTTCTTCTTGATATGTCCCTCTATCTTGATAGTTTGAGGAGTGGTAATTTCGACCAATGAATTACAAGATATGGTTGGATTCATTTCTTCTTTCTCGATGTCATCTTTCACTTCTTGCACCTTTTTCTTCTTGATATGTCCTTCTATCTTGAGAGTTTGAGGAGTGGTAATTCTTGTCAATGCTTTACAAGATATGGTCAAATTCATTTCTTCTTTCTCTGGGGTGGGGTCCTGGCGTATATCCTCTTCTTTTGGTGTTTCTTGATCCTTTTCTTCCTCCTCTTCATATTCTATGTAAAATAATTTCTTCTCATCACACTTATGACCTTTAGTGAATTTGCTATCACAATTGTAACAAAGCCCTTTTTCTCTTTTTTCTTCCAATTGTTGTGGTGTAACCCTTGTAGGTTGTGGAAGGCTAGGAGAAACAACATTTCCATCTTTATAGTTGTGAGGGGTATGCTTCCTGGTTTCCATAATTTTGCTTTCCACTATGTCACAAAGCTCTTTTACTCTTTCCAATTGCTGTGGTGTTGCTCTAAAGAAGGTGTTGTTGGTTTTATCCTCATAATGTGCTATCATTTCCTCCGTGAAAATTGACCACGTAACAAGTTGTTTATGAGAACAAAGCCCTTCATACCATAAACATTGATCTGGTTCTAAATATGAAGATGCAATACATACCTTTTGTAACAGTGGTACGCCATGTAGATCAAAATATTGCTCCATCTGAAGTATCCAATTTACCGGATCCTTGCCATCAAACTTCCTCATCTTGCTTTTTCTTGATTTTAGGAGCTCGATCCTGAAATGGCTGTAACTCTGTACTTTCGTATCTTTAAGTTCTAAAATTGCGACCTTTTGTAGCGCTCTACGTCCTCTTTCCAATGCCACTAGTCTGATCCAAATTGGATTCTCCAAGAAAGATTTATGCCAAATCTCCCACAATGACCTGATTATAGGCTAGTTTAGAAGAGCGAACTTGTACGACGTGCCATGAGACCCTGTTTTGACCTTTGGCTCTGAAAAATATATACAAGAAACTACAGTCCATCCTCTTTCTATACCTTCTTATGAAATTTCAATCCAATGCTCAGAGAGAAAGTTATGATGATTTTCCCCAAGTCACTTGTTTGGAATGTAATTCAGGAGTCTGCAAAAATACCAACTTCCTCAGATCATATCTCCGCAAATATAGTGCAAAAAGCTCTGAAATTCAGACCCAAGATTCAGCACGATGTCTTCTCAATTGGACTTTTTTTTTGCTTCTGAAACGTTGCAGAAAAAAGTTATAGAAAAAATGCCACGATGACCTATTTGGATCAGTGAAACCCTAGAATCCAAAGCTCTGATACCAAATGTTATGAAACCAACTCAAGAAAAAGATAGAAAAGATAGATCAACGCCTTAAAATACAGCCTCTTCGAGGGGGCAACCTCCTTTACATTACATAAATGAACAATTCTTGGATTATTCAAATGAAAAGAACTCCTTTCTATATATAGGAGTCTAAGGGGTCATAACATAATCAGACCCGACATAACAATAATAATGTAAGGGCACAATAATAACAATAGTGGGCTTCTATGGGGCACAATAGTAACAATATGGGAACTACGTGGGTACGTCAATATAATAAGTGGGTTGTACTAATAACAATAAGGGGTTACACTAGTAGTATAGGGGCCTAACACAAGCACGAAAACCGCAAAGGCTCCATCTGGTAAAGCCCTTGTAGTCTCTAGTAAAAAAGAAAATGACAAACCTATTGCCTCAGATATTAATGCCATGTCATCTGACAAGGGAAAGAATCCAAAGCAACGAGGGGACAAGAAGAAAGGGAAAAATAATAAGAAGAAACAGGAGAACTCAAATCCTGAAAAATCTTCTGAGAACCCTACTGGGCAAAAGAAACATCATTTTCCATGTTACATATGTAACGAGGAGCATCATACGAAAGATTGTCCACATTGAGCTGAGGTCATGAAATTTTTAAAGACTTCAAGTACCTCAGCAGTGTTGACTGATCCGTTTCCAAACCTAGAAACTAATCTAGTTGCTATCGATCATGCTTCCACGTCCCAAGTGCTTATGCTATCCATCTCAAAACAACAAAATGATGCTTTGATATTGATAAGGAAAAAAGATTATGGGAATCCACAGACACTAAACAACCAGGCTACAGATCAACCTAGTAGTTCAACAATGACTTCGCCAGAAGTTGTTCCACCCATTATTCCTAAGTTAACTATAAAGCCGCCAAAGGGAGTAGTACACAAGTCGACATTTAATCCATGTGCTCGAGCTGCATAGAATTATAATATAGTGGAGGACCTGGCTTAGTCACCATCCGCTATGTCGACACTTGAGGTACTGTAGAATTGCCCCTCCCAAAAGCAAGCTTTGTTTTCAGCAATAGGTGGGATTGATCCAGCAGATTCCAATCTTGTTGCCTTTAATCATAAAGGATACGTGCCTCAGTTATCGACCCAAATCGCTTTCCTTATATAGGTAAAAGCCCTCAATAAAATTGATTATCAAACAATGATTGATGAGGGGGCATCTACCTATATTATGTCAATGAGTTGCTGGAAAACTTTAGGTTCACCACCCTTGTCGCAATCATCAACGGCATTAAAAGAATTCAATGGGAGAACATAAATGCCGTATGGGATTTTGAGTAACTTGCAAGTTAAACTGGGGGGCAAGACAGTAGAGATTGAAGTCGAGGTCATTGATGGAAACCTTGACTACAATATCTTACTAGGAAGGCCCTGGATTTATACTATGGCTACCGTTGTGTCTACATATTTTAGAAAGATTTCATTTCCCTTGCAAGGTGGAATTACAACCGTTGACCAACTAACCTTTTTCCCCAACAGTTCACAAGCTACTAGAAGCATTCCATTGATCCATCGAAGTTCTCAATCACTTCAAAATGTTGGAGTAGGTCTCCTAAAAGACCCTTCCTTAAAGGGTACTTTTGCCCTCTCGCCTCCAAGTAATCTGGTAGAAGTGGCCACACTGGAAACCTGTCATATGATATCTTCTACATCATCAAAGATTAAGAAGAAATCTGACCATTTTGATAGTGTGGATCATTGCGAGATGTTACCCCCAAGCCCCATAGAATCTTTGTAGTAATCAATTTTCTGGGCCTGGGCGGTAAACCCAAATCAACACTCAATGAGTGTTTGGATAGATAAGTCTCTAGAGTATGGTACCTCTTCTGATCCTTGGTCTCATATACATTCTATAGACGAAGGAATCATCCAGTCGATGATGATAGGAGAGACGTCGTGGGAATATTACCACCATCGTTCCCACCTTCAAGATAACAATGAAGATTATTCAAGTGACCTTAATCATCCTTCAGTTTTTTATTTTCTATCAAATACTATAAATACAATGGATTCCGAGTGAAATCTGTCCAATATAGAAGAAACTATTGCCATTAATATCTCAACCAAATCTAATGCTGTAGAGAATATTCATGTTGGAAAATCTTGTTCTTCATTAGAACTGGAAATTTACTGTGCTCTCTTTCGCAAATTCAGAGATGTCTTTGCATGGTCATATGAAGAAATTCCAAGCATTGACTCAAGAATATTTGAACAAGAAATCAAGATGTATCCAGATGTCAAACCAGTACGACAACGGCTTCGATTGGTTCACCCAAAGAAAGTCGCTACCATTAAAGCAGAAGTTGAAAAAATTTTGCATGCTGGTTCATTTACCCTATTCCTCTCACTGATTGGGTATCGAATACTATTCCTGTGATGAAAAAGCAAGGGACAATTAGAGTGTGCATCAATTATAGGGATGTAAATCAAGTGTGTCCAAAGGACGACTATCCTACACCCTTCATCGACAAGATAATTGATGAATATGCCGGATGAAAAATCTTTTCATTTATGGATGGATTTTCTGGATATAATCAAATCAATATCCACCCATAGGACCAGTCAAAGACTACATTTATATGTCTGTGGGGCACATTCGCGTATCGTAAGCTACCTTTCAGTTTGAAGAATGTAGGGGAAACTTTTCAAAGGGCAATGAACTACGCCTTCCATGACATCAAGAACATCGTTCAACCATATCTCGATGATCTACCGGCTCATTCATGAAAGCGGACTGATCATCCGCAGCATTTGAGAGCCATATTTCTATGATGCTGACACTATAAGATACGACTCAATCCACAAAAGTGCGTGTTTTGTTTTGGTTCTATTCAACTACTTGGTTTTATAGTTTCTAAGGATGGAGTTCGAATTGACCCATTTAAGGTTCAGGCAATCCTTGACATGCCTCCACCTTTAAATTTTCTTCAGATTCAGAAACTCCAAGGGAAAGCTAACTTTCTGAGAAGGTTTGTTCCACATTATGCAAAACTCACTAAAGGTTATACACATCTTTTGAAAAAAGGAGTACCCTTCCACTGGGATCAGGTTGCGCAAGCTTCCTTTGATGCTTTAAAAGGTTCCCTAGTAAAAGCATCATTAATGTACGCTCCTGACTACCAAAAAGACTTTAACCTATATCTCGCCACTACAGATACAACCATTGTCATGGTTTTAGTGCAAGAAGACAATGGAATAGAACATCCTATATATTATTTAAGCTGCAACCTAAATGATACTGAAAGCAAGTACTCCTATGTTGAAAAGCTGGCTTTAGTAGTTGTTCAAGCAATACAGAGATTTCGACACTATATTATCTTTCACAAAACAACCATTGTGTCAGATTGCAACCCTATGACCTACATTCTATCACATTAATTACTGGGGGGCAAGTATTGCAAATGGATAGTGATTTTTCAAGAGTTTGATCTGGAATTCACCAAATCCAAATCAAAGAAGTCTCTTGTCTTCGCGGAGTTACTTTGTGACCTCCTATCATCATCCAACTATTTAACATCTAAAGCATCATTTTTTATGAGACTCTGTTTCTGATATTGTCAAGTGATCCGTGGTATGGAGATATATTGGTCTATCTCCAAACGCAAACTTTTGGGCCAAACACCTCTCGCTCTGAATAACAATGTATTCGATACCGAGCCAAATATTACCTGATCAATGGTGATACACTTTACCGTCGTGGTGTTGATACAGTTCTGTGAAGGTGCCTCATGCATGAGGAGGCCGAAAAAGTTTTGAATGACTGTCATTCAGGTGTGTGTGGGGGGAATCTATCTGGTTACACTATTGCACAAAAGATCTTACGATATGGTTACTTCTGGCCCACTATATTCAAAGATTTCATAATTGTGGTTAGAAGTTTCCATGCTTGTCAAATTTTTTATCGCAAAACTAGATTACCACCTACACCACTACATCCAGTAGTTGCTGTTGGGCCATTTACTAAATGGGGCATTGATTTCATGACATGTAACCCCACCTCAGCCGTGGGGCATGGGTATATTATAGTCGTTGTTGACTATTTTACAAAATGGGTCGAGGCGAAGCCTACATTAAACAACAATGGAAAAACGGCTGCTCTTTTCTTTTTTAATCATGTAGTCTATATATTTGGCGTTCCACGGGCTATAGTCACATATCATGGATCACATTTTCACAATCACATGATGGTTGAATTGACTGCCAAATTAGGACTATCCCACGATAGTTCTACTCCATATTATTCGCAAGCTAACGGACAGGTTGAGGAAATCAACAAAGTCCTTAAGCACATGCTGCAGAGAATGATTTTAGTCCACAAAAAGAATTGGCATTTAATCATGTACTCAGCTCTATGGGCATATAGGACTTCGGTGAGAAATGTGACTGGATTTATGCCTTTTCAGTTGGTGTATGGTCTGGAAGCTGTCTTACCAATTCAGTGCGAAATTTCATCTCTCAAGCTCGCAATTGATCTTCTTCCCTAAAATTCAGAGGAAGAGGCTCATTTCTTGGAACTAATCCACCTAGATGAAGCCCGTCGTGATGTTGCACTGGCTAACGAAGCACATAAGAAATGTGTCAAGGCACAATTTGAAAAAAATGTCAAGCCTCGTGTCTTCTTAGAAGGTGACCTAGTCTTACTTTATGATCAGGACTCCGACAAATTAGGAGTAGGTAAATTCGAACCATTATGGATGAGCCCCTACATTGTTAAATGAGTATGGACAAAAGGAGCCTACGAGCTGGTCGATTATGATGGGATTCCACTGTCATAGCCCCAAAATGGGTTGTATCTTAAACATTACTATGCTTGATTAAGTGTAGTGCTCTCTTTGTATATATGTTTTTGTTACATTTTTGTTTTCTTTTAGAGTTATCATTTTGGTTAGGTAATCCACTTTGCATTTGTTGCAGATGTCAGAATTTTTGGAACCATTTGTTGGGTATGCCAACAGAGCTAGTCATAGTACACAGAACCTATCCTCTGTGGCCTGGGCCATTTTTGTTCCAAGCAGCGAGTTAGTGAGTTTCAAGGGGATATGTATTGGTTGATCAATGAACAACGTCGCTGATTATAGCACATTGATTGAACTTCTCTCTGATTCCATTTCACATGGCATATGCCGACTCGTTGTCAAGCTAGATTCACAACTAGTCATTCTACAACTTACTGGCATTTATTCCGTTCGGAACCCAGCTATTTATCGTATGTTCCTAAGAGTCAGGATTTTGGAAAGATAGTTTGATTCCATTCAATATTAGCACATTTCCAGAAACTTAAACACATTAATTGATTCATTAGCAAACTATGTGTTAGATAGACATTTGCAGCATTTGTAAAGAAAGCATTTTACATTAACATTTGCATCAAGATTGCATAACTTAACCAAAATAAAACTCCGAAAACTAAAAATATATAACTATTTAGAGTTTTACAAAATGTTTTGTGTCCAAGACAAAATCGGTCACATGACCCAAAACTCAAAAATGAATGCAGGGAAGCATCCTAGACTAATGATGCTGGTGATAGCATGTCACCACCTGTGGGATCATGCATAGAAGCCTAGTCCATCGACTCGACACGCCAGTATTATGGCGTTGTAACCTCAAAGATAACTCATCAGTCCTGACATCATGAATTCCGAGCGTGACACCCTCGATTTGATCCTCCAGCACTGCCAGGGTCTTTGATATGTCCAGATTGTGAAGGACGACCCTCCCTATAGCCTCTCCTATTCGAGTGTCAACTGCCGCCCATGGGCATGCCGCTGATCGCACTGGCCCAATATCTACACAGACATATGAGTTTGATTAGTCTTGGTAATAATAAAAAACACAAAACATTATAAAACTGATAAACCAAGATGTGGTCGAATAATTTTACTTATCGCACTCCACTGCTCACTAGCTGGTAACGCCAAATCCAGGACACCTCGGAAATCCATCTCGACGTATGGATACTCTGCAAAGACCATCTCCTGATGGTCGAACCATTCGAAAAAGGTAGCAGAGAAGGAAATATGTGACTGACCGGTGTTATCACTCAGGTTGTCCTTAAGCTCTGGAAAAGGATACGGCCGAGGTAACCATAGACCAACTTTGGACTGCAGGTTCTAGCCAACCTGCAATCAGAGAGGGATCTCTCTTTAAAATTTAGCTTTGTTGAAAAGGATTTTAGGCTAGGTCTCGAGTTCAGAGGGTTTTTGTTTTGTTTTTGGTGGGAAAATTGATATTTCAGGTAGAGAGGCAAAGCATAGTCTAAGGGTTTCGAACCATTGGGTGTGGAGTCGAGGAGAAAAACTATTGGTGCTTTTCCTTAATAACAATGAGGGAAAATGGAGCAAGATAGTTGAGCATGAAGCAATGTTTCAGGTTTAAGGGATGGAGAGAAATGCTAAGTAATGAGAGGCAGTTAAGAATCTCTCAGTTATGCTTAACGAGGGAAAATGACAAGGCGCTACCTAGGGGCAGTTAAGAATCCCTAGATAATTGGCAAACACAGGTGAATCGGGGTAAACATGAGCCAGAAGGAATTCATATTCATAACCAATTCAATCAGAGGAAAACATAAAGAAATAGCAGAAATTGAGCATAGAGAGTATTTAAACTAATTCTAGGCTATTCTTTCTTTCTGCTATTTAGATAGTGATAACAATAAAACAGAGGTAAGATGCACTTATTGCTTCAGGCTGCAGCACAAGAATTCCATCTTCATATCTCCAAAACTTTCATTTACAACAGACAGTCTGTTCTCCAAGCTTTCTGCAATCTTTGATTATAGAAACAGTCAGGTATACAGTGCGAGTCTCTAGTGAAAATTCTCAATCGACCAACCCTTAAAACTATACAGAGGGTGGTATATATAGGGCAAAACTATCTGCAGAGTTCTTTATTACATCTTGACCTAATTAGGTCATAAAGAATAATTAATTTACCTACTCCTATCTGAAATAAATGCATGAAAATATCTCAGGCTGCGTTGGGGCAGCCGTATCAAACTGAATAACTTATGTAGTCCTTGGTGGCTTGGTGCAGGTGCTTCTAAAATAAATGTGCATGGGTTTCTGCTTCTTTGCTATCCTGTGGCTTTGAATGCCTTAATTATGATTCGAAGGCAAGGATGGGCTGATGATGCCTGATTTGACTTTCTGGGGGCTTCATTAATGTACAGATGCTTCGAGCCCCTAAAAAATCTTTGCTGATACTCTTTGGCGTCTTTTCTTTCTTCTGATACTCTTTGACAAAATCTGGACTGCTATTTTGATGTGTTGCGGGTCTAATCACGCATTGATGGCCATTGTTCGGCCTCTGTATCCTCTGGAACTGTCTTCTGCTCCTTTTGGTATGCTCTGCGGAAAAAACGGGTCATTTTTGCGCCTTTTGGGCTTCCTGGGGCCGTATGATGAAAAGATTCCCTGAAGATTCCCTGAAGATTCTCCATTTCGGCCTAAAAAATCCTATGATGCTGCCTCAGAATTGGAGTCTGGGGCTCCAAAGTGCGACTTTTGCTCCTTCGCGCCAAATAATTGCTGATGACGTCAGCATGATGTGACATTGTACGGCGGGTGATGTCAGCGATGTCAGCATGATGACGTGGCGGGATGACATCAGCATGACATCATCATGTACGGACGGTGACGTGGCATGACACGTGGCAAGGGGCCATGCAGGCGATTGACGTGTCGCGGTGACTGGGCAAGGGGGGTGACGTAAGCGGCGACTGTGCAGGGCAGTAGGTGGTAAGCGGTATTGTGGCGCACCGCTTTTTGGGGATGGTGGTTTCGTGAGGGGGGCCTCCGCCACAGCCCAACGCTTGACGCATGGCGGGAGGTACGTCGGTAATACCACCCATCTCCCGGACGCTAAAGCTCGGGCGCTTAGGAGATGGGACGGCCCGCCCACCGTTGATCTGCGGGGCGGGCGATCCAACGGTCGGCGGTCGGTGCAAGGCGGCGGGAAGTTAGGACGGGAATATACGCAGCATATTCCATTTTTAATATAGGGCGCGGGTGGGTTATAACTTAGGGAACGGTGGATTATAAGGGTTAACACGGGCGGGGTTAATATTTTATACAAAAACTTTGGGTTAGGGGCGGGGAAAGGGGGTTTATGGATGTAAAATGAGCGCGGTCGAAATATTTACAGCTGGGACTTAGGGATGAGGGGTAAAACATGGGTTTTTGAGAGTTTTGGGCCTAGGGGAGAGGTTATTAGTCTGACTAGGTGTCAGATTAATCCCTGTTATGACTCGGATGGGCTAAAAACAACCCCAGATGGACCATTTTTCCCAGACTTATAAAAATATGGCTATATTGCCAGGGAGGGAATATTTACATAGGGGAGTTTTATGTACATAGTTTTAATAGGGAAAGGGGAAAACTGCTAGGGAGTTATATAATACTATTAATAGTTAATATGAAGGTGATAAGCAGGCACTAAGGTCAGGGACCTTAGGCTAAATTTTGGGGAAAAGAATTTGCAAAGAGATGAAGTCCTTGGGTGAAGCAGATCTTCACCAAGGCAACTGATGTGGATGATGATGAAACTAAGAGGCTCAAGCAGATCTTGACCTCTTTGGGGAAATTAGTAAGTGACTTGGGGAATTTAGAAGAAGGGGGAGTTAGTGATGTCCAGCTCTGAGCTCTTCTGAATGCAAAACTGCCTGCCATGTGATCTGTAAAGATAAAACACAGTTTGAAACACAAAATTTGATCATAAATCACTTTTTTGCAACCACAGCTACCTACCCATCCTACTTTCCTAACATTTTTTTCTTCTTTTCTGATTAGGGTGCACTTAGACTTGCAGACCCAGAATTACAATTTTTCTTTTGAATGTTTCCTATCTAAATCTGCACTTATTTCTTCCAGGGCCCAGATTAAACAGTTGGGTCCCTTTGATTCTCTACCTATCTACAAAATCTACCAAGGTTAAACTGTTTGGACAGATGCATTCTCTATATTCTACAACAGGAAATTGAAACCTAGGGAGACCAAGATTAGACTGTTTGGACATCCCTTAAATGAAAACTCTTCAAAACTGGGACAACTCCTCAGAAATGGAATCAGCAGTGGCATTTGGACCAGCACACTTCATGGCTTTCGTCTTTGGTCTCATCTAGAAATATGGAACACTGCAGCTTGCAAAGTATGACATATTTGGCGTGTAAAAATGTCAATCATGAAAAATGAATACCTGCTGCAGCAGGAGGCTAACAGTGGCTCCACTTGGGGATGGCTTTTCCTTGGGAAAAGTCAAGAACAGCAGGTCAAACTACCTTGATCTTTTGTTTGTTGCTGTGGACTGGGAAATTCTTCTTTGTTCTGGCTGTTTAAAAATATGAAACTTTGAACTATGAACAACTCCTCCTCAACTGAGCTTTCTGTGAATGGTACAGCATCGCCTGCTTTCTTCTGCGTGCTTGATAATTATGCACAATGTTACTGGAATGTGCCTTTTAAAACAATTTAGGAACAAGGATCAAACTGCTGTGCTTGCCTTGCTTTTACTTAGAGCAAGGTGCTGATATGAACTGAAAATTTTTCTCTGTTTTGATACTCTTGAGACTGGAAAATTTGCATTGGCTGAGTCCTCACCGAATTTACTGCCATTCTTTAGACAATCGGCCTGTTAATACAAACATAAAAACTGAGTGTTGATATTTACAAGTAATGTTGTACAAAGGTATTTACAGAATTTGCATTGTTTCAACAACAAGGATCATGATAATGTTTCAACATCCTGCCATTCACAGGGCCTTCTTCAACAGTGCTGTCCTCCATAGATCTGAGAAAATAAGTGTTGTTTCCCTGAACAACAGAAATTACAAATGGACCTTTCCATAGAAAATCAAACTTGGCATGTTTACCCTTGTCTTCTCTTCTTGAATCCCACTTTAGAACTTTGTCACCAACATTGAAATCTTCAGCTTTAGCTCTCTTATCAAACATCCTTTTGAGCTTTTCTTGCACAATCTGAGCTCTATCATAAACTTGTTCTCTGGTTTGCTGCAGATGGATGGTCTGATTGATTCTTCTTTGAATGTCATTTGGTTCAGCCTGAATCTCTTGTAACAGCTTGATAGTAGGAATGCCCAGAGATGAAGGAAATATAGCCTCCATGCCATATACTAGCTCATAAGGGCTCATCCCAATTGATCTTTTGCTTGAAAGTCTGTCTGCCCATAGGGCATTTACCAGTTTTTTGTGCCAGTTCTTCTTGTTTTCTTCCAGCACTTTCTTTATGATGTTGATGAGGCTTTTGTTAGATGATTCGGCCAAGCCATTGCCTTGAGGGTAATAGGCTATGGAGTGGCCCAAGGTAATATGAAATCTGTGGCAAAAATTGATCATCTTTTTGGACTTAAAGGCAGCGGCATTGTCAGTGATGATTTTCTCAGGGCAGCCAAATCTGGAAAGGATATTGCACTCCAGGAATTGGATAATGATGGTATCATTGGCTTGTCTACAGGGAATGGCTTCAACCCACTTGGTGAAATAGTCGGTGGCTGTTAGGATCCATTTGTGCTAGCCTGAGGAAGAGGGATGGATTTCGGCAATGAAGTCAAGGCCCTATTGTTGAAAAGGTTTTTTGGTGGAGATTGGTTTAAGGGGCAGGGGCAACAATTTTCTCTTGCCCTCAAAAATTTGGCATTTGTGACATGATATGGAAAACTTTTTTACATTTGCAAAAAGAGTGGGCCAGTAGAAGCCAGCCCTTAGAATTTTATCAGCAGTGGACTTCCAATATAGATGTCCTCCGCAGTCACCTACATGGAATTCTTTCATGACATTGTTAGTTTCATTCATGGATAAGCAATTAAGCAATATACCTTCATGATTTCTCCAAAATAATGCACCATCTATAACACAAAACTTTAAAGCCTTCATTTTCAAAAATCTTTTCTTGGTTCTGGACAATCCTGGGGGAGCACACAGGTTTAACAATACAAAGCATATATCAGCGTAACATGGGGATTGTAAAAAGATTTCACTGATTTGTGGAGTTGCCAGCTCCGGTTCATTATCCAGCTGGTTAATCTCTAAGGCTTGAAAATTCATCTCGGACATCAGTTTAGCTAAACCTTGTCCCTTTATCAGCTTGGTTGGTTTTATTTCTATGTCATATTCAAGGATGTTTGCAATCCATTTACCTCTTTTGCCTTCTAATCCCTCTTGGGTCAATATGTCTTTTACAGCAGCGTGTGGGACATAGGCAATCACGTGTGAATATAGTATGTACACTCTAAAATCCTTGATGGCCTTAACAAGTGCGTAGGCCTGTTTTTCCATGATTGGGTACTTCAACGGGGCATCTCTTAAGGCTCGGCTGAAAAAAGCAATTGGCTTTTCAGCTCCCTGCTCATCCTTTTGCAACAGGACAGCAGCTATAGTGTGATCTGATGCAAACGAAAATATGATAAAATCTTTGTCAAATTGTGGGCTAGTTAGGACAAGGGTTTGTGTTATTTGATACTCTCAAATGCTTGCTTGGTTTCAAGAGACCATTTTACCTTGGCATCCTTCTTTAACATGTTGCTTAACAATCTTATCAGCTCAGCTAGATTTGGAATAAATCTTCCCAAGAAGTTGATTTTCCCAAGGAATGCTTGTAGCTCTTTAATGTTTCTTGGAAATGGGATCTAGAGGATGGCTTGTATTCTTTCAGGATCAATTATTATCCCATCCTTTGATATGATGTGGCCAAGTAATTTTCCTTCTTCAAGGCCAAACAGAGACTTCTTGGGGTTCAAGGAAATGCCATATTTCCTACATGTCATGAAAATTTGCCTAAGATGCTTGAGGTGTTCTTCATCAGATTTGGAGAATGGGGTTAAGTCATCAAGGTAGACAAGTAGGAAGTCATGTATTTCTTTTTCAAATGAAATATCCATTGCTCGTTGAAAGGTAGCACCAGCGTTTTTAAGACCAAATGGCATCTTTACATACTTGAATGTTCCCCAGGGTGTAGTAAAAGCAGTTTTGTCTTGATCGTCTGGGTGAACAAGTATTTGGTTAAAACCTGAAAAATCATCTAGCAAAGAGATTCTAGATGATCCTACTACTCTCTGCAATATGTGGTCCATTTTAGGCAAAGGGTAATGGTCTTTTAGGGAGACTTGGTTTAAATTTCTGAGATCTACACAAAGTCTAATTTCACCTGTCTGTTTTCTTGTAGGAACAAGATTGGACACCCATTCGGAGAATCTGATGGGTGCTATTATGCCTGCTTCAAACATCCTCTTTACTTCCTTCTCAATCGGGGGAAGAAGCATGGGGTTAATTCTTCTAAGTTTTTGCTTGAAAGGTTTCTGGTTTGGTTTTAAAGGAATGGTGTGTTGGATCACCGAGGTGTCATAGGATTTCAAATCCTCATAGCTCCAAGCAAATACATCTTGGAACTCTTTGAATAGGTCAATGTACTTGGGCTTTTGATCGGGTGGCAAATTTTTGGACAGTTTGATCATTTTCGGATTTTCTACTGTCCCAATGTTATGTTCCTCTATATCAGTGTTTATGGGCTGCAATTTTGGTTTTCTGGGCATGTCATTAGCATCAAACATATCTTCTAATGGGGTTAGGCCAGCAGGCAAAAAATTATCTTTCAAGTTAATGACCTCTGCCTATGTTTTGTCTATCTCTTCTATCTATGTTTGTTTCAGTTGTTCTATGTTTTCTTTGTCGAAAACAGTCGGTTTTAGGATTTGCTTGATTGTTGCTGCTGTTATATCTTATTGATTTTCAGTTGTTTGGTGTTCTGTATCTGTCATAGCATCCATGTCAATGTTAGTATTTGAAAATTCATGCTCGAGGGTAAGGAAACTGTTAATTTGGGCATCATTTTCGAATACTTTCCAATCTCTAACGTTGTTTGGGACAGTAGGCCTATGTTTTATTTCAGCCGTGAAGTGATGGTTTGGGTCAAAAGGAAGCTTACATGTACTAGCAAAGGTGGCTAGGCTGTGTGCATGAATGTTGTGATTTCTGGAAATCTTGTCAAGCTTGAATTCAGTGAATGCCTGGAGTATATTTGTAGCAGTGGTCCTATAGGCTCTCATTCTGTTGTCATTGGTAACAAAATTACCTTTCATCTGTTGTATAACTAGGTCAGAGTCACCCAAGATAGACACTTTTACAACTCCTAGAGTTTTAAGCAGTTTAAGGCCTAAAAGCAGAGCCTCATACTCTGCCATGTTATTTGTGCATTTAAAATTCAGTCTGTAGGCATGACCTTCTGCATGGTTATTGTATGTGTTGTGAATCCAGACACCTACCCCTGCTCCTAACTTGTTGACAAAGCCATCAAACTCTAAATACCATGTGATTTCTTGCTTATGGTCAGTATCAAGAGATTGAGCTGTTTTAGGATTGGGCAGATTTAAAATTTCTGTTTGAGGAACTTCTTTTGGTAGGCTGGTTGCATCAGCTGCTGTGATAGTTTCATGGGTATGTGCAACCGACTCTTCGTTGATGTGTGCTTGTTGCTCTAAAGCGAAAGGCTCATTATCAATTGAAACATTTGTATCATGATTAAACAAAATAAATGAATCCATATCAGAGTGGATTGAGTAAATGGGAAAATTTTCAGGCCTACTCTCACTACTCACCACATATTTCATCAGCGTTTCTCTGTACAGTCTCTTTGGTTGCCCAAAGACTGAAATGGTGGCGTAGGAAAGGTCTAATTGAAGGGATCCTTGTAACTTTGCTCCCCATGATCTTGACAGGAGCATACCGTACTTTGGTGGGATGTCAGCAACCACTACATCCATGAGGATGGTCTTGTTGGGATATTGGACTAAGGAGACACACAAGTCTTTGATGAGGCCTAAACATTTCACTTGACTTGAGTCAAATGAGTACAGATCTTTGTAAGGTCTTGTAACATCAAGGTTTAGTTTTTCCATAACTGCTTTGGGCATAAGATTGTGCGATGCCCCTGAGTCAAACATAGCATTGTGCAAAACCTTGTCATGTATATGAAAACTGACATAAAAAGGTGGGACAGGTCCATGTGTTGATTTTTCGTTAACTTCTAGGCCAAATAGCAGCTCTGGGGTATTGTCTAAAATATTTACATCATCCTTGTTTTCTGGAATTTGAAGTGACTTTTGAATTTGTTGCCTATATACATCGTGTTTGGCCAGTTCTGAAAGAGGAATGGCTATCTTCAGTTTTCCTATCTCTACCTCTAAGTTAAATGGCTTTTCCAGTGGAGTTTTGGTGTTGACAATGGCAGTTTTTTCTGTTTCCTTTGAATTCTCAGCAATCTGCTCTTGTTTATCGACGTTATGGGAAGTTTTTGCTTGCGATTTCTCAGCTTCAGGAGTGCTTTTTGGGATACTGTTTGAATTTTCTCTTGAGGAAGAAGGTGGCAAAGGCTGCTCAACCGAAGGCTGCAAGTCTATTATGTCTTCTACAGTCACTTGATGCGGGTTTGGAACAGGTATATCAGCTAGTTCTGTTATGACAGCCTTGTTTTTAATCTTGTTGGGCTGTTTTCCATCCTTTGTTTTACTAGGTTCGGAAATGTCAATGGTCCTAGTTCTTAGCTTATATTGTTTGTGTACCTCATACACGGTGGTATCATAACCTTGTTTAAAATCAAAAGACTCACCAGACTTAGTCTGAAATTGATTGTAATCGGGTTCATTTTGGTCTTCTTGGGACAGGACAGTTTGATGCTCACCGTTTAGATCCATTAAGTTCATGTGAGTGTCCTCTATGGGTTGACTAGAAGTGGATCCTTCAACATAATTATCTTGGAAAGGGGGTCTTATATCATGGTCTTGGTTAGGCCTATCAGCATTTGTGTTCTATGTTTTTCTAAAATTTGGGTTCCTTATGGTATTAGACTGTTGTCCTTCCCATGATGCTTTTCTCTCAACATTTTCTACTCTTTCTCCTAGCCTTTGCAGGCCATTGATAATAGCGTCAAGCTTCTGGTCAAAGGCTGAGGGTTCTTCTTTAAAGGTGGTTCTACTTTCCATTCTAGCTCGGTTTCTTTTGGCAATTAAATTGGCTTCTACGTTGACAACAACATTTTGCATGTCCTCAAGGGTTTGAGGAGCTCTTTCTTTTAACTGGTATGCCATATCCAGGTCGAATCCATCAGGAAATTTGTACAAGGCCAGATCGGGTGGAGGCCTTAAGTTCTGTGGTATTGCGTTATATACATTATTGAATCTTGCACAGTACTCCAAAATAGTCTCTTGAGGACCTCGTTTGATCGTATCATATTCAGCTAGTATGTGCAAGGGGTCTTTCTTTTTCTCCCATCTATTGGTAAAGGATTGGTAAAGCTCATCTGCGGTGGTTATGGAATTTGCAGCAAGTGATCTAAACCAAGTTCTTACATCACCTGTCAAACTCTGAACAAAAATTCTCATCCTTACACTATCATCGTCTATCTCATAGTTTTCAAAATAGTCTTGCATTTTTTTGGTATGCTGAATGGTTGTGAAAGGACTGGTGCTATCAAAATATGTGATTTTAGATTGGTACTCTTGAGGTAAAGCCCCAGCATTAGCGGGTAATTGCAGGGGTGCATATCTATTAGCCATATTGGCAGGTATAAGTGGAACAACGGGGATAAGTGGAACAACTGGAGTAACGGGGATCACAGGAGTAACTGGAACGCTGGAAACAACAGTGGTGTCAGTATGTGCAGTGAATGAAGGTGTGGAAGGAGTACTACGGGATGTAGATGATGAACTGATGGAAATAGGGGTTGAACGGAACAAAACCTTGACAGGAGTCGGAAAACAGCTAGGGTAAGTTGTTTCAGGGCTCAAATCATCAAAATTTTCCTGTCCTTCTTGCTTCCTAAGGATTTTCGGGATTATATTAGGGTTTTCAAAAACAGCTGGAGGGTTGGGGTCTGGATTTGACCTTGTATATCGTGGATTTTTCTTGGGAGCCAGCTTCTGAATTGTTTTTTGGGTATTTTTCCTGGGAATGTTTTTGTAATCGACAAGGGACTAATTAAAATATGGGACAGCTTGTTTGTAACTTAAAACTAGCATGAAGATTGACTGAAGCAGCATTTATTTACTCCTGTTAATGCAAAGCAAAAATAGTCTCAAAGGCTTCCTAGCTGACATTCAGGCTTCATCTGTAGTTTTAAGAGATAAACAACAATTGGAAAGTTTGATTTATGGTCTCAGCAGAGCTTTCTTACCTTCTTCGTGAAACTATCTGAGGAAGTTCCCTAGTTGAGTCGCCATTATGTTATCACTCAGGTTGTCCTTAAGCTCTGGAAAAGGATACGGCCGAGGTAACCACAGACCAACTTTGGACTGCAGGTTCTAGCCAACCTGCAATCAGAGAGGGCTCTCTCTTTAAAATTTAGCTTTGTTGAAAAGGATTTTAGGCTAGGTCTCGAGTTCAGAGGGTTTTTGTTTTGTTTTTGGTGGGAAAATTGATATTTCAGGTAGAGAGGCAAAGCATAGTCTAAGGGTTTCGAAGCATTGGGCGTGGAGTCGAGGAGAAAAACTGCTGGTGCTTTCCCTTAATAACAATGAGGGAAAATGGAGCAAGATAGCTGAGCATGAAGCAATGTTTCAGGTTTAAGGGATGGAGAGAAATGCTAAGTAATGAGAGCCAGTTAGGAATCTCTCAATTATGCTTAACAAGGGAAAATGACAAGGCGCTACCTAGGGGCAGTTAAGAATCCCTAGATAATTGGCAAACACAGGTGAATCAAGGTAAACATGAGCCAGAAGGAATTCATATTCATAACCAATTCAATCAGAGGAAAACATAAAGAAATAGCAAAAATTGAGCATAGAGAGTATTTAAACTAATTCTAGGCTATTCTTTCTTTCTGCTATTTAGATAGTGATAACAATAAACAGAGGTAAGATGCACTTATTGCTTCAGGCTGCAGCACAAGAATTCCATCTTCATATCTCCAAAACTTTCATTTACAACAGACAGTCTGTTCTCCAAGCTTTCTGCAATCTTTGATTATAGAAACAGTCAGGTATACAGTGCGAGTCTCTAGTGAAAATTCTCAATCGACCAACCCTTAAAACTATACAGAGGGTGGTATATATAGGGCAAAACTATCTGCAGAGTTCTTTATTACATCTTGACCTAATTAGGTCATAAAGAATAATTAATTTACCTACTCCTATCTTAAATAAATGCATGAAAATATCTCAGGCTGCGCTGGGGCGGCTGTATCAAACTGAGTAACTTATGTAGTCCTTGGTGGCTTGGTGCAGGTGCTTCTGAAATAAATGTGCATGGGTTTCTGCTTCTTTGCTGTCCTATGGCTTTGAATGCCTTAATTGTGATTTGAAGGCAAGGATGGGCTGATGATGCCTGATTTGACTTTCTGGGGGCTTCATTAATGTACAAATGCTTCGAGCCCCTAAAAAATCTTAGCTGATACTCTTTGGCGTCTTTTCTTTCTTCTGATACTCTTTGACAAAATCTGGACTGCTATTCTGATGTGCTGTGGGTCTAATCACGCATTGATGGCCGTTGTTCGGCCTCTGTATCCTCTGGAACTATCTTCTGCTCCTTTTGGTATGCTCTGCGAAGAAAACGGGTCATTTTTGCACCTTTTGGGCTTCCTGGGGCCGTATGATGAAAAGATTCCCTGAAGATTCTCCATTTCGGCCTAAAAAATCCTGCGATGAGCGATTTGCACTAGGGGCTCCGAAACTCATCAAAACCTGCCTCAAAATTGGATTCCGGGGCTCCGAAGTGCGACTTTTGCTCCTTCGCGCCAAAGAAATGCTGATGACATCAGCATGATGTGACATTGTACAATGGGTGACATCAGCGATGTCAACATGATGATGTGGCGAGATGACGTCAGCATGACGTCATCATGTACGGACAGTGACATGGCATGACACTTGGCAAGGGCCACGCAGGCGGTTGACGTGTCGCGGTGACTGGGCAAGGGGGGTGACGTAAGCGGCGACTGTGCAGGGCAGGAGGTGGTAAGCGGTATTGTGGCGCACCGCTTTTTGGGGATGGTGGTTTCATGAGGGGGGCCTCCGCCACAGCCCAACGCTTGACGCATGGCAGGAGGTACGGCGGTAATACCGCCCATCTCCCGGACGCTAAAGCTCGGGCGCTTAGGAGATGGGGCGGCCCGCCCACCGTAGATCTGCGGGGCGGGCGATCCAACGTTCGGCGGTTTGCGCAAGGCGGCAGGAAGTTAGGACGGGAATATACACAACATATTCTGTTTTTAATATAGGGCGCGGGTGGGTTATAACTTAGGGAATGGTGGATTATAAGGGTTAACACGGGCGGGGTTAATATTTTATACAAAAACTTTGGGTTAGGTGCGGGGAAAGGGGGTTTATGGATGTAAAATGAGTGCGGTCGAAATATTTACAGCTGGGACTTAGGGATGAGGGGTAAAACATGGGTTTTTAAGGGTGTTGGGGCTAGGGGAGACGTTATTAGTCTGACCAGGTGTCAGATTAATCCCTGTTATGACTCGGATGGGCTAAAAACAGCCCCAGATGGACCATTTTTCCCGGACTTATAAAAATATGGCTATATTGCCAGGGAGGGAATATTTACATAGGGGAGTTTTATTTAAATAGTTTTAATAGGGGAAGGGGAAAACTGCTAGGGAGTTATATAATATTGTTAATAGTTAATATGAAGGTGATAAGCAGGTGCTAAGGTGAGGGACCTTAGGCTAAATTTTGGGAAAAAGAATTTGCAAAGAGATGAAGTCCTTGGGTGAAGCAGATCTTCACCAAGGCAACTGATGTGGATGATGATGAAACTAAGAGGCTCAAGCAGATCTTGACCTCTTTGGGGAAATTAGTAAGTGACTTGGGGAATTTAGAAGAAGGGGGAGTTAGTGATGTCTAGCTCTAAGCTCTTCTGAATGCAAAACTGCCTTCCATGTGATCTGTAAAGATAAAACACAGTTTGAAAAACAAAATTTGATCATAAATCACTTTTCTGCAACCACAGCTACCTACCCATCTTACTTTCTTAACATTTTTTTCTTCTTTTCTGATTAGGGTGCACTTAGACTTGCAGACCCAGAATTACAATTTTTCTTTTGAATGTTTCCTATCTAAATCTGCACTTATTTCTGCCAGGGCCCAGATTAAATAGTTGGGTCCCTTTGATTCTCTACCTATCTACAAAATCTGCCAAGGTTAAACTGTTTGGACAGATGCATTCTCTATATTATACAACAGGAAATTGAAACCTAGGGAGACCAAGATTAGACTGTTTGGACCTCCCTTAAATGAAAACTCTTCAAAACTGGGACAACTCCTCAGAAATGGAATCAGTAGTGGCATTTGGACTAGCACACTTCATGGCTTTCTTCTTCGGTCTCATCTGGAAATATGGAACACTGCAGCTTGCAAAGTATGACATATTTGGCATGTAAAAATGTCAATCATGAAAAATGAATACCTGCTGTAGCAGGAGGCTAACAACCGGCATGCCTAGCCATAAGATTAACCCATCTTTACATCCGTGGTTCCCTCGGTGTTGGCAATCCCGGTGAAATGTTATGAGGCTACATTAGTGGAATCCTCTCCAAGGAAAAAGTAGTCAATATGGAACCGTAGCCAAAATTCTTGGATCTTCCATTCTTTACTTTGGAGAGTTGTTCTTTTATGACAAGAAGTACCGCCTCGCACTAGTTGAACACCTTCGGCTTCAGGCATTCCAGGGCATACTGCATGTAAGATATGTTTTCCAAGTGCAAAGCCGTGTTGCTAGCCAATCTAGCAAAGGTAAATAAAATGGTCCTCAAGGGCAGATCAGTGACATCCTCGATATTGATCTTGCCATCTCTGCTGGGCTGAGATCCATCTCTATAGAACTGACGAATATAATCTTTCATAGATTCACCTCCACGGGCAGATCCTGATAGTGAAAGAGGGTAACCACGCCTCGATAACCCCATCAGAAAGTAAATATCCTCAACTGTCAATGGAATGGATTTGCCTCTAATCTGGAATACCTAGTCAATCGGATCCTAAGAATCGAGGAAATAGTGTAACAAACTGATTTGTTGCCTGATGTTGGATATGCGGAAGAACATGAGCAAGCCACAGTTTCGTAATGTAGTACTTGTGCCTTGATCATGTAAGGAAATCATGTCCTCTTCTTCATGTTCACGTTCACGCCATGTGACGACCATCTTGATCCAACAAATATCTGAAACACAAACAAAAGATGAGTTAGGATCCAAATTTGATAAAAAAATAGGCAAAAATTTCATGAAAAATCACTGTGTAAAGTTTCCCTTCTACGCCCATCGCACCCTGCCTTTGAGCAAGGTGAGATGCATAATGACTAGCCAGTGTACAACTCAGTATGAATCACACCTTTCGATATAGGCTAGGTGCGATGGTTGGAGAACGAGTTCTTCAAACCCCAGGGGCCCAGAAAAATGGAAAAACTTGCTCAGAATCAAGAAAGGATGGAATGAAAATGAAGAGCTCAGGGTTAGCTCCTACCTGGTCTTGACGGTGCAAAGAATAGTCCACCGGATCTCCTGAAATCAACTGATGAAATTTGAGGGGGAAAACCACTCCAGAGCTCCAAAATCCCAAATCTGAAATGAAATGATGAAAATGAAAGGTAAAACTACTTTTTATGTTATTATTCACGTAATTCAAGTAAAATGTTAGTTTTAATTCATTTTTTGTGCATATATATGTATTTATAATCAATTTGATGGAGTGATTTAGCAGGTTGAATGGTTGATGAAAGAATCTAATGTGCTAAACGATGAATTGAGCATCTTTGACCACTATACTGAGTAATGTTATCGCATGGTTCAAGCTTGTTAAAAAATAAACCTACCACTGAGCGTGTTATCGCATGGTTTAAGCTCGTTAAAAAATGAATACACCTTCGGTAAATAACCTTTGTGATTGCCCTACTATCAGCCTTTTGAGCCTTGGTTGTGGTCCTGCCATCACCTCTATTCCTTTCGCTGACCATACACTTCCACTTGATTATTTACCATTTTGAGGAACAGCTGTGATGAGTGGTCCTGTTAGCCAACCTCTCATATCACCACGTTTTCAGAAGTTCCAAACTTACCTAGAACCAGTTGCTACCCTAGACACCACTCGTTCCTAAAAAACGAGTCCTCTTTAAACTTTTTTCAGAATCGTTAAATATGAAAAGATTGTCGAGCGCTTGTCTTTTCGGCTTGTTAAAGTGATCGAAAAATTCATCCCTCTTCTATATTTTAATCTTTTTTGGACTAGAGAGATTATCTCACAAAAAATTTCGAGTGCTTGTTTTTTCAGCTCGCTAAAGTGATTGAAAAGTCATCCCTTTTGTATTATTTTATCCTTTTTTGGAATTAAGGGATTATGCTACGAAAAAGAACTGATGGAGTTTCCTTTTCATCCCTTTTCAAAATCTCTAAACATGAAAAGGACCGCGTTATCCTTGTCGTTAAACTCATTAAAACAATAGCGATAAACTTGTCCCCTAGACAAGAACGAGTTTCACTGTCGCTGGGCTCGTTAAAACATAGCGACAGGTTTTCTGAAAGGGAAAATTATAAAACAAGCATATGTTATCCTGCTCAAGCTTGACAAAAATGAAGAGGTACTAGTCAACAATGATTGGGGAAAAAGGGAAGAAAACTTGAAGAATTTTATGGTAGCAGGTCACTCTTGAACATGAAACTTTCACTCCATCACTGTGATTGAGTCAGGTTGGGTTATTCCATTCACCGGTCATTTCAACATTGGTCTTCCACACCATCCATCTTTTGGGGTTAACACTACCAATCCATCTTAGTGTCACCGATATGTTCAAGAGAAGTCATTTAGTTGAGAAACCATAATCCAGTTAATGCCTCATCCGGTACAATACCTTCACCCTCCATTTTTCATGACCGCCATTCCTGAATCTTGTATCATTAGATCATTTTCACCTCCAGAAAATCATTTGCTTCATTTCATGTCGTAGATATGGGATACATTAAGGCCCTCCTATGACGGGTCACTTCTTGTCGACATCAGCTCATTATCCAAGAATTTTACTTAGAAACAACCCTTTTAGTACTTTGAAGCTTGCATGCCTCAATGGCAAGTTTCCCACTTTCGGCGATAGGTTGACATCAATGGCCTTCGACATCAGATCATCTATTCACATCATGTGAGTTGTACTGTAGTACCTTGAGGGTCATTATCATTATGAGTGATTCCTCTCACGTCTGTTAACAGCTCACATTATTGGCTAGTAATTAGGTGATGTATTTCCATGTTCGACTTCAGAACATTTCTTCACATGGATTGACTTGTACATCGGGTAAAGATTGAATGAGTTTGAAGACCCCGGATCTAGTTTCATTCATCCAGGCTGTGATATATTTAGGAATATGAAAACATCAAATGTACACAGAAGCTGCACAGGTGGTCATCCAAGCCAGGAATGATGACTTTACACATGAAGAATCACCAGTCTGCAACTGCAGACGATTATCTATCCTATGTACATGAAAATGAATTTCTAAAGCTGAGCATGGGAATGCCTGCCTCAGCTAGACCATGAAAATTATATGATGATGATGTATTGTATTATGTCTTATACAGGTCACCTTCCAGTTCGAATACCTT